>JARBWK010000002.1:203443656-204104838 GCA_030556195.1 Anolis apletophallus
CAAGAAGGCGCTGAGTAAATGCATTATCAAATTAATTCAGCACAAACCAGGGCTTTCCTGGTTTGTGCTGAATTAATGCGGGACTGCCCAGAACGTCGTCTGGACAGCCTCCTTTTTATTGCGGAAGTTTCCTGAGCCCTTGACACCCAGAGGCAGCACCGCCCTCTTAAGCCAATAAGGAGACTAGTTAGGAAGGAAGAAACAAGAACTTTATTTCCAAATCGTGCAAAAAGGAAATCACATGGAGCTAAGCACAAAGCGTAGTGAATTCCTACTAAACTTCTTTATGCTTTTTGTTTTGCATATGGCTTCATATAATATTATAGTTTGGCTGATTTACTAATGTTCCATATTTATTTATTTATTTATTATTCGGTTTTATATTCCGCTCCTCCCAGCAGGCTCGGGGCGGATCACAAAAATTCAAACATACAATAAAACATACAATATGGCAATAAAACATATCATAAAACATACAGTAAAAGCACAATACGCAGCCATGGTGATACAAGACTACGATTTCTTGACTGAGGCGAGACGGACCAGAATGAATTTCGGATTACCCAAACGCTAATCTGAAGAGGGCCGTCTTACATTCCCTTCGGAAAGGGAGAAGTTCAGGGACCGCTCGGATGTGTTCAGGGAGTGAATTCCAGAGTGCTGGAGCCGCCGCAAAGAAAGCTCTCTGTCTTGTAATGGACAGGTGACAGGAGCGGGACGATGGTATAACCAGCAGATTTTGCTCTTCCGAGCGCAGTGATCTCGGGGAACGTGACGGGTAAGGCGGTCCCTCAGGTACACAGGCCCTAGACCGTGCAAGGCCTTAAAGGTTAAAACCAGCACCTTGAAGGCAATCCGGTACTCAATAGGAAGCCAGTGCAGTTGCGAAGGATGGGAGTAATGTGCTCCTCACTGGTGCTCCCACCAGCAAGCGAGCAGCGGCATTCTGCACCAACTTGAGTTTCCGGATTGTCGACAAGGGAAGGCCAACGTAGAGGGCGTTACAGTAGTCCAACCTCGAGATGACCGTCGCTTGGATCACCGTGGCCAGGTCATCCCTGGACAGGTAGGGAGCCAGTCGCCTAGCCTGTCATAGGTGGAAGAATGACGTCCTGCTGACCATGGAGACCTGGGCCTCCATGGTCAGCAACAAGTCCAATCTAACACCCAAGCTCTTAACCAAAGATGACGGGCTAAGTTGCTCGCCATCCAGGGTAGGCAACCGGCACTCATCCAGCCCAGGTCGACCAGGCCACAAGATCTCCGTCTTCGGCGGGTTCAACTTCAGCCGGTTGGCACGCAGCCATCCAGTCACGGCTTCTAGGCAAAGATGGAAACAATCGGGTACGGTATCTGGCCTGCCGTCCATTCTCAGCAAAAGCTGGGTGTCATCGGCGTACTGATAACACTCCAGACCAAAGTCGCTGGCCAGCTGGGCCAGGGGCGCATGTAAATGTTAAATAATAAGGGCGAGCAACAATACATGATCTACGGTATCAAACGCTGCTGTTAGGTCTAACAAAACAAGCAGTGCTGACCCGCCCTGGTCCAGCTGGCGGCGAAGTTGGTCTGTAATGGCGACAAGCACGATCTCCGTCCCATGCCCAATACGGAAGCCGGACTGGAAGGGATCAAGTCCAGCTGTGTCTTCTAAGAACTGCTGCAGCTGATCCGCTGCTGCCCTCTCAATTACCTTGCCTAAAAAAGGCAAATTGGACACAGGCCAGTAATTGGAGGGAGCCGAAGGGTCTGAATTCGGCTTCTTCAGCAGCGGTCTTACCATTGCCTCTTTCAAACCTACATGTGTCTAATTGGCTAATGCACTACATCCTATATGCACACATGTGGTTTTCTATGTGCATGATCAGTGTGTTTCTCCTGTCTGGTGCTTATCTGCATGTCTTTGGCCTTCGAGATTTTCCTTAGGCAAGGGAGTTGTGTTTGGCACTAGTCATAGGCCTTAGCTCACTGTATTCTATCTAGGATTCCACAACAAAACATGGTCACAGACACTTCCTCCCCTCATGAAGTATTTGCTCACCTTGTGCGTCTAGCTTAACACTCTCATATTTATTTATTAAAACATTAATGCTCTGCATCAAAACATCTCTTATGTCCAATCTATTAAAATCATATTGACAGTGTCAAATTCAAATCCAGGGGAGCCAGTAGATAACTTAAGACCTCATCACATGAAATCAGGGGAAAGCGAGGGAAATCATCTTCTTTCGTTCCTACTGTTAAAGTCCTGTTCCTTTCCGTCTTCAGGGATGGCAGCCATCCTTTGTCCTTTCCACGCCTTTACCTGGTTCTATCCAGCTTATCTCCATCTTCTGTTATTAGGAGTCAGATAGCAGCTGAATCCTGGAAACACAGCCCTCATTGCATTTACCTGTGCTGGTGCAACCAAGTCCCAATGGCAACCACCAAAAGTAGCCTTGCATCATGTCATAACTTCCGTGGGACTTTGTTTTGGCAGTACAAAGAAATGGAAAGAAGATAGAGGGAAGCTTGCACAGGATGAAGTTTAAAATGCTCTCTGGATGAGCATTTTAAAGGCCTCTCCCCCGCATTACAATCCCCAGAATTCTGCAGGGGGCACACAAGATTTCAAATGAGATGCATACTCTTTGTCTACTCTTCAAGCTCTAGTATGGTAAGGTCCAAAGTTAGGCTCGCCTATCTCACAAGGATGTTGAGAAAAGAAAGAAAGAGGTATATTTCTCTGCCACCCTAAATGCAGATGGGATTCAGTTGCTTCTCTCCAAGTAAGAACGGAGACAAAGGTGCAGCCAGACTCCTTCAGCCAAGAAAGGAAACGAATATCTCTTTCAAGAAAGAGAGGTGTATGGCTCTGCACAAATGGGTTTCTTCTTGTATCTGGAACCCAGGGAGAGGACTGCTTTTGGGAACTCAGTGTGGAGAGCTTGGTCCCCTGTTGCCCTTACCTTTGTCTACAGAGAGGATATTCACTGATATAACACAGTGTTTCCCAACCAGTGTGCTGGGGCACACTAGTGTGCCGTGAGCAATCTTCAGGTGTGCCGTGGGAAATTGGAACCTCCAAAGGAGGGGGGAGAGTCTAGTGTGTTGAAGTATAAAAACCCTAAGAAACCTACCTCAATAAAGGCACAAAATTACAAACACCTCCCTACCCACCCGTTGTCTACTTGGTCTCTCCCTCTCCATACATTGAGAAGGCCCGCCTCCCTTTCCCCAAGTAGAGACCTCCTCTTGCCTCCTGGGGGTTCTGTGTGGGAAGTTTGGCCCAGTTCTATCATTGGTGGGGTTCAGAATGCTCTTTGATTGTAGGGGAACTATAAATCCCAGCAACTACAACTCCCAAATGTCAAGGTCTGTTTCCCCTGAACTCCATCTGCGTTCATGTTTGGGCATATTGAGTATTCATGCCAAGTTTGGTCCTGATCCAACATTGTTTGAGTCCACAGTGCTCTCTGGATATAGGTGAACTACAACTCCAAAACTCAAGGTGAATGCCCACCAAACTCTTATAGCATTTTCTCTTGGTTATGGGAGTTCTGTGTGGGAAGTTTGTGTCTTTCTGCAATTCCTGCCAGCATATCTATGTTGTGTTCATCGAAACAGGCCCAGGTTTCACACTGAGTGTATAAATACATTTTAAAAACATATTAACTATATGTATTACTTTTGTGTCATTTTGGTTGGTGGTGTGCCCCAGGATTTTGCAAATGTAAAAAGTGTGCCGTGGCTCAAAAAAGGTTGGAAAACACTGATATAACAGATACCACATAACCAGGTATGTAGCCGGGGGGGCTAAGGGGCTTCAGCCCCGAAATTCTCAGGGTGGTCCGCGAGAAGGCCTTACTGGTACATTATTTAAACTGTTATGTTTATTCATATCATGATCTGATCACCATGCTCATTATATCCCACCTTCATGGGGTTATTGGGATAACAATACAAAAGATTTCCTAGGGTAAACCCTCTTCCACCCAGTCTCAGCCCCCCGAACCAAAATCCTGGCTACGGCCCTGCACATAACACAACCTTGCATGATATGAAGGCCACCATAGCATAAATACACTAAGTGGCTTCTCCAATATTCTCCAGTGTGAGAACAGGGATATTGTACTGTAAAATCCTACATTTTTGTTAAAATCATAGAGTTGGAAGAGACCTCATGGGCCATCCAGTCCAACCTTTTGCCAAGAAGCAGGAAAATTGCATTCAAATGGCCATCCAACTTCTGTTTAAAAGCCTCCAAAGAAGGAGCTTCTACCACACTCCAGCGCAGAGAGTTCCACTGATGATCAGCCCTCACAGTTAGGAAGTTCTTCCTAAAGTTCAGGAATGCTGTTTTATCCTTGCACAAGAAATGAAAAGGGGGCACAAATGAAACATCGAGCAAACAATAACCATTAGTTTGTTGATTTAATTATAAGAAGTGATGGTGTTGTTGTTGATAATTATGATTTAATAACAATCACAACAATAGAAAGGGCTGTTTATACCATTCCCTCCATCTCAAGAGAATCAAGTTTATTTATTTATTTTATTTATTTGTCATGCTTCTATACCGCCTCTCTCAGCCCAAAGACGATTCGAGGCAATGAACAAGCGGCAACAAGTGCCCATATACAATACATCACAAGATAAAAACCATATAAAAACATATATTAACAGTTAAAAACTACAAAATGCAAATCTCAGCTCCACAATCTTAAAATCGGTTTGCGTTTCGTCGCCATAGTAATCCTTGATCTCGATTAAAGTTCATCTGCGAATGCTTGCTCGAAAAGCCAAGTCTTGACTTTCTTACGAAATGTCAGGAGAGGGCCGATCTGATGTCACTAGGAAGGGAGTTCCAAAGCCGAGGAGCCACCACTGAGTAGGCCCTGTCTCTCGTCCCCGCCAGACACACCTGCAAAGCAGGCGGGACCGAGCAGGGCCTCTCCGGATGATCTTAAGCATCTTGGTGGTTCATAGGGAGAGATGCGTTCAGACAGGTAAGTTGGACCAGAACCGTTTAGAGCTTTAAAGGCCAAAACCAGCACTTTGAATTGTGCCCGGTAGCAAACTGGTAGCCAGTGGAGCTGGCACAACAGGGGAGTTGTACACTGCCTGAGTGCCACTCCTGTTATCAACCTGGCTGCTGTCCGTTGGACTAATTGAAGCTTCCGAGCAGTCTTCAAAGGCAGCCCCACGTAGAGAGCATTGCAGTAATCTATACGTGAGGTAACCAGAGCATGGACTACCGTGGCCAAGTCAGACTTCCCAAGGTACGGGCGCAGCTGGCGCACAAGTTATAATTGTGCGAATGCTCCCCTGGTCACCGCCAAAACCTGGGGTTCCAGGCTCAGCGATGAATCCAGGATTACACCCAGACTGCGAACCTGACTGCGAAATCAAGTTTAAATTGAAAAGTAACACAACACAAGCAGTTGATTACTTTGGAGTAAACACAATGAAAGGCAACACAATGAAACAAATGAGCAACCAAGTTAAAAACCTATCCACTCTATCCGCTTTCAGTCCTAGCTTCAGACCTGTTCCTAAAAGGATCACAGAGTTCACCACATCATTAGTTCAATTCCAGCAGGAGCCCTTGTTAGCTAATTTTGAAGCATCCTACACTTGAGTGATCATTTGCTCAGTCACTTGCGCTCATAAACATATGTGTGCCAGCATATACTACAGCATGCTCTATTCACACTTGGGGCTTAGTATTAATGACAGGTTATACTTTGTAAGAGTAGAGGGGGGCAGGGTGGAATTGCCAATGTCTTCATCATCCTTCAGCTCCAGTGCACATGCAGACTTCCAAAACGGATTTGAGCAGCAGTGCATTCTATTTGTTTATGCAACCATCGTTGCCCAGAAGATCTCAGAAAATATGGAGAAAGTCGCTTAGCATCAATTTCTTCTGTGAGTACATCCAGCAGAAAGTGGAAGCAAATTTTCAGCGAGATAGGGATAGATGAGAATGTCATTTGCCTTTTAAAATTTTTAGAATAATTTGTCAAATTCACACAAAAATCATAATAAAATGGACAAAAATGGTTTTGGATACACACAAATTCACAAGTAGATAGGATGGGTTTGCTTCATCCATAACGGTTCAATTCCAGGAACCTGTAGATACCAAAAAAATTGCAGATGATACTATTAAATGGTGCGCTTTCAGTCGAAATTGACGATCTCGTGCCCAGGGATCCAAAGGGTTCACTGTATATCGAATGTGGGGGAAAGTGACAACAGATCTATACATCAATCAGAGGTCTTTTAAAAGGGAATAGGGACTTTGCCTACCTGTTCTGTAACTGGGTTACATTCTCAAGCCTGTAGCTTGAGAATGTAACCCAGTTACAACCAGAGATGGTTGTTAGCACCCATGGTAGAATGGATAGTGAAGCCACGCTGGGTTTTAAAAGGACCTATCCAAATCAATAAACCTAAATAAGAATGCTTTACATCAGTGTTTCCCAACCTTTTTTGAGCCCCGGCACACTTTTTACATTTACAAAATCCTGGGGCACACCACCCACCAAAATGACACAAAATGACACAGTATAACACAGTAATATATATAGTTAATATGTTTTTAAATGTATCCAGAAGCAGCTGGCTCCTTCACTTCCTTCACCGCCGCAGGAGGAAGGTGCATGCGTCTGCCACCCCCGGGACCTAGTGTGCATGTGCCCAGACAAGCGCACTTCTACTTCCTCCTCCGTTCCCCGCCCTCCCTCGATTGGAGGCTGGCTGGGGAAATGGCCGAAGGAGGCGGCACCCTGGCCCCTTCTTCTTTTTCTTCGCCGCCACCCGGCCCTTCCCCCTCCACCTCCCCCAAGCAGCAGGAGTTCGGCAGGAGGGGGAGAAAGGGGGGGGAGAGGTTTTCCGCAGCACACGAGGTGATCCCTCACGGAACAGTAGTGTGCCGCGGAACAGCGGTTCGGAAACACTGCTTTACACCAGCATGTAAGTTTCTCAACCTGTGGGTCAGGACCCCTGAGGGGTCGTGATGGGGTGTCAGAGGGGTTGCCAAAGACCATATTTCTAATGGTCTTAGGAACCAAGTTTTGTCCAGATCCATGATTGTTTGAATCTACAGTGCTGTCTGGATGTAAGTGAACTACAACTCCCAAACTCAAGGTCAATGACCACCAAACCCTTGCATTATTTTCTGTTGGTGGTGGGAGTTCTGTGTGCCAAGTTTGGTTCGATTCCATTGTTGGTAGAGTTTAGAATGCTCTTTGCTTGTAGGTTAACTATAAATCCCAGCAACTACAACTCCCGAAGGACAAAATCAACCCCCCTCCTAACCCCACCAGTATTCAAATTTTAGTGTATTAGGTATTTGTGCCAAATTTGTTCCATAACAGTAGCAAAAGTACAGTTATGAAATAGCAACAAAAATAATTTTATGATTGGGGGTCGCCACAACATGAGGAACTGTATTAAGGGGTTGCGGCATTAAGAAGGTTGAGAATCACTGCTCTACACTGTAGAATGGAATGCTGTTTGACATCACTTTAACTGCAGAATCATGGAAGTTGTAGTTTGGTAGCCTCCTCTACCAAACATGTTTAAACCCCACCAAATTACAAATCTCTGGATTTCACAAGATTGAGTCATGACAATTAAAATGGTGCATTCATTCTACAGTGTAGCTGCACTGCATGGTTTGGCGTTGGATGTTAAATTTCCACAAAAATCCATAGTGGAATCACTCTGTGAATGACATTTCACTCACACCCCATGACTATAGCTATTAAATCTGGTCAGTGGAAGTTCAGGAGGATTTAATTATTTGTTTAAAAGTTACCCAAATATTTACATTTCTTTGTGAATCCTGCCATGTCTCAGGAATGATTTAGCTGCAGATTGGTGGCAACTAGATAACTTTTAGGATCCATTACAACACTGCAATATTGTGATTTTTCTCCAGGCTGTAGCCTTATTCCCAGAAATACAGCTTGCTGACCTCATTCCCAGGGAAGGGAGTGGACAAAATTTGGAGGAAGCAAAATATGGTAAAAAGCCATTTCCTTTGATTTTGTTAAAGCTAATCTACTTAATAAAAGGAAAAGACTGGGCATATTGCCAAGGTTATTAGCAAAGCTTTGACCATGTATGTTTCAGAAAACCTATTGTTGTGTGCCTTCAAGTTGTTTCCAACTTATGACAATCCTAAAGCAAACCTATCATGCAGTTTTCTGAGGTCCTAAGTTCCTCAGAAGGAGGAAACAACTTGAAAGCAGACAACAACAAACCTAGATTTACTTACCTGTATTCACAATTGCTACTTAGCCACAAAATTTTGACATTATTGCTGCTATTGTACTCTTCCCCATATTTAATTAAGTATATTAAGCAGGGCTGGACTGTGGCACAGCTAGTTAGTAGCCAGCTGCATTAAATCGCTACTGTCTGAGAGGTCATGAGTTCAAAGCCAGCCGGGGTTGGAGTAAGCTCCTGACCATTAATAGTCTAGCTTACTGTTGACTTTTGCAGCCTGAAAGACAGTTGCATCTGTGAAGTAGGAAATTTAGGTACCGCTTTATGCAGGCAGGTTAATATAACTGATTTATGACACCATAAAACCTTCCAGCAGCGTGTGTAAGAATGAGGAAGTACTCCATCAAGAATTCGGTGTCTTGATTCTCACCTTTTTCCCTCTTCTCCTAACACACTCCCTACTTTCCTTTTTTCCTTTCCCTTTTTGCTTTTTCCTACCTTTTTCTGCAAACTGTATTTTACTATATGTTAAACCCTCAATAAAAACATTAAAAAAAGAAAAAAAAGAATTCGGTGCCACAAGTGGACAGTGAAGCGACAGCTTCCCCTGTGGCCAGAATCAAGTATACCCTCATGAAGCCGAACAGCTGGAACGTTGTATTGCCTCTGTTTCTGTCTTTATATGTTGTTTGTCTATGGCATTGAATGTTTGCCATGTATATGTGCATTGTAATCTGCCCTGAGTTCCCTGCGGGGTGAGAAGGGCAGAATATAAATACTGTAAATAAATAATAAATAATAAATATATTTAACTAAGTAGCTGATAAATGATTGTGAGCATTAATTTAAAATAATCACAGGTTGGAACAACTGAAATGATATTTCACTCCATCCAGACTCAGAGTTTTGAGTAAAGAACTCTTTGATTGAATCTTTTTGTTTGCAACCATATTGATATTGAAATAGGGCTACTTACCGTCATTATCTTCTATGAGGATACTCATATTTAACATTTAAATATGGATAAATATAGTACAGTCCTCTCCATGCACAGAATAAATGTGCCCACTGAAATTTGTGCCCACTGACGGATTTCCATATGCCCAGCCCATACTAAATCCCCAGAATTATATCAATATGTTCATACAAGTGTCACAAATTGATTGACTGATTGTCTTTGCGAGTGAATGACTAATTGAACAACGTACATGGTTTCATAGCAGGAAAGTTGCTTACCCATCCACACTTTTAAATTAACTGGGGATGTGTAAAACCAAAGATTGATACCAATTTAATTTAAGAAAAAGGAGTTCTTTAGGAAGTGATTGATGGGTGGGTAGAGTGAAATATTAATCGAGGGGACACAGAGCCTCAAAGTCGTACAACAACTAAATATTAAAACAAATTGAACCGAACAAAGATATTAGGAAGAGAAAACTCTCCCTCAAAAACATAGAACCAGCCTCTTCTTTAAAAAGCAGCAAATTTGGAGCAGATCCAAAAGGATTTTAGCCATTATTAGGAAAACCGAGCAACATAGGGTTACTATTCCTCCTACTTTTCCTGGAAAGAGAGAGAGAGAGAAAGAGAGAGAGAGAGAGAGAGAGAGAGAGAGAGAGAGAGAGCACAACTTGGATTGATGGGCAGGAGTCATAAAATTATAGTATCACAGAGTTGGAAGAGACCACAAGAGTCTTTAATCCAACTCCATTCTGCCATACAGGAAAACACAAAGTGCTCCCAACAGATGAACATCCAGCCTCTGCTTAAAATCTCCAGAAGAGGAGACTCCACCGGACTCTGAGGCAGCATATTCCACGGCCAAGCAGCTCTTAAGTTCAGGAAGTTTTTCCTGATGTTCAGATGGCATCTCTTTTCCTGCTCCATTTAGAGCAGCAGAAAACAAGTCTGTACCCTCCTCAATATGACATCCTTTCCCATATTTAAACATTGCTACCAAGTCCCCTCTCAGCCTTTTCTTCCACAAGCTAAACCAGTGGTTCCCTACCTGTGGTCTGTGGACCACCAATGGTCCCCAAGAACTAAAATATGGCAAGCGGCCTCAAAGTTACTACACTGTTGCAACGAGAGTGACTGGTCTCGCAGAACCCTCATAGTGCCAAGGCAACGGGGATGTCAGGAGGGGAGAGGCTGTCTACCTACGAAAGGCATGACAACAAACTTCCTGACTGCTGCTTCTCCTCCTCCTCCTCCTCCCTCCTCCTGAATGAAGCCATTCCATGTGGCACCTGGAAGCATGGGCACCTTGGTGTCTTTGTTTTTGGCCTGTTCCTGAGGTTATTTGGGGTGCTGATTCAAAAAAATTGCATTGGATAGACCACGTCAGCTCAAGATTATTAAATATGGGGTTTTTGTGGGTGAGCAGATGGCAACTGCTAGATGGCATATATTCTGTGTCAGAAACTAGAGCTGAGGTGGTCTAGCTAATGCAATTTTCTGAATCAGCACCCCAAATAACCAAACTGAACTAAATTTGACCAAAAACTGATTTGTAACCCTTTTGGTACTGATGTTGGAGAGTGGTCCCTGGTCAAAGTGGTCCCTGGTTAAGACTCACCTCCCTCAGCTGTTCCTCATGGGGCTTGGCTTCCAAAACTTTGATCATTTGGTCGCTGTGAGGACTCTCTATATTTCACTTTCAACTGTGGCAGGGTAGTTTTCTTATTCCACCCTGACCACCAATTTATATAAAGACTTCTTTTATTTCCACTTGCTGCCACCACATAATGTAATACGTATTCACACAGGTCAGCTTCCCCACTGACCTTTTGATTACTGTGTCAGGGCAGGGTATCCCTCTAATCCAAACTCCCACTGACACTATTTGTTAACTTTCGCTGCTACTATTCCCTATACTTGGCTCCCGACTAGGAATAATTTGTTTTCGAAGCTTGAGTGTGAAGTAATTACGTGGGGAGATATTTTTGTTAAAGAACTGCAAAGTTTATTCAAACAATGTTCTAAGCGTGGAGGTTTCAGAGTTCAGAGCTTAGGTGGTTACAGTATCTTCTTAGAGTCATGTATCTTAAGGTTACACTACACTAACTATGGAGTTGCAACTTGATACTATATAACTGTACTCCCAGAACCAATAGCACAGCAGTCTTTACACTAACTGCTTGTCCTTTAAACCCAACTGCTTTCCTAGCAGTTCAAACACAGCTTTTTTTCTACTCTCTCACAGAGTAGAGTCAGAGTCCTCTTTAAAACCAGCTGACAGCTGGCTAAAATGGTCTCTCTAACTCTCCACACACCCTCTCTCCTTCGACTTTGAATTCGAAGATTCTAAGGCCAGTTGTAGGCTCTGCCTCCTGTTTCCATGGTAACGGAAACCCCTTGGAGGTGTTGCACGCTAATATCTCTGTTAACCCTTTAGGGTTTGCTAAGTTTTTACCCCTTTAACATATATACATATATATAAATACCAACCATTTTTTAAACCTGTAATAAAGAGATATGACTTCACCACAGTCGCCTTTCCAACTTGTTCATATTATTTTTCAATTATGATCCCTGGAACTGGACACAGGATTATTCTAGGTGAAATATGACAAATCTCCCTTGATTTAGGCACTATACTCCTATTAATGCATCTCAGAATTGCATTGGCTGACTGCTGTAGCTAACCAGGTCAGCTGCAGACCTGTTTAGGCCTGCCCTAAAGAAAGACTGATGCTGTCTGAAGACAATATTGGAGCTTGACTCTCAAAGGGATGGTCTCTCCAACCTAACATTTTTAGTTAAGAGAGCACTTCCTTACTTCTTCATTTCTAAAAACTAAAGGAGTCAAAGTTAAAGACCTCTATACATATCAATTGTGGCATTCCGCCTGCAGGGTGCCATCTGCAGCTCAGGATCATCCGCAGAGCCAATGTTTAATTAATACCGCTGTAATTTGCTGAAATCTTAATAGATCTCAAGCCTGCTCTTCTTTAATCGCTGCACGCAGTTCTGCAGATTTGATTCTCACTGCATGACACTCAGCAGGCTGAGGATTGAGGACTCAGACAGAGACTCAACAACCCTTTCAAACCCCATCAAAAAAGTTCAAGGCAACTCAAAAAGGTCACTGGGACTGAACAGCTCAATGGGAGATCACAGGCTGCCATTCCTTGACCCATAAATAAATAAGGAGTTGAGGATTCCCCAAGTTCCAAGGGTCTTAGAACGCAATTCAGCCAATTCAGACACACAGCATTCCTTTGATAGTTGGGTTCCTTATCCTTCACTTCCCATTAAAAAATGGCCAGAATTCTGTTGCAGTCATATACATCTGTAAGTTTGCCTATGCAGGCAGCTGTAATCACGAAACAGACATATCCCATTCATCAGACAAAGTGTGACTATTTCATATATTCTCATATCCTCCAATGATGATTAATCTTCTGCCCTCCCACTTTTTCAGATGCATTAAAATGTCCCAGTTTCACTCTTCTCAAGCAATTTTCTCCATTTGTCCTCGGCTTACTACAGTGACTGCAAATTGAGTTCAAACTACGAAGGTAATTTCAGTTGCATTATATTAACTCAAGAGAGTTAATATACTATAAGAGGGTTAATATTATAATATAATACTAGCTGTACCCGGCATGCGTTGCTGTGCCCTATTTTGGAGATGCGAGGAAGTCTGAGTATGTAAGGGTTGGAGTTGTTCTTAGTTATGGTGTTGTTGGGGTCATGGCTATGTTGTTGTGGGTTGTTTTGGTGGGTGGGATGTTGGAGTCCTGTGGAGTTGTTGTTGTTTGTCAAGTTTGGTCTTTATCGGTCTTGGTTCTGGGACACAGTGGTCTGTGGGGAATGATGGGTTTTGAAGTACTACAAATCCCATTATCCATGGAGGTACTTCAAGTCCCATAATCCATGGTCCACCCTCCTCCAAACTGTAGTATAATGTAGTGTGGGTCATAGGGGTTCTGTATGCCAAGGTAGGTTACTGTAAATTCAGGCCATACACAGTGTCCCATGAGCTGAGGCCTAGTCAGGAACAGCAAGTTAATGAAGCCTTACTGTCAATTCAGGCCATACACAATGTCCAATGAGCTGAGGGCTAGTCAGGAGAATCAAGTTAATGAAGCCTTACTGTCAATTCAGAGCGTAAACAGCATTCCATTAAGTGAGGCCTAGTCAGGGAAATTAAGTTAATGAAGCCTTACTGTCAATTTTGGGCGTGGTCTGTGATTTGTAGGGGTGCAAATTTTCTGTTGGAAGTGAATTGGGTGTTTGTGTTTGTGCCTCAGCCCTTTGCCTTATCCTCCTTTGACAGTTTATTATGAGTCGGAATGTTCATGTTGGCTGGCCAGTACAGGAGTTATGCAAATCCGCCCTTATTGGCAGCCAATCATGTTGTCAGAATGTAGAGGCTGGGAGAGTCGTTGGCAGCCCCGGAGGATGCTGGGAAATGTAGGGTTTTTTTACTCGTTGTTTTGGGGGCCTTTTACATTGGGGGGAGTTTCTTTGCTACAAACGTATCTTGTCTGAGGCCTATTTCTGTTGGCAAGTTTGGTGTCTCTGCATTGTAAGGTTTCTCTGTTTGGGACGGTCGTTCCATGACGACTCTTCCTTTATATATATAGATAAGAGCCCCAGTAGCGCAATGGGTTAAACCCTTGTGCCAGCAGGACTACTGACCGACAGGTCAATGGTTTTGAATCCGGGGAGAACCGGTTGAGCTCCCTCTGTCAGCTCTAGCTCCCCATGCAGGGACATGAGAGAAGCCTCACACAGGATGGTAAAACATCAAACATTCGGGCTTCCCCTCGGCAACGTCCAATTCTCTCACCCCAGAAGCCACTTGCAGTGTCTCAAGTCGCTCCTGACATGGAAAACACTCAAGAGGGTGAGTTTAGGAGAAAATCAAGTCAACTTGATTTCAAATGAGAATGTATTCAGGATTTGTACACGTATACATTTGTGTTAATAGTCCATGTTACCTGTACAACTCTACTCCATCATCACAGTATAAATAAGTGGATTGTCTTCCCTATAGCATTCTTCATTGTCTTGTTTTCACAACCATAGAAATTGGAAAAATCATGGCATGGGTGCGTCTTTGAACTTATCACTCCACATATCAAGTTCCTTCATTGCTGCCTCCCAAGTCCGGAGCTTCTTCTGTTTTCTTGACTACAGTCTCCACACTGAGTGATGGTTGGACCATTCCAGCACAGTATCTTTATATTTGTCCCTCGTCGGCTTCTGTAGTTGGAGCAAAAACATGGATTATGGTTATAAGGATAGGTTTACCTTGAGATCTCTTTGATATTATTCAGTAAGACTAATGGATGTAATGGATGTAATATCCTGACTAATTTTCCTATATCTTACCTGACTATTATTCTTCTTATGAAGGCGAGCCCCAGAAAGAGCCCATCTGTATCCTAATTGGTTTGACCTACAGCAGGGAGTTCCAACATTCCTGCACATGTGGTCTGGCATCTTTAAAAACAAAAGCTTTTCTGCTGTCTCAGTTTTTCCCCCCTCTAAGCTCCCTTTACTTTCTGCAGCCTTTTGAAACTTAAAGAATATATTTATCTAAGGACCAGCTGATTGTCAAAACTTGCTGGTTTCTCAAATCCATTTGTTCCCGTTGCCACAAAGGGCTCCCATTAGGGGCCTGAAGCCATGGACTCTTTGTGCATGGAGTTGCATGCAGACAGGCCAACAGGGGCAAGCCCTGAGCGGTTTGGGAAACATAGTTTTCCAAGGATTCTCATGTAATTAGACTCTCCTCAGGCTATTAGCGAAAAGGACTCTTTCTTATAGTTTCTCCAAGGACAGAGACAGATGAACTATCTTTTATATGGACTCTCCTATCATGAATTCTTCCCAAGGCGTATGGATTTGATGCCTTTTTAGATCATATGAACTCTCTTTTCTCCCCCTCTGCCTATGAAATAATTATGAAATATTGGTGATGGTATTTCCCTTATGAAACCTTCCCATGTAAAACCATTCCCTGCATGTTTTTCCCCTCCCCATATGTAAAATAATAATATGAAGAAATGCTACGTGTTTGTAAAAGACCCAGCTGTTGTTTTGAGATCAGGATGATACCACATTCCAAAGGCCGCACCTTTAATCCAATCAAGGACTTTTTGCATGAAGACTAGGGCTCCTCTGGTATAGAAAACAAAAGGCTATTTTTGTTTTCCCGACAAAGACCCCTCATCTCTCAGGGGGAGGAGCCTTGAAGTTTTGTTCCCTCTTCCCAATGAAGGATAAATTGCATAAATATTTCTATATTTCATAAACAGCCACCTCTATCAGCCTCAGAAACTGGTACATGGCTACAGTTTTTTTTCATATGTTTACCATCCAAAGGACTGAAACTCTCATGGAAAGATTTGTATTGGCCTCTTGCCAACAGGAAGGGGCCATTAAGGACAGTTCCCATTTCCCACAGTAGAACAAAAGACTTTTCTCTGACCCGAAAGGTCAGGGGCTTGGATTCATTAACATATGGACAAATCTAATCAAGGAAACTCCAGCTGCTTTGTTTTGAACACATTCCTGCCCCTCGCTTCTCATTCGCCAGGGGGAAAGCGGTGCTGTTTCACCATTGGTTCCTGCTACAGCTGGTTCCAGCATTCTATCCAATCATTGTAAAGCTGGCCGGCGTGCGGAGGTGGAAAGTTTAAATCTGACAGTTCTGCAAAATGTATAAAATGGCATATATTTTGAATGTACTGTAACTTTATGACTGCTTTGTGACAAGGAATCTGCAGTGGTCATCCTTCTCAGCTGACGAGAATAAAAACTTCAGTGGCATCTTCTTCCGGACTTCTTTGGTGAGATCATTTGGGAAAGGGATTTTTAGATTGCTTAAAAAAACTCGCCAGGGGTTCTGCTGAAATCCTCGTTTTAGGGGTACTTTTGGGCCTCTGCCCCCTATGGGCCAGGCTGTTCTAAATTGTTCGGTAACACTTAGACTGACATAAATTACTGTGTGGTTGTCTAAATGAAAATGGGCCATTCTTGCTTCTCTTGCTCACTTATTCTAAGTTTGGCTATGTATGTTTATTCCAGTGTTTCTCATCCTGGGGGTTGGGACCACTGGGGGCGGACGCAAGGGGGTGTCAGAGGAGTCGGGACAGATCACCAGCAAACACAGTATTTTCTGCTGGTCATGGGGATTCTCTGTGGGAAGTTTGGTCCAATTCTCTCATTAGTGGGGTTCAGAATGCTATTTGATTGTAGATGAACTATAAAAGGCCTGCTCCTTTTATTCTATTTGAATGTTTTTATTCTACTTGAAATGTTGTTTTATGTTTTTATGCTATTTTATTGGGATCACCAGCATTGAGGCCATGCTATTGAAAACACAGCTGCACTGGGCAGGGCATGTCTCTAGGATGGAGGACCACCGCCTCCCTAAGATACTACTCTATGGTGAACTCGCCACAGGTCAGCGCAAGAGAGGCACCCCAAAAAAGAGATGAAACAACATCTCAGGCTCGGCCAGATTGATCACCAAAAATGGTCCACCCTAGCCTCACATCAGGAGGCATGGAGATGGACTATTGAGAAGACGCGCTGGACGGGTCTCGAAGAGAAACGACAACGCAGAAAGAACCGCAACTTGGAAACAACATCACCCAAGGAGACTTTCTGCTGTACTTTCTGCAGCCGAACTTGCCTATCTCAGATTGGCCTTTTTAGGCATCAACGAGCTTGTAAAAAGCGTGGGATGAGTCCTTCCTAAGAATCTTCGTTCGCGAAGTAATGCCAGAGAGATTGATATGTATTTCTGGGCTTGGCCGCATGTAAAAAGGAACGAAGATGGGTGTTCTTGGAATGAGTCAAAGGAGCAAGAGAGGAGGGTTTTTTTTCCGGTAAATCACAATGGTTTAATATATTGTAGAGTTTCATCAAATAAGGATAATCCAAAAGTTCTCAGGTAAGTGGAACGTATGTTGATGTCAATAACCATTCACACACTTTCCGACAAAAAGTCCCAAACATAAAGTATCGGTAGGTAAATCACACAATGGTAAGCGTATAATCCGGGACAAGCGGAAAGGAAGTGGGTCTACGATCAGAAAAAGGCCTTGCCGTTTCGCCTAAATAGGCTTACAACATTCGTGGCAAACCCCATAAATAAGATACCTATGATTGCTCATAAGAGAACACCTAACATTCGACAGCTACTAGTCCACACACGACCACGCACTGACACTCAAGGAGACCTCTCCAAACACCAAACGGTGGCTTGCTCTCACTGCTCTATATGCAAACATGTGTCTAGACAAACCACCATTACGAATCTTAAGAATAAGCACACTTTCCTCTTGCGTTCTGGAGCCTCCTGCCACTCAGAAATATTATTTATTGTTTGATCTGTGCATGCTCTAGATACTATATAGGTGAATCTGGGCGTGAACTGAGAGTAAGGGTACAGGAACATCGCTCGAGATTTAGGACTGGCAACGAATCCTCAGCATTATACAGCCACTTTAAACATATGCACCGCTTTGATGATTTTAAGGTGGTAGTTCTCGAACGAATCATTCCATTACCACATCAAGATGTTAAACTTCTGTTGCGCAGACGGGAATGCCTCTGGATTAATTCCCTTTGTTCCGAGTTGCCTTTAGGCCTCAATGACCAATTAACCCTCAATGAGATTCTGATGTAATACTATTCATTGCATGCGCTATCCAATCTGGAGTGATTTTCCATTTAAACTGCCTCTTTTCTATGTGCCTTTGTCTGGGTGTTTGGATAAGCGGGTGGCTGCGACCACCTCCTTCAGGATGATGATATTTGAAATGTGATATTGGTATGTACCTTATACTCAACCTGTGTACTTTTGGGTTTGTTCTTTATGGGGTTTGCCACGAATGTTGTAATTACTGTCTTACAAATCTGCATTCTATTGTTTCTGTTTTAGAACTCCTGGACCAGTGGAATTATTGTTTATTGTGCATCACATATTGTTGTTTGGGGTCCGGATGAAGCCTATTTAGGCGAAACGGCAAGGCCTTTTTCTGACCGTAGACCCACTTCCTTTCCGCTTGTCCCGGATTATACGCTTACCATTGTGTGATTTACCTACCGATACTTTATTTTTGGGACTTTTTGTCGGAAAGTGTGTGAATGGTTATTGACATCAACTTTTGGATTATCCTTATTTGATGAAACTCTACAATATATTAAACCATTGTGATTTACCGGGAAAAAAAACCCCTCCTCTCTTGCTCCTTTGACTTGGCCGCATGTAAGCCTCCCCAAGTCCCTTTCGGGGATATGGTGGCAGGGTACAAAGAAAGATTATTATTATCTATAACTCCCAAATGACAAAATCAACCCTATAAGCCAGGGGCGCCCACACTTTTTCAGCATGCGAGCTACTTATATTAAAACCAAGTCAGAAAGATCTACCTACCTCCTCAAGGCTAGAGAGGGGAGTGGGTGGGGCGGGGCTTGGCCAGAGGGGGTGGAGCCAGGACATGCCAAGCCCCGCCCCCTCCCCTCTGGCTTTGGAGCTCCCAGGAGTTTCTCCAGGCTTGAGAATGGCAATGCCAAGCCAGTGGTGGCATAGCTAGCACAAGGCTGGCTTGGCCCTGCCCTCCTCAAACCTGGAGCAGTTGCTGGGAGTGCTGAAACCGGGGGAGGGGGAAGGGCTTGGCGGGGCCTGGCTCCACCCTCCTCTGAGAAGCGATCCGGCTGGGATCGACCTCCTTCGGTCCCAGGATTGACTGATCGATCGCGATCGACTTCCTGGGCAGCCCTGCTATAAGCGCTGGCAGACAGGAAATTCAGACAACAAACAGTTTCCACTTTTCATTCGTTTCACTGATGTTTCCGTACCAAGGGGATGTACCGTTTTGTGCATTTCGAATAAACAAAACAGTAGAAAAACACGGATGAAACGGATGAAACAGTCACAGAGCTCATGTCTAATAGCCTCTTGCCTTACAGGGGCACACAATTCCCCCACCTCAGAAACATAGTGCCATGGTGAGTTACTTATTGGTGCCAACCTTTAAAAGTGACATTTATTTATTTAGCTGTGGTTCCCGTAGGCCCATCCAAAGCAGAAATGCAATTTTGGGGAGGGGAGGAGGAGGCTAGTTCAGCCCTTATCGCAATCACACTATTTCCTTTTACAATTAAACACTGTTCTTCCTGCTTTATTTATGTGGGAGGAAAAACGCAAACACAGGAAAGGCAGCATGAGCTTTCACTTCAGGTCATTAATTGTCACAGCTTGTTTGTGCAATGATTTATCCGATGAAGTGGGGGCAGCGGGAAAGGAATCTCACATTCTGAAGCTTATTATGGAGTGGGTTTCTGTGTCAACAAACATAGTTTTTAAATATAATACCACATATCATTGTCTTCCCAAAAACACACCTCATACACTGTTCTCTGTGTCCAGGACAGAGCTAAATCACTTAAGTTCAGTCTTAGCTGGCCTTCATACACCTTCTAGTTCCTCTGTACTAAGGGTAAGTAGCTGTCTGAATGAAAAGGCTATATTATGACATTGTGTTGATACCAAGCTCTGAAACACTGATCGATTTATGGGAGTTTTGTTCACTTGATAATTACATCACCAAATTCAGACATGCCAATATCTAAATATAACTGCATCTCAATTCACAAATTGGTTCAAGAACTGCTAAGTTCACAATGAAATGCAAACCAAGCAAGCTTCTCCCACATCCAGGTATTTATATAACAAATCTGTTTGTCTTTACCCACTGTGTTCAAGGGCAGTTAGTCAACTACAACAGCCTGTGCCTTGCATGTAGATGAGTTGCTACACTTTGAAAATGTACCTTTTCAGTATCTCCAAGCCAGTATGGTGGCTGTATTCATGGCCGGATTACCCATTAAGCCAACATAGGCCATGGCCTAGGGGTGCATGCCGAGGAGGGGCGCAGATCACGGACCAAAAATAAATTTTAAAAAACTGGTCTGCACCCTTCTTTCCCCCTTTCTCATGCCCCTCCTCGCTCCTTCTCCCGGCAAAGTCTCTGCTCCGTCCCCTCCGCCTCTGGGCTGCGGTGTGGCCCTCGCATTGATCCATTGATTTGCCCGCAGGTCTCTGGCTGGCCTGACCTCCTGGCTCCCGGGGAAGCCATCTCCATGGCGACTTGCCCAGCTCCCCCAGGGGCAGACTGTAAATTCCTGCAGCCAGTGCCGAGCGGCAGAGGCCGGGAGAGGGCGGTGGGAGGGAGGGGAGAAGGAGGAGACAACTAGGAGGAAAGAAAGAAAGTAAAGAAGAGAGGGAGGGAGGGAGGAAGAGGGGAGAGAAAGGGCGTTGCTCGGGTGGACCTCTCCCAGGTCCCCAGCACGAGACCACACCACCCAGGCTCGCTCCTGCGCTCTCGGACCAAACTGGGGCAGGCTGCTTGGCCAAAGGGAGCCGCGGGAGGGAGGGATGGATCAAGGCCAGGGTCTGGCTCTCCTGCCTTCGGGAGCAGCCGAACAAAAGCGGCACAAACCCCAACCTGAATCCTCCCTCGCTTTGCGGGAGCGCACGCCTAGTGGACATATCTCTTCCTCTCTCTCTCTCTCTCTCTCTCTCTCTCTCTCCCTTGCGCGCGCTCTCTCTCCGCAATGCACAGCAAACAAAGGAAATAACCAGCTAGCCCTGAGAGTTTTTGGGGCCTTCTAAGCTGATTTCACAAGTTAAAAAAAACGCTGAGGCCAGATAGACCTGCTACAATGTAGGCTTTTAAAAATGTTGAAGTGAGTGCTTTGGTTCCTCCATGTTGCTCCTTCCACCCATGCCACTCACTCACACACTACCCTCGTGGTTCCCACCCGTCCCAAACCCCAACAGCTACAACACACCAGCGGAAAGGCAGACTACCCAGCCAGCCAGACAGGCACAGCAGGCAACAGCCCTTCTCCCAGCCCTTCTTCTCTGCTTGCTTGCTTGCCCACCGTCCTCATCTTCCAACCTTCCTTCAACACAACCTCCCTTCCCTTTGTCTTTGTCTTTCCTTTCTCCCTTCTCCCCTTCCTGGCTCTGAATGAGCCTCTGAGCCATGTCCTCCCCCAAAACTTCTCCCCGATTGGCTGGGAGGCAAGGAGCATCCCAGCATGCAAGCTGCTTGCCTCCCAGCAGGCTAGTAGAGGGCTGAAAATATGTTGAATCATTTCCTACTCACTTCCTGAGTCGTAACAAAAATGGCGAAAAATGCTTTGGAAGGGCAAAGGGACTTCAAGTTTTTAAAAATGTTTCGATATCGCTTCAAAAAGGTAATTTTAACAAAATTATTATGAGCAACTAGTTATCCGATGTGGCTTTATCCATGCCTAATCCATAAATGGCTGAATAGAGTTGGACTACATGACATTTGTGGTCTCATCCATCTCTATGACACACCAAAGCTCTATGACCACAGAAACATTTACCATGATTCTGTAAGTGACATATGCATCCACCTGCCTTATTCCAGCTGCCATTGCTCAAGCACTAGAGGGAGAGAACAGCAGCCCAGGGCAGCACCATCATGCCAGAGACCCCAGCAGCCTGTAACAGTCCATCTTCTCAGGCTGGACCACACCCTACCACCACTAAATTTCTGTAATCGGTACTATTTATTTATTTATTTATTTCGACTTCTAACCCGCCACTCCCCGGAGGCTCGGGGCGATTCACAAGAAGCATAAAAGGAAAAAGTACAATACACAAAGGGACACACAATACACTAAACAATAACCCAAGGAGGGGGGGGGGAGAAAGGGATACAGGGCCGATCAACCACTCGCTAAGTCAGACCGAGCGGGATCAGTATGTGGTGAACACCCAGGTGAACACCTCGGTGCTGCTTGTCCAGAGGAACAGGTGCAGCACTCTCATCATGCAGCGGCCCGCAGTAGCTGCCCCTGTTGGTGGGAGCCGCTACCTTCGGGCCTAGGGCGAGCCCGGGAGCTCAAGCCGAAACTGGAAGTCCAGAGGGTCCTGGGCTGGGGGGGTCTCCAGGCCCTAGACCTACGGGTTTGGGGTCTTTTCCCTTCCTGGGGGCAGCCACAGGTCCGCCGGCGCTCCAGTCCTCCAGGGGCGGGCTCCTTCTGGCGCTCCAAACCCCCAGGGGCGGGCTCCTTCCGGCACCCTAAAGCACCAAATGCATGCAGTTCACAAGTGGACAAGAACAGATGTCAAGGTACATAGTGAATATATCTGCAGTGTGATGGCTTTAGAAATCTAATCTAATCTACAAAATGATGCTTGGGTGATTAAGACGACACCCACCATCTTCCAGCTGGAGCAGCGGGCATCTGTATTCTAAGGAAGGCAATTCTCCCCCCAGAAGGCAATTGCTAAATTGCTTCTGTTTAGCCACAACAAAGATTTCGGCTCAAACAGATGGACATTTAGGACTTAACAATGGCTAATACACCAGAAAAAGGGGTCAACGAGGGTTGCCTTTCCAGGAGGAATCTCACAAAGCCCTGACATTAGCAGTGCTCACCCATGCAGGGAATCCAGAGGAGCAAGCATCAGCCAATTATTCCTTATTGAAGCACACGCGGTGATAGCTTAGAATGTTTGGCCATTCATTTTGCTTTGAAGTGGAAGGGAAGCATGGAGCCCAAGTCTGCTGGGGAGCAGCTAATGGCTGGTGGCTATAATGTCTGTTTGCCTTCAGCTTCAAAGAATTGAGGGGAAAAAGATTCAAAATGGGCAGATCGGTCAAGTCCTTTCTGCAAACTTCTATGCACTACTTTCAAGTCATTTTTGTAGTAGTTTTCTGTCACGATGCACGGACTGACCGGCCCCTTAATCACATACACAGAGACGGCTGAAGGCTAACTGCTTTATTGAATATAAAAACAATTCAAAAATATTGTCTATTAGAATAGTGAAACAATCCAAAAAGGCTTGAAGTAACAATGTCCAAGAAACCGTGGCAAATAGGCTAAAAGTTCAGCAAGACTCAAAGTTCAGCAAGGCTCCACACCACCGTGCGGATCAGCAAACAAGGCAAGGCTCCGCACAACCATGCGGGTCAGGAACAAGGCAAGGCAAGGCAAGGCAAGGCTTGATGACCACGGGCTAAGCTTAGCTTCGTGGTCCCACTCCGCTTCATGCCTATTCAGGAAAGATGTGGCCGGAGCACTGAGGATTCGTTCCCACGGATCCTATACTTAATCCCTCGGCCGAGGTCCCCGACGCTCTAGGCTTCTTCGTCTCCAATCGCTGCTCACGGACCTCGGCCGGTCTATGCTCTTAGACCATTCCCTTCTGCTAGACTCGATGTTCCATCTCCTATCAAAGGTTCGACCTTGTCTCTCCGCAGCTGTGTTTCTATCTCCCTGAGAGCTCTCCTCCCTAGCCATTTCCCATGCGCTTTCTTCCATGTTTTCCCCTGGAGGCTCCTGAGAATTTCTTCCTCCCGGGTGTTCATAACTGCCAGAATCGCTGTCCATCTGCACCTGGTTATCTATGTCTTCGCTAGGGCCAAACAACATTTCCTCCCATGCCAAGCTCTCTGTGGGCGAATGAGGCCCATCAGGGAAAGCTGCCCTTCGCCCCAGTCATCTAGCTCATCCTCTGAATCATGTTCTGGCACTGCTGGTTCTAATGCTAATGGGACCCCAGGTCCTGACCCCTGCCCTCCAGGCACAAACGAGAACTGCTGTGCTACATTTTCTATAGAATTTTTAGGGGGAAATCTTTTTTTTCCTGTGCCTTTTTTAAAAGGACAGATTATTATTATTATTATTTAACTTTATTTATACCCCGCTACCATCTCCCCTGGGATTCGGAGTGGTTAACATGGGGGCAAGCTCAACAAATACGGTACACAAATGAAATACATACAGCAATAATAACTGAAATAAAATACAAGCAATAAAAACAATAAAATACAAGCAACAAGAAGAAAAAAATAATAACACAGTGAGATAAAATGCTGGGTATCAGGCCCGTAGCCAAGGTTTTGATTGGGGGCTGAGTGAGTGAGAGAGGATCTACCCTAGCAAATCTTTTGCATCGTTATCCCAATACCCCCATGCATATGGAATATATTGAGCATGGTGATCAGATAATGATATGAAGAGTTTGAATAATAAATGTTATTTATTTACTTTCTTTAACAAAATGTTTATTTTTTTATTCTACAGCAAGAATCTTCTTTTCTTCTCCTCGGCCATTTTGTTAATTACTTTTTCTGGTTTATGATGTCCCGATGGATGGAAATCATTGCTGGTCCACTAAGTCTCTGGTCTGTCATTAAACTTCTAGATAATAATAATAATAAACTTTATTACTTATGAGTCGCCCTCCACAGGAAGTGCTCAGGCGACTTACAGGTGACACATAGACAATACAGCAGAGACAACAGATAGAGTGGACAAGGGAAGAACAGGAGGTGTGGAGGGGGAAGAGGGGAGGGAAGGGAGGGTGTCAGGGCCGGTGTCCTCCTAGAGCCCCGTCCTGCCATCAAACGGAGGCAGGAGGGGTGGCCTGGAAGAAGCACTGGTGTACAGGAGGGGGGTCCATCTGCATCCCGCACAGCTCGATACTTCCGTGTCCGGCGGCGCCGCCTCCTTCTGCGGGTGGCTTGCTGCTTCCGGTCAGGGGCTGTTGGAGTCCTCCAGGGGCGGGACTTCCGGGCAGGGGTCACTTCCGGGGTTCACAGAAAGATTATAGTCCTCCAGAGGCGGGACTTCCGGAAGGCCACCATTTCCGGGCCCTGCTTCTTCCTCGGAGACCAACACATGGCGGAGTGGAGCGTCCTCAAGGCCGGTTGCCATATTGGGTCGCTCCATCTCCAGCTGGCTCCCCAGCTCCTCGCATAATAGCGACGCCGGGCGAGCCCGGGAATTCGGGGAATGCCAAGCTGGCCGTGAGGTCAAGATCTTCCAGCAGGTCCTCCGCATGCGGCGGTGGACCTCGGAATCATCCGGTGCTTCCTCGGTGTGGGCCGGGCAGGTGAGCAACTCGCCCTGGTCATCAGGGCTCGGGCTCAGCATTCGCGGGTCGGCCTGGCCCCCGGGGGTTGGGCTCTGGGCTGCCACCGGCTCCCTGGCCGGGGTTAGGCCGCCTACAGTGCTGGTGGGGAAGTCCATGAATGGTCCCAGGCGAAGTCTGGGTCACCGCGGAGGTCCGACTGGAGCTCGTGGTGGGGGCCGGCCTGCTTGGGGGGTCCACAGGGCGCATCGCCCGGGGGTGGAATCCGGGGGAGTTGCGGGCATGGCATGCCTGTCAGCTCCAGTATGCCACCAAACCTGTCCCGAAACTTCTCCATCTGGGCCGCGAGCTCATTGTATTCTGCAATGAGCTCCGCCATCAGGCAGGAGTCGAGTTGACCAGGGTCCGGTTTGTCGGGGGTGGTTCCAGGGATTTAGGGAGCTCCGACAAGGTGTTTCCCGGTAAATAGGCCGTTGATCGGCAAAATCGGTCGGTGGTGGGATCCTGGTCTTCTCGTCGTGGCCTCCGAAGGGAGCCGCATCTCTCGGGGAAATTAATTCCCAGGCTGGAAGGGCGCTCTACCTTCAACGGAGTCATCAGGGGTGGGGGGGGGACATTTGCCCAGCGATCTCCTACCGAACCTGCACTTTTTACTCTCTTTTTACTCTCTTCATGGTTGAAAACAATCTTTCCACACTGCATGTCATTACTGGTAGAGTAGCTAACACAGTCAAAAGAAATTTTTTGAGCAATAGTAGGTTTGTTACACAGTTCCAACACTTTACGTACCTCAGTATCTTTCTTAATTGACGGTGTAATATTCACACTATGTTCTCAGCCTTGACGGAAGCAAGTGCTGCATCATTTTCATGGTATTCTGACAGTTGTTCCATATGGTGAACTTTGTCTAGACCTCAAAACCCAGGGAGGAGAACATGGAAACTAGTTAAAATGTCTTCATATGACACGAACCTTTCAGTAATGTTCTATATGAGTGAATCGACACATGGTATGAACTCCACAACTTTGAAATAATCTTCTACAGAATTAGTCTCTGGATTTGCCCGATGCACCTGTCTTGAACTTTGCCACCATTCCATGTACCAGTAAGGCCTTCTTGCGGACCACCCTAAGAATGGGGAGGGGGGTAAAGCCCCTCAACCCCCCCCCCCCCGGCTACATGCCTGCTGGGTATGAAGTAAGATGAAAATTAAGGACAAAGAATTAAACAAGATGGACTGGGCCAGATCCAAGACTGTACTTTTTCTCAGTAAACATAATTTACTGAAAGCCTTGCTACACATTCTAATGCGGTGTGAGCTACTAGCGCCACCATTCTTGTGGCCATATTTGACTGAAAGGCAATTGGTTGCTGACCTCTAATCCATGCTGTGCATTATTGGGTAGCATTTTGCTGGCATGCGTACTCTGCGATTCAGCCCATGAGCGCAGTCAAAAGCAGAAAATCTCTTGCTCACTCCCATTTTCCTGTGCATTCTTTAGACATTACAACACAGAGGTCTTTTTGTTACTCTCCTTTGTGTCTCCCTTTGTTGTAACACATTTTTGTAAGTGGAGGGGGAACTAGGTCAAAATGCTTTTTTAAAAAAATCATCCTGAAAGAGTGCCAGGGAGGTTTTGTTACAGTTTGTGACCTCGAGGCAGCAAATATCTCTGCTCTGGGCCAGCAGCCAAGGAAACATTCAGTCCCCTAGAGAAGGCACTGTGGTCACTATTCCCTTGGAAAGGCAGCGGAGGTGGGAGGGCAGCTAGAAAAGAAAGAATTTGACAGGTAGGCTGAATCATTGGCTTCCATGGAGATCTCTCAAAGGCCAAAGCAACTGAATGAATGCTTGTGTTGTGCAACCATTTCATTTCCAGAACAACTAGCTGACCTCCTGTTGTCATTTTATGAACATATACATTTCATTATGCATATGACTGTACTTTTTGGGGGGGCTATGGGTGTAATGCCTGTATTCCCTTAAAAGTTACTACCGACATTTCACAGATGAAAAGCAGGATACATGTGACCATGCAACAATAGATTAAAATGGGGAAAATAATCAGTGAGGAACAATTAAGAGGCTGCAGGAGTTAGATTTTGCCTGAGTCTACAGGCAATGACAAGATTTCACCCCCTCCTCTCTTCCCAGCTGCATGCAAACTAGTTTTACACTTTGAACTTAGTTTGCAGAATTTAAATAAGTTGCAAACAGAGGAGGAAAGTAGCAGAGGACGGGACAAGCTGGGATATTTTAAAAGCAACTGAGGAAGTGGGACAGCCGAGGATTAATTGGGACTGCCCCTGCCAAATCATGACAATGGGAAGGTATGCTGGTGTTGTGTAAGGAGAAATGGCTCCCAATATCACTGTTGTTCCAAGACTGCCTCTGGTACGATAGGTAATTTCTGCAACTGCAATATTCTGACATTCACATGGCATGAGTGGCCATGATTCTTCTCCCTGCTTGCTTTTACTCCATTTTCCCTTTCTTTTATATTTTTCTTTGTTTTATTTTATCACTATAATAATAATACACTTTATTTATATTCCGCACTTCTCACCCCGAAGTGCGCATCACAGAACATATGCAGCAGACAATCCCTGCCGTTTTTAGACGTACAAGACATACAATAACACATATAACAGGAGGATCCCCTGGACTGAGCCTTGCTCCTCCTGGCCTACAACTGGCTGCTGTTGTTATATTTGTTGTAAGATTCGTTGTTATATTCATCACTGGGTGCTGCTGCTCCATTCTGTCACAGGGGGGCGCTGTTGTTCCGTCCTCCTTGCTACCTCCTCCTTCTTGACGAAGAGCCTGCCTGCCAGCCGGCCGAATTCTTCTTCCGGTAGTCGTCTTCAATATTTATTGAAGTTAAAAAGTCCTTTAGAATACCTCCCCTGCTTATGCGGTACCTACTGTACATTTTCTACTTGCAACTAGCTTTCGGCTGCTTAGGTCAACAGGGCAGGCTTACAGCTGACTTGCCCAGGTCAGCCTTGGATTCGAACTTGCCACATTCGAATCTTACAGCTACAGCTTGCAGCTAACACCTGCTGTTTTAACCGCTGTGCTAACCTCCCGGCCTCTAATGTATATATGTGGTCTTTCCGGGGGTGTCATTAGGATTGCTGTCCACCTTTCTGTTTCTTTCCTTCCCTCCCCTCATACCTTTTCCCCTTTGCTTTCTCTTCTATCCTTCATTCCCTCCTTTTCCTTTCTTCCTCTCCTTCCCTTCCTGCCTTCTTTTTTCTTTTCTTTTCTTTCCTTTCCTTTCCCTTCCTTTCCCTGCCTTTCCCATCCCTTCTCATCCCTTATAATGTTGTCTTTCTTTCTCAGTGACATCACCTAACAACAGCCGTTGTTGGATAAATCATTGGGCAGCACCCCGCATCAGCCTCTTACCATCCCACTCTGAAATCCATCAGCCCCTGGTTTGATCCCATGCTGTCCCCGGCTTTCTCTATGACAACACAGGTAGTCACTAGGCATGAGAAAAATGAAACGGAAATTAAAAGGATTCGTAAGAGATTCGTATGTAATGGGACTTTTGAGGTTTTACGTATCGCTGCCGCGAACCAGGAAGTAGACTTTTTTTTACGGTCCTTGAGGCCAACAATTTGCGTTATGATCGTTAGAAATTCTTAAGTATTAATTAATTATTGTACTACTCACTTCTCCCTGTCTTCTCCCCCTCATTTCCTTCCCGCCTTCATTCAGCTTCTTCTTTTTCCCGCATTTCTATGGGGAACTGGAAGTGACGCTGCTGCTAGGTAGGCAATGCATTCTGGAAAGTGTAGTCCTCCAGGCTTCCCCCCCCCCTTCTCTTCCCCGTTGCTCTGCCATGCCCCATCGCAGGGGCCAGCTTCAGCCCTCCAGGTACGTGTTTTGGACTTCAACTCCCACCATTCCTCACAGCCTCAGGCCTCTTCCTTTTCCTCTCAGCCTGGGCAAACTTGGGCCCTCACTCCCTCAGGATCGGGGCTAGAGATAGGCGAGGGGGTGAGCGAGGGCCTCCTCCTCCCCTCTCGCCGGCCTGTCATTGACGAGAGAGGAGGAGAAAGGCCCCCGCGTGCTTCTCTGCCTCTCTCCAGCCGCGACCCATGCATCGGGGCTAAAGAGAGGCAGAGAGGGGCGAGGGCCTTTCTTCTCCTCTCTCGGCCTGTCATTGGCGAGAGAGGAGGAGAAAGCCCCACGCGCCTATCTCCATCCAGCCCCGATCCATGCATCGGGGCTAAAGAGAGGCAGAGAGGGGCGCGGGGGCCTTTCTTCTCCTCTCTCGCCGGCCTGTCATTGGCGAGAGAGGAGGAGAAAGGCCCCCACGCGCCTATCTGCCTCTCTCCAGCCCCGATCCATGCATCGGGGCTAAAGAGAGGCAGAGAGGGCGCGGGGCCTTTCTCCTCCCTCTCTCGCCGGCCTGTCATTGGCGAGAGAGGAGGAGAAAGGCCCCCGCGCGCCTCTCTGCCTCTCTCCAGCCCCGATCCATGCATCGGGGCTAAAGAGAGGCAGAGAGGGGCGCGGGGGCCTTTCTCCTCCTCTCTCGCCGGCCTGTCATTGGCGAGAGAGGAGGAGAAAGGCCCCCGCGCGCCTCTCTGCCTCTCTCCAGCCCCGATCCATGCATCGGGGCTAAAGAGAGGCAGAGAGGGGCGCGGGGGCCTTTCTCCTCCTCTCTCGCCGGCCTGATTGGCGAGAGGAGGAGAAAGGCCCCGCGCGCCTCTCTGCTCTCTCCAGCCCCGATCCATGCATCGGGGCTAAAGAGAGCAGAGGGGGCGGGGCCTTTCTCCTCCTCTCTCGCCGGCCTGTCATTGGCGATAGAGGAGGAGAAAGGCCCCCCGCGCGCCTCTCTGCCTCTCTCCAGCCCCGATCCATGCATTGGGGCTAGAGAGAGGCAGAGAGAGGCGCGGGGGCCGTTCTCCTCCTCTCTCGCCGGCCTGTCATTGGCGAGAGAGGAGGAGAAAGGCCCCCCGCGCGCCTCTCTGCCTCTCTCCAGCCCCGATCCATGCATCGGGGCTAAAGAGAGGCAGAGAGGGGCGCGGGGGCCTTTCTCCTCCTCTCTCGCCGGCCTGTCATTGGCGAGAGAGGAGGAGAAAGGCCCCCGCGCGCCTCTCTGCCTCTCTCTAGCCTCGATCCATGCATCGGGCCAGAGAGAGGCGAGGGGTGAGCGAGGGCGCCGGGCGGCGGGAAGAGGGCGAAGGAGGAGGCAATCAGCTGATTGCCTCCTCCTTCGCCCCTCCTCTTTCCCCGCCTCCCCCGGATCCCAGTTTGGCCCAATTCTGTCATTGGTGGAGTTCAGAATGCTCTTTGATTGAAGGTGAACTATAAATCCCAGCAACTACAACTCCCAAATGTCAAGGTCTATTTTCCCCAAACTCCATCTGCGTTCACATTTGGGCATATTGAGTATTCATGCCAAGTTTGGTCCTGATCCAGGATTGTTTGGGTTCAGAGTTATCTCCCTAAATCACTGTCAATTCCTCCCAAACCCTCCAGTATTTTCTGTGGGTCATGGGGGTTCTGTGTGCCAAGTTTGGTCCAGGTCTGTCATTCATGGGGTCTCAGCTGTGGAAGTCAGAGCTGAATTCGTCGAAGGTACTGCAAATCCCATCATCCGTTGTCCATCCCCCCCAAACATATTGTTTTTGTGATTAATCCCTATGCTTTAACTTTTGTCAATTTGTAACAATGAAAATACATCCTGCATATTAGATATTTGCATTAGAATTCATAAGAGTAACAAAATTATGAAGTAGCAACGAAAAATATGGATGGGGGTCACCACAACATGAGGAACCACTGCATTAATACATATCTCTCTCTCGGCATTACTTCATGAACGAAGATTCAGGAAGGATTCATCCCACGCTTTTTACAAGCGCTGATGACTAAAGAGGCCAATCTGAGATAGGCAAGTTCGGTTGCAGAAAGCACAGCAGAAAGTCTATATATTATACATATATCTTTCTGTTTAATTGCTATTAGGGAAATAAAACGTGAACAAAGGAAGGAAGGAGACAAAGGAAGAAGTAGAGAAGGGGGGAGGGAAGGAAGGAAAGAGAAAAGAAGGGATGGGGAACCAAAGACCAAAGGAAGGAATGAAAGAAGAGGGTAGAGAAGGAAGAAAGGAGGGAAAGGGGAAATAATAGGGGGGGGGGAGAATCGTACTTCACTTTCACAATTGTCCTGAGAGCAAGTAGCTACTACCTCTTATATTTATGTTATACATGTACAGCTCCACTTAATTGCACTGCAGAGGTGAAGGGGAATGTTCCCCTTGATTTTTAACTGTTTCCCTGCTTTTCAGACTTTAGATACAATTTTTAATTTTTTTAATACTTTCGTTACATTTTAGAACTTTTTGCAAATTTTTTTGTAAGTCTTTAATATACTAATCAAACCCCCCCCCCCCATTTGATTTTAGAATCGCGATTTTAGGATTCTAAACCATGCCTAGTAGTCACCCATGTTCTCAAAACTGCCATTTAGCACTCCACTGATACACAGCATGCACAGAGTCAACATGGAGCCCCACCAGAAGTAACCCTACGTCTTGTGATGGATCCGACAACTCCATCATGGCCGTGTCTTGGCAGTATTATAGGACAGGGCTGAGCGTGCATGTGATGAGGTCATAGGAAACCAGCCATGAAACCACTGTAAGAGGTCATCTGGAGTTTTGGAGTACATGCCATCTATATGCATGTGACACCCAACTCTACAACTCCTTTCCACCTAATGCCAAGGAAGCTGTTCTGAACCTAAACCAGTGTCTGTCATCTCTAATGGACTGGATTAGAGCAAACAAATTGAAACTTAATCCAGACAAGGCAGAAGTACGTACTCCTGGACAGTCAGAAGGCAGAACAGGGAATAGGGATGAAGCCAGTGCTGGATGGGGGTCACACTCCCGCTGAAGTCATAGGTACGCAGTTTAGGGGGGTGGTCCTCCTGGACTCAGCACTGAACTTTGAGGCCCAAGTGTCGGCGGTGGCCAGGAGGGCCTATCCCTCTAATTTTACAACAAATATATACAATTATTTTGTAACACAGCTATTTCTAGCTACCATAGGTCATTAGCCATTATGCACCTTTATCTATGAGCCTCTGTATCCAGAAATTGTATGCCTGCCGCCTCAAAGTGTATTTTACACAAGAACTCTTTAATTACCACTTGGCCTTGAAAAAAATCAGTTATGGTCGAAACGAGATGTGGAATTTCTAGGGTAATCACTCCCTCGTCAGCCTTTGTGTAGTGGTGTTGTTCCTCCAGCCGCGACTGTCTCCTCTTGGATTTCCCGGAGCAGCTCGCCACTTGGCAGCAGCTTTTCACCCCAGCATCTGCAACCGCCTCCGTTTGCATTCCACGGAGCGGCTTGGCTTTGCGGTGATCTTTTGGCCACTTCCTCCCATTGTGGACTTACAAACTTGGGTCCTTATGCTATGTGGATTTCTCCATCATTGATTGTGTCTTCAGTTCCAGTTCCTTATTGAACTTTGGTCTACATTGAACTCTACCAGACCATTGTTACATTAGCATATGAACATTGTGGATCTGGACTTCACATTGAAGGGTCCCCCTGGCAAGATGGCCGCGCTGAGTGGAGCCGAAAATGCTGAGCTCTGCTGGGGCCTCTCCTACCTTTCCCAGACAGTGGCCTCCCCCGTTAAGCCAACCTCCCCAGACGAGGGGGCTGGCTGGCGAGGATTTGGGGGGACACCTCTGTTGCTGTCAAGAACACCGAGGCGGCCTCCACTGCTCTTGGAGGTCCTACAGATGGAGGCCGAGGCGGCCCTTGAGGCCCGGGAATCAACCTCTTCTTCTGGCTCTGTGGAGGTGAGCTCCAGGAGGACCTTTGGATTTGCAGAGACCCCGTGGTGGTCCCCTGTCCCCTGGCCCACCCTCGAGGACCCAGAGGTGTTGGGGTTCCCCACCCTCCTTGGCCCCAACCCGGACACCCCCCACGTTGAACAATCGGGCCTCCCCTACCTGCTCCTTAGCCTCGGCCGGTTGGTCGACCAGCTGGCCGTCGGGCTGGAGGAGGTGAAGAAACTGTGCCTGGCGCTGACGCCTCTATCCCATGGGGACAACTGCGGAGACAACCGCTGCCGCCCGGATCCCCACCTGGGGCTTGGAGAGACACCGGCTGAGGGGCCGCCAAGCTCACCTTACCTGGACTCGGGCCGCTCGAGCCGGAAAGGAGAAGGGCGAGAGGAGGGTGAGGCGAGCAGGATGGCTGCGGCCGGCGCCCGGAGCGGGTCCCCCCCGAGTTTGCCGGGATCGCTGGCCCCCGGGGCCCCCGAGGAGCAAGCGGACCAACGGGAGGAGCAGTACGCCGAGGTCCAAGGGACCCTCCCGCAGCCGGCGGCGCCGCTTTCGGGCGACAATGAGTGGGCTGCGGAAGTAGACCCCCCCCTCCGAGACGAGGCCTCTGGTTGGGAGTGAGGCCATGGCGGGAGCTGCGACGGCGCCCTGGCTCTCTCCAGGGGTCTTGGCCACAACCCTCGCTGGTTTGGACGATGCTCCTGGCAGTTTGCCACTGGCAGGCGCTCCGTTAGAGGCGTTGAGCGTCTCCCAGATTCTATCCAAGGTCCCCGGGGAGCGTCCTCGCCGCCGGGCTGCCCAACTAGCTCAGACTCCTTTTGTTCCCCCACCACCCTGTTCTGCCCAGGAATGGCTGGAGGAGGAAGAACAGGCCGGGCCAGTCAAGGTGCAAGCGCCAGGGGAGGAATGCCCAGCCGAAAGGCCAGTCCCACCAACAACCACCTCCCTTACAAACTGCTCACATCGGGGCGCCTGCCAACACCAGCAGCCCGGGACCCGACGTTCCCACTTCCAGGAAATTTGACACCAGTCCTGTCCCTCATTGCCCCGGTCTCCCCCCCACCATCGCTGGACTTGCCGGGCACCCATAGACCGCCACCTGGTGGCCCAGGACAATCCCTTCGCAGAAGAGGGAAGTCCGGCAAGCGCCAGAGAAGGTCCTTTCAATCACGGATCTTTTGGGGGGCAGGCTTCGGTCGGAAGGAGAGCTCTTCAGGCCCGCCTTCCGGACCGGCTTCCGTTGGCGGCGCTAAGAGCCCCCAAGAGGGGCAGAGTGGTCAGCCGAATAGACAGTTGGACAGGCCGCCCTCAAAGACTCATCGAGGGCAGGAACTGTCTGCTGGCAAACGGGGCTTGGCTCTCCCCACCTTGGACCTTCAAATGTATGAGGGGACTGGGACTGATGGGCTGCCGGTAGAACCGGCGAGAACCGGCCAGGGCTTTCCACCGGCTTCCCCTTTTTATGGGGTGTGCCGGAAGCTAAACCCTCTGCCGGGTTCTGTCATCCAAGTCCGTTAGGTATTCCGGTGATCTCGGGACGGGGTGAGTACGGTAGGCGCAGGCCGAATGCGAGATTAACTACGAGATCCAGGCTGAGTCATAGGCGGACTCGGCCTGGCTCTGACCTGCGTCCTATCCCCAGGCACGCTGTTGATAGACATCCAACTATCCCTCCTTCCACTCTGGTGCTGGTTAACGCTCGATCCATCCGGAACAAGACCGCCACCATCAGGGAATTCTGTGAAGATCTTAAAGCGGACCTATTTTGCATAACTGAGACCTGGCTCCAGGAGAGAGATTTCATCTGCCTCCAGGAAGTGGTCCCCCCTGATTACATTGCCACGCACCAGAATAGGAATGAGGGATGGGGGGTGGGGGGTGGCAATACTCTCCCGTGATGGATTTCACCTTAGAGCGATCCCTGCGCTCGCCACCTCGGGGCTCAAAAGTGTCGGCCTGGTGTGGGAGTCCCAGGAGAGCCTGGCGATTCTGCTGGTGTACCGTGCGCCTAGCGCACCGGCAGAGAGCCTGGCGCGGCTGCTGGAGACTGTGTCGGAGTGGGCATTGAGGTTTCCCAGGCTTATTGTCCTGGGCGACTTCAATGTCCACGCCGACGCAGCTTCCGTTCCATCTGCAGCCGTGGACCTAATTTCGACCATGGTGACATTAGGCCTCTCCCTTTGTAGCTCGGGACCCACACACTCAGCCGGGCACACCCTCGACCTGGTGTTCAGCACGGGGGTTCAAGTGGACCTAGCCTCCGTTAAAGTAGAATTGTTGATTTTGCAGAGAAAACGCCAGGAGAAAGTGCTACTTAACATAGGCATAGAATAACGGAGTCAGCTTGTTAGTAGCAGCACGAGAATTGGCGACTGTGATTGGCTTACAAAAGATACAGCTACCATTGGTTCGCAAAAGCACAGCTGTTATTAGTTCAAAGAACACCATGTGCTTTAGATAAGAGACAGCCTTGATTGGCTTAGAGAATCGCCATGTGTGTTTGTTTACAAGTTAGTGATTGGCTTAGGAAACGTCACATGGGCCAGCTAATGAATTTCCCACTTTGGCCGGCTCCTGGTGGGAACGCTGTAGAAATGTATCGCTTTCGGGACAGCCTGTGCATGAAGAATGGCACAGACAATTGGGTGGAAATTAAACTGCGAAATGTTTGTCAGCCAGTAGAAGAGAGGTGACACAATGCTTTAATTGATTGGTTGATGTCAGATCAGCTTACAGATGTCTAGCCAGTGGAAATGCATGAGGGAGGTGGGACTAAGGATTGCCTCCATTGCCTGTATAAGACCTGTTTACCGGAAGAGAGAGTGTGCTGTTCTTGCGACTTGTTTTGCTATAGAGCAGACCCCTCAGCTGTTGTAATTGAAATAAACTGATTTCCTGAATCGCAGCCAAGTTGTCGCGTCGTCTTCGTCCATGCGCTCGCACGTAAACGCAGCCTGAATCAAAGGTATTGCATCGGAGTTTTGGGACTCCAGATTCTGCTACATATCTCTGGTGACCCCTGTGACGTGATTGATAACGCCACAAGATGAGTCCGTGACGCAGAAAGTGTGATCCTGTTGCCAGGACGATCTCCGCTCAAGGTGGGCCTCTGAGACGAAACGTGCGGGCTGAGAGGGGCCCCTATCTATGACCAGCTGCCCGTCTCATCCCAGAGTGACGCCTGTCGACCCGAGGGACCATAATTGCTAGAGGCTGCCAGTGAAACCAGCGAAAAGGAGAAGCCGCGCGCACTCTGTTAGAGTATAGATCCTCTGTGTCAAAGCTCTGTTATAGAGCCTCTGTATCAAAGCTCTGTTAGAGTATAGAGCCTCTGTGTCAAAGCTCTGTTAGAGTATTGAGCCTCTGTGTCAAAGCTCTGTTAGAGTATAGAGCCTCTGTATCAAAGCTCTGTTAGAGTATTGAGCCTCTGTGTCAAAGCTCTGTTAGAGTATTGAGCCTCTGTGTCAAAGCTCTGTTAGAGTATAGAGCCTCTGTGTCAAAGCTCTGTTAGAGTATTGAGCCTCTGTGTCAAAGCTCTGTTAGAGTATAGAGCCTCTGTGTCAAAGCTCTGTTAGAGTATTGAGCCTCTGTGTCAAAGCTCTGTTAGAGTATAGAGCCTCTGTGTCAAAGCTCTGTTAGAGTATTGAGCCTCTGTGTCAAAGCTCTGTTAGAGTATAGAGCCTCTGTGTCAAAGCTCTGTTAGAGTATTGAGCCTCTGTGTCAAAGCTCTGTTAGAGTATAGAGCCTCTGTGTCAAAGCTCTGTTAGAGTATAGAGCCTCTGTATCAAAGCTCTGTTAGAGTATTAATATTTTTATTTTTATTGAGGTTTTTACAATTTGTAGTACAAGAAAGAGAGAAGAGAAGAAAGAAAGAAAGAAATGAAATGAAAAAAAAGGGGGGGGAAAGAAGAAAAATGGAAATAGATTAGTGAGTAGTGGGAAATAGAGAGAAAGTGGGGAAGGAAAAAAAGAGAGGAAAAAAGAGAAAAGAGAATAGAAAAAGAAGAAAAAAGTTCTTGTCCTCCCGTCCGGACGACTGGGGATTAGTCCTTGCTTGACGCTTGTAATTACAATTTTACACTTAGATCACCAACAGTCTTTTTTTTTTTAATCTGTTCCATTCCTCCCTAAATCCTTGCTTTGGATAGGTAGGCTATGACGGACTGCCACTTGATCTTGTTCCTAGGACCTTGATTATTAACTAAACAGTTCAGTTGTTCCATATTCATAAATTCCACTAATTTTTCCGCCCATTCGATTGGTTCAGGGGCATTTTCCTGCTTCCATTTCCTGGCCAGCACAACCCTTGCTGCCGCAGCCATGTAGTAAAAAATCTTATCATTGTTAATATTTAATTTGTCATTCGTCAAATTTAGTAAATAATATTCCGGCTTAAATTCTAATTCGGTCCCCAAGATTGCTTGGCTGTGTGCGTGGATCTTACTCCAAAATTGCTTGATTTTGTGGCATGACCACCAGCAGTGCAGAAAAGTGCCAGTTCTCTCCTTACACTTCCAGCATTTGTTGTTAAGATTTTTGTAAAACTTAGCTAGTTTTTGCGGGGTCTGATACCATCGATAAAACAACTTGGTCCAGTTTTCTGAAATCGGCGTTGCGCCGGCATATTTCAAATTTTTTCTCCAGATTGATTCCCATTCGTTCAACAAGATGGAGTGCCCGAAGTCCTGCGCCCACTTGATCATGTTTTCTTTTATAGTTTCCGTTTCGGTGTCCCATTCTAATAGTTGATTATACAATATTCGAATCTGTTTCTTATCTTTTAGCATAACCACTTCCCAGGTAGTCTGTCTATAACAAAAATTATTTTTTTTGTCTCCACTAAAATAATCTTTGATTTGAAGATAGTTAAACCATGAAAGGTCTATGCCTTCTTCTCTTAACTTTTCCAAGGTTTTCAGTCTCCATTCTTTTCCCTCTTTTACAATTAAATCTTTGTATGTGCACCATTTCGTTGAGGACAGCTCTCTCTTGTGCTGCGCTTCTAGCGAGGAAATCCATAGGGGGGTCGCTGTATAGAAGTGATCTTTGTATCTGTTCCATACCTTTAGTAGGGCAGCTCTTATGTAATGATTAGTAAATTGTTTTTCAACCTTATCTTTGCCATACCAAATGTATGCGTGCCAGCCCCTCCTAACATCAAACCCTTCCAAAGTCAACAGCCTTCTTTTGGTTAGCGTTGCCCAGTCCTTTACCCATGAAAGTGTTGCCGCATGATAGTAAAGTTGTAGATTGGGGAGGGACAGGCCACCTCGCTCCTTCTTGTCTGTTAGGTTTTTGTACTTTATCCTAGCTTTTTTCCCGTCCCATATAAATTTAAGTATGTCTTTTCTCCAAATCTCAAAGTAATAATTAGTTCTAAGTATCGGTATCGATTGGAATAAAAATGTCATTTTCGGTAACACATCCATTTTCACTGCCGCGATCTTCGCCTGGAGGCTTAGGTTCAGGTTTTTCCAGCTTGCCAGCTTCTTCTTTATTTCATTCCATGTTGGTTCATAATTATTTTATTCTAAATAAACTTATTGATTTTGCATCAGCCTGTGTTTTGTGTGGATCAGGGGGCCTGTCAGGTTCTGAGTTGCAACAACCCTGGACTGCGAGCAGCTAAGCCCATAGTCTTTGGTAAAAAGCCTGGGGGTTCAATTAGACCCACTGCTATCGATGGAGACTCAGATCTCCACGGTTAGCAGGACAGCATTTCTCCATCTTCGACAGGCTAGGCGACTGGCTCCTTACCTATCCAGGAATAACCTCGCTACGGTGATCCAGGCGATGGTCATCTCGAGGTTAGACTACTGTAATGCCCTCTACATTGGCCTTCCCTTGTCGACAACCCAGAAACTCAAGCTGGTGCAAAATGCTGCCGCTCGATTGCTGGTGGGAGCACCTGCGAGAGAGCACATCACACCAATCCTACAGCAATTGCACTGGCTGCCAATAGAGTACCGGATTGTTTTCAAGGTGCTGGTTTTGACCTTTAAGGCCTTGTATGGTCTAGGACCAGTGTATCTGAGGGACCGCCTCACCCCATACGTTCCCCCGAGATCTCTGCACTCAGAAGAACAAAACCTTCTGATGATTCCATCAGTTCGTTCCTGTCGCCTCTCAGTGACAAGACGAGCCTTCTCCGTGGTGGCACCGACGCTATGGAACGCGTTACCAGACGATGTTTGGGCTATCACGGAGTTAGCCCCCTTCCGGAGGGCCTGCAAGATGACCCTCTTTAAGCAGGCCTTCAATCTAAGTTCCCCCGGACAACTCTGACCATGTCCTTGTGTTTTATATAACAAAGTGTTTTATCTGCATTTTAATCTGTTGTTTTATGTAAACCGCCCTGAGCCTGCAGGGAGGAGCGGTATATAAAAATGAACAATAAATAAATAAATGCTGCAAAGTTCTCAGTTTTATGCAATTGTGGTTAGTAACTCATTTGCACAGTGTGGCATCTTCCTTTGTCTCTACACTATGGAACAGCAGTCCCATGGTTTTATTATTCTAAATCTGACCATTTTACTCACCCAATTTGCCACTTTCGCTGAGCTTCACAGCATTTTCTTCTTTCAATGGGCTGCTACAGTCTGCTTCCTTTGTGGCTATTCCTTAATATTTTGCAAAAATGTAAATTTAGAGGCAATGTATTTAAGAACATAAGAACATAAGAAGAGCCATGCTGAATCGGACCTCAGCCCATCTAGTCCAGCATTCTGTATCACACAGTGGCCCACCAGTTGTACACGGGGATCTTGAGCAGAAGGGAGGGCAAAACCCTAACCTGCTCCCGACCCCCCACAACCAGTACCCAGGGAAATCCTGCCTACCTCAACCAACTCCGAGGTGGCACTTGAATTTCTATTACCCCCTTCCTCCACCACTCTTATTTCATTCCTTACCACGCGCATTAAACTAATTATCCTTCAGTAACACAAAAACGAATCTCCCGCTATTTCAAAGTTATGATCTCATTTGGACAGAACATTGATTGAAGGCAGAGGAGGGGATGATTTATCAGAATATCAAAAAACATTTGTTCATTCCATTTTGCATTATTTCATTCCATGTTGCATTGCACTTCTAGTAGCCTCTTACATATCACGCAAGTTGTGGCTGACTTAGCACATGCCCTTCCCTAGCCCTGTCCCTCTTGACTCATGGACTTTGGTATGCTTGGAGACAGGGCCTGCCCAAATATTTTGTCATCTGAGGCAGAACACTCTACCCATGGCTGATCAAGTTATTTTGTCACCCATGCTACAATATCCCACATGTGCTTCTCCCTGGAAGTAAAAATAAAGTGGTAGTGATAGTGACTAATATTTTGCCATCTGTCCCATTCTGCTCAAACCTATTTATTATTATTATTTTATTATTTCAAACTTCTATACCGCCACTCCCCGAAGGCTCGGAGCGGTTTACATAGTTTGAACACATAATAAATCACACTGTAATATAGAACCATAAAATACAATAGAAGAAGGGTGAGGGATATCTACAATTAGAGACAGAGAGGAGACAGAGAACAAATGGCTCGCAGCCCGCGAAGGCTAGTATGCTGCCAGGAGGTTGAATTAAAGGTGGTATTTGCTCGACAGTCAAAAGGAGGGAGTTTTGGGATTCCTGAAAAGTCATAAAGAGTCCTTAGCCCAGAGGGAAGATGGTTATCACTAGTCTCTGGGCTCATGGATTCCGAAGTGAGTCTCCTGATTGCCAGGGTGTCCTGTTTCCAGGGCTGGGGGCTCACTGAGGAGTGTTCCCAGCACCTGTAGTTTGCATTCCAAAATGTCCTAGGGAGAACCTCTTATGTGTCCTGGACTGAAAGATCCTAGACTTCTTCCGTTCTAGGGGTCTGGTGGCAGACCCAATAGTCCTCGGGACTCTGTAAGCCCTGTGGAACACTCTATGAATCGCCAATCTGCTCTCATGCTGGCTAGGCTGGGAGGACTCCCAGTGCTCCTCAGTGGGGCCGGAAGTCCATTCTTGGTGGTTCTTCTTGTTTCAGTGTTGTTTCCGCCTCCTAGGCCGATTTGGTGACTTCTGTTGAAGACTCTTCCTGGGCTTCCGGTCTTCAAAGGGAGAAGACATCCGGCCAGCCCCGGCGTCCTCAAGGTCTTCCACCATCTTTATCTTACCCCCGTCCAGCCACCCCGTCCCCCCTCCAAGCCGTAGCGGGGGGGGGGGGGGAACCTGGGCGGTGGACAGAACCTCTGTGACATTCAACGACGGCACCGAGTCATGGGGGCGGGGGCGGTCGGAGTCATCTACCAGCGGCAGGCTGGGCCCAGCTGGCACGGGTAGGTGTTTGGGCAGTGACTCACCGATGGTGGATCTCTGTTCAGAGTCAACTCCCTTGGTCCTTCCTCCTATGATACCATCGGCAGCAGTCGGCCCAATCTCAACTCCAGCCTCCGAGGACTCTATGTTAGCCCCATGATCCCCATTAGGAAAGTCCTATGACTGGTCCCAGTCTAATTCAGGGACTGCGGGGGGATCTTGCTGGGGCTGATCCAGAGGAGCAGTTCCAAGGTCTATATCAGGATCTATATCAGGATCCTGAGGACAAAGGATGGCTAACCCCCTCAGAAGTTCACTAAAGTTGGTAAAGGGTTCCACAAGCCTTTTGTATTCGTCCATCAGGCGTTCCAACATCAGCCGATCCGGTTGGCCAGGGGAGATACCCGATTCCCTAGGGGTCGCCACTGGGTGTGGGCTCCCTCCTGCTGGACTCTCTCAGTCTCGTCGTCCATCGGCTCCCGGGTCTGATCTTAATTCATGCGCTGGTGTCTCCATGCGGTAAGGGCCCGGCCGTATTGAAGATGCTCTCCCCAGCCAGATTGAGTCCCCAAGGGATTGAGGATCATCAATAACCACATCGAATGGTCGGAGATCAGACCCAAACCCAAAACCACGGTGAGCCAAGCTGGGCTGCTGGTGAGCAAAAGAAGTGCAATCAGGCATGCTCAGCCGGAGCACACCCGAAGGGTGCTCAACAGCCGGCGCCATCTTGAGAAAACCTACCAGAATCTATTCTAAGCAGGCTGAAGGTTGGATTAAAAACTGTCTTCCTGATGTGCTAAGTTTCCACTTGCATGGAAGCCTTGTGGAAACATTTGTTTTTGTGTCTTCCATGTCATTTCCCCTCTTGTTTAAACTCTTTCCTAAATCACTTTGCTGCCTCTGAAGGCAATACAGTTATCACAACTGCTGGATTATTCTTCTCATTTCATGAAAGTATATCTCATTTTTCCCTCCCTCTCCATTTGAATAATTCAGAAAGCAAGGATGGTGTGAGGAGGGCCTATCTCGGGAACAGAGCAAAGCTCTGAAAACAATACATAGAAAAGCAGAGAGAGAAAATATTATCAGTCAATAAGCAGGATACAATACCGTGCTGGCCACATATTAAACACAGAATTGATTGACTGTGTATGCTTATGTATAAGCCTTAAAATGCCAGTCAAAAAGACTCCCACAAAAAACTGGGTCGACTTACTGTATCAATGGATCATTGATAATTATTGCGACTTAACGCTTATTTTTTTAAACCCATCTTGGAGTAAAGAGGTGAAAGATGAACGCTAAAGTACTGAAAGATGAGCGCAACAGGGACAAATGCAAGATACTCCACTAAGACAGAAAAAAAATGAAATGCAATGATACAGAATGGGACACACCTGGCTCAACAGCAGTGTATGTGAAAAAGATCTTGGAGTCCTCATGAGCAACAAGTTAAACATGAGCCAGCAATGTCATGTGGTAGCCAAAAAAGCCAATGGGATTTTGGCCTGCATAAATAGGAGTCTAGTGTCTAGATCAGGGGTGGGCAATTATTTTTTCCAAGGGGCCACATGAGAGGCAAAAAATATTATGGAGGGCCGCACCTAAAGGCGGAACTACATGCTAATCTACATTATTTATTTATTTATTCACTTACTATATTTACTATATATTACACATCATTAATATTAACATATTAATATATCAAGAAATATTCATATATTACCAGTATTAATATCATAATTATTATATTATAGTGTGTATATATAGACATTATAATATATTGAAATTATATTGCCTCCCCTGCCTGGCCTTGCTGTCACTGGCGCTGGGAGAGCCGGAGCGGGTGAAAGGGCGAGGGGGCAAGGCTTGCCTGGCCTTGCTGTCACCGGCGCTGGGAGAGCCGGAGCGGGCGAGAGGGCACGCAGGCGAGAGGGCGAGGTGAGTGAGCGAGCGAGTGGCGAGCTGGCGAGGCAAGAGGGCGAGGCAGGCAGGCAAGCAAAGCGACCGACGGAGAGGGAGGGAGGGGGGAGAAAAGGAGGAGGAGAAAGCCAGGGAGCATCCTTAATAAGTGAACTATACATCCCAGCAACTCCAACTCCCAAATGTCTATTTTCCCCAAATTTCCCCAGTGTTCACATTTGGGCATATTGAGGATTCGTGCCAAGTTTGGTCCTGAGTTTCCCATCCTTTCAATGGGGTTGGATCGCTTCCTTTTCCGTCATAAATCTCAAAGACTCGCTGTCAGGAGGCTTTTAGAAAGGTGGGAACAGGAAGTCATTGAGAGGAAAGCGACCCCAGGGCTATCCAGCCCAACCCCCAAGAATACACAATCAAAGCACCCCCGACTGATGGCCATCAAGCCTCTGCATAAAACTCTCCTGAGAAGGGAACTACAAGGAAGCATTATTTTATTTTAGTGGTTTTTATTATAATTGAATAATAATTTTATTATAATAATATAATAAATAATAAAATATAATGTTATATTATGCATGTGATTGACTTATACGAGACTATATTCTGTATAGCAATCAATTGATATCAACTGATATCAATACCAAGAGCTATTGTGGTGAAACTGTGATCTCAGTATGGGGCATAACATAGTTCCACCTATCTTTTACACTACAGTCAATAATGTAGGATTTTCTTCCACACTGTTCCCCCATCCTATAGCAGCAGGAAAGGTGACAAAGGGCTCCAAAGAGAAGGTAGCTGACCCTACAGCAATTACTCTATATACCTGAGTATAAGCCTAGTTTTCAGCCCTTTTAAAGCTGAAAAGGCCCCCTCAGCTTATACTTGGGTGAGGGTCCTGGTGGGAAGCGTGGGGCTGAAAGAAGGTTTCTTTCAGCCCCACACTTTCCTGCCAGGACCCTCAGCTCTCCGCACAGCAACCCAGCTCTCCTTCCTCTCTCGGTGCTAGTCTTTCCACACTTTTCCTTATTCATATACACATAGCATTTCCCCCAAAATGAATAACATATTTAAAATAAACTCTGGTTATTATTGGAAGGATGCATAAGCACTAGGCATGAGAAAAATGAAACGGAAATTAAAAGGATTCGTAAGAGATTCGTATGTAATGGGACTTTTGAGGTTTTACGTATCGCTGCCGCGAACCAGGAAGTAGACTTCCTTTTACGGTCCTTGAGGCCAACAATTTGCGTTAGGATCGTTAGAAATTCTTAAGTATTAATTAATTAATTATTGTACTACTCACTTCTCCCTGTCTTCTCCCCCTCATTTCCTTCCCGCCTTCATTCAGCTTCTTCTTTTTCCCGCATTTCTATGGGGAACTGGAAGTGACGCTGCTGCTAGGCAATGCATTCTGGAAAGTGTAGTCCTCCACGCTTCTCCCCCCTCCCTTCTCTTCCTCGTTGCTCTGCCTTGCCCCATCGCAGGGGCCAGCTTCAGCCCTCCAGGTACGTGTTTTGGACTTCAACTCCCACCATTCCTCACAGCCTCAGGCCTCTTCCTTTTCCTCTCAGCCTGGGCAAACTTGGGCCCTCGCTCCCTCAGGATCGGGGCTAGAGATAGGCGAGGGGGTGAGCAGGGCCCTCCTCCTCTCTCGCCAATGGCAGGCTGGCGAGAGAGGAGGAGAAAGGCCCCAGCGCCCTCTCTGCCTCTCTCTAGCCTCGATCCATGCATCGGGGCTAGAGAGAGGCGAGGGGGTGAGCGAGGCCTCCTCCTCCTCTCTCGCCGCCTCTCTGCCTGCCATTGGCTAGAGAGAGGAGGAGGCCTCCTCCTCCTCTCTCGCCAGCCTGCCATTGGCGAGAGAGGAGGAGAAAGGCCCCCCGCGCGCCTCTCTGCCTCTCTCCAGCCCCGATCCATGCATCGGGGCTAGAGAGAGGCGAGGGGGGTGAGCGAGGGCCTCCTCCTCCTCTCTCGCCGGCCTGTCATTGGCGAGAGAGGAGGAGAAAGGCCCCCCGCGCGCCTCTCTGCCTCTCTCCAGCCCCGATCCATGCATCGGGGCTAGAGAGAGGCAGAGAGAGGCGCGGGGGCCTTTCTCCTCCTCTTGCCGGCCTGTCATTGGCGAGAGAGGAGGGAGAAAGGCCCCGTGCGCCTCTCTGCCTCTCTCTAGCCTCCATCCGTGCATCGGGGCTAGAGAGAAGCGGGGGGTGAGCGGGCGCCCGGCGGCGCGGGGGAAAGAGGGCGAAGGAGGAGGCAATCAGCTGATTGCCTCCTCCTTCGCCCTCCTCCTTTCCCCCGCCCCGGATCCCAGTTTGGCCCAATTCTGTCGTTGGTGGAGTTCAGAATGCCCTTTGATTGAAGGTGAACTATAAATCCCAGCAACTACAACTCCCAAATGTCAAGGTCTATTTTCCCCAAACTCCATCTGCGTTCACATTTGGGCATATTGAGTATTCATGCCAAGTTTGGTCCTGATCCAGGATTGTTTGGGTTCAGAGTTATTTCCCCTAAATCACTGTCAATTCATCCCAAACCCCTCCAGTATTTTCTGTGGGTCATGGGGGTTCTGTGTGCCAAGTTTGGTCCAGGTCTGTCATTCATGGGGTCTCAGCTGTGGAAGTCAGAGCTGAATTGGTCGAAAGGTACTGCAAATCCCATCATCCATTGTCCATCCTCCCCAAACATATTGTTTTTGTGATTAATCCCTATGCTTTAACTTTGGTCAATTTGTAACAATGAAAATACATCCTGCATATTAGATATTTGCATTAGAATTCATAAGAGTAACAAAATTATGAAGTAGCAACGAAAATATGGATGGGGGTCACCACAACATGAGGAACCACTGCATTAATACATATCTCTCTCTCGGCATTACTTCACGACGAAGATTCAGGAAGGACTCATCCCACGCTTTTACAAGCGCGCTGATGACTAAAGAGGCCAATCTGAGATAGGCAAGTTCGGTTGCAGAAAGCACAGCAGAAAGTCTATATATTATACATATATCTTTCTGTTTAATTGCTATTAGGGAAATAAAACGTGAACAAAGGAAGGAAGGAGACAAAGGAAGAAGTAGAGAAGGGGGGAGGGAAGGAAGGAAAGAGAAAAGAAGGGATGGGGAACCAAAGAGCAAAGGAAGGAATGAAAGAAGAGGGTAGAGAAGGAAGAAAGGAGGGAAAGGGGAAATAATAAGGGGGGGGGAGAATCGTACTTCACTTTCACAATTGTCCTGAAAGCAAGTAGCTACTACCTCTTATATTTATGTTATACATGTACAGCTCCACTTAATTGCACTGCAGAGGTGAAGGGGAATGTTCCCCCCTTGATTTTTAACTGTTTCCCTGCTTTTCAGACTTTAGAACCAATTTAGAATTTCATTAATACTTACGTTACATTTTAGAACTTTTTGGAAAAATTTTTGTAAGTCTTTGATATACTAATCAAAAAAATCCCACCCCCCATTTGATTTTAGAATCGCGATTTTAGGATTCTAAAACATGCCTAATAAGCACATTTACATTAAAGGAAGTTAGAATAATGATGTAACCAGAGTTGGACAGTCTTATCTTAAATTACAGTTTTATGTAAATATTCTAAAACATTTAACCTCATCTCAAGACTAGACTACTGTAACGCTCTTTACATCGGCCTACCCTTGTCCGTGATCCGGAAACTTAAGCTCGTCCAGAATGCTGCTGCTCGACTTCTCACAGGGGCTCCTGTGAGATGTCATATAACACGTATCTTGCAGCAGCTTCACTGGTTAACGATAGAGCACCGGATCACCTTCAAGGTGATGGTATTAACCTTCAAGGCCTTATATGGTCTAGGGCCGGCATATCTGAAGGACTGTCTCACCCCCTACCAATCTGGAGATCACTTCGTTCTGAGGACTTGAATCTGCTGGAGGTTCCCAGTTTTAAAATCATTCGCCTAGCATTGACTAGACGCAGAGCCTTTTCCGCTGTGGCCCCATCATTATGGAATGCTTTGCCTGTCGAAGTTCGGGCCCTGTGGGATCTCTTGCCCTTCCGCAGGGCCTGTAAAACCCATTTATTCCATCTGGCATTTGAATGTGGTTTTTAACATTTAAAATTGTTGATTGTTTAACTGTACTTTGGAGTTTTATGACTATGCTGTTTTGTTGTAAGCCGCTCCGAGCCCTCGGGGAGTGGCGGCATATAAAACCGATTAATAAATAAATAATAAATAAACCTACTGATGCTCAATGAATGCAATTTTATTAGTATCTATTTTTATTTCAAAATTTACCAGTACTGCTGCATTTCCCACCCTTGGCTTACACTCAAGTCAATAAGTTTTCCCAGTTTTTTGTGGTAAAAATAGGTGCCTCAGCTTATATTCGGATCACCTTATACTCAAGTATATACGGTATCTCTAGATGAAGGCGACATTGGGAAGCCCTTCCTTCATCCTTCCACTACATCAATTTGTTGTTGTTTTACTGTGTTGCTCTGTTTTTTAAATTGTTTTTAACCTTCTGTATTTTATTGTGCCTTCGGCTTTTGTAAGCCGCCGCGAGCCTTCGGGAGTCGGCGGCATAGAAACCCGAATAAATAAATATAAATAAATAAATACTCCAATGCCAGCAACTAAAGACTCTTTTTGACACCAAAGGCAAGTATCTTCAAGAACTGAACATTTAGCCATTGATGTTGCCAGCATTGCTACTCCTCCAACTTGCCTTGAGATAAGGCTGACCCTGTTTTTTTTACATCCACAAACTTTGTTTACTTCTTGAGGCTTCCTATTTATATACTATTTTGTAGCTATAACTGCTCAAGGTCAATTTTCTTTCTTTGACCATCTGTGATGGCAAGGAACTTCCCTTCCAGAGTTATATAGCATATGTGCATGCCAGTTTACCCTTGGAGAATTAAAGTTCCCTGTAATGTGAGATAAACAGGCAATAGATTTCCTCCTAAAATGGTACATAGCAATCTTTTATTAATATGCAAGCATTTCTTTGTTAAAAATATTAGGAATGGTTGCTTTACATTTCCTCACCACATACCGTATGTTTGGCTCTGATATCTTTTAGATCTTCAGCCTCATTCAATGTTGGTGTTCACTTCAGCCTAACTAAGGATTGCCAAACTGCAGAAGAGAAATAGCTATAATATGGACTTCTATGGCGTACCCCAGTGGTTTTCAACCTTTTTTTTTTTACATTTTTTACATTTACAAAATCCTGGGGCACACCACCAACCAAAATGACACAAAATGACACTCTAACACAGTAATACATATAGTTAATATGTTTTTAAATGTATTTATTATACACTCAGTGTGAAACCTGGGCCTGTTTCGATGAACACAAAATAAATATCCTGGCAGTAATGGTAGAAAGACACACACGAAGCTCTTGCTCAACAGCTGTCAGTCTTTCTCTGTTGTTAGTTTTTATCGCAGTCAAGCTTGAGAAGCTCATCTCACACAGATATGTAGTTGAAAACGGGAGCAATGTCAAAATAGCTTTGATGGCCAGAATGGGGAACTCCCTGGCAACAGATAAACAAAAACTGTCCAAAGTAAGATCAGCAAATTGCTGTGATCCCAAATTACCGCTGTCACTTGACGTGCAGCTGCAGCACTAACTCTAACTTTGTTTACTTAGCCGCATCTGAGTGAATCTAAGATGGCGCGACCATAGCACTCTCATGTCATTTCTTAGGTGACGCGAGAGTGCTATGGTTCCATTTCTTAAAGGGACAGATGCGCCTTATCTATATATATAAAAATCGAGTGGTCGTGGGTTGACGATTATGCACGGCCACACTATAACCCCCAGAACCACAAAACCCACCTGTAATGAACGCTGGGAACATTCCTGCAAAGACGACAGCACACGGCGACTCGGTCCTATCAGGTTTATTTCCAGGTATCAAAACCTGTGAAGCCAGATCTGCTTCACAAGAAACAAAAACAGCTTATATACAGTCCCCGCCTCCAACCTCTGTCCATCATCCCAAAGACCCAACCCCCCTAGCATGCAATGCTTAGCAGAGGTTGCATCAGATCCAAATGATTCAGCAATCCCAGTAGTCCATTGGGGCATGACCTCAGGGGTCACAGAGTTAGTGTCATGAGTCCCATTGTCCAATGGATATTCAGTCATATCCTCCCTGAGTCAGCATACTACAAGGCAGTGCTTCTCATGTTGATGTGGTGTGGCTCAAGGTTCACTCCCTGCATTGCTTATGCCCCCAAGGTCGCACCTGGCCGGGATACCAGTGTTGAAAGGGTCTAAGATTAGAGCACTCTTCGCTCTAATTGACAGAACCTTACACCACCACACACATTTCACCAGACCATGAGGTACAAACGTGGCACAACCCCCCCTTTAAACTTCTGCAGACCCCTAAACGCGACCCCCCAAAATAGCCCATTCAAACCTATGGGAGGAGGATCCGGCGGCGGCTTCGCCCGATCCCCAGCCCGGACGCCTTCACCTGCTCTCCACTGGGAGAGCAGAACCTCCTCCCCACCTGAATGCCCTCCGGAGGTTAGGGGCCAGCCTGGAAGCGGCGGAGGAGAGGGCCAAAAGCCCAAGGAGCCCAAGGCTGCGCCCGCGCCACCCGGCTCCATGCGGTGGAGGACGGCTGCTCTGCGATGCCTCTCCCTGCGATCTCTTCCGGGAGTGGCAGGGAGCTGGGGCGCTGCCTCATCGCTCTTCCTCGGCACTGTCGCCTCCTTGCCTTCCTCCGCCACCTTCCTCATGTTCGTGGACCCGGGCCGCATGGGTTCAGTCCGGGAACATTTAGAAGCCTGTGAGACGGAGGAGGAGGCGGGTAAGGCCATGGAACTACACCTCCCAGAAGGCTCCACACCGCTCCCTGGGAAGTAGGGACGGAGCTTTCTGAATAGTCCCATGGCTTTACCCGCCTCCCCCTCCATCTCCCAGCCTCCCAAACGTTCCCGGACCCAACCCACGCAACCCGAGTCCACGAACATGAGGAAGGCGGCGGAGGAAGCCAAGGAGGCGACAGTGGCGAGGAAGAGCGATGAGGCCACAGCGCCCCAGCTCCCTGACACTCCCGGAGGAGGACACCGCAGGGAGAGACACAGGACACCAGCCATCCTCCTACCGAAGGTCCCCCACCGCCCCCCCTGCCCCCGGCAGGAAGGTGGCGAGGAAGGGCGACCATCCAACTGAAGAGACAGACATGGAACAGGCAAGCTTACAGCACACATAAAAACAATAACACCCATAATAACAAAAACCCCAAACACTACAACTCCTACCCCAAACCACACAAACAGACACATACACACACACACACACATATATACACATAAACATATATACACATACATACACAAACATATACATATACAAACACATACACACATATAGATATACACATATACATACACATAAACCCACACATACACATATATGCACACACATATATACACACATACACACAAATACACACATACATATATATACACACACACAAATACATACACACAAAATATATACACACATATACACACACATATATACACATATACATAAATACACAAACACATAAATACACAATACGTATATACACATATACATACACATACATACACACATAAACACATACACATATATAAACATAAACATAGACAAAAACACACACATACACATATATACACACAATACATACACATACACATATATAAACATATACATAGACAAAAACACATACATACACATATATACACACAATACATACACAAACACACACAAACACATATACACATGCAAACACACACATATATACACATACACAAACACATATAAATACACAGACACACACACACATATATATACACATATACATACACATACAGTATATACACACACAAAAAACACACATACACACACACATATACACACAAACATACACATATAAACACACACAAAACACATACTCACATCATTTCCAACCCTTACATACCCAAACTTCCTCACATCTCCTACATAGGGCACAGCAACGCGTGCCGGGTTCAGCTAGTAGTTTATATATGAATGAAATTCGAAAATAATTTCCCACAGCACGCCTGATGATCTCTCACGGCACACTAGTGTTCTGCGGCACACTGGTTGAAAATCACTGGCGTACCCAATAGAAAAAGGGTTTGTGTAAGAACTTTTTAAAAAGAGGAAATTATGAAGATTTTTTTAAAAAATTGAGGCTGGAATTTGGATATTTGTAAAGGAAGACAAATATAGATTGGATAGTAGCCATAAGAGGAATTCACTAAAACAAAATATACAAGAGTAGATTCTTAATAGTTATATGTTCCACATTGAGTAGTGTTGGAAGTCTTCAGTAGTTGATTCACAAGTGTGAGGGTGGGAAGGTAATGTGTTTGCTAAGATGTGATAATTGTACCGTTTTCATTAGTTACTGTATAATTTGTATTTGTTTTCTATTTTTGTTTCTTATACAAAATTAAATTCAAAATTACATTTAAAAGTACTGTTTAAAAACTAATCCATTATGTAATTAATCTTTAGTTCTGATTTACTACAGTCACAAAAAATGAATTAGTTATCCTTGCTTTTTCTTTAATTTGGTGTGTGGGGGTGGTGGTGCTGAGGGTTAATTCCAAATCTTGGAAGAAACCCAAGAATGACTGGCAAGATACAGTGATAAACTAAATCAAAGAAAAGCATATCTAAATTGCCCTTTCCATTGGAGGCCCACTGTTGAGATAAGAACAACAGAGCTTAGGAGTCCAATTGGACCCTTTGCTGACCATGGAGACTCAGGTCGCCATGGTCAGCAAAACGGCGTTTTACCATCTTCGCCAGGCTAGGCGACTGGCACCCTACCTGTCCAGGGATGATCTGGCCACGGTGATCCAGGCGACGGTCATCTCGAGGCTGGACTACTGTAACGCCCTCTACGTGGGCCTTCCCCTGTCGACAATCCGGAAACTCAAGCTGGTGCAGAATGCTGCTGCTCGCTTACTGGTGGGTGCACCGGTGAGAGAGCACATTACGCCCATCCTGCGGCAACTGCACTGGCTGCCTATTGAGTACCGGATTGCCTTCAAGGTGTTGGTGTTAACCTTTAAGGCCTTGCACGGTCTAGGGCCTGAGTACCTGAGGGACCGCCTTACCCCGTATATGCCCCCGAGATCACTGCGCTCGGAAGAGCAAAATTTGCTAGTTATTCCATCACCCCGCTCCTGTCACTTGTCCAGTACAAGACAGCGGGCCTTTTCAGTTGTGGCCCCTATGACTTGGAACTCGTTACCCAGCCACGCTCGTGCGATTCATGAACTCGGACCTTTTCGAAGGGCCTGTAAAACTGCCCTCTTCAGACTAGCGTTCGGCTAGCCTGAATGAAGAGGCATATCATCGCCGAGATAAGATTCAAGATCCGTGGTCTGTCGGCTATTGACTATGTAATGGTGTTTTATTGAATTTTATTGTATGTTTTTATTGTATGTTTTTACCACTGTGATCCGCCCCGAGCCTGCAGGGAGGAGCGGAATATAAAAATGAATAATAAATAAATAAATATAAATAAACATCTACTGGATTTGAGCAAAGATCCATCTGATCTCTCCTAAAATTTCTATTGTTTCGCTTCATTCGTTATTGACCCTTTGTACTAGTACTATGAAAGAGAAAAATATTGTCTAATCAATTTTCTCCAGTCTATGCACTAGAAGTGTGCAATTTGGCCAAAAGGCATGCCATTTCAGAATCCATTGTTGGCTGACCCCTCATTATGTTATTGGGAAGTTACTTGAAGGGGGATGTTGCCGTTTTCATTTCAGTTCGGCTTGTTGGCTACAATGAGAAACTTCAAAGACTCAATCGTCAGTCATTTTACAGCCTATCTGAATTAAACCTACCTCAGTTTTAGACCCCATTTACAACTTCAGGCCTCCCAAGTTTCAAAACAACTCACCTATCTACTGATTTTTAAGAATTATTTAAGTTTTAACCATAACATTTTTTAAAAAATAAGGCAAACCGCAAGAAAGTATTCTGGGAATTGCAGTTGTTGGTTGTGCTCATTCTCAGCCAATCAGAGCATGGACACAACCAGGCTTTTTATTGGCTGACTGTGGTGAAGTCATATTTCTTTATTACAGGTTTTTAATATGGTTGATATTTATATATATGTATGTATGTTGAAGGGGTAAAAACTTAACAAACCCTAAAGAGTTAACAGATCTATTAGCGTGCCGAACCTCCAAGGGGTTTCCGTTACCGTGGAAACAGGAGGCGGAGCCTGCAACTGGCCTTAGAGGCTTTGAATTCAAACTTTGGCGGTTGGTAGGAATGTCGAAAGAGAGAGGGTGTGTGGAGGGTCCGTTTTAGCTAGCTGTCAGCGGTTTTAAAAGGGACTCTGACTCTACTCTGTGAGAGAGTAGAAGAAAAGCTATGTTTGAACTGCTAGGAGAGCAGTTGAGTTTAAAAGGACAAGCAGTTAGAGTAAAGACTGCTGAGTTATTGGTTATTGGAGTGCAGCTATATAATGTCATGTTGTATCTCCATAGTTAGTGTATTGTAACCTTAAGATACGTGCCTCTAAGAAAATACTGTAACCACCTAAGCTTTGAACTCTGAAACCGCCACACTTAGAACACTGTTTGAATAAACTTTACAGTTCTTTAACAAAGATATCTCCTCTCGTAATTCCTTTACACACAAGCCTCTAAAACCCATTCTTCCCAGAGGATAGCCAAGTATAGTGAATGGTGGCAGCAGAAGTTAATAAATAGTGTCAGTGGGAGTTTGGGTCCCTGCCCTGACACAGTAATCAAAAGGTCAGTGGGAAAGCTGACCTGTGTGAATACTTATTACATTATATGGTGGCAGCAAGTGGAAATAACAAAAGATCCTCTCATATTTTGCTGGCAGTGGTGGGATAGCCGGCCCTGCCAAAGTTCTCCACAGATAGATTGAGGGGGAAAAGTGGCTCACAAGTGGACACACGCTGTAAGCTGCGACTTCACACTGACAAACAGAGAAAGAGAGAAACTTCAACTCTCATCCTGTTCCGAGAGGAACTCAGGGACTTTTCAATGCCTGCCCCATGCAAGTGTTGCTGGGAAAGCGAGGAGCCTAGGAAACTTTCCAAAAAGAAATGAACTACAGGGACTGAGAAAAAGACACTGCAATAATCCCATCTTCTCCAGAAGCCGATAAAATCCGACTCTCTCAATCCATTTTGCTGGGCTTTGCCATTCCCTTCTCCCCATTCAGTTTTAGGAGATTCTATAAAATGGACCACCAAATATTACAAATCATTTTTGTTCAAACTAATTAGGGCCCAAGCCTACTATACAATATTGTAAACATCTCTACCATGTCCAGCTTTCCCTGCTCAGCCTTTCTTTCCCTTACAATAAAAGCAAGTTGCCTATTATCTTCTGCGAGAACAGAAAGAAGCCAGAAAATACAATTAAAGCTCTTCTAGGAGCAGCCAGAATAGTCAGTTAAATTCAATACACACTACATGATCACTACCATCTGTGACCCAAAGAGTCTCAAGAATCTAACAGTTCATCTGGGCTCACAAGCTGTAAACCATAGGATTCCTTTTTAAAACCCTTTTAAAAAGGGATATGTATCCCAGACACTGAAATATATTTCTGGTTTAGGCTGTTAAAGCTATTTTTATCTTGGAGATTTTTCAGCTGAGAAAATAAATGGAAAGAAATGAGAAAGAACTTTCCTTTTTTTTGTTTTTAAAAATGTGTTGTCATTCTTTAAAATTGCAGCAACCAGCAATGATCCATCGAAGTCAAAACTGCACTATATTAGTAGCAATGTTCTTATTGTTATTATTTGCTATCAAGTCAACTTTGACTTATAACCACTCTGTGAACAAGAGACTTCCAAGTGCCACAGTCATCTAAACTCTGGGCAGGTCTTGCAAACTGATTGAACATAGATTCTTGCTGATGACATATAGATTCCTATAGAAAACATATTAATAAAATCCATGAATAATCAATTTCACAAAGTTAAACATACAAATATGAATGTTTGACCACACTTTCCCACATGGAAAATGGAGGGAACATGTTATCTGCAGTTCCAGAGGCTATAATCGGAAACAACAGAAAAAAGGTTATGATTACACATTTGGAAAAATGTCCATACAGTAAAGGCCATTCTATAGAGCAGTGTTTCCCAACCAGTGTGCCATGGCACACTAGTGTGCTGTGAGAGATCATCAGGTGTGTCGTGGGAAATTGGAGATAGGAGAGAGAGAGAGAGAGAGAGAGAGAGAGAGAGAGAGAGAGAGAGAGAGAGCCCTCCTGTTCTACCGGGAAGCCCTAGCCGGGCCTCAATCCCTTGCCTGAGTCCCGCAAACATAGCCTCTTGCCTTCTTGGGCTTCCTCCTCCCCTCCGCTCCTTCCTTGGCCTCAGAAGGGTTTGAGCTGAAAGGCAGGGACTTTGTCAGGCAGAAAGAGCCGCGCGAAGAGAGAGAAGATCATGGGATGGGACTTTCCCGGGTCCCCCGGCTGCCTGGGGGCGGATCTACATCATAGCATTCATGCAGTGAGGCACCCCTTTGTCTTCCAGAGCTCAAGTCTGGGGAATCCCGGGATTTGTACTTTGGGGAGGCTCAGGATGGTGTCAAACTACCACTCCCGTGATTCCCTCACACTCAGCCAAGGCGGGTCAAGGGGTGTCTGGGACACAGGGTTGAGGCTCCTTTAAGCAGGGGCCAAAAACTAACAGGGTTTCCTCACTTAAGGCAGGTATGGGTCAACAACCTCCAGATGTTTTGGCCTATAACTCCCACCATTCATGGGTGTGTGTGTGTGTGTGTGTATAAGCTGTATAAATTGATTAGCTGTACCCGCCATGCGTTGCTGTGGCCAACCTTCCCTCCCTCTTTCTCTCCTTCCCTCCCTCTTTCCTTCCTTCCTTCCCTCTTTTTCTTTTCCTTCTTTTTCTTTCTTCCTTCTCTACCTGCTTCTTTCCTCCCTTTCTTTGCTCTTTGGTTCCATTCTTCCTTCTCTCTTCCCTTCCTTCCTTCCTTCCTTATTGATGCATAAGAACACAGAGAGAGACTGACAGCTGTTGAGCAAGGCCTCTGTGTGTGTCTTTCTGCCATTCCTGCCAGGATATCTATGTTGTGTTCATCGAAACAGGCCCAGGTTTCACACTGAGTGTATGAATACATTTTAAAACATATTAACTATATATATCATTTTGTGTCATTTTGGTTGGTGGTGTGCCCCAGGATTTTGTAAATGTAAAAACTGTGCCGCAGCTCAATAAAGGTTGAAAAACACTGCTATAGAGGAATAGACCATGGCTTCTTACACTTTTTTCACTTAGACCCAAACAGCAGTGGAATAGACAATCTCTTGGAACAGTGGATTCTCTTTCATTTGAGGTTAGTAAGCAGAGATTGGAGTTTCAGAAAAACTTCTATTTCCATTTTATTGACTATTCTAAGGCCTTTGATTGTAGCTAGTTCTTGGTGGTATAGGGATACTAAGTCACCTTGCCTGTCTCCTGAGGAATCTGTATAATGGTCAAGTAGCAACAGCAAGAATTGACCATGGAACAACAGACTGGTTCAAGATTATGAAAGGTGAACTGCAGGGTTGTATACTCTCACCCGATCTATTCAACTTGCATGTGACATGTGGGAACTGATGAATCCAAGACTAGAGTAAAAATTGATGGAACAAACATTAATAAAACCTTAGATACGCAAGAAGATCAAACCAGTCAATTCTTCTGGAAATAAAGCCCAAATGCTCAGTGGAAGGAAGAATATTAAAGACAAAGATTAAGCACTTTGACCACATAATGAGAAGACAGGATGACTTGAAGAAGATGGGGGAAATGGAAGGAAAAAGGAAGAGTGGCTATCAAGGGCAAGATGGATGGACTTAAAGTGACTGACTGGAAGAGCTGAGGATGGCCATAGCCAAACAGGGAATTCTGGCATGGGCTGGTCAATGACTCTTGTCAGAAGTGACTGAACGAATAAACTCAAGCAGAGGTTAGATGCCCACCTCTCAGGGATGATTTAGCTATGGGTTATGCCACTGGCAGGGGTTGGATGTTACTTCCACCTCCTTGATTCTAAAAGTTTATGACAGCCCCCTATTTACAATTCTCCCATTCTAAAAGTCAATGTTTCTGTGTGAGCATCCAATTACATTCTGCAATTGAAATAATAATAATCTTTATTTATACCTCGCTACCACCTCCCCAAAGGGGACTCGAGGCAGCTAACATAAGGCCAAGCCCAAGAATTACAATACAACAAAGTAAAATACAGCAAACAGATAATAAACAACATCAAAGTAAAATGCACACGGTTACAAATATACAATAAACAATGCAAAATAAAATGGTGGGGGAGTAAAACTCTAAACGGTTCTGGTCCAACTTACTTGTCTGAACACATCTCTCCCTATGAGGCATCAAGATGCTTAAGATCATCCGGAGAGGCCCTGCTCTTGGTCCCGCCTGCTTCGCAGGCGCGTCTGGCAGGGACAAGAGACAGGGCCTTCTCAGTGGTGGCTCCTCAGCTTTGGAACTCCCTTCCTAGTGACATCAGATCGGCCCCCTCCCTCCTGACATTTTGTAAGAAAGTCAAGACTTGGCTGTTCGAGCAAGCATTTGCAGACGAACTTTAATTAATTGAGATCAAAGGATTAGTATGACAACGAAACGGAAAATGATTTTAAGATTGTGGAGCTGAGATTTGTATTTTGTAGTTTTAATTGTTAATTTATATGGTTTTATATGATTGTTTTTATCTTATTATGATGTGTTTTATGTGGGCACTTGCTACCGCTTGTTCACCACCTCGAGTCGCCTTCGGGCTGAGAGAGGCGGTATAGAAGCATAGCAAATAAATAAATAGCAAAATAAAACCACAGTGGGCGGACCAAATGCACAGAATAAAATTGACAAATCCCTAGGTGAGATAAGTAAATGGAGTAGTGTGTGTCTGAGAGGAGAACTCAGAAGGGGTGAACAATGGGGTGAAAAGAAACAAAATGAAGAGATGGGAAGAAAACCTTGAGATGTTCTGTGTGTGCATTGCTACTAGAGCGACACAATGCAATCAGTTGCCCAACAATCTTCCTCGCTGCTTTGCTCTATGCTCAAAGAATTTGTATTCATCCCAACAAGTTTTTCCCCAAGCTAAAAGTTACTTGTGTGAGAACATCTGCCTGCATCTAAGCTGTTCTCAATGCCTGTAAATCAAGGTCTTGATGTATATTTAATGATTTTTTTTCTTTATCAATAAAGCTGGGTTACATACAAATGGTAAAGCAAGCAAGCTAAATGAAAGACTTTTGAATCTGAGGGCTTTACAACTTCAGTACATTTTGGGTGCTGGCATGGCAAGAGCAAAGACATGAGTATTTACAGGTAATTCAGGTTCTACCATGACTTGTTTGACTCAGTGTGGACCAGAAAGTCAGTTTTATGCAATATCAGAATTCAAGTGGCAAATCCTTTTACGATATCAGGGTGTTTTTCCTTATGATTTCTTTATTTCCTGATTTTTTTTCAGTGCGTACATGGCAATCTACTTGCTTGTGTTATCTTCTCAACATTGCTTTGATGTAGAACAGGGTCACATAGAATAAGTAGCCCAAAATCACCCAATACAATTCACGGCTCAATAGAGAATAGACCCAACATTTTCCATGTCAACCTGTTGCTTTTTTCCTGTTTGTCTGGTTGACCAGTGTTTCCCAACTAGTGTGCCGTGAGCGATCATCAGGTGTGCCGTGAGAAATTGGAACCTCCAATACCCTTTCTTCCCCCTCCTGCCGAACACTTTTTCTTCTCCACTCTCTTCTCTATTTTCCCTAAATTCCATCTGTGTTCACATTTGGGCATATTGAGTATTCATGCCAAGTTTGGTCCTGATCCAATATTGTTTGAGTCCACAGTGCTCTCTGGATATAGGTGAACTACAACTCCAAAACCCAAGGTCAATGCCCACCAAGCTCTTATAGTATTTTCTCTTGGTTATGGGAGTTCTGTGTGGGAAGTTTGTGTCTTTCTGCCATACCAGGATTTCTATGTTGTGTTCACAGGTCCAGGTTTCACACTGAGTGGACCAATACATTTAAAAACATATTAACTATATGTATTACTGTGTTAGAGTGTCATTTTGTGTCATTTTGGTTGGTGGTGTGCCCCAGGATTTTGTAAATGTAAAAAATGTGCCGTGGCTCAAAAAAGGTTGAAAAACACTGTGGTAGACTACTGATAATCTACTCTTTATTTGCCCTGCAATTCTTGGGGTAGTTTAAGTTGTGTTTTCCTTTTCCTTGAATTTTGTTTTGGGTCTTGAATAGTGCAATGAAATTAACAGATTTGGAATATATGGAATGACTATGGAACAGCTTGGACTACAACTATGCATGGCATGATTTCAGTATGGAATGCAATGTTTTAAAATGTTTAATATGTATTAATGTTAATATAATTCTTTATGGAATTGTATGTGTTTTTAAAGCATTTAATAATTGCCTCTATGTAAGCCGCCTTGAGTCCCCTTTGGGAAAGAGAAAGGCGGGATATAAATAAGAGTAAATAAATTTATTTTATTTTTGTACTTCCGAAACCAGCAGTCCTTCAAAAATGTTGACTCCCATCATTTCTGCAAAAGTACTTCTTTTATCCATCCGTATCCGTGTAATATTTTATAAACTTCCTGTATAATGTCCCCTTGGTTTTCCCCTTCCCCTTTTTTAGTTTTAAACAATGCCCCTAAGTTTGTAACATTTCCATTCGGATTTTGTTTTAGTGGTCGCATAGAGATGTTAAATAACAGAGGGGAAAGAATCGCCCCCTGAGGGACCCCGCAATGAAGTGGGGAACCCCCAGAGACAACTTCTCCCCTCCTCACTCGTTGTAGCCAGTTCCGAAGGAAGGAGGACACCCAATTAAGGGCTGTCCCTCTCACCCCGGCCCCGGCAAGGCGGTGGGTCAATACATCATAATCAACTGTATCAAACGCTGCTGTGAGATCCAATAACACAAGCAGTGCCGATCCTCCTTGATCCAGCTGGCAACGTAGCTCATCTGAGATGGAGACCAGAACCGTCTCCGTCCCATGCCCAGAATGGAAGCTGGACTGGAAGGGGTCTTACCAAGCTGTGTTGTCTAGGAAGGACTGCAACTGCTCCATTGCTGCCCTCTCAATCACCTTGCCCAGGACTGATAAATTTGAAACCAGGCGGTAATTGGAAGGGACCGTTGGATCTAATCCCGGCTTCTTCAGCAATGGAGAGAGCACCGCTTCTTTTAAACCCTCTGGAAACACTCCTTACCCAAGGGAAGTATTGATTATATTCAACAGAGAGTCATGCAACCCCTCCAGGCTAGCTTTCGCCAGCCAGGAGGGGCACGGATCGAGGGAGCAGGTGGTCGGTCGAGTTGCAGCAACAATCCTCTCGACAGCTTCTGCGTCCAGTGGTCAAAGGTGGGCCCGGCAAGAAGCCACGGAGTCTCAAGTTCACTAACTGTATCAATTGTGGTTGGAAGGTCCCGGTGGAGGGTCGAAATCTTGTCTGCAAAAAAGCTCTGGAAAGCTCTGGAAAGCCTCGGCTGAGAGGGTAGTTTGGACATTCTCAGGTCGGTGTCAACATCTGAAACATAATTTCCCCAAGAATTGCTTCTTTTATCATTCTACTCTTATAAGGAGTATTGCTATTTCTGCAAAAACTCCATACAAGTATAGTCAAGGCTTCTTAATATGAAGATGTCTGAAGGACTGTCCTTTCCTTTTCACCAACACGGCTAAGTGCCACTAATCAAGGAAGATGGAGCACGCCGCACTTTGATCAAATTCTCCAGACATGGAAGGAAGTGTTCTGCTACATTAGTTTCCTCGGTTTTCACCCATAGTAGCGGCCACTGGAGCATTTCCAATGAGAATTCCAGTCCAGACCTGATATAACGCCATCTAGCCTGCTTTATCATTCTGTCTCCCCAGTCAGGATGTGATGAATCTCCAATAATGGGGCAGCCAGTGAACGCAAAGGGGGAAACCCTCATTAACCTTTTCTGAAGTGCAGACATAATCTACTAGAACCCTCATACATTTTAATAATAGGATTACAGTTGATATTATGAGGTTACCACACTGAGGTTACCAGTAACAGCATGAGGTTCACCTGCAGGGTTCATCAGCAAGTAAAAGAAGGATCATTTAAAATTCTTCTTGTGTGCCTTTTGACTTAGTTGGTTTGATAGATGAGATTTCTAGTTTGTAAATAATAATTAGTTACTGAAAAGGACATTCAAGTGCCACCTCGAAGTTGGTTGAGGTAGGCAGGATTTCCCTGGGTACTGGTTGTGGGGGGTCGGGAGCAGGTCAGGGTTTTGCCCTCCCTTCTGCTCGAGATCCCCGTGTACAACTGGTGGGCCACTGTGTGATACAGAATGCTGGACTAGATGGGCTGAGGTCCGATTCAGCATGGCTCTTCTTATGTTCTTATGTTCTTATGTTTAATAAAAATAATAATAATAATAGCAATTCTCTCCCCCCTCCTCTTCAACATCTACGTGAGACCTCTTGCCAGCCTCATGCGGAGCTTTGGTCTGGAGTGCCACCAATATGCAGATGATACCCAGTTGCTTTTACGGCTGGAGCCTGGAGTCACCTCAATACCAGACAATTTCACCTTATGTCTTGAGGCTGTATCGAGATGGCTGAGTGCCAGTAGGTTGAAGGTGAATCCTACTAAGACTGAGATTTTGTGGCCTGGCCACCCACCTGGAGTGGCGCCCTCCCTGCCCAACTTCGATGGTGCCCCCCTTCACCCATCTTCCACTGTTAAGAGCTTGGGTGTCGTCCTGGATTCACAGTTGACTATGGAGGCCCAGATCGCTAATGTTAGTAAGCAGGCCTTTTTCCATCTCCGGCAGGCGGGACAGCTGGCACCTTACACTTCAGAGGAAGCCTTGGCTACAATCATCCATGTGACGGTCGCATCTAGACTGGATTATTGTAACGCCTTGTATGTTGGCCTTCCCCTGTTGACTACTCGGAGGATCCGCATTATTCAGAATGTGGCTGCCAGGCTACTTGCAAAAACACGTTTGAGATGCCACATAACTCCAACTCTGTTACATTTGCACTGGCTTCCAACGGAATTCCGGGCCCTGTTTAAGTGTTGGTTCTGACCTTTAAGGCGTTTTATGGTCAGGGGCCAGCATATCTCAGAGACCGCCTCTCCCCTCTTCACCGCCAGTGGTCGCCACGACCCCTCCAACTAAACTTACTGTATGTTCCAGGCCCCAGGGAAGTAGGTCTCGAGAGCACAAGACGTAGGGCCTTCTCCATCTCTGACCCTGTCTTCTGGAACTCCTTGCCTCCCCACTTGAGGGCCATGTGTGACTTGCGACCCTTTGCTCAGGCACCCAAGACCTGGCTTTTTGGCAGAGCTTTTAATGTTTAATGCAGTCTATTTGGTATTCTGTATTTTTTTTAATGCAATTGTTTTATGTAAATCGCCTGGAGCATTTTAATGGAGGGCGATTAACAAGTGAGAAACTGATGATGATGATGATGATAATTTATTTATACCCCACCTCCATCTCCCCAAGGGGATTCGGGGCAGCTTATATGAGGGCAAGCCCAATAACACATCAATAAAACAACACAGCAGCAAACAATAAAACAGTACAATCAATATAATTCACATATAAGCAATAAGACAAAAAATTAAAACCTTATGGTTGCTGTACTGTTATTATTGTTTAAACCCATACATTCAATATCAGTTATCCACAGTTTCACTTATTCAGTTAGGGCCTCCTTTTCAAGATATAATCCCTTCTTGGGATTTCTGTTGTTTTGTCGCATAGAAAATAATAGCTATTCTCTGTGGTTTTACATACGAGAGTGGGTCAATTAGTCTGTGACTTTTTGAATGAAACACATTTTTTTGGATAAAAAATCATTTTATTTTTCAACGTAGTCTCCTTTGAGCTCTATACACTTTGTCCAACGTTTCTCCAATTTTTTTATCCCTTCCAAAAAATAAGATTTGTCGAGGTCATCAAAATAGGTATTTGCTTGTGAGATGATTTCATTGTTGGAGTCAAATCTCTTTCTGCCGAGCCATTTCTTCAGGTTTGGAAACAAGAACTAGTCACTCGGGGCTAAATCCGGAGAATAGGGCAGATGAGGGAGCAATTCGTATCCCAATTCATGGATTGTTTCCATGGCAACTGCACATGTGTGCACCCTTGCATTGTCTTGGTGCAAAAGAACTTTTTTCTTGGCCAAATGCGGTCGTTTTCCCCCCAAACCCTCATTAAATCGACCCAAAAAGTTGACATAATATTGATAGTTTTTCCCTTTTGAAGGTAGTCAATGTGGATTTGGCAGTAAGGAATTCGCTGTGCGGGAATTGCACAAACAAAGAACATCGTTTGAACTTGCAGAAGAGTAAAAACTCAAAGTTATAAACCCAAAAAGCATCCCAAAAAGCAGCCGTCATGACATTATTGGCTGACAAACTCACCTTGGCCTTTTTTGGCACCGATTCACCCCGAAAAACCCACTGTTTTGACTGCTGCTTGGTCTCTGGTGTGTTGTCGTGGATACACGTTTCAGTAAACCACTTTTTTACCATTGAAATTGATGGTGCAGAGTCCCCATAGTATTTATTGAGTTTAGCCTTGGTTTGTGTGAATTTTTTCCCGCAAAAAATAATGCTTAATGAGCACACGAAATTCACTTTTTTTCCATTTTCTCCTCAAATCACGCGGTAGTCTGCTATCAATGGTGGTCAAACACAAACTAAAAGACTCAGCTTGTTCAAATTTTGACATGAGTCAACTGACAGTTAAGAGGCGGGAAATTCAAAAAGTCATTGGCTTGACCCACCCTCGTATCCACATATCCTCCCAGAGATATAAGAGTTGTGCTGTACTGCCATGGACATCAATGAGCATTGAGATGTTGGGAATACAACTCTAATCAGTTCTAGCAAGCATGAGCCATGATGAGAGATCAAAGGAGATTTAGTCCAAAAACATTAGAAGAACCACAGTTGCCTATCCCTGAAACGTTAAAACTAAAGAGACTTCAGAGAAGAACAAAGAGAAGAACAAAGTGACACAAAGCTCCATAAAATGGGATTGAGATTTGTTTATTACTAGCCATCCCCTGCCACGCGTCGCTGTGGCCCAGTCTGTATATGTGTTTTGTGTGTGTATATATATTTGTGTATATGTGTATATATGTATGTTTGTGTATATATGTGGTTTTGCGCATGTGTTGTAATGTATATAAACCCCATTTTCCTAGTTTTCTAGTGTCCAACAGACCTGATAACCTCTGAGGATGTCTGCCATAGATGCAGCCGAAATGTCAGGAGAGAATTCTTCTGGAACATGGCTATACAGCCCGGAAAACACACAACAACCCAAATTGGAATACAGTCTCCCCTCGCTACTTTGCAGTTCGCTGACTCACTGTTTTGCGGGTTTTTGAAAATATTAATTAAAAAATTAAGATATTTACATCTAGTGGAGGCCAGGGACCCCAGAAGTGTGGCGGCCTTAGGTGCGGCGGGGAAGGCCTGCCTCCCTGGCCTGCTGCTTCCTTCGTGGCTCCGGAGGCTCTGCAGGCGCCCTTGGGATGGGCCGGGAGGTGGGTAAGGAACCTCAGGTAAGAAAATAATATATATAATACTAGCTGTACCCAGCACGCGTTGCTGTGCCCTATTTTGGAGATGCGAGAAAGTCTGAGTATGTAAGGGTTGGAGTTGTTCTTAGTTATGGTGTTGTTGGGTCATGGCTGTGTTGTTGTGGGTTGTTTTGGTGGGTGGGATGTTGGAGTCCTGTGGAGTTGTTGTTGTGTGGTGTTGCTGGCGTTCTGCATAGCTTGTGGATATACAATGTTTTTTGTCTTTCCATCTGCTGTGTTGATGTAGAGGTTGATGCGTGTGTGGGTGGGGTCTTGGTTCTTGGACACAGTGGTCTGTGGGGAATGATGGGTTTTGAAGTACTACAAATCCCATTATCCATGGAGGTACTTCAAGTCCCATAATCCATGGTCCACCCTCCTCCAAACTGTAGTAGAATGTAGCATGGGTCATAGGGGCTCTGTGTGCCAAGGTAGGTTACTGTAAATTCAGGCCATACACAATGTCCCATGAGCTGAGGCCTAGTCAGGAACAGCAAGTTAATAAAGCCTTACTGTCAATTCAGGCCATACACAATGTCCAACGAGCTGAGGGCTAGTCGGGAGAATCAAGTTAATGAAGCCTTACTGTCAATTCAGAGCGTAAACAGCATTCCATTAAGTGAGGCCTAGTCAGGGAAATTAAGTTAATGAAGCCTTACTGTCAATTTTGGGCGTGGTCTGTGATTTGTAGGGGTGTAAATTTTCTATGGGAAGTGAATTGGGTGTTTGTGTTTGTGCCTCAGCCCTTTGCCTTATCCTCCTCTGACAGTTTATTATGGGTCGGAATGTTCATGTTGGCTGGCCAATACAGGAGTTATGCAAATCTGCCCTTATTGGCAGCCAATCATGTTGTCAGAATGTAGAGGCTGGGAGAGTTGTTGGCAGCCCCGGAGGATGCTGGGAAATGTAGTTTTTTTACTTGTTGTTTTGGGGGCTGTAATGACGCTCCAATTTCGGTAAGGATCACGCGTAGATAGAAGCACGGTCCAACACGATTTTATTGCAGGTACAACACTTGTAAAGCTAAAGCACCGTCCCGCCACCCAAACACACCTTTTATACTCAAACCCCCCTCCCCTTGCCCATGCAATGTCCAGGCAGGGTTGCACCATATCCGGGTGAATCAGCAAATCCCATAGTCCAAAGGGATGTGACCTCACTAGTCTCTGAGTCAGCATTAATAGTTCATTGTCCAATGTCCAAGTCCAGAAGAGGTTACCTCACTTCCCCTGGAGGCACCTGGAAGTTACATCACTCCCAGTCTGACTCAGCATAGTCCTTCAGTAACTAGAGCAAAGGTCACTTTACTTCCCGGAGAACTGGGACAAAGGTCAGCACCACCTCATGGCAGGCTGGAAACCTGAACTTCTTCCAAGCTCAGATTTCCCAGATCTGACATAACGTCCTTCTCCACCGCGTCCTCCCCCTGTAGAAATAAAATACCATTCAGTCCTTGGGTGGAAGGGGTCCCACATATCTCTTCAGAAAACTACAGTGAAACGTAGGATGAACCTTGCCTAAACTTTTCGGCAAAAGAAGGGTATAAGAGACCTTATTGACTGCCTTCTCCACCCTGAAAGGCCCAATATACTTCGGGCTTAGTTTCTTAGACGGGCATCCCAACTTTAAATTCTGTGTGGACAACCATACCAGATCACCCTCTGCATACTCCTCCCCTTCCTGTCTTCGCCGATCCCCAAACAGCTTGTACGCCCGTTGCGCCTTTCCCAGAGCTTCCGTTACTTCCCTCCAATCATCCTGCGCACGCACCTTCCACTCACTCTTCTCCTCCCCCAACTCTAATAATTGGGGCAAAGGAGCCACATCCTGGCCGTAAACTATCTCAAAGGGGACTTCCCGTGGAAGAATGCACTGAACTGTTATATGCCATCTCCGCATATGGCAACAAGTCCGACCAGTTATTCTGCTCCTTATTACTGAATATACGTAAATACCCCCCTAGCAATTTTTGCGCTCTCACCACGCCCCATTGCAGCAAGGATGATAAGCGGTCATAAGACGTCTTTGGGCCCCCAACACCTCTAAAAACCTCTCCCAAAACCGGGCAGTAAACTGAACTCCACGATCGCTAAGAACCTGCTCCAGGCATCCATGCAACCGATACACATGTTGCACATATAACTCAGCCAACCTCTCTGCCGATGGCAGTCCCTTCAAAGGGACGAAATGAGCCTGCTTTGAAAATAAATCTAACACGGTTCAGATATATCTGTAACCCCGGCTAGAGGGCAACTCCCCCACGAAGTCCGTACTGACATGCGTCCACGGCCGCACTGGAGAAGCCACCACTTGGATCAACCCTTGCGGCTTAGCGGCAGGATCCTTATTCCTAGCGCAATCCTCACAATGCTCTACATACTCCTTCACTTCCGCTCTCATCCCTGGCCACCAATACCGCTTTTTTATGGCCAAAAGTGTTTTCGTGACTCCCCAATGACCAGCAGACTTGTGATCATGATTAAGCTGTAAAACCTTCCTCCTCACACCTTGAGGAACATACACTTTATTACCCATAATCCATAGCCCATGCAACAACTTGCATTCACCTTCATGGCTCTGCAACCACCTATCACCTTCATAACCCTTCTGCAACTCCAAACTCCATTCATCTACCACTTCTTCCTCCTTCTTCACCTCTCTCAATGCCTGAGACCTTGTCTGCACTGCCAACCCCCAATGCTTCTGGGTAAACACCTCCTCCGATCTCTCCAAACAATTATCTCCCGCATTGGGATACCGAGACAACGCGTCTGCCACTACATTCTCTTTCCCCTTTATATGCTGCAAGGAGAAATTAAACCGGGAAAAATACTGATTTGGGAGATAGCTTCTGAGGGTTCTTCAAATACTGGAGGTTCTGGTGATCCGTTAACACCACAAAAGGAAAAGCAGCCCCCTCCAAAAACTGACACCACGTTTGCAAAGCACATCTCACAGCAAAAGCCTCTTTCTCCCAAACGGGCCACTTCCTTTCCAACTCTCCGAACTTTTTAGAGAAATATGCACACGGCCTCAAATTCCCCTGTTCATCTTTTTGCATCAGCGCCCCTCCATATGCCCAAGCGGAAGCATCACACTGTACAATAAAAGGCTTGTCTACATCTGGATGCATTAACAACGGACCCCGGGTGAAAGCTCTCTTTAATCTCTCAAACGCCGCTTGACACTCCTTATTCCAATCTAACTTAGCACCCGGGGATCTGGTCTTCCTCGACTCCCCCTTTCCCTTAGTCTTTAACAACTCCGTGAGCGGGAGAGTTATAGCTGAAAATCCAGGTATAAAAGTACGATAAAAATTTGCCAACCCCAAGAAAGCTTGCAACTGCCTACGGGTTTGCGGAGCCTCCCAGCTCAACACATCCTCCACTTTAGCTGGATCCATAGTCACTCTACTCTCACTAATCCTATAACCCAAAAAATCAATCTGGCTCTTCCCAAACTCACACTTACTCAATTTCACATACAAACTAGCTTGCCTCAATCTCTCCAACACCTCTCGAACCAACTGAACATGCTCTTCTCTGGTGCGTGTTACAATCACAATGTCATCCAAATACACAAAAAAAACCCTTATATAAAAGGGGGTGCAGCACCTCATTTATAAGCTGCATGAAAATACCTGGAGCTCCTGCCAAACCAAATGGCATCACGGTCCATTCGTACAGCCCGAGGGGGCAGGAGAAAGCAGTCTTCCATTGATCACTTTTTTTCACCCGCACCATATGGAACGCATCTATCAAGTCTAATTTGGTGAAAAACCTACCGCCCCCTAGCTGGCCCAACAGATCCTTAATCAAAGGCAAGGGATAACAATTTGTAGTGCTGATAGCATTCAACCCCGATAATCGATACATAATCGCAACCTTCCATCCTTTTTCTCCCGAAACAAAGCTGGGGCCGCCATAGGGGATTCAGACCTTTGGATAAACCCCTTCTCCAAATATCCATCAATCTGTTCCCTCAATGCCACCTTCTCCTGCACAGTCATAGCATATATTTTCGGTTTCGGTAAAATAGCCCCCTCCTTAACCTCTATGCTACACTGTACATTGCGAAAGGGGGGAAGACTCTGGGCCAATATAGGGTTAAACACATCTGCGTAATCCCAATACTCAACAGGCACCCCCTGTACCTCACCCAGAACCCCTTTCCCCATATTAGGCTCGCATTGCACCTTCCCAGTCTTCCAATCAATTTTGGGGTTTACTTGCTCTAACCAAGGCAGTCCTAATACCACTTCATGACCTTTAGTGGGAGCCACCACAAAGTCTATACCTCCTTCCCAAGGTCCCACCCGACCTTTTAAATCTTTAGTACCCAAAGAAAATGGTCCACCCTCAATAGATGACCCATCTAACTGAGCAAAAGTTACAGATGTTGCCAGGGTTTTCGTCCCCCCCCCCCAAATCACCCACTAACTTAGGGGACATGATATTCTCCGAACACCCACAATCAACCAATGCTTTTTTCTCAATAATCTCTTTCCCTTTAAATAAACCCAGGGTGCATTGGACACTTGGGTGACTCACCCCAACACTGTTTGAATCTGTATTGTCCACAAAAGCCGCCCTAGCAGATGCTACTTTGAGTGGATCCGCACGGATTGGATCCGACACCTGCTTCTGCCGGCACTGGGATGCAAAATGGCCCGGCTGAGAGCAGACAAAACAAAGGCCACGTCCCATCACGGGTTTCTTCATAGCGCCAGTTCTGCTATCGCCACCACCACGTCGAGACTCTCCTCCTCGGAATCGACCCTCAGGAAAACCCCGTCCCGGAACTCTGGACTTTATCGACTGGAACCGTCGTCGCTGCACCTGGGCCAAAATCCCCTCCACGCTGCCAGCTAACTGGATCCAACCATCCACATTTCCTGGATCACCTCGGTGCAGGCACCACTCCAAGATTTCTTTCCGTAGGCCATCTTTAAATAGTTCAAGCAATGGCTCGAACTCGGCTACCATCGCTGGGGTAAAGATGACCGTAGTCCTCCATATGATCTCTCACTGCGGCGATAAAGAAAGCCACCTTGCAAGCTTCCCCTTCAAATTCCACCCTCAGAGGTTCTTTCTTCAATCGTCCTCCAAACTCTTGAGATTGCACTCTCCTCCCCTGAGGGGCCTCCAGCCTTGAGACTCCCCTTCCCATCCCTGCCGACTGCAGGGGCCGGCTCACCGAGACCGGATTCACCTCCTCTGACGCAAGATGACCACCATCCGCCCACACTCCCATGGGAGATCTAGGACGTTCAGCTGCTGACGGTTCGCCATCCATCCACGAATAAAAAGTGAAGTCTCCTCCTCCCGGGGCACTCCACGCCGAATCCCTTGGCTCTCTCCTGGGCATAGCCTGGGACATCCTTCTCATGGTATGCTCCATCGCATCCATTCTACACCTCATCACCGCCAATTCCGATAGCGGTTCAGGTTCCGTGGTCTCACTACCACACTCCGCCAGGTCCACCTGAGCTGGGGCGCTCTTCCCCTCACCTTCTCTGGTCCTGCACTCCACTGGATCCACCTGAGCTGGCCCTTCTTTCAGCACAGCTTCTCTGGTTCCTCCGGCCATCCGGACACCCGCCTGAATGGGGCCTCGCTGCCTCATTCCTCTCAAAGCGCTCACCTGAGCGTCCCACAATCTCTCCGCCTCTCGGAGCTCGTCCATCTGGGCTGACGCACCACCTGCCGTCACTTCCCTGGACTCATCCGGGAACCCCACTTGGTCAATGGTAGTCCACTCCCAATCCATGGTTCTCCGGACCTCTTCAGGAGCAATATTCCACATATCGATATACTCCTCTTCCTTCCAAGCCAACCTCTCCATTGCTGGGAAAGTTGAATGGGGCTTTAGCTTCTGTAATGATGCTCCAATTTCGGTAAGGATCACGCGTAGATAGAAGCACGGTCCAACACGATTTTATTGCAGGTACAACACTTGTAAAGCTAAAGCACCATCCCGCCACCCAAACACACCTTTTATACTCAAACCCCCCTCCCCTTGCCCATGCAATGTCCAGGCAGGGTTGCACCATATCCGGGTGAATCAGCAAATCCCATAGTCCAAAGGGATGTGACCTCACTAGTCTCTGAGTCAGCATTAATAGTTCATTGTCCAATGTCCAAGTCCAGAAGAGGTTACCTCACTTCCCCTGGAGGCACCTGGAAGTTACATCACTCCCAGACTGACTCAGCATAGTCCTTCAGTAACTAGAGCAAAGGTCACTTTACTTCCCGGAGAACTGGGACAAAGGTCAGCACCACCTCATGGCAGTCTGGAAACCTGAACTTCTTCCAAGCTCAGATTTCCCAGATCTGACAGGGGCCTTTTAGGTTTTGGGGGGAACGTTTCTTTGCTACCAACCTACCTTGTCTGAGGCCTATTTCTGTTGGCAAGTTTGGTGTCTCTGCGTTGTAAGGTTTCTCTGTTTGGGACGGTCGTTCCATGACGACTCTTCCTTTATATATATAGACATATAAATATTAAATTAATATGGCATCCCTACTTCGCAGATTTTCAATATTGCGGGGGGTCCTGGACTGGAAACCCCCGTAATAAGTGAGGGAACACTGTAGACCTTGGTGTTGTTGTTGTTATATGCGGCTTTCTTTCTTTTTTGTTTTGCAAAATGGCAAACACTAATTCGAAAGCTGATAAGCTGTTTTAGCATGGCCCTACTTAGGAATACTTGTAGTGTTTGCAGAAATAAATGAAAGACTGAGTGATGGGCAATTTCTTCCTTATTTGCAACGTCTACCTGGGAGGCATTACGGCAGACAGGAGAGTTTATAAGCCACAAGGTTAAATGTGTGCTCTTAGCTTTCATCTACTCTAGGAATTTTTAATGCATTTTCTCTCTCTCTCTCCGTCTCTAAATTAAACAGAACATTAGCTTTTATCTCTGAAACTCTTTGTGCATCGGTGAGTGTGTGCATTGTGTACGCACAGTGCATTTGCGCATGGTGTGTGCTTGTGACAGTATGCAGGTGAAAGAAAGAAGATGAGTTGTAGGGAGATACTTGTGTGCCCTGAAGAATGTGAACTGCAAATGGGGCTAGAGAAGAATATAAATGGAGCAAATTACCCTTGATAAAATATTGAAGCTAATAAATGAAAGCTTTAATATGAAGAGGGAGAGAGTCAGTGATGGGGTGATATAGCATCCGAGCCACGTACTGTGTGCCTCATGCTCTCTTCAATGAGGGATGGAGAACGAGGTACCCTTGACGTCATGGCAGAGCGCACAGCTCCCTTGAATATCAATGAGGAGGAGTTCTCAGGTGATCACCCAACTAGACTCATCTTAGACCTTTGTTCAGAGTAAGTAGAAAATGATACCATAGTCAAGCTTAGGAGTTAAAAGTGTGACCTTCAATCCCACACTTCTTGTTCTTGAAAAGAAAAGTATCAGTAATTATATTCCTGTTTCTACAGGGAGAAATGTAAGGTACTATGATTACACAGATATAGGATGGGTGACACCTGGCATGACAACAGTCCATGTGAAAAAGATCTAGGAGTCTTAGTAGACCACAAGCTGAACATGAGTCAACAGTGGGATACAGAAGCTAAAAATGTCAATGTGATTCTAGGCTGCATAAACAGGAGTATAGTGTCTAGAGCAGGGCCTAAAGCCAACCTTAAAAACTGTGGCATAGACACCGAAAACTGGAAAGTCCTGGCCCTCGAGCATTTTAAGTGGAGGTCAGCTGTGACCAAAAGTGCTGTGGAATTCAAAGAGGCATGAATGGAGGGTGAAAGGGAGAAACATGTCAAGAGGAAGGCACATCAAGCCAACCCTGACTGGGACCGCCTTCTACCTGGAAATTGATGTCCTCATTGTGGAAGAACATGTGGATCAAGAATAGGTCTCAACAGTCACCTACGGACCCACCGCCAAGACACTACACTTGGAGGACCATCATCCTCAGGCTATGAGGGATCAGCTAAGTAAGTGTCTAGATCAAGATAATAACAATAACAACTTTATTTGTATTCCGCCCTATCTCCTCGAGGGGACTCAGGACGGATTCCAACATAACAATGGCAAACATTCAATGGCTACATAGAACACACAATAATAACATAAAATCCTAGAAAAATGCCACATATAAAAGTAACATTAAAACCTAACATCAAATCAAAACCTAACACCAGTAAATTAAACCTGACATCAATAAATTAAACTACATGTAGTAGACAAAATTCTAAAATAGCATAAATCTAAACAAGACATCACTGTATTCTGTCTTGGTGAGACCTCACCTGGAATACTGTGCCTAGTTTTAGGCACCACAATTCAAGAAGGATATTGACAAGCTGGAATGTGTTCAAAGAAGTGTGACAAAAATAGGGTTCCCATATGTCCCTTATTCTAAGGGACGTCCCTTATTTTGGCCCTAAAATTTGTGTCCCTTATTTTCAGGCCCTGTCCCTTATTTTTGACTAGCAGGACAGGGCTGGGCGGGGTTGACCAGAGGAAGGTGTGCGCTGTGGTTTCCACAGCAATGCCTGCCCGGGGATTCCAACTCGCAGGGCAGCCTGCGTCCCCGTTGGAAGGAAGAGGTGATACAGGACTTTTTCAAAGTACAGTAGACTAATTACCCGTTACCCAAGGGGAATGTTGAATCATGTTGGATAACGATAGTTCCTGGTTGCTTGAGAGTTACTCTTAAAATAGGCCTAGCTGTGCATCCCAATACTATACAATGCTGTGTATCCCATACTATACTATACCATTAACTATTGACGTAATAATCATGAAGATGTACTGTCTTATAAAATTTATTTTATTTTAATGTTTAGACAGTGCACTTTTAAAGTCAGCAAAGTCAAGTACTAAATACGGATGGAGAAAATTAGGTAGTTCTAAATTAGGTAGTTTTCTGCATGACAAAGCACGCAGAAACATAGCATGTACTGTTAAGAGGATGTAAGTCAGTTTCTTTTGTGAGTTTCAATCATTTTCTTATTCTTTTAATAAAACTATTTCTACCTAATGTTTGAGTTTCAAGTTTTTAATGAAGTGTCCCTTATTTTTGTGAAAAATCCCGTAAATGTCCCTTATTTCTTATATCAAAAAATGGCAACCCTAGACAAAAATGATCAAAGGTTTGGAAACAAAGTCCTATGAGGAGTGGCTTAGGGAGCTGAGTATGTTGAGCTTGGAGAAGAGAAGGCTGCTGCTCTGGAGGTTAGAACACAGAGCAATGGATTCAAATTGTAGGAAAAGAGATTCCACCTACATTTTAGGAAGAACTTCTTGAGGGTTAAAACTGTTCGGCAGTAGAATACATTGCTACCTCATGGTAGCAATGTTGATTCTCAATTTGTTTAGTTAAGAGCTGAAACCTACCTTCTGTTTCCTCCCCAGGTATACGGTAGATGCTTGCAGAGGCGATCCCCCCCCCCCCCGGCTCCCATAATTTTCTTCTTCAACAATTATCTCTTGTGGCCCATAGCTTATATCAGTTGATTTTTGTGGTTGTTGTTATTAGCTGTGACAGCCGTGACGGACCTCCTGCTGTGCTGTGAGAAAAGCTCTCTGCCCCCCTTCCTTCCCCCCTCCTCCTGCCGAACTCCTGCTGCTTGGGGGAAGGAGGAAGGGCTGGGCGGCGGCGAAGAAAAAGAAGGGGCCGGGGCACCACCTCCTTTGGCTGTTTCCCCAGCCAGCTTCCAATCCGCCATGACTCCCGCCATGACTCTCGCCCCTCGCTCACTGAAGCCCCACCCACTGAAGCCCGTTCACCGGTCATGCTCCTCCTCCGCGTGGCTTCAGCAAGCGAGGGGCAGGAATGATGGCGAAAAGCAGCACCGGGGATGGGAGCCATGACTCCCGCCCCTCGCTTGCACTGCCCCCTCAAGGCTGGAGAAGCTGTGGTAGAGCTGAAGCCGGGGAGGAGGGGTGGGGCATGGCACAGCCTGGCTCCGCCCCCTTCCCGGCTTCAGCTCTCCCACAGCTTCTCCAGCCTTGAGGGGGCAGTGCCAAGCCAGTATTGTGCTTGCTCTGCCACCACTGGCTTGGCACTGCCCCCTCAAGGCTGGAGAAGCTGTGGGAAAGCTGAAGCCGGGGGGTGGGGCATGGCGCAGCCTGGCTCCTCCCCCTCTCCCGGCTTCGGCACTCCCAGCAGCTGCTCCCAGCAGGCCACCATCCCCCAGCCGTTCTTTACTGTGTTAGAGTGTCATTTTGTGTCATTTTGGTTGGTGGTGTGCCCCCAGGGTTTTTTTAATGTTAAAAGTGTGCCGTGGCTCAAAAAAGGTTGGGAAACACTGCCTAAGTCAAGAAAGAGGATGTATTTGAGATCTGCATACAATTTGAAACATGAGCGCAAACATGCAAGTATTTGAGAATATAAAAGAATATACCAAAAATACTGTTTCCTGTTTCTTGGCAGGAGGTTGGACTGGATGGCCCACGAGGTCTCTTCCAACTCTATGATTTTATGATCCTCTGATCAACATCTTTGTAGACAGTTGATTCTCTCATACCAGAAGCTACTTGCACCATGCAACCAAATAAGCAGACTTGCTAGCATTGTGATGCCTTAAAAGAGTGCAAATGTTACCTGCTATTTACTGAGAACTCAACAAGTAGAAGTGTTCTAGTGGTGAATGATTTTCAGTGTCTCACTCACGTCAATGCTAGAAACTTGGGGATTAAAGGAAAATTTCATGGGGGGCGGGGCAGAATTGTTATTTAGAGCAGTGTTTTTCAACCTTTTTTGAGCCGCGGCACATTTTTTACATTTACAAAATCCTGGGGCACACCACCAACCAAAATGACACAAAATGCCACTCTAACACAGTAATACATATAGTTAATATGTTTTTAAATGTATTTATACATTCAGTGTGAAACCTGGACCTGTTTTGATGAACACAACATAGATATCCTGGCAGGAATGGCAGAAAGACACAAACTTCCCACACAGAACTCCCATAACCAAGAGAAAATACTGTAAGAGTTTGGTGGGCATTGACCTTGAGTTTTGGAGTTGTAGTTCACCTATATCCAGAGAGCACTGTGGACTCAAACAATGTTGGATCAGGACCAAACTTGGCATGAATGCTCAATATGCTCAAATGTGAACACAGATGGAGTTTGGGGAAAATAGACATAGAGTTACAGTTTCTGGGATTTATAGTTAACACACAATCAAAGAGCATCCAAAACTCTTGCAACAATGGAATTGAACCAAACTTGGCATATTGAACTCTCATTACCAACAGAAAGTACTGAAAGGGTTTGCTTGGGAATTGACCTTGAGTTTGGAAGTTGTAGTTCACCTACACCCAGAGAGCACTGTGGACTCAAACAATGTTATGTTATGTTGTTGTTTGTTTTCTATCCAGAATCACAATGTTGGAAGGAGGCTCACCACTTTAAGGTCCCTAAAAGAGGCATGGGAAAACGTTGGCCCTCTGGGTGCTTTGGACTTCAACTCCCACTATTCCTAACAGCCTGAGGCCCTTTCCTGCATAAGTGGCTGAGGGGGGGGGGGAGGAAAAGAGCCTGAGGCTGCAAGGAATGGTGGGAGTTGGAGTCCAAAACACCTGGAAGGTCCAAGTTTGCCCGTGCCAGCTTTCGACAGAGACCTCTTCCTCCCCCTTCCCCTTTGCACCCTTTCTTCCCCCTTCTGCCGAACACTTACTTTTTCTTGCCATTTTGATCTGAGGGGGCAGTGTGAGTGTGTTTGGGAGGGGAGAGGGAGGAAGACGTGACCCGTGCGGGCGTTACTGCGCAGAGCAAAGCGAGGCAAAGCGAGCAGAGCAAGGCTGGGAAGAAGGGAGCCCGAGTGGAGAAGAAAGCGTGTTCGGCAGGAGGGGGAAGAAAGGGTATTGGAGGTTCCAATTTCCCACGGCACACCTGATGATCGCTCACGGCACACAGGTTGGGAAGCATCGATTTAGAGGGTCTATGCCTTCAAGCACAAACACACACATTGTATTTCTACTCCTTGTGCAAATGTTTCCAACCTCTGCAATACAGCACCACATGCAAAACGGTGATAGCTATCTTTGATAAAACCATACAATAATCTAGATCAGTGTTTCTCAACCTTTTTTGAGCCGCGGCACACTTTTTACATTTACAAAATCCTGGGGCACACCACCAACCAACATGACACTCTAATAATAAATAGAATAACAATAGAATAAAATAATAAATGTAATAATAATAGAATAAAATAATAAATGTAATAAATAATAAAAATAGAGTAAAATAATAAATGTAATAACAACTATAATATAATAAATGTAATAGCAACAATAAATAGAGCATGGCATCCCCTCACCCCAGTCTTCCTTTCTGGAAACCCCAAAGAGACACAAACAGGCTCCAACTTTTCCTCAAAAGACACGAGAGAAGAAAGAGGAGCCAAATTGTTTACTAATGGAATATGCTGCTTTGGGGCATGGTGGAGTCTCCTTCCTACTCTGGACTCTTTTAAGCAGAGCCATCTGTCCAGAGTGCTTTGATTGTGTGTTTCTGGGTGGCTGGAGGTGTGACTGGATGGCTCTTCCCTCTGCTTACCTCGGAGTCTGTTTTTCTTTGGGGAAAAGGCTGTTTGCAGAGACTGGGAGGGAGAGGGAAAGGAGGGGCCACGCCAGATCTCTGCTTTGCCTCCAAGGCTTGCTTCTGCCCTTGGGAAGGCAGCGGTGGCAACCCTTCCTCCCCTTCCCTCCCTCCTTCAGGACCCACTGAATCTGAGCAGGGGCCAGCCTCCTGAAGGAACAGGAGCTGCCTTGGGAGAGGGAGGCATGTGCCGAGAGATCTGAGAGAGCTCAGCATAGGCGCACACCCTAGGTGCAGCAACCACGCGCCCCTTCTCTCCTCCTCCAAGAGTGCTCTCTCTCTCTCTGCAGCCGGAGAGGAGTGGGGTGGGCAAGGCAAGGGCCTCTCTCTTTCCCTCCCTCCTTCCTTCCTTGGCGGAGAGAGACCCGGCCGGGCTGCCTTTCTTTGTGCGGCTCCTCCTCTTGTCTGCGCCGGCGGCCTCGCCTCCTCCTTCCCAGAGAGACAGAGAGAGAGAGAGAGAGAGAGAGAGAGAGAGAGAGAGAGAGACTGCGAGGGAAGAGAGGGCAGCGCCCAGCCCCTTTTTCGCTGCCGCCCGGCCCCTCCTCCCCCAAAGCAGCAGTAGCAGCCAGGAGGGGGAAGAAAGGCGTGGGGAGAGAGGTTTTTCACGGCACACCAAGTGATTCTTCAAGGAGCACTGGTGTGCCAAGGAGCAGCGGTTGAGAAAGACTGATCCAGATGTATATAGACTTTGGTAATTTTATCAAAAGCTCAAGACAAGGCAAATTTGATTCATAAACCGAAGTGAGAAGATGAGAAGAACAGTGTAATAAAAGAAAACCAGCCTTTGCAACAAATGAGATGAAATCATGCCCTGTCCTTCCTAAAGCTGCCAATACAGCTGAATAGCATGAATCAAGCCAACTGCCGGATGGAAAAAGCACGCTCTCCTCCCACCCGGCCCCCAGCTTCACCATCCCAGTAATGTGGTTACAGTTAAGTTGGCAGGTTTAGAAAGATCTATTTGAAGGCTAGTGCCAAGGTCACAACTGCTAGCATAGAAAAAGGTCACCCTGAAGATAATAAAATCCAGATATTATTTGGTATTACAGGGTGTGGAAGAGAGAACTTCAAAGGGATGATTCAATGCTGCTTTATAATAGTGTTCCAATGCCTCAACAGAAAAGCCAGTCTCTCTGTCATCTTGCGCCTCAAATGCCTTGACTGTGAAGGCAGAAAAGATTTCTATTGTCAGCCTGGAAGAAGGGAAAGGGGAGAACAATGAGTTGTGTCTGAGAACTTGAAAACTTCAACCTTCAACAGTTTTCATCTTGAAGGAAGCAACACGTAATTTTAGTACTTTTTCCCAGTTGGGAGGAGGTCTTCAAAAACTTGAGCTTGAGACTCTCCAGAGTGGAACTGTATTTCTTGAATCCACATTCTGATCCAGATTGTGTGGTTGTGTAGAAGCAGCTAAGACACCGACACACTTTTAGAGATGTCAAAATGGGGAGGAGGGGGAATGTGTCTTAGAATCGAAGAAATTGGATAATTTTGTACAAATTTACCATGTGCTTGTTTTACATAGGAAACAGGATTTCTGCACAGAAAATAATATTACACAGAAATATTATGTTCTACACAAAAATGCTGTTACCTGTTTCCAGATGAGGAATACACATATGCTTAATACACCAATATGATCCCAACCATTTTTTTTCTGACAGGACTGGGGAGAGAGCATTATGGGATTATTTACCATATTTGTCATAAGCTCACCCAGTGATACTTACTCTCTCAGGCTTAAGGACAGAAAGAATATTTGAAAAATTTCCCTAAACCTTATTTTTCAAGTGTTGACAAACCCCGATGAGAGGAATGTCCAAACGGATTCTCCCCTATGAGACATCAAGGACATTAAGATCCTCCGGAGAGGCCCTGCTCTCGGTCCCGCCATTTTTGCAAGCGCGTATGGTGGGAACGAGAGACAGGACCTTCTCCGTGGTGGCCCCTCAGCTATGGAACTCTCTCCCAAGCGATGTCAGATCTGCCCCCTCCCTTTTGTCCTTCAGGAAGCTGGTGAAGACCTGGCTTTGGAACGAAGCATTCCCAGAATAGGCTGAGATTGATTATAGTTGAAATAAGTGACCACGTTTATAGATCGAGTTGAATTTGTTTTTAGTGGCGATTTGTTTTTTATGTATTTTACTTTTTATGTATTTTAATTTGTTGTTCTAAAATGTTTTAAATTTGCATAGCATTGAATCTTGCTGTAAGCAGGTCTGAGTCCCTCTATGGAGGTGAGAAGTTCAAGGTACAAAAGCTGAATGAATGAATAAATAAATAATGTTTAACTGAGGAGAATCTTTGCATTTTGGCTTTTTCTGCATAAAATTTGCATGTGATTGTATTTATATTTTTGTGTGGTTGTTTATATATATTTAAAAATATTTTTATATTGTTTTTATATTGCTGAAATTGTTTTTATGAAATCTGATGTGCTATATTTTAACTATGTTGAATTTGGGCTTGTCTCCATGTAAACCACCCTGAGTCCCTTTGGGGAGATGGATGCGAGGCACAAAATAAAGTTCTTATTAGTGTTTTCAGTGAGAAACAACATTTTCTCCGCAGGAAACAGCATTTTCTGTGTAGAAACTAATACTTTTATTACTTAAAATGTTTTCTGTGTAGAAAAATTCACTTACTGTGCAGGAATATTTCTGTTCATTGAAGAAGGACGGTGTGCCTTTTACTGGGTTCTATCAGGACAATTATTTAAATAAACACAAATCAAGATGTAAGTTCTTTAGTTTTAGTTTTTGCTTTTGCAAAAATAACACAACAGCAGCAGCATCAATAATAATAATAATAATAATACCCTCCTCTCCCTGTGGTTCAAGGTGGGGTACAATACAACATGGCGAAAACATACTGACAAATACAACAATAAAATACATATGTCAAAATACACATGACAATGACTGACACCAATACCAATACAACAAATGATATACTAAATTGAACACATCCTGTGTTCCAAAATTTCCATGCATTCAATCAAAAGCCATTGCTGGACTTGACTACATGACACTTCTATAACCTTAAATGCAAATCCTAAAACCCTAATATAGTAGGCCTTCCTTTGTGGGGAGTTATACGTGAAGGACCCCTGCAAAAATGGAGAAAAGTTCTTTCTAATGTTCAGTCAAATTGTACTCCCATGTACTTCAAACCATTACACCTGACTCTACCCTCTGATGCTGTTCAGAATAGGCCTGTCCCCTTCTCACTATAGCAACCCTTGAGGTATTTAGAAAGCAATCATATCACCTCTCAGTCTTTCCTCACATGTTTTGTTCTCTTTGCATTGTATCATGCGTGTTGCCCTTTCCTGAACCTTCTCTAAGTTGTATAACTCCTTACAATGAGGCACCTAGAACTGGATGCAATACTGTATGAAGGGGCGGATTTTGACAGTAAGCCAAGTAAGCGGCCACTTACGGGCGCCACGTGGCCAGGGGCGCACGCGGCTGCGACTCCAGGTGGATGGTGACGCAAAACGCACTCCACGAGGCCGAAAAGGAAGACGTTTTGCGTCACCATCCACTTGGTGTTGCCGAACTAGCTGGCCCTGCGCATGCGCACACGGGCAGGCATGTGCACAGAGAGCGAGGGGGCACCAAAAGAAGGTTTGCATACCATTTGAAATTACCTTCGTCCGGTCCTGACTGTATGACCCCCTACCAATGCGACTGCACCTGTGGCTTCACCACCTACATCCAACAAAATATATCCTCTGTAGGAATCTTCTAGGTGAACAGTTCCCAATTTTTGCTCCTCCAGTTGTTTTGGACTTTGACTCCCACAATTCCCAACAGCTGGTAAGTTGGTGAGCATTTCTGGGAGTTGAAGTCCAAAACACCTGGAGGATCAAAAGTTGAGAATCACTGTTCTAGATCAGGGCTGTCCAACTTCTACTGGCCCAGGGGCCTGAATTCCGGTCACTGATTACCTGGGGGCCCTAAGGGTCTGCCTCCGCCCCCGGCTCCGCCCCCTCCCCGCCCTCTCCCCCGGCTCCACCCCGCCCCACCCCCGCCCCTCCCCTTATTTTTATTTAATATTAAATATATTTAATTCCATCTTCCCCCCTTATTTTTATTTAATATTAAATATATTTAATTCCATCCTCCCCTCTCCCCTTATTTTTATTTAATATTAAATATATTTAATTCCATCCTCCCCTCTCCCCTTATTTTTATTTAATATTAAATATATTTAATTCCATCCTCCCCTTATTTTTATTTATTATTAAATATATTTAATTCCATCCTCCCCTCTCCCCTTATTTTTATTTAATATTAAATATATTTAATTCCATCCTCTCCTCCCCCCCTTATTTTAATGTATCCCATCTCCCCTTATTTCATCTTTAAATATATTTAATTTTATATTTAATACATGAGGGGAGATGGGGGGGAATGAGGAGCCCCCTGCTTCGGCCTACCTTTTCCAAACGCACAGGATCCAGGAATACCCGGACAACGAGAGAGGCGACGACCGACTGAGTCGAAGAAGGTCCTAATCGCGTCTGTGGGCCTCAGCAATCCAGTAGTAGAGTAGCCGAAGAGTATCACGAGAATACGCAATCCACACGGGATTTCGCTGTCAACGCCGGCATGATCTCACGTTGACAGCGAAATCCCGTGTGGATCGCGTATTCTCGCGTTACTTGCTCCAAACCCGGAAATGGGTATTTTTTAAAAAAATTATTATTTTATTTTTCAATTTTTATTTTTTATTAAAAAGCTTCGGGGGTCGTAGGGAAGGGGCTGGGGGGGCCGTATGCGGCCCCCGGGCCGCCAGTTGGACAGCCCTGTTCTAGATCATCCAGGCTATTTTATGTTATGCTTCCACCAGAAGTTACCACAAAGATATCCCAAAGGACCTAGCAAATTCTTACAGAATGTTCTAGGTTCTCCAGGGCCACTCCAGTGAAAGCTGCTAATTTCAATAGGATTTGCTTTTATCAACAGTTTCCTGTTTGCACTATAAGTTTGGGAATGTATCGCTTGCAGATACGGTGGTCATATTATACTCCCGAGGAGGCCTGACTAGAGCAGAATGAAGTGAGACTATTATTTCCCTCCATTTGGAAATTATGTTTCTATTAATGTAGTTTTAGTGAGATGGGATTAAAATGTTTGCTGAAATAAGTAGGAAATATTAGTACCATATTTACATAATGCGTCCTCTCTAAGTTTAAGAGCTACCACATTTAATAGCTCCACAAAGGCAGCTGTTAGTATCCTTATACTTCCCCCAGCAAAATGTGAGAAACTCTATGATGACTTTAATCAAAATCATGTTAGAAACATCTAATGTCTTTATTTTTTCTTGCAAACATCTTGTTGTCTCTTTATAACTATCACCATACTCAATGATCTTGATCAGATGGAAAACATTTTCCATTTCCTCAGTGCCTACATCTCTCCTACCCCTGAATCTCCTAGCCAGTTCAATCTCAAATTGGGACCTTGACCGCATGGTTACCTATTGGATCTTCAGTATCAAATATAGCTCACCATCATCACTATAGCTTTAGCTTTTTACTAAGAAAACTCTGTGGCTTAAGCAAATGTGTCTCCTTGATTTCAACAGGCTGTGTGCAAATGAAAATCCAGGTGCAAAGCAGAATACAGCTGGGGGAGATGGATTACATCTACTCTGGGTTGAGATCTCCTACTTACACATTGTAATATCATTAACTTGTTAAGAGTTTGGGTGTCCATTTGGACTCTTTGCTGTCCATGGAGACCCAGGTCTCCACGGTCAGCAAAACATCATTTTTCCATCTTCGACAGGCTAGGCGACTGGCACCCTACCTGTCCAGGGATGACCTGGCCACGGTGATCCAAGCGACGGTCATCTCGAGGCTGGACTACTGTAACGCCCTCTACGTTGGCCTTCCTTTGTCGACAATCCGGAAACTCAAGCTAGTGCAGAATGCCGCTGCTCGCTTACTGGTGGGAGCACCGGTGAGAGAGCACATTACCCCCATCTTACGGCAACTGCACTGGCTTCCCATCGAGTACCGAATTGCCTTCAAGGTGTTGGTTTTAACCTTCAAGGCCTTACACGGTCTAGGGCCTGTGTACCTGAGGGACCTCCTTACCCCATACGTTCCCCTGAGATCATTGCGCCCAGAGGAGCAGAACCTATTAGTAATTCCATCAATCCACTCCTGCCATCTGTCCACAACCAGGGAGCGTGCCTTTTCTGCTGCGGCCCCTATGCTGTGGAATTCACTTCTAGCCCACACCCGCGCGATCCAAGAGCTTGTCTCCTTCCGGAGGGCGCCCTTTTTAGACTCGCTTTTGGCTAATCTGGAAATGTACTGTATGACCATGTCTATGAGTTTTAAGAATCGGAAATCCTTGAGATTTTTAACATTGTTGTATCTTGATGTTTTTATTGAATGTTGTGATCCGCCCCGAGCCTGCAGGAAGGAGCGGAATATAAAACCGAATAAATAAAAATAAATAAATAAACTTGCATTCTCCAAACCCCCCCAAAAACAGACTTACTATAAAGCGAGAATGGGAGTGATGCTGGAAAGAATCAAACAGAAAAAGACTATTAGAAAGAGCTCTCTCTATTTTTTATTTCATGTCAAAAGCAATGCATAAATAAGTATAGAACTAATAAAAACAGAAGAAGCATAAGCAGCTAAATAATTTTTGACCTAAATCTTGGCAACAATGACCACATTGTCTGTAGCTTTAAACAATTCTTCCTCTGTACATGAGGCAGGGCATTGTGGGCAAGCATACAGGTGCGGAGTTGTTTGTCCTGCTCTACAGTCGCACAAGGTGGAGGATTCTTCTAGAATAGAGCCATTTTACCAGGTTGTCTTTTGATCTGCCCACTCCATTTCTGAGTCAGTTCAGGGACTTCCAAGTTGCTCATTCTTGGTTTGCTCTGGAGGCAGACCCTTGTGGGGGGCCATCCATTTGGGATTTCCTGGTTTAGCTGCCCAGAGGGATACTCTTGCTGTTGCTGGCGGAACACCAAGAGGAGTGGTGGTTCTCATGGAACTTTTCCTTGATTTGAGTCTACTGGGAGGAGGCTGATAGCCTTGCAGTGAATGGCTTTCATGGTGTTCAACCGGGAATGTGGTGCAGCTGGCTGGGTGTCAGCTGCATAAGATCCCTACTGACTAGAAGGTCATGAGTTTGAGGCCTGCCCAGGTCAAGGTGAGCGCTCGACCAATTGTGTAGCTCGTTGTCGACCTTTGCAACCCGAAAGACAGTTGCATCTGTCAAGTAGGAAATGTAGGTACCACTTGAGTGGGGAGGCTTAATTTAACTGATTTACGAGGCCATAAAAATATCCAGGAAATACACACAAAAGGAGTGAAGGAATGCAACAGCTCCTCCTGGTGACCAGAAAAGCTGGAATGTTAAATTGCCTCTGTGTCTGTCTTATATGTTTATGTTTATTTGTAATTCCTCTGAAATCTTACCTGTACATTGTCTTATGCTTTATGTTTTAATGTATAGCTGCTTGGCCTTGTTACACGCAGCATGTTTTTACTGTATGTTGTGATCCGCTCCGAGCCTGCAGGGAGGAGCGGAATATAAGAGTGAATAAATAAATAAATAAATAAATGTCAAATGGCATTGAATGTTTGCCTGTATATGTGAATTGTGATCCGCCCTGAGTCCCCTGCGGAGTGAGAAGGGCGGAATATAAATGATGTAAATAAATAAATAAATTTCTCTCAAAGTCATCAGCAACTTCCCATCATAAATCCGGGGGGGGGGCAATGCCAGCTAACTTGTAAAGTCTATCAACAGGTGTAGCTTTGAGACATCCTGTAATAATTCTGCATGTTTCATTTAGTGCTATGTTCACCTGTTTCACGTGAACAGGCTTGTGCCAAACAAGGTAGGCATACTCAGCAGTTGAGTAAGGCAAGGCCAGGACTGATATTCTTACTAATTTTGTGTCTGCTCTCTATATGACAAGTATGTTGTAATGTTTACCAGGTTTTTTTTATTTCGTATCAAAAGCATTGCATAAATTGGTATAAAACTGATAAAAATAGAAGGTGCGCAGGAAGCAAAATATCTTTTAACCAAAAACAGGCAACAGCAATGGCATTGTCTGTAGCCTCCAACAATTCCTCCTCTGTATGTGAGGCAGGGCACAGTGGACAAGCATACAGATGCAGAGTTGTCTGTTCTGCTCCACAGTCACTCTAGGTATGGGATTCTTTTAGTTAGTGCCATTTTGCCAAGTTCATCTTTTGATCTGCCCACTCCGCGTCCGAGTCTATTTAGGGACTTCCAAGTTGCCCATTCTTGGTTTGTCCCTGGAGGAAGATCCTCATTGTCAGAGCTGGGAACTCTTAGCCTGAGGGAGGCTCAGAGTCCCAGTCTGCCTTGACCTGCTTTGACACTGGACATTGGGAAATCCCCAGGATGATGCAATCCTCTGGGGAAAGTGCTGAATCAGAACGGAAGTGATGTAACCTCCTCTGGACATGCCCAAAGGCATCGTTCGGACAAGCAGGCAAGAGAGCCTCTGCGAGGAATGTTCTCTGTAGGTGCAGCACCTCACTCGAAGCCTTTGATAGTCCAAACTTCGCTGCTGGCAGATCCCCAACGAAAAGCTCTCTCCCAGGATTCACACAGAGTTCAGTGACTGTAGTTCTCGGCGGAGAGGCCCCCCCGAACATGGGAGGATCCCCATCGCTCAACTGAGCTGTTCGTTGCAGTGGGACCCTCTCCCCCAACTGCAGTTGTTGGTCAAAGGAAGCCCACTCCCAGGCGGCTCCAAGCCAAAACACAGCATCGATCAGCCAAAGCTGCAACTGGAACTCGAACTCACTCGAACTCATGACTCGGGCTGGTGCTGCGACATCTCTCTGCTGCACCAGGACCTTCTGCAACCTCCCCAACCGCAACAGGCTCACCTTTGTGACGACCTGGGCTGGTGCTGCGACATCTCTCTGCTCCACACCAGGACCTCCTGCAACCTCCCCAATCGCAACAGGTTCTTCCTTGGAGACATCAGGCAGTTGGCTTTCCTTCGTTTCACCGGCCAACTCAACTGACCTCTCATCTGGCAAGGGTCTGGCCACACTCTCATGCTCTCCCTCCTCAGCGTCAGGCAACACGTGGGCAGACTCCTTTTGCTTGGGCAAAACCTTCTCCGCCTCAGTTGCTTCCGTTTGGATGGCCACCTCGTCGCAGGGGGGCTCAGGCTCGGCTTTGCTCACCCCAGCCATCTCTCGCTGGGGATTCTCACTCACAGCTACACTGCTTGGCAGGGCACCCTCACCGCTTCCTTCGCTGTGAAGCTCCACAAAAGGTTCCCCCTCTCTGCCAGCTGGGAAGGCCTCAGGCAGCTGGGATTCTTCGGCGCACGCCTCACCGCTGCTGCAGGAACCTCCGTCACCTTTGTGCTGCTGTGGCACCTTACTCTCAGCCTCTAGCCCCCGTTTCTGCTCACCGGTAGCCAGCTCATCCGATTCATCCCCAGGCAAGGATTCAGCTGCACTCCCTTGCTCCGCAGCACAGCTGGGACTCCAGGACCAAAGAATGACACTCCAGACAATCGCCCTTCCCAAATCCCCCAAAACACAGGCAGCCGAGGCTTGGATCTCTCCTGTGTCCCCAAGAGGGAAGCAGGGTGAAAGTGGGGTGGCCAGTTCACTCTGCGCTATTGCTCCAAACGGCTGGGGCTCCTTCTCACGACTGCATACAGAGCCTGGGTCTTTGTCCTCCGCAGCTTCGCGCAAACAGGAATATCCCTCGCTTCCCCTTGTACTCTCAGCAGCCGCAGGCAGGCCTAAACATTCTTCACCTTCCTTTGCGTCATCCCCAGCCAGGGGTTGCGACCGGCTCGACCCCTTTGCTGCTGGAATTTCCATTTCCACGGAAACCTGTTTCTCAGGGGAAAGTTGCACTCTCCCTTCCAATGCTGTTTGAATTCCTTCCTCCAGCTCTTTGCCCTTCAAGAGCTCCATCACTGGATCTGGCCTTGAGTCAGCACAGTTGGAGGCGCTTTCACTCTCCACTCCATCTTCTGTCTCAGCCGTTCCAGGGTCCATCTTCTCGCCTCCTCCCCCGGGAGCCGGGTGTCCTCTCTCACACCCGGGCCATGCTCCAGGTGGCCCGCGAACATCACTGCCCATGGATGCGTCGTCCCCAACCTACACACATCGCAGCCGTAGGTGGCTGGGATTGCTTCGAGGGGGTCTCCTCGCACGGGGCCCTCATCCTCCTCCTCGCTCAGGTCGCCACACAGGATGGGGTCAGGCAAACTGCCCTTCAGCGCCTCTGAAGGCTGCACTCGCCTTTTCCTTCCCCTCCTGCCCCGCCGGCGCTTGAGCTTACGTGAAGGCTCCGGGGAAGGGCCGGAACTTTCACTCCTCCTCAGGGCTGCTGGCTCCAACCAAGCTGCGGATTCCTCACAGGGGATAGGGGGAATGAAGGGCTCTTCCGTGCCATCGTCATCGCCCAGGAACTCGCACAGCATGGCACTGGTCGGAGCCCCGAGGAGGGGCCCCTTCGACCACATAGGGAATTCCCAGCACGTAGCCTGTGGTGGCAGGCTCATCCTCGCAGCCTTCCTCCTCAGGGATCGAGTCAGTGTCCCATTCTTCCGCCTGCATCCGCCGCACCAAATCCGGGAACCGCCTCTGGAGGTTTTCAAAAGCTTGCCGCCTAGCCTCGGCTACATCCACCTTCCTGTGGGTGCGCCAATCTGCATGACTCAGGCTCCGATCTCCCTCTGGTTCCACCCAGACACCCACAGTTTCCATCCTGAGGCCATGGGGAATGCCGACTCCATTCTCCCGGGTGGGGGCCTTTGCTCGCAGAGGCCTCTGTCGCCGCTGCTTCTTCGCGGCCAAAACCCCTCTCCCTCTGAGAGGGGGTCGTGCCTCTCTGCCTTGGGAGCACAGACCTTCTCCATAGTTGGGTTGGGTTCTCACCAGCACTGAGACTGGGATAAACCTATTGTTGTTCAGATTCCTCTTTATGTCAGGCCTGGTAGGTCTGTAAATAATGGCACACTCACTCAAGTAGTTAACAAGAGGAATTGAGCTTTATTCAGCCTTACTCCAGGCAGAGCAAAGAGGAATCTGAGCTTTCCCGCCAAAACGCTGAGAGAAAACCCCTCCTGGTAAACTCCCTCCCTCCTCTCAGACTCAGGCCCACCCCCCCTCTGCTGGCTCCTTGTTGCTATGCCAGCCAAGGCCAAGCCGTTTATTTAACTGCTCTGGCTGAGGCCTGACAGAGAAGATTAGCAGGTGTGCCATGGGAAATTGGCACTCTTCCCCCTCCGAGCAGCTCTTTCCCCCTCTTTCCCTCCCCAAAGATTCTCCCCAAGGCAAAGGAAGGGCTCCGCTGAATGCTGGAAGCTCCACGTCAGTGAATTAGGCGGTTAGGAGCATCGGGAGGCTGAAGCATTCACAGGTTTCCAAGAAACAAATTGAGCCTCTCCGCTTAGAAATGTTTATTTTTTTACTATTTTACTGGAGTTGCCCCCCCAAGGAACTGTTTATAACAGCTTCATGACATCTATAGTTATCTGGAAGCAAGTTTCACTCAGGGTGAAATTTCACAAGGGTCTGGAGAACAAGCCCTTAGAGGAGCGGCTTGAAGAGCTGGGCATGTTTAACCTGAAGAAGAGAAGGCTGAGAGAAGACATGATAGCTATGTATAAGTATGTTAGAGGAAGTTATATATATGTTGTGTTCATCGAAACAGGCCCAGGTTTCACACTAAGTGTATAAATACATTTAAAAACATATTAACTATATGTATTACTGTGTTAGTGTGTCATTTTGTGTCATTTTGGTTGGTGGTGTGCCCCGGGATTTTGTAAATGTAAAAAATGTGCCACGGCTCAGAAAAGGTTGAAAAACACTGAACTAGACTATAGGCCAGAGAGAGGAAAGCTTTGATGAATTAATCAACTACTAACACAGCCATACAGGGGGAAATCATTAACTAAATTACTAACCTTCCCGCACTCAACCCTTAACACCCAATCACAATATTTTCTTTTTCCTTTCTCCCTCTCTCTTCTACCTCCCTTACCTCTCCCTCCCCTACCGCAAATCCATATATTCTTTTAAATATATGGCATGCTGATAATTAACAATCCTACAGATGTACCCCTTGAAACCCTTAATAAAGTTCAAAAAAGAAAATACTGACCATTTCCACTACCTTAGCAGTTACTTCTCCACAAAAGTCAACATTCACACTGAAATACAGCACCGCCTGAGTTCTGTGAGTACAGCATTTTTCTGAATGAAGAAGAGAGTGTTTGAGGTTTGGGATATCTATAGGAATGCCAAGGTGTTTGTTTATAAAGCAATTGTTCTCCCAACCCTGTTAAATGCATGCAAAATGTGGACTGTCTACTGACGTCATACTTAACTCCTGGAACTATTCCATCAGCACTGCCTCTGAAAAATCCTGCAAATCTCTTGAGAAGACAGACAGACAAATATCAATGTCCTGGAAGAAGCAAAGACCACCAACATCGAAGTGAGGCTCCTACACCATCAACTCCACTGGACTGGCCACATTGTCTGAATGCCCGATCACCATCTCCCAAAGCAGATATTTTACTCCCAACTCAAGAATGGGAAACATAACGTTGGTGGACAGAAAAAGAGATTTTAAAATGGGCTTAAAGCCAACCTTAAAAACGGTGGTGTAGACCAGTGTTTCCCAACCTTTTTTGAGCCGCGGCACGCTTTTAACATTAAAAAAAAATCTGGGGGCACACCACCAACCAAAATGACACTCTAACACAGTAAAGAACAGCTGGGGGATAGTGTCCTGCTGGGAGCAGCTGTTGGAAGTGCCGAAGCCGGGGGAGGGGGAGGAGCCAGGCTGCGCCATGCCCCGCCCCCTCCCCCCAGTTTCAGCTCTCCCACAGCTTCCCCAGCCTTGAGGGGGCAGTGCCAAGGCAGCAGTGGCAGAGCCAACACAATGCTGCCTTGGCACTGCCTCTTCAAGGCTGGAGTAGCTGTGTGAGAGCTGAAGCCGGGGGGAGGGGCGGAGCCAGGCCGCGCCATGCTCCGCCTCCTCCCCCCGGATTCAGCTCTCCCACGGCTTCCCCAGCCTTGAGGGGGCAGTGCCAAGGCAGTGGTGGCAGAGCCAACACAATGCTGACTTGGCACTGTCCCCTCAAGGCTGGAGAAGCTGTGGGAGAGCTGAAGCCACACGGAGGAGGAGGACCATGAGTGGTGGATGGGCTTCAGTGGGCGGGGCTCCTCCTCCACACAGCTTCAGGGAGTCATGGCGGATTGGAGGCTGGCTGGGGAAATGGCCGAAGGAGGCGGCGCCCCGACCCCTTCTTCTTTTTCTTCGCCGCTGCCTGGCCCTTCCTCCTCCTCCCCCAATCAGCAGGAGTTTGGCAGGAGGGGGGGGGAGGAAGGGGGCCAGAGAGCTTTTCTCGTGGCACAGCAGGAGGTCTGTCACTGCACAGTATTGTGCCGTGTCACAGTGGTTGGGAAACACTGGTGTAGACACTGAAAACTGGGAAGCCCTGACCCTTGATTGCTCTAACTGAAGGTCAGCTGTGACCAGCAGTGCTGCAGAATTCAAAGAGGCACGAAAGGTAGGGATTGGATCTAAGATCTCTGTAGAACATGCATTGAAGAAGCACGTGTTCAGTTGTTTCCACATGACCAGACCCACAGGGGCATAGTCTCTGCTTGAAGGGGGTCTTCTGATACCTCCCCTCCAATACAGCCGATGGGAGGGCATGGCATCTTGCCAGGGTAAAAGCCCTTCGGTGTTTGGGCACCTCCAGGTCCGTTAGGTATGCCATGGGGGCAGTGAGGTATCTCATGGCTTCCCTAGCAATGAAGGCTGGGGAACAGGCTAGGTCGGATTGGCGCTCTATGTCCAGGATCCGTTGCTTAATGAGATCCTTGGCTTGGTCCCATCTCATGCTTAGCAATTGTCCTTGGGAGAAACCTAGCGTTGCGATCTTTGCTGCTACTGTTTTAATCCATGTTGCGGTGAAGCTACGTTCAAATCAACCGGCTGGACAGGGTGGACCCTCTCTTAAAGATCCCACCGCTGCCGCCAATATGTGACCACTCCACTTCTTGACCGGCCTCAGACTGGACAATCTTTCTATGTCCACACTGCTGACCTCCAATCCAAGGAAACCTCGAAGTTACCTCAGCAACTTCACGTTTATTGGCAGGGTACTGTCTCACCCCTTCACCATTTAACTGACTGGAGTTTTAAAACTTCTCAGTGACCACTTGACCACGCTGCCACCATTTATCCGGCTGACCACTGACTTTGAGGGCCACCACCAATAAAAGAATCGGAGAGGTGTTTTCCTTTTAAGATGCAAACAATTTATTTTGACACAAATGGGTACAATCTTGGTTGGTTTCAAACTTCCTTAGAGGCACAACTTTTTCTGTTACATAACACAATGGGGACCTATTATAGGGTTTCCACTAAACCTCTATAAACCCCTGCAACTTTAACTAGGGTCTCTATACCCTTTAACTGGACTGCTCACTAGCAGACCTTAAGACACACACTAACACTGGACCGTTCTCTCTCAGTCCTTAGGACACTCTCAACTAGAACATAACTCCTCCCCTCTCATTTGGCAGTTGGCTTCCGCTCTTTTCCAACTGTAGAATTCAAACCTGAACATTCTACTAGCCTCTAGCCCTGGTTGCCATGGCGACAGCTCTTCTAAGCTTCTGCCATGCCTCCCTTCTGTTTCACCCACAGAAACAAACCATAGAACATTCAAAACAACATACATTTTAACACATGTCACACAACATTTACACACAAATAATCAACATCATTACACATGTGGACTGGAAGTCGTCTCTCATGATTAGGGGGGGGGGGGCAAGACCACATGTCTGATGATGGGAAAGAAGGCATGGGTGGAAGGGATCCTGGCAAAGTTAAATTTGAGAGTTTTGTTCCTCTTGCCTGGAGTCAGGTCCCCCACAATTGGAGAATTTTCTCCACTTAAGCATCTCTAGGAGATCACTTGCAAGCATTGAAGAGTCACCACCAGGGAACTGTATATCTCCATCATCTGGTACTCTAATTCAAGTGGAATCCAATCCAGACACACAAACACATCTTCTGGCTACCTTTCAAAAGAATTTTAAAAAGAAATAGGGAGGTAGGGTGTCTGCGCTTTGATTTTCAGTAACACCATAGCCAGTATCCAGCTGCTGTCTGGGTTCAGTAGCACAACACTGCCATTCAACACAAGGGTTGCCAAGCACAATTAATGCATAAATCCAAATATTGGAGCCATGTAACCTTAATCTAGGATCTGTTCCCTTATCTCCTTTGGGCCTGGTGCACTCCAGAGAATCTGATACCTTGCATTTTAGTACATTGAATACATTGCATGCTTCTTATTTCATTCACCATGGCCCTGGGAGCCACTTTGTTCTCAAATGTCTATCACACAGCCCTAATCCAAAGTGACAGCTTAAAGTGAACAGGTCCCAAACACCATTATCAGTCTGTCCACAGGGACACCTGGCTACCTTCAGTATAGATGCTGGAAGATCTCTTCAGATGCATTAAACAAAAATTTTGATGAGCTATGTCGCCCCACTTAAATCAAGGTAGAGGATTTTTTGACATTTCCAGCAAATTATGCTTCCCCCCTGCAGATTCTAAAAGCTCTGAGAAAGTAAGTTTGAAAACCAGTAGTTTAAGACTGTCTTCAAAGTATTTTTTTAGAACCAAAAATCAAATTAAGCTTCCTTATGAAAGGTGCTCGGTGTTACTCAGAGCCAGGTTTCAGCCTTGGACTAAGACAGTGTTTCTCAACCAGTGTGCCGGGGCACACTAGTGTGCCGTGAGTGATCATCAGGTGTGCCGTGGGAAATCGGAACCTCCAATATCCTTACTTATTAAAGGAGCACCGCTACGTCACAGTACAAAATGCGCAATTAATCATACATAATCATACACAAAAAACACATTCAAAGTACCCAATCCTGCTGGAGAAAATCAAAGGTAGTTCGACGTGGTTGTCACAGAGAGCGGAGGAGTTGCAAACCAGGAAGTAGAAAGTTCACGGAGTGCTCCTCTACAGAAAACTCACGATATTTGATGAAATCACGGAAGTGAGTGCAAAAAACAAAGTGTATCCTCACGGTGTTATCCAATGTCAGTTCCAGGATCCGCACAATAACAGTCAGTTTGCGGACAATTGAAAGAAGCAGCACCATAATCATAGCGACAAGGTAGAAAATCACATAGATAATCACATATATTCAAACGCAAGAGGCTGAAGATAGATGTGGCGATGGAATTGAAAGCTGGCATGGGCAAACTTGGACCTTCCAGGTGTTTCGGACTCCAACTCCCACCATTCCTAGCAGCCTCGGGCCCTTTTCCTTCCCCCCCCTTCAGCCACTTAAGCAGGAAAGGGCCTCAGGCTGTTAGGAATGGTGGGAGTTGAAGTCCAAAGCACCCAGAGGGCTGAAGTTTTCCCATGACTGACAGCTGTTGAGCAAGACCTTTGTGTGTGTCTTTCTGCCATTCCTGCCAGGGTATCTATGTTGTGTTCATCAAAACAGGCCAAGGTTTTACACTGAGTGTATAAATACATTAAAAACATATTAACTATATGTATTACTGTGTTAGAGGGTCATTTTGTGTCATTTTGGTTGGTGGTGTGCCCCAGGATTTTGTAAATGTAAAAAGTGTGCCGCGGCTCAAAAAAGGTTGAAAAACACTGGACTAAGAGACCAAAGTTAGAATCCCTACTCAGCCATGGAAACTTATTGGGTGACTCTGAACAAGTCAAAGTATTTGTGCATTATATGGATCTGCACTGGCATATAATGCAGTTTGGTCAGTGTAGATCCATATAATGCAGTCTGAACAGCATTGGCCTGAAATATATGGGTCTACACTGACTATATAATGCAGTATATGGGATGTGAAAGAGTGTCACATTGAGGACGGGACAAGTTTTTTTTCCTGCTGCTCTGGAGACTAGAACTCGTGCAGGCATGTAGCCGGGGGGGGCTAAGGGGGCTTCAGCCCCCCCCCCGAAATTCTCAGGGTAGTCCGCGAGAAGGCCTTACTGGTACATTATTTAAACTGTTATGTTTATTCATATCATGGTCTGATCAACATGCTCATGATATCCCACATTAATGGGGTTATTGGGATAACAATACAAAAGGTTTGCTAGGGCAGACCCTCCTTCCACCCAGTCTCAGCCCCGAACCAAACTCACCCCGAATCAAAATCCTGGCTACGGCCCTGAACTCGTGGAACCTTTTTTCCGGCGTATTTATTTATTTATTATTTGGTCTTGTATGCCGCCACTCCCTGGGGGCTCGGAGCAGCTCACAATACGACATAAAACACCATAAAAGCAAAAATGTAACATCAGTTAATACTAGATTAAAATTTCAATTCAACAATCGAATGCCAACTGAAATAGATGGGTTTTGCATGCCCTGTGGAAGGACGACAGATCTTGCAGGGTGCAAGGCATTCCAGATGGATGGTGCTACAACAGAGAAGGCTCTGCACCGTGTGGATGTTAAACGGATGGCTTTGAAACTGGGCACTTAGAGTAGATTCAGATCATCAGAACGAAGTAATCTCTGGGGTTGGTAGGGGGTATAAAACGACCCCCAACTTTTCCAGTTAAAATATAGGGTTTGGGAGATCTGACAGGCAGAGGATGGTAAGAGGATACAAGGGTGGACCAGGCAGGTAAAAGAGGTATGTTTTTCTGGGCCCAGAACCACTCTATCTCTTTTTTCCATAACCCAGGCACCCCGGACGCCTGCAGCTAGCTCCGCCCTTCACTTACACCTTCCCGGTGAGGCGCCCCTTCACCTCACCGGCATTAAGTCCACGAATTCTGATGAATGGATTTTCTTCTACCGTCCTTGTACAGCATCGCCCTTAATGCTTTCATACAGTCGCTGCATACGGCAGGGATGCAGTCATTGCCATTTTTGAGCTCCCCCCACCATATGCGGCAATCACAGATTCTCCAATTCGGATTGGAAGTTTCAGCACTATAAGACTCCCGGCATATAAGACAACTCCTGGTGTATAAGTAGACTCACATGTATAAGACGACTCCTGGTGTATAAGACGACCCCTGACTTTTGAGAATATTTTCTTGGGTAAAAAAGTAGTCCTATATGCCAGAAAATATTTTTATTTATTTATTTATTTATTTATATTTCAAACTTGTATACCGCCACTCCCCGAAGGCTCGCAGCGATTTACAAAAGTTTGAGTGCCCGGTGGCACATCAAGACAACATATACAAGTGGACAAAGGAAGAACAAGAGGATGGGGGGGGAGGGAGGGGGAAAGGGAGGTGTCAGCGACGGTGCTCCCTAGGGTCCTGCCCTGCCATCAAACGGAGGCAGGCGGGGGTGTCCCAGAAGAAGCGCCGGTGCAAAAGCATCCGTGGGGACCAGAGACCGCGGGCGCCCACATGGGGGCCTGCGCCAGGGCCCCTGGTCCAGCCGCGAATTGTCCCTTAAGACTCTTGAGGAAGTCCGATGGGGCCCTTGGAGCTTCGACTGCTTATAGCAGGAGCTCCAGAATGTCCTGGTGGGGAACACCTTTGGGGCCAGCGCCGTTCTCGGCGTTGATCGTCCTTCTCTGGTCAAGTCACTGAGGAGGCCAGTTCCGGAGGCCCTTCGGTCGGAAGCTGGTCTAGGCCTCCAATCCACGGCCTGGGAGGTAGTTCGGGCGCCGCCCTTCCGCTTCCGGTGGTGCCTCCTCCTCTTCCAGGGGACTCGATGGTCCCTGGTCGGGTCAGCGCCAGGAAAGGAGTCCTGCAGGGGCGGGATCTCCGGCTTCTGACTGCTTCCAGGTTGCGGTTCTTCTTGGGGCCTCAGCACATGTGCTGGCTGGGCGTCTCCAAGGTCGACCGCCATGCTGGGCCTCGCTTCCTCAAGAATGCTCCCCTAACTCTTCCCGGGGCGACGTCGACGAGGGTAAGCCTCTGGGGGTGGGGCCAAAACAGCCGAGACATCCAGTTCGGTGAGCACCGGGCCCGTCAGCGTCGAGGGGCCCTCCGGGTCCAACGGCTGGTGTGCGGGGCCTCCGGATGCTTCAGGCGATTCTCCTAGAGGGGGTAGGTGGCCGGCCTGGGAGTCGGCTTGAGCCACAGCCCGCGGTGTCATCTTAGGGGCATCAGCCTCCATGGTAATTAAGCTTGTGCACAGATTCGCTATGGACGTTTGTCTTTGACTTTTTCAGTTGGTTCAGTTGGTTCAGAAGCCCATAACAGCATGGGCCCTGCCGCCAATATTTACCACCTGCAACAGAACAGCGGCTGTCAAAAAAACCAGCTGCTTTTGGTTTCTTTTGATTACATGTGGAGTGCGGGGAGGAAGGCAGCTGCTGGAAGGAACAGTATTGCAGGAAGTGAGGTTTCTTAAGCCCCTTTTAAAAAAAACCATGTGTTCTCTGGGAAAGGATCGCAGAAAGAGTGGTATCTTAACTCTACTTTCAATCTGGGCCTTAATTTTATTTATTTATTTATTTATTTATTTATTCAATTTTATATTCCGCTGCTCCCTGCAGGCATACAATAAAAAACATACAATCGTACAATAAAAGCATACCATAAAATGCAATGCATAACAGGTATTCGGTTCTTAACTCTACTTTCAATAAACACCAGCCTAAAAAGAGGAGGACAAACAATGCAAAAAACGACTGGAAGGGGAGCCTGGGGATCCTGCCCCCCTCATTGCCGCCAATGGTCTGGATAGAAAATGAATATTTCAGTTTCCCAGATCAAAAATTGATTTCTGTCATCCCAATTTCAGGAGGCCAAAAAATGAATCAGGACCCTGGACAATCATTAGAACCTTTATCTGGATTGCACAAGCCTAGTAGTAGCCTCCTGAATTTGCACAAAAAATGAATCAGGGCGCTGACCGAAATCCAGGACACCGAATTAGAACATGCTTTATTTATTTATTTATTTATTTATTTATTTATTTATTTATTTATTTATTAGGCTTCTATGCCGATTGCACAAGTAAAAACAGCATATAAACAGTATTATAATTAAAACATAGCATAAAAACATCACAAAATACAGCAACATTAAAAAATGAATGCAACACCACAGGTAGGAATTTACATATAAGGCGGGCTGCACACAGGCGAGACCTAGAACATGCTTTATCTGGATTGCACAAACCTAGTAGTAATAAATTCAAATTTCAGGAGAAGAAATTCACCAGGATTCATTCCTAAATGTTAGGAAGAATGACAGTAAAAGCCATTCAACACTAGCATATGCAGCTTCAGTGTGGTGGGATCTCCTTCTCTGCAGACTTCTAAACAGAGGCTAGATGACCATCTGTTGATGAGTGGGTTGACTGTGTGTTCCTGCATGGCAGAATGAGGTAGGATGGATGGACCTTGGGGTATGCGCCAAATCTATGAGTCTATAATACACATGAAGTTATGTGAACTGCAATGCTAATTTCCCTGCCTCGTGTGACAAAGTCCCAAAGCTTGTCAGAGTGCGTTGTAGTACTTAACTACTGATACATTCCAGTTTCCAAGGGAGAAAAAGAATATCATTTCCTTACCAGCAGGCACAAGAAGATGAAGACAGAAGTAGGCTGGATCGGCCCCTTGACAGTTGCGTGACAGTTGCTAACCAGCAGTGCTTCCAAGGCCTTGAGCATGGGCCACAAGAGACCCACAACCAATCAGCACCTTTGCGCCTGTGCAATATTGGCCAAGGCATTTTCTTAGAGATGCGAAACTCTGCCTCTCCATTCTCATTGTATTTCAAAGTATCCCAGTGGAGTTCTCTTCCTGTCCCACTTTTGCTTAGGCTGTTAAATCATTCTTTCTTCCCACGTAGAAATCCATGCTTCTTCTTCTTTTTCAAAATGTAGGCATCTTATATACCACCTTGGGTCCCATCTTGGGCATATGGCAGGAGATTAAAGAATTGCATACATTTTAGGCATTTGCCCCATTTGCTGAGGCATTTGTAAAATATAGGGGTGTTTTAATCATACCCATTTTTCAAATGTATGCACGGCTTTATCAGCACTTCTTTCCCTTCACTGAACACGCCACAAGCCTCAGGAAGAAACAGATTTCCAAGGCAAGGCGCACTCTGGATTTTTGCCAGCCTTGAAAGGTGCAAATTGCAAAATTGCCATTTCCATAAGGAAATGTGAAACCAGCAAATTGTGTTTCCATCCCTCTTGTTACTGCCTGCAACACCATCTGCCTATCACTAAAAATGAAGGAGGGACGCGCCACTTCATCATTATTGCTGCCCAGCACTGTCTCTCTTAAGGGTGTTGTGGTTATGCATTCTTACGCAACAAAGGGTTTGGATCAGGCATCCTCAAACTGCGGCCCTCCCGCTGTTATGGCCTCCAACTCCCAGAAGCCCTAGCCAGCTTGTTCAATGCTCTGAAATTCTGGGAGTTGAAGGTCAAAACAGCTGAAGGGCCACAGTTTGAGGATGCCTGGTTTGGATGATATGAGCCTTACAATCCTTTCAATCCCGTGACATCCCTTGACATTCAAGTGCCACCTCAGAGTTGGTTGAGGTAGGCAGGATTTCCCCGGGTACTGGTTGTGGGGGGTCGGGAGCAGGCCAGGGTTTTGCCCTCCCTTCTGCTCGAGATCCCCGTGTACAACTGGTGGGCCACTGTGTGATACAGAATGCTGGACTAGATGGGCTGAGGTCCGATTCAGCATGGCTCTTCTTATGTTCTTATGTTCTCACCTTTCCAGCTGCAGTAGCAATTTAAAAGCAAAATGAGGCAAAAGAACTTCCAGTCCAACACCACCACCTCTGTATTTTCCCTACCATTTCGTGGTCTCACCAGAAGAAGGGTGCGGGGGAGGGGCGCAGCCAGAGGTGGCTCCAACTGCGGCTGCTGCAGCATGGACTGGGACTCAGAGCTGTTGGTAAGCCAGTGGAGGGGTTTCCTCTTTTCTCCCTCCCTGTCCCTCCCCCTCGCTCTCTTTCTTTCCTTCTGCCCTTTCTTCCTTCTCTCCTTCCTTCCCTACTTCCCATCCTTTCTTCCTTCCCTTCTTTCCCTCCCTCCCTTCTGTTCTTCCTTCCTTCCTTCCTCATCTCCTTTCTTCCTTTCCTTCCTTTCTCCCCTCCTTCTTGCCTTGCCTTCTTTCCTTCCTATTTCCTCCTTCCTTCCTTCCTTTCCTTCCTCTCTGCCTTGAACATTTGCTGTTGGTTCTGGGGGTTCTGTGTGGGAAGTTTGCCCCAATTCTGTTGTTGTTGGGGTTCTGAATGCTCTTTGATTGTAGGTGAACTATAAATCCCAGCAACTACAGCTCCCAAATGACAACGTCGATTTTATTTATTTATTTATTTATTTATTTATTTCTTGGGCTTCTATGCCGCCACTCCCGGAGGGCTCGGGGCGGCTCACAAGCACCGGGTAAAACGCGATAAAAACATAGCAACAGTTAAAACACGGCAGTTAAAATACAACATAACACAGTAGAAGTTAAAACCATGTGTGTAAAGTACAACACTACAGGTGACAGAGCGGGCTGTGCGCAGGCAAGACCTAGAGGCTAAAAGTCAGCTGGAAAAGGTAGGTCTTGCACGCCCATCTAAAGGGAAGCAAGTCCTGAATGGCGCGTGTTTCCGCGGGGAGGGCGTTCCACAACGTGGGCGCAATAACGGAGAACGCCCTCCTGCGGGTTGCAGTCAACCTCGCGAGCTTCACAGAAGGGACACTCCTTGTAGTGATGGTCACTCCTTGTAGGTGTCTTGTGGCTGAATTTGGCAGCAATTCGTCCAGTAGTAAGAAATCAATTTTTGTGTGTCAACTGTAAAATAGGATGTGTGGAAGGGCCCTGAGTTATCTGAGGCCCTTTCCACACAGTTGAATAAAATCCCATGTTATCTGCTTTGAATTAGATTATATGGCAGTGTGGACTCAGAAAACCCAGTTCAAAGCAGATATTGTGTTATATGTTTCACATTTTTGTAGTGGGCAGGTAGATCATTTTGACCCGGCTGTTTTATGAGTAGCTCGCATGCTGAAAAAGTGTGCTACATTTACTGAGCTGTTGACAAGATGGATGCTGATGGTACCTGAAAAAGGGCCTTTTCCTATTCCTGGAGCTGTATGATTTGAAGTGGCCCAAAAAACATGCTTTGAGATTAAGCATATGCCCTAATGCAGCTGAACATCTAACCTGAATTTCAAAATAAAGAACTGGAAACCAGAAACTGATTTCAGCCTCATGTTACAAATATGATATTCTTAGCCAGTTCATTCTCGGACACAGCACTGGTAGTAAGTGAGACCTTTGACAATATCACACTCACACACAGCCCCACTTAGCTTCTTCAACCACCTGCACGGGCAGCCAAGGTTGCTAATGGGATATAGATTTTACTTCATCCCATTAGATGCTCATTCAAGTATTGACAGAGAGTTCTCTGCAGGCAAGCCTGTTCTTACTGGATTACCAGCTCAGAAAAACCATGAAGAACATATATCAGTAGCTATCTTGACTAATCACCTTTCTAGTGAGGGGGAGAAACCAAGGGCCCCTTGCATTCAAGCTGATCTGACCTGCAGCAGGGAGTTCCGCAGTTCCTGGTTGTCCGATAGGGCCAGAATCGCTGGGAATGTGGCCACAGCAGCAGCTCCAACCGAAAGCCTCCTTTTGCTTTGCTTTCTTCCCCTCACCCTAGCATTGTAACACATCCTCCAATAAAGTATCATGAGATTGTAACTTTTCCCTCTCTATAGTGATACATTGTATCCTTTACCATCTCCAACTCTCCCCAGCATGAACCTTTCCCGAGCCACAGATCACTGTTGGCTTGCCCGGGGTGCATCTCTAGCATCCTGGGGAGGCTGGAACTGTGCTACTCTAAACCGTGGATACAGAAACCCCTCAGGTCCCCATATCCACGGGTCAACTGATCACTCCCAAACCGGTGCCATTGTTTTCCTGAACTAATTCTAAGACTAACTGCTATCTTGTTTCCTCACAATGGGCCCCTATGCCCTAGGAATAACCTTTTTTTAACCAAAAAAAGAAACTTCACGAGGAGGCCAGCTGATTGTCATCCATGGCTCCTTGCTGCACCACCGATTCTGCCACCGTCACGCTGATGTCCAGGAGCCTGTGACCCAAGGAGCCTGCTGTGGTCATCCCTCATGACCCCCAGGAAGCAGGCAGACCACTCCGGCCCCTTGGATTTGTAGTTTCCTCTCCCAGATGGACGAACCTCAGCTTCCTGCGTCTGCAGTGATCCCAGTACGGACCATATGAACTCACCAAACCATCTCCCTTTAAACTTTTTGAACTTTTATGGGACCTTTGCCTAATTTTGAAGAACTTTAAAAACTTTTTGGAAACCTTTTCACTTCACACCCCATGGACTCTCCCCATGGTTTATGAACTTTCAAAGGACTCTGGTGGATGGGATGGGTTGGTATGATCTCCTTTTCTTCCTCAACATGAATGTATCCCACATGGCCCCTGCATGCCTTTCCCATATCCCTGTATAAAATATGAAATGCCCCCTCTTCGTGAACCCAGCATACCAAGGCTTCAGGGAATCCCTCATTTCCTGGGCTAGCAAATCCCTTAACAAAAAGGACTTAACAGAAACTCTTGCATGGACAATAACAATGGGCATGTCCCTTCATACCTCGGAGCAAACACATTTGAAGGATATGTCCCCTGGCATGATTTAATCATTCATCACAAAAAGTGACATCCCACCTGCGGAGGATTTGGATGTCACTGCAGCCTTCTCCATTGTTTCTATTTCTTCTGGCCAATACCCAAAATCAGATACCATCGCTAGATCCATACCTCGGACCCAAGATTTACTAGGGTCTGACTTTCAGGTCAGACAAAGATGTTTATTTTAAGCACCCAGGACAATAGAGGAAGCCAGCTTGAGGACTTTAAAAGTTATTACCGGCAATTGTACACATTGAGTCACTTAATCCATTCATCTTTTCCTCCCATGTCATTGTTTCCCGGCCAGACTGTCTCCCTGCTTCCCATTGGCTGAGAAGCCAATGCAGCACTGGCTTGCTGATTGGCTGACTGCGCCTCCCCTCCAGCTGATGACACCAACCAATCCGCATAAAGCCGGCGAGGGGGGCGGGAGCGGAAAAATATGAATTTGACAGCTTCGGGTTTTTTTCTATATAAACTGTATGTTTTGCCATGTAATGCATGTTGGCTTTGGCAAATGATTGCAGTTTGTCGTCCGCTCCAGCTGGAACTAAATAAAAACAACTCAGTGGCATTTTCTTCAACTTCGGTGAGATTTATTGGGGATTTCAGGGAAAAATCAATTGGGCGCTTCCTTTTCTCGCCAGGGTTATCAGATACTCTTTGGTGGGTCTGGCTGGTCTCTGTCTTCACGACAGAAACCTCCAAAATCTTGCTCAATATCCCTAGGATGAGGTTGTATACCGTGTTTCCCTGCAAATGAGGCATACCTATAAAATAAGCCGTATCAGGACACACAACGTTTAGAAACTTGGGATTTATATTAAATATCCTTTGACCACTTGGAGTGCCTCTGGTGTTGCTCAGACTGCATTGTAATAGATGGTCTGTGGTTTGCTCTTTCCACACTCGCATGTCATGGACTCCACTTTGTGGCCCCATTTCTTAAGATTGGCTCTGCATCTCGAGGTGCCAGAGCACAGTCTGGTCAGCATCTTCCAAGTCGCCCAGTCTTCTATGTGCCCAGGAGGGAGTCTCTCATTTGGTATCAGCCATGGGTTGCGGTTCCTAGTTTTTGCCTGCCACTTTTGGACCCTCGCTTGCTGAGGTGTTCCTGCGAGTGTCTCTGTGGATCTTAGAAAACTATTTCTTGATTTAAGGTGTTGGCATGCTGATTGATATCCGAACAGAGGATGGGTTAGAGATGTCACTGCCTTGGCCTAGAACTGGAGACATTATTCCAGGTAAGAAAAACACTGGGCTGCCTTACTGAAAAAACATGCAAAAACTAGAGAGGGCAAAATACTTACTCAAAAGTAGGAATACTAAGTAAACTATCAATGCAAGAATGCAAATAGTGTAAAGCCGGCTATGCTGACCTAGAGCACTCAAGGGATAATATGACTAGAGTATAGTCAACTTCATTATTACATATATCTCAATAATGAAGTTGACTATACTCTAGTCATATTATCCCTTGAGTGCTCTAGGTCAGCATAGCCGGCTTTACACTATTTGTAGAAGAGCTTATGATTGAGTAACAAGCAGTGACTATGTAACCTGTTTATTTTAATTGTGTAAGTCGCCCAGAGCACCTTTCATGGGGGGCGACTCATAAGAAATAAAGTTAGTTAGTTAGTATTCCTACTTTTAAGTAAGTCTTTTGCCCTCTCTAGTTTTCTGGCCAGGTAACCTCTGGCCAGAACACAGACACTATACTCCTATTGAGCCAAAGAAAAGAGACATGAAAGGATTAGGGGCTCAGGGAAAGCAACTGTAGGAGATACGATTTCTGCCTTCATCATTGCCATCCAAAGTGTTTGTAATGGGAAGGCCATGCCCGGATTACCCATAAGGCCAACGAGGCCATGGCCTACGGGCGCAAGCTGGGGGGGGGGGCGCAGATCACGGACCAAAAAAACCCCTGGTCTGCGCCCCTCTTTCCCCCTTTCTCATGCCCCTCCTCACTCCTTCTCCCGGCAATGTCTCTGCTCCGTCTCGTGGTCTCTCTCTCTCTCTCTCTCTCTTGCTCACGCTCTCTCGCTCTCTCTCTCTCTCTCTCTTTCTCTCTCTCTCTCTCTTGCTCTCTCTCTCTCATGCGCATGCGCTCGCTCTCTCTCACTCTCATTCTCTTGCGTGCTCTCTCTCTCACTCTCGTGCACGCGCTCTTTCTCTCTCTCTCTCTCGAGCGCTCTCTCTCTCGTGCATGCTCTCTCTCTCGTGCACGTGCTCTCTTGCGCTCTCTCTCTCTCTCTCTCTCTCTCATGTGTGCACGCTCTCTCTCTCGTGCATGCCTTTGGAGCAAGCTTTCACCTGCTGCGCTCTCCCCAAGCCTCCCGACTCCCGAGGAGACCTTCAGAACACAGCGGAGCTTTCCAGCCGATGGGAATGCATGGGGACCTTGGAGGTGGCGGGATGGTGCCTACTTGCCTTCCTCTTCTCTCGGAGGCACCATGGCAGCCCGCAAGTGTGGGTCTGAGTGGGGTTTGGGGGAGGAGGTGCAAGCTTGGCCTCACCTGGCTGGGAAGGCTCACCCAAGCCTACCTCATTGAGGGAGTTACCACCAATACCAAAGATTTCTAAGAACATGGGAACATGGGGAGCCAGGTGCTGGATGGTGCCTACTTGCCTTCCTCTTCTGCTCTGAGGCACCATGGCGAAAGCCAGCCTAGTTGTACACAGGGTCTGAGTGGGGAAAGGGGGGCAGAATTCCTCACCTGTGGCCTAGGACCCCCACAAAGTGTTAATCCTGGCGGGGGAAGGCTGCCTGCCTCCATCACCTCATTGAGGAAAGTGGCACCAATACCCATTTCTATAGTATGAATGGGCCCAAAGGTCTTCCTCCTCCTCTCTTCTATACATGACTTAAAAGGCCTTGTGGGAAAATTAGTATAAATCTCATTTTCTCCAACTTAAGTAAACCATGATGACGGAAGTACACTCTGGCAGACACATGAAGTGAATGTGAGCCATTGGCTGAGCCAAATATAAAACAGAGAGCAGAGGAAAGGAGTGATTTATGCACTTTCTCCGCAAAAGAAACCCGAAGTTATGTTGCAAGCTCAAAAGCTGAAGGATGGCACCAGAGGAAGAAAGATGGTTGCGTCCCCTCCCTGCCAAGAAGGAAAAAAATGCAGGAAGGGAGATAAATCACTTCACAGAAAAGAGAGCCCAGTGTCCAAGAGAACAGATGGAGTCACCGGCAGAAAAACAACCTCCAAGCTGGGAGTGTTCGGGGAGAGAGGCCTATGCTCTTCTTGTTTCCAGAGGAGGAAGAGATGCACAGTGACAGACGTCATCATGAACAAACAGGTGTACAATGGCCAGGCGCTGGACTGCTGTGTGAAGAGTGGCCATTGGTAAATGATGAATGCACACAGCTCTCCCTATCTGAGGAAAACACATTGCTTTGTTTGATCAAGACAGAAGCATGGCAAGTGACAACAGGACACCTCCAGAAAAACAATCTGGGACACAGCAAAGCAGGGGAGCTACCTAAGCGTAAACAGGGATTACTTGGCACAAGAGCCAATACTCCAGAAGACAGGAGCAGAATTCAGAATGATCTTAACAGATTAGAGAGATGATTGGCCAATACTAACAAAATTAACGTTCAACAGGGACAAATGCAAGATACTCCACTTAGGCAGAAAAAAATGAAATGCAAAGATAAGGAATGGGAGATGCGTGGCTTGAGAGCAGTACCTGTGAAAAAGATATTGGCGTCCTCGTGGACAACAAGTTCAACATGAGCCAACAATGTTATGCGGCAACTAAAAAAGCCAATTGGATTCTGGCCTGCATCAATAGGAGTATAGTGTCTAGATCCAAGGAAGCCATGCCACCACTGTATTCTGCCTTGAATACTGTGTCCAATTCTAGACACCACAATTGAAGGGAGATGTTGACAAGCTGTAATGTATTCAGAAAAGGGCAACTAAAATGATCAAGGGTCTGGAGAACAAGTCCTATGAGGAACGGCTTAAAGAGCTAACCTGTAGGAGAGAAGACTTAGAGGAGACATGATAGCCATGTATAAGTATGTGAGAGGAAGTCATAGGGAGGAGAGAGCAAGCTTGTTTTCTGCTGCCCTGGAGACTAGGATGCACTGGAGCAATGGCTTCAAACTACAAGAAAGGAGATTCCACCTGAACATTAGGAAGAACTTCCTGACTGTGAGAGCCATTCAGCAGTGGAACTCTCTGCCCCAGAGTGTGATGGCAGATCCTTCTCTGGAGGCTTTTAAACAGAGGCTGGATGGCCATCTGTCGGGAGTGCTTTGAATGCAATTGTCCTGCTTCTTGGCATGGGGTTGGACTGGATGGCCCACGAGGTCTCTTCCAACTCTATGATTCTATGATTTTATAAGAGAAGTCATGGGCAAGAGGCCTGTATTGCAAAAGTTATTAACTCCGCCTCTGTGACACAACGTCTTTCAAAAGAGACAAGAAGCTGGACTGGAACTGAATGATGTTGGTGAAAGAGATGGCAAAAACAATGTTGAAACGGGACAGAAAATGTCACAGAATCATTCCCTATGAGCCACCATACTGTAGTGGTTTGAGTGTTGGTCAACAACTTTGGAAGCTAGGCTTGAATCATAACTTGGCCATCAAACCCACTATCTGATCTTGATCAAATCACATACTCTCAGCCTCAGAGGAAAGCAATAGCAAGCTTCTTCCCAAAATCTTGCCAAGAAGACCCAGTGATAGAGTCACCTTACAGTCCCCACTGGCCAGAAACAAAGACACATCAAGGTACCTTAGTACACAGCAAGTGTGGAGAACTTTTTCAGCCTAAGGGGCAATGGCAATTTAACAGAAATCCTTTCATCTCTATTAGAAAACTAAGGCATTTCTCTACCTCTCTCTGTAGAATAATCTAGGATATTTTGCATATATGATACGTGCTCTTCCATTTATGGTACTTCTTCAAATATAGGATGCTGGTTTATCAGTCAGAACACCAATATATCTAGTTGTTTTCTTCACTACAGGAGCCCCCAGTAGTGCAGTGGGTTAAACCGCTGAGCTGCTGAACTTGCTGATCGAAAGGTCGGAGGTTCAAATCCAGAGAGTGGGGTGAGCTCCCACTGTTAGGCCCAGATTCTGCCAACCCAGGAGTTTGAAAACATGCAAATGTTAGTAGATAAATAGGAACCGCTCCACCAGGAAGGTAACAGTGCTCCATTCTGCCCTGCTGGTGTCTATGGACAACCAAAAACACAAGGTGTGTAGTACAAAGGCACAAAAAAGATCAGTATCAATATCAAAATATATATTAGTCACAATTGTGAAGCATATCGTAAATAGCTCCCTTGAGCAAGGAGTCTTCCCAGAGTGCTTTAAAGAGGCGGTGGTAGCTCCATTACTGAAGAAACCGTCACTAGATCCTGCGGTTCCCTCCAACTACCGACCAGTGTCGAACCTCTCGTACCTGGGCAAGGTAGTTGAGAGGGCAGTAATGGAGCAGTTGCAGTCCTTCTTAGATGATGCAACATGGCTAGACCCCTTCCAGTCCGGCTTCCGTTCGGGGCACGGGACGGAGACGGTCCTGGTCTCCATCACAGATCAACTCCGCTGCCAGCTCGACCAAGGCGGGTCTGCGCTGGTCGTGTTATTGGACCTCACGGCAGCGTTTGACACGGTCGACCACAATCTACTGATCCACCGCCTGGCCATGGCTGGAGTGAGGGGGGACAGTTCTTAAATGGCTGACCTCCTTCCTCCACCAGCGGTCTCAGCGTGTGAGGAGGGGCGAGATGGTCTCCGAGGGCTCCTCATTAGTTTGTGGAGTTCCGCAAGGGGCCATTCTCTCCCCTCTGTTATTCAACATCTACATGCAGCCGCTTGCACAGCTGGTGCGGAGTTATGGGCTGGAGTGCCACCAGTACGCTGACGACACCCAGCTCATTCTGAGGATGGAGGACAGGCTGCATCCCCGATAATTTCCAACACTGCCTTGAGGCCGTTACTGGATGGCTGCGTGCCAGTAGGTTGAGGGTGAATCCGGCGAAGACGGAGATTGTATTTATTTCGGGATTTTACCCCGCTCTTCTCAACCCCCAAGGGGGGACTCAGAGCAGCTTACAGTACGGCACAATTCGATGCTCACATAATCACAATATAAACCCTTCAACAATTAAAATACATTAAAAATACATTAAAATACAACTACATTAGCACCATTCACTCTGGATTAAAACAATGTTCAGTCCATAAAAACATTGGCCATAATCACCCACTTCCATTAAAAACCAATCTAAAATGCTGCCTTGTGCTGGTGTACAAATGCCTGGTCCCACAGCCAGGATTTTACTTTTTTCCTGAAGGCCAGGAGGGATGTGGTGGATCGTACATCAATAGGAAGCGCATTCCACAGGCGGGGAGCCACCACCGAGAAGGCCCTATCCCTCGTCCCCACCAGCCTCATCTGAGATCTTGTGGTCGGGCCGCTCGGGTGGTGTAGATGTCCAGCTTCCGACCCTGGAAGGTGTGGCGCTATGCCCATCGCCTTCCGTTAAGAGCCTGGGGGTCCATCTGGACTCCCAGCTGACCATGGAGGCCCAGGTCTCCGCGGTCAGCAAGGTTGCTTTTTCATCTGCGACAGGCTCGGAGGCTGGCCCCCTATATCTCCCGGAATGACCTGGCCACGGTGATCCAAGCTACGGTCATCTCAAGGCTGGATTACTGTAACGCGCTTTACATTGGCTTTCCTTTGTCGGCGACCCGGAAGCTCAAGCTGGTGCAGAACACTGCCGCCCGGCTCCTGTCTGGAACCCCAGCAGGCCGCCACATCACACCTGTTTTGCAGGATCTGCACTGGCTCCCAATCGAGCACCGGATCTCCTTCAAGGTGTTGGTTCTTACCTTTAAGGCCTTGCATGGCCTGGGGCCAGCGTACTTGAGGGACCGACTCACCCCACACTGTCCCCGAGATCACTACGCTCCGAGGATGCTAATTTGTTAGAGATACCCTCGCGAAATCGGCTAAACTGACATCTACTCGCGGGGGCGTTCTCCGTTATAGCTCCTACGCTGTGGAACGCCCTCCCGGCTGGAACGCGGGCTATAAAGGACCTGCTCCCGTTTAGACGCGCCTGCAAAACTTATTTGTTTAAGCAGGCCTTCGGTGAGTAGGTCCTGCCCATGTTCCGCTTTAGCCGCTGTCCTGGGGTGTCACGCTATCTAATTTCTGAACTGTACCTGGGGTTTTGTATTTTGCTGTTTTAACTGTTTAATTGTCTTAGATGTTTTATCGCATTGCTTGTGTGTAGTTGTACCTTCGGTTCCTGTGAGCCGCCGCGAGCCTCAGGGAGTCGGCGGCATAGAAACCCGAATAATAAATAAATAAATACTTATATACTGTACAAAACATGAGTCATACCACTCGTGTTCCGTAGAAACATGGAAGGAACCACAAATGTCCGGTAATCCCAAAAAGGAAAGGTTCAAGTTCCAGATAGGAAAATCTGGGATAAACAGTGCAATTGTGATCCTCAAGATGTCAGGGTCCAAATACCAAAATCCAGGATAAGCAGTATAATTATAATCCACAGGGTGTATCCTACATCAGAACAAAGGGAGCGGGCGGCAGGCAGATAGGAAATCCAGGAGGATGCGGAGGAAGCAATGGAATCCTCCAAAGGGTGGGGCTTGAAAGTTCAAGCCGACGGCTCGCTATTGCGGAGAATATAGGCCATAACACCGTTTTGCCAAAAAGGCTTTTTTGGGGTTCAATTCATAATATAAACAGCGTCCAAATCATCTGGAAATATAATCTATAATATTGTATAGACATTAGTGTGCTAGGAAACACCATACATAGCCTAAAACAAATTGATATAATGTAAAACGTTATACATACCACCATCAAACGGAACAATAACACAACCCTTCCTGGAATGGGAAGGGTGACCCAAAGGTAATGGGAACTAGAAGGAGGTCCATATTTATACTGAAATCAATTACAGGAGCGTGGAATTAAGGCCGATGACGTCATTGAGGCCGCGAGGCCACTCAGTGTCTAGGATTAGGATCCATTTATTTTCCGCCCTTCTTAATAGGGCTGAGGTATTAGTATGAAGGTTAGGAGTGATCCTTTCAAGTACTCTCAGTCTTAAAGACGAACCCGGGCAGTTAGAGGCTTTGCAATTGGCATAAAAAGCCGAATCAGTGGCACCATGAGATATTTTACAGATATGTTCCACAAATCTAGTGCGTACTTCCCTCTGAGTTTGACCTACATAAATCATAGAACAGCTGCAAGTTATCCCATACACGCAAAATTTAGACGCACAAGTGGCGAAGTCCCGGATTTTAAAGGTTTTCTTTTTAGAGGGACTGTTTCTCTCAAGAGATGTTAGGGCAAACGGAGCACCTGCCACAGGGCTGAGTGCCCGGCCTTAAATTGCTTTTCAGTGGTCTGTTGGTCATGGAAGAGTGGATCAAGAGGTCCCGTAAGTTTTGGCTATGTTTGTAGGCGTTTAGTGGCAGATGTTCTAGATCTTTAATGCCACTTACTAGAGGCCAGTACTTTTTGATAATATTAACAATGGAGTGGCTGTGAGGTGTAAGGGTCATGGGCCAAACTATCCTGTTAGGTTTAGCCTGAGTAGTGGAGGAAAATAGTGATTGCCTCGGGGTACGATTGGCTCGTGACCTAGCCTTGACTATTGAGTTAAGTGGATAACCCCTATCCAAGAAATCACGAGAATATCTGCATCTAATCTATAGTCTCTGTCGAGAGAAGAATTGCGCTTAATTCTCAAGAACTGCGAAAACGGTAAGTTTTGTTTTAGAGCATAAGTGTGGTAACTTTTGTAGTGTAAAATGTTTTAACAGGTTTATGGAAATTACGGATAGCTAAATGATTGTCAATGACATATACAGATACATCTAGGAAATTAATGGTTTGTCTAGTTAAGTCTAGTTGTGCCCAACTCTAGTTGTGGTAAGTCTAGTTGTGTCCAACTCTGGGGGTTGGTGCGCAGCTCAATCTCTAAGATGAAGGTCATGTGGCTGGCATGACTGCGTGGAGTGACATTATCTTCCCACTGAAGCAGTACCTATTGATCTACTCACACTAGGTTGGCAGAAGCTGGGGCTTACAGTGGGAGCTCACCTCACACCCTGGATTCTAACTGCCAACCTTTCGATCAGCAAGTTCAGCAGCTCAGCGGTTTAACCTGCTGCACCACCATGCAGCTCTAAGGTTCTATAATCCAATAATTCATTACTTCCAAGCCCTATGTATATCTCTGTAATCTGGTATTCAGAGGTATGCTGCCATTTGACCTGGAGAACAGGGTTCAGATTTCCTCTCAGCTATGGAAATTTACTGGGTGATCTTGAGTAAGTCACACACTCTCAACTTCAGAGGAAGGCAAAGGCAAACCCTTGCCAAGAAAACCCTGTGATACATTTTCCTGTGATAGACTTAAAGGCATGCAACAACAACCATGCATCTAAACTTGTGGCTATTAAGAAGGAATGCCATGCTCTTTGCACAGGGAGGGGAAAAACCCGCTCCTTTCTTGGCAACAACAAAAACAGCATCTTTAAATATATGACAGGAAGAAGGGGGGAAATGCCTTTGAAAAATGACATGGGTACCTTACCGTGAATATAGCAAAAGACACATTTATCAGCAAAGTTAGAAGAAAAGCTAGGGAGCCATAAAAAATAATGTAGGCCGTGACAGTTCAAAAGGCAATAAGTAATATACCACATCTGCAAGGTGTGTTTAACAATGCACCTTAACACTGAGAGAAAACGGTTATTTAAACCGCTGCACTTTGGAGTCCTACGTTTCGTTTGCTTTCCTATTGGAAAGAAAGATGGCGAGTGCTCCCTGCTCGGCTCCTCAATCATAAAAGGACTGTTTTTGAGATACAATTTACCCCCAGAAACAGAGAAGAAATATGTACCCTGAGCAGCAGCATTAATCACACAACACCGGAGCAAGCACTTGCGCACAGCAGCCATATCTCAGGGAAAAAAGGGCATCATGGGGTGCCATCTAGAAAAGTTGGCTTTCACACTACCTGAATCTCAAAGGGTCTGAAACATTTTATACTCCCTGCCACAACAGTCTAAGAAATAAAGTATGGCAGAAATGGAAACTTGGAGTTTCCTCACTGAAAAAGAAGCCTTCATAAGGGGCAGAAGGATAGGACCGAGCAAACTCACAGCCAATAGACAGGCGCAAAAGCTCAAATGTGGTGCTATGGGAGTCCTATGTGTCAAGATTCAAAGGAACTAGAGCAGGGGTTGGCAAACTATGGCCTGCAGGCCGGATCCGGCCCAGCAGCCGCTTCTAACCAGCCCGGGGAGACAGGCCAGAGGTGCGGCGGCTTTGGAGGCTCTGGCTGCGGCTGGGTCCGCTTTGCCATCCTCTGGACTGGGGTCATTGGGCCATTCCATCTTGGGATCCTTCCTCTCTTCAGGATGTCAGCCTTCATCTTGGTTCGCACCTTGTTTCCTTGAATTTAATTTAATTTAATTTTAGTGGTTTTTATTATTATTTTATAATAATTTTATTATAATAATAAAATAAATAATATAATATAATAATGTTATATTATATTATAATTTCAATATATTATAGTGTCTATATATATACACTACTAGCTGTACCCGGCATGCGTTGCTGTGCCCTATTTAGGAGATGCGAGAAAGTCTGAGTATGTAAGGGTTGGAATTGATGTTACTTATGGTCTTGGTGCGGTCATGGCTGTGTTGTTGTGGGTTGTTCTGGTGGGTGGGATGTTGAAGTCCTGGGGAGTTGTCGGTGTGTGGTGTTGCTGGCGTTCTGCAGAGCTTGTGGATATACAATGTTTTTTTGTCTTTCCGTCTGCTGTGTTGATGGAACTGAGGTTCTGTGGTTTCCCAACTCTGGATTTGAAAAAAGAAAGTGTGTTTCTGTTCTGGCGTTTGTTCTGCCCTTTTTTGTTTGATGTATCTAGCGCTGTGAGTGTGTCGTCCGATGCTGTTCTTTTTAGAAGGCATGGCTTGTCTTTTGGGTCAGCTTCTGCCTGTGTGGAAGGAAGGAATGGCATACAAATGGGTTGAGCAGTAGACGCAAGGTTGTGTTATGTGCGTATTGTGTTGTGTGTAGGTATTACTTTTTTGGTGAGGTAGTGGGTGTGTGGTGGAATTGTGAGTGGTAATATGTTGTTGAATGCTTGTGTGGGTGGGGTGTTTTGGGTGTCTGTGTGTGTTTGTAGAGAATCAGTGCAGTGTTGTGTTGTGTTTGGAGTATAGGTGGAGTTTGTTTTTGTTTGAGGTGGTAGATGTTGGGTCCCGTAAGTTTGGGGGGATGGGTTGTGATAGGAAGTTGTGTTGTGTTGTGTGGGTAGGAATTGCTGGAGAATTGCTCCCTCATAGAGTTTGGTTTTGACAGTTTAATCACTCAGCATTCTATCCTAGCCTTGGCTGGCTGTACCCAGCATTACTATGGTTACTCAGCCTCCCTGCATTCTGTGTAGGCCAATATTGGCCAATGGGTTTAGCTGGCTGCCGCAGAGGATGCTGGGAAATGTAGTTTTTTGTAATCGATGTTTTAGGGACCTTCTAGGTTTTGGGGGGGAAGTTTCTTTGCTAAAAACCTTCCTTGTTTGAGGCCTATTTTTGTTGGCAAGTTTGGTGTCTCTGCCTTGGAAGGTTTCTCTGTCTCTGTCAGTCATTCGACAACGGGACCTCCTTTATATAATAGATAATATAATAATTATGATATTAATACTAATAATATATGAATAATTCTTGATATATTAATATGCTAATATTAATGATGTGTAATATACAGTAAATATAGTAATAAATAAATAGGTGCGGCCCTCCATAATATTTTTTGGCTCTCATGTGGCCCCTTGGAAAAAATAATTGCCCACCCCTGAACTAGAGATGTTAGTTGTTATGTGCTCTCAAGTTGATTCTTATTTTTTCTAGTTTTCTTAGTAAGATTTCCTCCAAAGAGGCTTGCCATTGTCTTCATCTGAGGCTGAGTAGAAAGTGACTTGCTCAAGGTCAGCCAATGGGTTTCCGTGACTAAGCTGAATTCAAGCCAATGAACCCTAGGGCTTCCATCAATATATTCAAGGAAAATGATCAAGAAACTGATTCTTTGGTCTTTGGTCTATGGCAGTTGTTCCCAACCTTTTTTTGACCAAGGATCACTTGACCAGGCACCACTTGACCATTCTCCAACATTAGTACCAAAAGAGTTACAAATCAGTTTTAGATGATCAAGGATTCAGTTTCAGTCCAAGAAACTAGAAATCAGTGTAGTATTGTCAGGTAATGGGGACTGTTCCCAAACCATACCACATCTTATTTTTTTCTTATTCCTAGCCTTGGACCATTTGTTTCTGCACCATTATAAGTAGAGTTGTCAGATCCCAGGGCCTGGTTCTCAGTCTCTAGTTTTTGTGGGTCATCTTCAGGTGGGAGGCAGTGCTGCAAATTCTCCAGTCCACCTATTCTAGCAACAGCTGACTCCAATTTGGAAAGACTCTTCGAACAGCTGCTGCAAATTGCAAAGGCTCTCCAGCAGTTCTGTATATTTACTTGCTTAGCTGTCTCCTGTCCTACCAGTTGTTGTGGTAACAGATCTCACCACCCACTTTGCTCTGCATCCACCTTCTTCCTAGACTGTTGGTGTGTCTACATCAGCAAAAAAAATTAAAAAAAACCATGCCACAAATAGTCTATAATAATAATAACTTTATTTTAATATCCTCCTCTATCTCCCCGAAGGGACATGGGATGGCTGACAAAAGACGTGCCCAGCAAATATTATTTATTTATTTATTTATTTATTCGATTTAGTAGACCGCTCTCTCCAGAGCCCAGAGCGGTTTACAGCGTAAAACACATAAAAACAGCATTATAAAACCAATTAAACCCCCCTCCCAACAATAAAATCCCAGCAGACGACAATAATGGAGGCGGCAAACTCGATAGCCTGTAGGTCTTAATACTAGGCACCTCCAGTAAGTTAAGCCCCTCTGAACGCAGTGATCTTCTGGGCACGTATGGGGTAAGCCGCTCCTTCAGGTACACTGGCCCCAAACCATATAAGACCTTAAAAGTTAAGACTAACACCTTGAAGGAGAACCGGAATTCGATAGGAAGCCAGTGCAGTTCGCACAAGAGTGGAGTTACCTGAGCAGATCTTGGGGCTCCTGAGAGCAGACGTGCTGCTGCGTTCTGCACCAACTTGAGTTTCCGGATCGCCGACAAGGGTAGGCCAATGTACAGCGCATTACAGTAATCGAGCCTCGAGATGACCGTGGCTTGGATCACCGTGGCCAGGTTGCAGTGGGAGAGGTAAGGAGCCAGACGTTTTGCCTGTCACAGGTGGTAAAACGCTGTCTTGCAGGCGCAGGCGATCTGCGCCTCCATAGACAGCTGGGGGTCCAGCCGGACCCCTAAGCTCTTAACTAGAGGCTGCGGGCGAAGTGCCACGCCATCAAACGTCGGCAACTGGAGGAATGCAGCAGCAGGAGAGCACGCGGGGTTTCCGCCCTGCCTCTCGTCCAGAAGCTGCAGTGAGAGAGGCAGGGCCTCTGGAAGCCCCGCGCGCTCTCCCGCCACCGCCTTCCTCCGCCCACGTGGCTTCTTCCTTCTTGGCCGGCTGTCAATCACGACACCCCTCAGGAGGCCGAGTCCTCAGAGTCTGGGCCGGGCCGGGCCTGGCTCTTTTCCCCCACCGAGGCTGACTCCCAAACTCCTGCTTCTTCCCCCTCGGGCCTCTTTGGCCTCCTCCTCCTCTGTCACTGCCCTGCCCTTCCCAGCCCACACCTCAAGGACTCCACGCTCTGCCTCCATCCGCCTCTCTTCCTTGGCCAAGCTGAAGGTTTCTCGCCTCCATTTCTGCCCAGTGCACATGCGCCAACGCTCGAAGTGGTCTCCAAAGTCATGCAGATGGAGGAAGGCGGCGCCGGGAGCATGCACATGCGTGTGGGAGCATGCACATGGCGGCAGCACGTGCACAGCGGCAGGAGCAGAAGATCGACCTCAAATGGTCTCGGGATCGACTCGTCGATTGCGATCGACTTCCTGAGCAGCCCTGCCCTGGAACCATTCTGAGGTACCTCATCAGATGGCCCTTTGTAAAGCAAAGGACAGCAGAAGAAATTGTGGGGCAGCATAAGGAACCATCTGGCTGTGTCCTCTACCATCAGGTTCCATGCCATCCCTTCCCATGAAATTTCCTTGCTTTCTCTTTGGCTCCTCTGCCTTTTTTGTATAAGGAATCAGGGCTCATTTTCTCTCCGCTGCTGGCACGGAGCCCTATGGAGTCCTAACGGAAGGAGCCCTGTGCCATGTGATGGGGGACTCCGTGCCGGCAGCGCAGAAGTGGGGAGAATAAGCTTCTCTGCCTTCATTTGCTGAGGTTGTTGGTCTCAGGCAGGGGCAAGGACAGGTAGGCCAAGGAAGCGGCCGCATGGGGCGCCATCTGGGAAGGGGCGAATTTCCCCGCCTGCCGGGCGCCGGCGCCAGACAGCTCCTGGCCCTGCTGATACTCCTCAGGCAGCGCCACGGCTGCCTGCTTTTGGGCCCCGGCCTTGTGCACTCCGACGCCACTTCTGGGCATGCGCAGAGGTTTTCGCGCAGGCACAGTTGTTCCAGAGCTGAAGTTGAGCGTAGGAACAACTGTGCATGCGCGAAAACCTTCGTGCATGCCCAGTAGCTCCTGTGCGCAGAAGCCTGTAAGCAAAGCACTCCCTATCGGGCAGGCAGGGAGTGCTTCCCCTCTCCCTTTGTCTCCACCCTGCCGCCGAATACGGTGACCCAATTGGACAGGCAGAGGGCGGAGACAAATGGAGAGGGAAGTGGAGCCAAAGGGGTATTGGCGACGTATTGCCTCCTGACAGCCGCCACCGGAAGTAACCGCCGCGCGCTGAGGCGAACTCCCTCACCAGGCCCAATCATGTGTGAACCCTACAACACCCGTCTACCTCCCCCGCGCGAGCCGGCCGGGAGCATCAAGGAGAGACAGGCGCAACTACACAGGCAAATAGTAATATATAATATTTTGTTTTACTTTATTTTGGGTTATTTGAGTGTTATAGGAGTAATGAAAATATTTAGTAGAGGATTATTTTATTTAAATAAATAATTTTATTTATTATTTTATAATAATAATAATATAATAGAATGTTATATTATATTATAATGTCAATATATTATAATATAATTATATTGTAATGTAGTATAATATAATTATGATATAATATAGTATGAGTATGTACTATAATATATTGTATATACATTGATACAATATAATACTACTAATGGTATTGTGATATTATAATTGTATATTTGTTTTACATGGGGGGGGGCGCCAAAATAATGTTTGCTTACCATATAAAATTACCTTAGACCACCCCTGGTCTCAGGTTTTGGCCTGGAAACCTCAGTACCCAAGACAGCCCTGAACTGTCAGCCCTAGATTAACCTTTCCTCCAGCAAGTAATATCCATTATCCAGACACACACTGATTCTCAGTTCAGTAGATCCATTTAGACATCTTGGTTAATAGTCATTGATAAATCTATCCTCCATTAATTTGTCTAATCTTCTCTTGAAATCACCTAAGCTGTCACTAGAGATGGAAAAATACACTGTTTTGCTTTCTCCCATCCCCACATCCTTAAAATGTCAAGTTCTTTCCATCCCAAATAAGCTATTTACAAATCTTGATCATTTCTTCCATTACCCACCCCCCACCCTGCCACATACAAACTGAAATGGCATTCTCCCTCATCTGTACTGACCAACTTCAGTAGAAAAAGCTTTTTTCCCAGCATGGAAGTAACCTTATTTTATCTTCCTGATAAATAGGTGTTAAAGGTGACGAGCCTTTCAGGAAAAAAGGTGAACGCAACAAGCACAGAAATTCAAAGCCATCCTTTTGAGAGCTAAGCATTAGGTCTGGAGGGTTGAACTTGTCCGTTTCCAAGTTATTCCACATTTAGTTTCTTTCCATTCTCAAAATGGAGACACTTGAAATTTACAAAGTTGTTTTCAAAAACAAAATAAATCAAAATTGTGACTTGCGCAAGCGCAACTGGTGAAGACGGAGACTGGGCCTTTGCAGTGGTGGCCCCTCGTCTATGGAACTCTCTCCCCAGTGAAATTAGACAGCCCTCTCCCTCCTGGCCTTCAGCAAGAAACTAAAAATATGGCTCTGGGATCAAGGTCTTGGTCAATAATGGGAGCAAGGCAATAAGAGATTAGAATCATAGAATCATAGAGTTGGAAGAGACCTCATGGGCCATCCAGTCCAACCCCCTGCCAAGAAGCAGGAAATTTGCATGTAAAGCACCCCCGACAGATGGCCACCCGGCCTCTGTTTAAAAGCTTCCAAAGAAGGAGCCTCCACCACACCCATTTATTTATTTATTTATTTATTTATTTACCATACTTGTATCCTGCCTTTCTCAACCCCAAAGGAGACTCAAGGTGGCTGTACAATGGCAACAATGTTTTTCCCTTACTGATGGGACACAGAGGATCTTGTTGTAGTGTTCTCATTTATCAGATATACATTGTAAAGATAAGAATGTGTGAGTGTGGTGGATTGAGTGTTGGACTACGACTCTGAAGACCAGGGTTCAATGCCATGAAACCTACTGGAAAAACTATATTTGGAAAACCTTGGAAAAACTATATTTTCTCAGCTTCAGAAGAAGACAATTACAAAGCTCTTCTGAACAAACCTTGCCAAGAAAAAAGTTTAAATTAAAAAAAATCCTGGGGCACACCACAAACCACAATGACACAAACACTACTCACACCCAGGGAAAGATCAGGAGGAGAAGGGGAGCCGGGAGGGCAGCAGGCTCGCGCCCCCATGGCTCGCGCCGAAGCAAGCCCACCCTCGCGCGCGCTCACTTGCTCAGCCTGTATGCTGTATGCCGGCCGGCAGGCAGGCATGCGCGCGCCGGGGAGGCCTCTGTGAACAGGCCCAGCTCCAGGCCCGCTTCCGCCACCTCGCCCGCACAAATGGGCGCCGCCATCTTGCCAAGCCGGGGGCGGGGTCGGCGAGCGCCGTTCACCTGGGCAGCGTGGCAGATGTGTCCCAGCCCCTTCCCCCACTCCTCTGCCTCCTCCTCCAGTAGGCTGCCGGGGAGAGGGGAAAGGGGCTGGGACACATCCGCCACGCCGCCCAGGTGAACGGCGCCGGCTCAAGGAGGAAGGATTGGATCCTCTTCGTCCTTCCTCCTTGAGCCGAGAGCCAGAACGGTGTGGCAGATGTGTCCCAGCCCCTTCCCCTCTCCTCCGCACCACAGAGGAGGTGGAGGAGAGGGGGAAGAGGGTCGGACACATCCGCCACGCCGCCCACGTGAATGGCACTCGGCTCAAGGAGGAAGGACGAAGAGGATCCGATCCTTCCTTGAGCTGAGCGCCGTTCACCTGGGTGGCGTGGTGGATGTGTCCCAGCCCCTTCCCCCTCTCCCCCGCAGCACAAAGGAGGAGGAGGAGGAGTGGGGGAGGGGGCTGGGACACATCCGCCACACCGTTCTGGCGATCGGCTCAAGAAGGAAGGACGAAGAGGATCCGATCCTCTTCGTCCTTCCTTCTTGAGCCGATCGCCAGAAAAGTGTGGCGGATGTGTCCCAGCCCCTTCCCACTCTCCCCCGCAGCACAGAGGAGGCGGAGGAGAGGGGGAAGGGGGTAGGACACATCCGCCACGCCGCCCACGTGAACGGCGCTCGGCTCAAAGGAGGAGAGGAGCCCAGTGGGCGGCTCCAAAATGACGCAGCGTCATTTTCCAGCCGCCCATTGGTCTCCTCTGCTCCCTTGTGTGTTGCCTGTGTTTGGGGAGGGAGCCCAGTGGAGGGGGGAAGGAAGGGGGGCAGAAAGCTTTTCAGACGGCACACCAGGAGCCCTGCCACGGCACAGGAGTGTGCCGAGGCACACCGGTTGACAATGACTGCTTTAATAGACGGCTCTTCTGCCTTCAGGGCCTAAAAATGGGCTTTAAAGGGATGGACATTGCCAACTATGGCCCTGAAGGTAGAGTAAAGCCGTCCCACATACAGGGGGACCTGGAATAGCTTTATGAATGAGTGCTAGACTCAAAAATAGTGAACCAAACAAGATTTATTGAATAACAACCAGTAAAAATGCTGGTGGCCCAAAATTATTATTATTATTATTATTATAGTTCGACTTCCTATACCGCTCTATCCAGAGGCTCAGAGCGGTTCACAGTCTAACATAAAATACAGCAGTGCACAAACAAAACAATACAATACAAAAGGAGGGTCCTACAACTAAGAAAGGGGAGGGGAGCCAGGCTCAGGACCACAGGGTCCATGAGCTACCTAAGGTCTAGCCAGCAGTGGCTCGACCGTCGAACGAGGGAGCCTAGGAGGGCCCCACAGGTCCGGCAATGTCCCAGTAGTTCCTAGGTCCGTTGGGAGACGGTCGCCACAAGCCTGTGGGTCCAGTCTCCCAGTCACCCGAGTGTCAAGTCTCCTAATTTGGGGATTCGTCAGGAGGGAACCCTGCGTCTAAAATTGGCGTCCCAGAAGGTCCTGGTAGGGAACCTCCTGGGTGCCACTGAACCGGTCCTCGCGGCTCTCTCCCTCCTGATCTCAGGGGGTCTGAGAGTCCCCTCCTGAAGGGAGGTTCGCAGAGTCCCAGGTCGAATAGACTTCAGGGGTCTTTCTGCCTCCGACGAGGGTCGCCCCTTCGTTGACGAAACGGTGGGAGGCCTCGCTCTGAGGACTCGGCCTTCACCAGGGGGAGCTGTCTCAGCTGCAGGCACTGTCCCACTCCAGCTGCTGCTCGTTCGCCTCCTGCGCCGTCGTCTCCTCTTCCGCCGGATCCCCCAGCTTCTCGCGGCGCGGCGTCGGCGGGCGCGCGGGTTCCGGGGGAGAGCCAGGACGGCCGAGATGTCCAGGTCGGCCGGCGACAAACTGACCCAAGGTGGCGGGCCATCCAGGCCCATCTGCTGGTCTCCGGCCATCTCCTCAGCAGGGGGCAGACAGCAGGTATCAGGTCGAGGGGTTCGTTGGTCAGGGAGCTGCACCTTATCTTCTATTGTTGGTGACCCTCCAGTTGACTCAGCCGGCCCTGAGGGGTTTTCAGTGGGGGTAGCCAGACTGACCTCAGGGCTAAGGCTGGGGCTCGCCGCTCCAGGCCAGAGTCCAGGCTCTCAGTGGGAAAATCCCACGAGTTGTCCCAGGCAAAATCTAGGTCCTGGGGGGGATCCCGCTGGGGTCCTTGCTGGGAGCTAGTCCGATTTTTGGGAGTACCGCCCGGGAGGGGAATCTGCGGGATATGGGGGCATGGCATACCCATTCCCTCTAGAAGGTCCTCGAATCTCTTCCTAAAGTCCTCAGCATGGGCCGCTAGATTGTTATATTCCGCGATCAGCTCTGCAAGCCGCCTAGGGTCAGGCTGATCGGGCTGGTCAGAGGGTGGGCCCCGGGGTGCCGGTGAGCTGCTTCTCGGGGGTGCCGGTGAGCTGCTTCTCGGGGGGGTCGCGGGTTGATGGCTTGGGCCTGCTGCCGGTAACACTTCCCCAGGAGGGGGGCTTGGCCTGCCCCTCTTACCAAAGGCTCTTAGGAAGCGTGCTGAGGCCGGCGTTATCGGGCGAACAAACCATCGGGGTTGTTGCCCCCGCTGCTCCCGCCGCTCAGCGTGGTCTTCACCTAATGCAGGCTTCGGGAAGGGCTGTCCATCCTCCGGCCCAAGCCGGAGGATGGATGCTTAGTTGGTTGCAAAAGGAAGTCCTTAAAAAAGGGATTACTATCAGTTGCCTCTTTGTTTGCAGAGTGATGGTTCTTCTCTTGGATCCCAGTTAGCCTGTTGCTCTCTGGCTATTGTAAACCCACGAAGTTCTGTAAAAACCTCAAAATCCGCAGTCTCTCCTTTGCACTGCAGGCTTGGTTGAGAGCGAAGGAAGGCTTAATAGCAGTGAACTAAGTTGCTTTGTCCCAGATGGCTCAGATTCCACCTTGCTATGCCCATGTGGTCTCTGGAATGGAGGCAGAAAGGAAGTCCAGCCCCTTAGGTAAACTCCGGAAAAGGGAGAAGTTAAGGGTGGTGACGCCAAGTTTGGAGCCAAGACACAACTCCGCCCCTAAGTGTCCATATGGTAGAACAATGGAACAAAGGCCCATGCAGGTAAAGGGCAGCACCGTGGGGGCGCCACAACGGCAGTGCACTCCAGTTCACATCCCAAAACAGAATCCATATAAAATTTCTGGCCCTAAAATTCCTCCAGTGTTCAGGAATCCTAGCCATTGATAGATCTTATTTATTTATTTATTTATTTATTTATTTGTTCGACTTAATATACTGCTCTCTCTGGAGCCCAGAGCGGTTTACAGAGTTAAAAACAGATAAACAACATAAAATGCAATAAAACCAGATTAAACCCCCCAGTTAAAATAAAATTCCAGCAGAACTGCAATGGCAGTAGGAATATGCTGACAGTGACACAACAGGGTGCTGATAACACGGCATTGGTTATGGGCCAAATGCCTGTCTAAATAGCCAGGTCTTTACAGCTCTGCGGAACGGCATTAAGTCCTGGATGGCTCACAGCTCCTCAGGGAGGGTGTTCCACAGGGTTGGCGCAGCTACGGCAAGCGCCCTCTACCGCGTGCTAGCAAGTCTATAGATCTTAATGCCCAGCACATCCAATAGATTGAGCCCCTCTGAGCGCAGTGATCTCCTGGGCACATAAGGGGTAAGCCGCTCCCTCAGGTACACTGGTCCCAAACCATATAAGGCCTCTTAGAACATAAGAACATAAGAAGAGCCATGCTGAATCGGGCCTCAGCCCATCTAGTCCAGCATTCTGTGTCACACAGTGGCCCACTAGTTGTACACAGGGATCTCTAGCAGAAAGGAGGGCAGAACCCTCACCTGCTCCCGACCCCCCACAACCAGTACCCAGGGAAATCCTGCCTGCCTCAACCAACTCCGAGGTGGCACTTGAATGTCCTTTTCAGTAACTACTGATTCCCTTGGCATCCATGAATCTCTCTAATCCTGCCTTGAAGCTGTCCAGGCTGACAGCTGTCACAACCTCCTCTGGAAGTGAATTCCATAACCCAATGACCCTCTGGGTGAAGAAATATTTCCTTTATTAGTCCTAACTTTCCTACCTTGGAGCTTTAGGAGTGCCCCTAGTCCTAGTGTTGTGTGACAGAGAAAATATTTTTCTTTATTCACCTTTTCTATCCCATGCATGATTTTATACACTTCGATCAAGTCACCTCTTAAACGCCGTCTTTCAAGGCTGAAAAGACCAAGGCGTTGCAACCTGATTTCATAAGGGAGCTGCTCCATCCCCTGGATCATTTTTGTTGCCCTTCTTTGTACCTTTTCCAGTTCCATTATATCCTTCTTGAGGTGCGGTGACCAGAATTGTACACAGTACTCCAGATGTGGCCTCAACATAGATTTGTAGAGAGGCAATATAACATTTGCCGACCTATTTTCGATTCCCTTCCTGATCATGCCAAGCATAGAATTTGCTTTTTTCACTGCTGCAGCGCACTCGGTTGACATCTTCATTGAGCTGTCCACCAAAACCCCAAGATCCCTTTCCTGGTTTGTCTCAGAAAGCTTTGATCCCATCAGTTGATAAGTGTATTTGGGGTTCTTTGCCCCGATGTGCATGACTTTACACTTGTTTAGGTTAAAATACATTTGCCACTTTGTTGCCCATTCACTCAATTTCGAGAGATCTTTCTGGAGCTCTTTACAATCAGTTTCATTTTTAACTACCCTGAACAGTTTAGTGTCATCTGCAAACTTTGCTACCTCACACTTTACTTCTACATCCAGATCATTTATGAATACATTAAAAAGTAACGGTCCTAAAACTGAACCTTGGGGTACGCCACTTCTCACCTCTTTCCATCCAGAGAAGTGTCCATTTATTACCACCCTTTGTTTCCTACAGTTTAGCCAGGTTCCAATCCAGGACAAGACCTGTCCCCTGATTCCATGGCTGAAGAGCTTATTTAGGAGCCTTTGGTGAGGGACTTTGTCAAAAGCCTTTTGAAAGTCAAGGTAAACAATATCGACTGGGTCCCCTTTATCTATGTGTTTATTTACACCCTCAAACAATTCTATCAAGTTAGTAAGACATGATTTGCCTTTGCAGAAACCATGTTGATTTTCCTTCAGCAATGCCCGTTCTTCTATGTGCTTAGTGATTTTTTCTTTAATAATGGTTTCCATCACTTTGCCTGGAACTGAGGTTAGACTAACTGGCCTATAATTTCCTGGATCACCCCTGGATCCTTTCTTGAAGATCGGAGTTACATTTGCCTCCCTCCAGTCCTCAGGTACAGTGCCTGATCTTAGAGAAAGGTTATATATTTTGGCTAGAATTTCAGCAATTTCACACTTGAGTTCCTTAAGAACTCTGGGATGGATGCCATCTGGCCCTGGTGATTTGTTGACATTTAGTTTAGTAAGGCATGTGAGAACATCCTCCTTATTTATCTCTATCTGGTTTAATTCATTTAATTCCCTCCCTGAAAAAACTGACTCAGCTGCAGGCATATGTTGTCTGTCCTCCTGTGTGAAAACGGAGGCAAAGAAGTCATTTAGCCGCTCAGCAATCTCCTTGTCTTCACTTATTGTCCCTTTCTTACCATTTTCGTCAAGTGGCCCAACTGCTTTTCTAGTTGGGTTCCTGCTTCTGATGTACTTAAAGAAGTATTTGTTATTTTTTTAAAATATTCTTTGCTATATGTGCCTCAAAATCTCTCTTGGCTTTCCTGACGGTTGCTTTGCATTTAGTTTGCCAGAGCTTGTGTTCCTTTCTGTTCTCCTCAGTAGGAAGAGCCTTCCATTTCTTAAATGAGTTTTTCTTCTTTCCAATCACATCTTTTACTTCATTTGTAAGCCATACCGATGTCCTCTTGGACTTTCCCGGCCTCTTTCTTATTTTAGGAATGCATTTTAGTTCGGCTTGTTTTAAAGTATTTTTAAACAGTTTCCAAGCATTCTGGAGGGATTTGATTTTTTTACTGTTCCTTTTAGTTTGTTCTTTACTATTTTTCTCATTTTGGTGAAATTCCCTTTGTGAAAATGTAAGGTCTCTGTGTTAGTTTTCACTGACAGTTTGCTATCCAAACTTAAGTTGAAGGTTATTGTGTTGTGGTCACTGGTACCTATGGGCTCATTTACAAGGACATCTTGAACCAGGTCTTGTTCGTTAGTTAGCACCAAGTCCAGGATCCCCTTTCCCTGGTTGGTTCCATGACCATCTGTTCAAGGGAATAATCAGCTAGCATGTCGAGGAACCTTGTCTCTCTTTCATGCATAGAACAAGAATTTAGCCAATCTATTCGGGGATAGTTGAAGTCCCCCATTATGACTAATTTATTGCTTTTTGAGGCCTGTTTAATTTCATTTTCCAAGTAGCAGCCTGTCTCTGGAGTTTGGTTGGGAGGGTGATAGCAGATCCCTAATGCTAGATTAGTTTTTTGTCCTGGGACTTTTACCCACAATGTTTCTGTAGGTGAGTTTGAATTTTCTTGAAATTCTAATTCATGAGATTCTAGCTCTTCATTTATGTACAAGGCCACACCGCCACCATTTTCCCCTCTCCTGTCTTTCCTGTGCAGTTTATAACCTGGAATTTTTGTGTCCCAATTGTTTTCCTCTGTCCACCAGGTTTCTGTTATGCCAATAATATCAATATTTTTTCTTTTGCCAAACATTCCAGCTCCCTATTTTTGTTCGAAGGCTTCTAGCGTTTGCGTACAGACATTTATATTTATTGCTCTGATGCCCTTTCAACTTTGGCTGTTTATGAGAATTTGTAGAAGGCCTACCATGTCCTACCTCTTGACTACTTTCTATCTTTTCTGTTGACTCAGCCATTTGTGCGTAAATTTCATCCACCATACTTGGCATTTCACCCTCTCGAACCAGAAGCTGCCCAGCTCCTGTCGACTTTCCCCTAGGAATCAGTTTAAAAGCTGCTCTGAAGCCTTTTTAATATTAATTGGCAGCAGTCTGGTTCCATTTTCGTTCAAGTGTAACCCGTCCCTTTTGTAAAGGTTTGGCTTTCCCGAAAATGTCCCCAGTTCCTAACAAATCTAAACCCTTCCTCTCGACACCACTGCCTCATCCACTCATTGAAGCTCCTGAGCTCTGCTTGTCTGGCTGTCCCTGCGCGTGGAACCAGTAGAATTTCCGAGAATGCTACCTTTGAGGTCCTGGACCTTAATCTTCTACCTAGCAACCTAAATTTGGCTTCCAGGACCATCCGTTTGGCCTTCCCAATGTCATTGGTACCGACGTGTACCACGACTGCTGGCTCCACCCCGGCACTATCTACCAGCCTATCTAGATGCCTCGTGATGTCCACAACCTTTGCACCCGGCAGGCAATTTACCATGCGGTCATCACATCCATCACAAACCCAGCTTTCTATGTTCCTGACAATCGAATCGCCCACTACAAGAAGCCCCCCTCCTACCACCTGTTGAGAAGTATCCTCGGTGCAAGAGGATATGGTCTTCTATTATGGTACTAAGTTTTGTGCTGTCCCATAGCGCTAGCAAATTCCAGAAGTAAGGAGGTGCCTTCAATTTGCTCTCCTGCTCCACAGGAATAATATAATAGGAGAAATATGAAATATTCCCTCAGTCCCCAAATTGCCTGCATTACAGAAAGTGAGATACTAAAAATCACTCACATATTTGCTGTTTTTTCATTCCCTTGTTAAGTTTGCATGGGATTTTTTTATGCTTTCCTTTGCTGAATTGCTGGAGAAGACAGACCAATTGGTAACAGCAGAAACAGATTTTTTAAAAAAATCATACATTGTTTTTTCCCTCTTCCTTGTAGCCTCTCCTTTCAATAATTAATTATAGTTAATGTACATTTTAGAGAGCTTAGTAAAGAGGAAGCATTTCAGACAATGCAAATTGATGTGAAACTGAACCATGTTCATTATGCAAGTGATAATTTAAAATCTGTCCGCAGTCTACCTGTTTATCAGGTTATGTTTGCAGAAACATCTGTAAAGCATACCAGACTTTTCTGTGATATGTATTTCTTGAGTGCACATCTGGAGATGGGAGTGTATAAAAAAGGAAATTTACAAATCAGTTGTTATGGAAACTACTTGTGTTTTCCCTCCTTAATCAGGCGAGCCTAATGCCTAAACATTAAACAACGCTTTCAGTTGTCAGCAATCCAAGTACTACCATTAGACACTTAAAAGGTATCAAAGTACATTATATGCTTCATAAGCAAATTCTCTCTATATAGAATCACAAGTCCCATATACACTGCATTTAATTGTTTGTTTGTTTGTTTATCATGTCTGGAGTGAACCAAACAGTTGTATTGTATTTTTAAAAAACACAAAGTTTGCAAACTTGGCATTTTATTAAATGTCCTTTGACCAGTAGCTGGCCACTTGGAGTGCCTCTGGTGTTGCTATAAGGAGGTCCTCCATTCTGCATGTGGCAGCGCTCAGGTTGTATTGTGGTACTTGGTCTGTGGTTTGCTCTTCTCCACACTCACATGTCATGGATTCTACTTTGTGGCCCCATTTCTTAAGGTTGGCTCTGCATCTCATGGTGCCAGGGCGCAGTCTGTTCAGCGCCTTCCAAATCGTCCAGTTTTCTGTGTGCCCAGGAGGGAGTCTCTCATTTGGTATCAGCCATTGATTTAAGTTCTGGGTTTTAGCCTGTCACTTTTGGACTTTCGCTTGCTGAAGTGTTCCAGCGAGTGTCTCTGTAGATCACTGGTTCCCAAACCTTTTTGGCCTACCGCCCCCTTTCCAGAAAAAAATTTACTCAGCGCCCCTTTAGAAATTATTTTTTAAAATTTTAATAGCAATTAAACAGAAATATATATGTATTAATGTTTCTACCTTCAAGATCCCCATGAATGACAGATCTGGATCAAACGGCAGACCACGCCTGACAGATCTGGATCAAACGGCAACGCCTGCCCAGGGATCGCGCGCTTGCGACTGTGTCCCTGCGAGTTGTAATCCCCGGGCAGGCATTGCCGTGGAAACCGCAGCGCTCGCCTCCTTCCTCTCGGCAACCTCGCCCATGGCACAGTCCTGTGTATCGGCCTCTTTCTTCCAACGGGGACGTCCTCGCAAGCGCGCGACCCTGCAAGTGGCAAGCCTGGTTCAGCCCCCCCATCCCAAATTCTCCTGAGCCTCCCAGCGCCCCCTTGGATTGCCCCACCGCCCACCAGGGGGTGGTACCACCCACTTTGGGAACCACTGCTGTAGATCTTAGAAAACTATTTCTTGATTTAAGTCGTTGGCGTGCTGGCTGATATCCAAACAGGGGATGGGTCGGAGATGTCACTGCCTTGGTCCTTTCACTATTGGTTGCTACTTCCCAGCATGGAAACTGATTAAAAGAGTGATTATTATAGTTTTAATGGTTTTTATATGGATTTTATTGTGTAATTGCCTTTGGGCTGAAATGGGCTGGGAGTGCCGAAGCTGGGGGAGGGGCGGGGCTTGGCACGACCTGGCTCCGTCCCCTCTGAGAAGTGGCCCATCCGGCTGGGATCGACCTCCTTCAGTCCCGGGATTGACTGGTCGATCGCGATCGACTTCCTGGGCAGCCCTGCTCTAACTGGTCTCTCTCACAGGGTTGTTGTGAGGATAAACTGTGGGGAGAGGGAACAACAACAACGATGGCAACAACAACAACAGAACTCACAACAGGATTTAGGTTAAAGTGTTTTCTAGATACTTTTTCACAGCGTTTTAGAGACTTTGGGAATAGAACTTTTCACTGTATTTGGCCCATAACAGGCATTTGGCCCATAACCAGTGCCCGTTATCACCAGCGCTCTGTTACGTCGCCGCCATCGCATTTCTGCTGCCTTATTGCAGTTTATTGTTGGGAATGGGATTTTAACTGGGGGTTTTAAATTGGTTTTATTGTGTTTTATGTGTTTAATTTGCTATTAATTCTGTAAACCGCTCTGAGCTCCAGAGAGAGCGGTATATTAAGTTGAACTAATAAATAAATAAATAAATAAAATAAACTGTATTGTTGAAGGCTTTCAAGGCCAGAATCGCTGGGTTGTTGTAAGTTTTTCAGGCTCTATGGCCATGTTTCAGAAGCATTCTCTCCTTACATTTCACATACATCTATGGCAGCAGGGCCGTAGCCAGGATTTTGGTTTTGGAGGGGGGGGGCTGAGTTTGGTTCGGGGGGGGCTGAGACTGGGTGGAAGAGGGTCTACCCTAGCAAATCTTTTGTATTGTTATCCCAATAACCCCATGAATGTGGGATATAATGAGCATGGTGATCAGATCATGATATGAATAAACATAACAGTTTAAATAATGTACCAGTAAGGCCTTTTCGCGGACCACCCTGAGAATTTCGGGGGGGGCTGAAGCCCCCTTAGCCCCCCCCCCCTGGCTACATGCCTGTATGGTAGGCATCCTCAGAGGTTGTGAGGTCAGACCTCAAATCACTGAGGATGCCTACCATAGATGCAGACGAAACATCAGGAGAGAATGCTTCTGGAACATGGCAATACAGCCTGAAAAACTCACAGCAACCTAGAACTTTTCACGTTTTGTTCTATTCTCCTGCCAGTTCTAAAACAGTTTTCTAAACTACACCGACAGAAAACAAATGAGACATTGCATTGGAAGCATTCTCATTCGTCCATAACAAATTAACGTTATGAAGTTTTGGTCAGCTGCTCTTTTATTCCCATCCGATCACGCCCCGTATTTATATCACTGATAAGGAGGCCAAAGGAAGGAAGAGGTTCGTGTCACTCATAAATGCGCACACAGAGACATGCTTTGCCTTTGTGATAAATTGCAAGTATTTCTATTTGGCTGTTTTCCAAATCAAGGCAACCTACCCATTTCTTTTGTAGACTGATGCCTCCCACCCATCCCCCCCCCCCTTTGCTCCTTTCCCATTTGATAATTTATAGACATGAATAATAAAGATTTCTTTGGAGATATTTTCCTTATTTTTGATGGGCCATTTCTCTTTGCCAGACGTCTCTCTCTCTCTCTCTCTCTCTCTCTCTCTCTCTCTCTCTCTCTCTCTCTCTCTCTCTCTGCTCTCGGTTTTCTCTTTCCGTTCTCTGTGCAAAATTAATGTATATGAATAGTGTTTGAAGTGGGGCAGGAGGGGAAACTGAGACAGGAGAGAGGGGGGCACATGGGGCTCAGAGGAACAAAAGCTCACTGTGGCTGCACAGAAAGCTATCGTTCTGACACGTTACCTTGGGAGACAACTATTTTTCATTAGCTGAATGGTAATACTATATATGAAGGTGATTAAGTTTAATAGGCCTGAGACTGGCGAGGGGAAGATAAAGTTACTATTCAGAGCCTACTGGATGGAGAGAGACGACAAGAATAGCTCCATGTAGTACAGGGCCTAGCAGGAAACGGCACAGCTTCCCCATAAATTAGGCTTAAACAGAAGTAATTTTTAACATATTTAAAACATTAAGGAGCCTGGAGGTGGAGGCAAATGCACACGGTTAGCCACAATTCAACGCTGGGACACAGGGCAATGTTTAAAAAGAAAGAAAACGTAGAGGATAAAGTTTAAAATAGCATCTCGCTTCATATAACCTCCTGGGTAAAATATTGTACCATTAGGGCCGCAGGCTTTATATGGTAGATTAACTTTTGTAAGCTGCTTTCAAGTAAGGTCTCGGTATTAGGGAAAGGATAGGATAGAAAAGAATCAATCGGAGGAAAGGGGGAGAAGGAAAAAACAGCAGATAAAGAGAAAGGAGATGTTGAAGATGATGATGCTAAAGATAAAGATGTTAAAGATGTAGAAAAAGGAGGAGGAGAAACGGAAGAGGAAGAAGAAGAAAGGAAAGGAGAATCAATTGCAGTTGACACATTCGTTCTTGGTTTAAGTTTGAATATGGTAAAGGACTGAACCCTGTCCAAAAACTAGGGTTAGCTCCCCGGATGATCTCTTTAAAGTTTGTACCAAAGCCAAAACTGCACCCCCCCCCCCACTCCACCGACATAAAGAACAAAGCAATCACAGTAACAGGCCTGGATTACCCATAAGGCCACCCTAGGCCATGGCCTCGGGCGGCACCTTTGGGGGGGCAGCAGATCCGGACCCCCAAATTTTTTTAAAATTCCCCCCAAAAAATTGGGAAAAATTTTTTAAGGGCGCATGCACACGCCGCCCCTCCCTTTGCTTTGCTCCCCTCGGCTCTGCTTTAGGAGGGAGGGAGGATCAGCTCCGCCCCTGATTCCGCCCCTCCTCGCCCCCGGCTCTGCCCGGCTCCGCCCCCGCCTCCTCGCTGGTGCGGAGCCGATCCTCCCTCCCTCCTAAAGCCGGCCGGAAAAGGGCGATTTCGGCCGCATGGCGGCTTTAGGAGGGAGGGAGGGAGGGGCAGCCGTGGGGAGGCCCCGCATCGGCTCCAGGGGTGGGGCTTTCCTTCCTCCTCCTCCTCACGCCGGCGAGGAGGCAAGGGTGGAGCAAGGCGGAGCCAGGGGCAGGGAGGGGCGGAGCCGGTGGGCGGGGAGGGGCGGAGGCAGACCCTTTGGCCTTGGGCGGCAAAAGGGCCTGATCCAGGCCTGCACAGTAATCAATAGAGTTGTGTGCAGATCCGTTTTCCTTTGTTACAGCTGTTCTTTCATTACTTTTGGGAGCACATAACGGAAAGCCCCCTCCCAGTACAAAAATCAGCTTGACACAAAAGCTAGCAGGAGCAGAATCCTTGCCTTGGAAAGAGTGTGTGTGTGTGGCATGTATGCCTAAATAAGAGAAGCCTGAGAGAAGACATGATAGCCACAGGCCCGATTATCCATAGGGCCAACCTAGGCCATGGCCTAGGGGCACAAGCCGAGGGGGACGCAGAACCATGGACCAAAAAAAACTTATAAAATAATTAAAAATCGTACCGCGATTGGCTCCTGCCGCCTGGTACCCAAAAGGAGGTGGAGCCAAGGCCGGGCTCCGCGGAGGCAGCGCTCATGCTCGCCGTGTCAGCCTCAGCCCATCCATCTACGCCACTGCTTCTCAGCCAGTGCTTCTGCGCCTGGGGAGAGGGGAGGGGGCGCCTGGCCTGGCTCGGAGCGGCTTCCTTCGCAGGCTGCTGAGGGAAGAGGAGGCCACGGGAAAGAAGGGCAGCGTGTGGCGGAGTGGAGGTCCAGAGGGGAGCCTGAGGCAGAGGAAGGCCCTGATTCTCTGCAGCTGCTGGGCCATGAACCGCATGTGGGGCCGCCTCTGAAGCCGCTGCCCCAGATGAAGAGCATGTTCTGGGCCCACCCAGGCTTTCCCTGTCCCTTTGGGCCTCGGCTCTGCGGCACTCGCTTGCCCTCCTCTGCCTCCTTCCCAAGGGGTAACGAATTCGCTCCCTGCCACACAAAGGGGCCCGTTCCCTTCTCTTCAGTGACAGTGCATGCACACCTTTCCCCTCAGCCCCAGTGGCACAGGACGGTACGGATGCGGCGGCGCGAGGCAGGGGGGGGGGGGAGAGAAAGAGGTGGGGGTGCAGGAGAGGTTGGCTTAAAGGGGGCGTAATTCCAAAATGTGGCCTAGGGTGCAAAAAGCTGTTAATCCGGGCCTGGTGCCTCTTACTGTTTTGGTTCCCTTAGCCAGGAAATTTAGGTGCTTGTTGAGTCTATTTTCCTCTGTAGTCCCTCTCAAAATGGTGAATGTTCGCTAAAGAGGAAAATGGCGATAGCAGAAGATTCTGGGTGGATTCTGGGAATGTTTTTTTTAATCTATTTAGGGAATTTCTGTGTAATGTACAGGCAAAGATTGCCTTTAAAACCACTAAAAGGGGGTTGGGGCTGGGAGAATAGTGGGGGAATTCAGGGGGCACAAAAGTATAGTTCAGGGTCTGCTCTCTGCTTTACCTAAAAGATTGAAAACCTGCCCAAAGTTGTGTGGAAGGCCAACATTGAAAAATTGCGTGCCTTCAAATCAGTTCCAATTTAGGGTGATACTAAGGCAATTCCAAGAGTGTTTGCATTTGTCTTCCTCTGAGGTTGAGACGAGCCCCATCTACACTGCTGTTCAAAACTGCCTATCTTCCTTTGCCCAGCCTTCCTTATGGTCCAGCTCTCACATCCATAGGTTACTACAGGGAATACCATTGCTTTAACTGTGCAGATCTTCGTTACCAACGTGAAGTCTCTACTCTTTACTACTCTTTACTTTACTCTTTTCTCTACACCGGGAATGTGGCGCAGCTGCATAAGATCTCTCTGACCAGTAGATCATGAATTCGAGGCCTGCCCAGGTCGAGGTGGGTGCTCGACCTTTAAATGTAGCCTCCTGTCGACCTTTGCAGCCCGAAAGACAGTTGCATCTGTCAAGTAGGAGATAAAGGTACCACATTAAGTGGAGAAGCAAATTTTGACTGAATTATGAGGCCATTAAAGAACTCCAGGAACGCTGAGGAATGCGGAAGGAACAACAAGGGACGCTGGAAATGCTGAGAGATGAGGAGTGCGTCAGCTCCCCCTGGTGGCCTGAATGGCCTCTGTTCGTCTATATGTGTGTATGTGGAAACGGCAGGGATTGTCTGCTAAGTATGTGTATCTGTAATCCGCTCTGAGTCCCCTTCGGGGTGAGAAGAGCGGAATATAAATAAAGTAAATAAATAAATATTTTATCAAGATTGGTCATTGCTCTCCTCCCAAGAAGCGTTCTATGCAAGTCTGGATTAACGTTTTGTGGCACCCTAGGCCACACTCTGTAAGTGCCGCCCCCAGGGGGCTTGAGGGAGGCGGCGGGGGAAAGCCACGTCAGATGCCCTAGGGGCGGCAGGACTTCCCCCGGCTCCTTTTCACTCTCGCGGGTGGGCGGGCACCGCTCCTTCCTTCAGTGAAGGAAGGAAGGAGGGGCGGAGCTGGCGTGAGCAAGAAGGAGCCGGGGGGAAGTCCCGTCCCTAGGGCGTCTGATGTGGCTTCCCCCCACCTCCTTCTCGCTCACACGGGTGCCCCTCCTTCCTTCACTGAAGAAAGGAGCGGCGCCCGCCCACGTGAGCAAGGAGGAGGCGGGGGGAAGCCACGTCAGATGCCCTAGGGGGCGGCGGGACTTCCCCCTGGCTCTTTCTCGTTTGCGCGGGCGGGCGCTGCTTCTTTCTTCAGTGAAGGAAGGAGGGGCGGAGCCAGCGTGAGCGAGAAGGAGCTGGGGGGAAGTCCTGCCCCTAGGGCATCTGACGTGGCTTCCCCCCACCTCCTCCTCGCTCGCACCGGCCCTGCTCCTCCTTCCTTCACTGCGCAGGTGCAGAAGCAAGCGCCCAAAGATCGAACTTTTATTTTTTTAAAAAAAAAATTAACATTTTTTTCATCATGTATATTTCTTAACTGAAAGAACTGCACCTCTGCGGTGGCAAAAAAAGCCAATGGGAGTTTGGCCTGCATTAATAGGAGCATAGTGTCTATATCCAGGAAAGGCATGCTACCCCTCCATTCTGCCTTGGTCAGACCAAAACTGGAACCACACCATGTCCAATTCTGGGCATCGCAATTAAAAGGAGATGTTGACAAGCTGGAAGGTGTCCAGAGGAGGGTGACTAAAATGATCAAGGGTCTAGAGAACAAGCCCTATGAGGAGCGGCTTAAAGAGCTGGGCATGTTTAGCCTGCAGAAGAGAAGGATGAGAGGAGACATGATGGCCATGTATAAATAAGTGAGGGGAAGTCATAGAGAGGAGAAATCAAGCTTGTTTTCCACTGCTATGGAGACTAGAATGTGGAACTAGGACATGGAGGCTTCTTCTTTGGAGGCTTTTAAGCAGAGGCTGGATGACCTCGGGGGTGCTTTGAATGTGATTTTCCTGCTTCTTGGCAGAATGGGGTTTTATTTATTTATTTATTTCATTTATAACCCGCCCTTCTCTACCACCGAAGAGGGACTCAGTGCGGCTGACAAAAGGCAACAATTCGATGCCGTATACACAAAACGCTCTGTACATTGGCCTACCTCTGTCGGTGACCCGGAAACTTAAGCTGGTGCAGAACGCTGCAGAACGCTGCAGCCCGGGTACCCACAGGCACATCTGTGGGTCATCACATCACGCCCATTCTGCAGGAACTGCACTGGCTGCCTGTTGATCACCTTCAAAGTGTTAGTCTTGACTTTCAAGGCCTTGCATGGTCTGGGGCCAGTGTACCTGAGGGACCGCCTCACCCCATATTGTCCCATGAGATCACTGAGATCTGTAGACGAGGATCTTCTCCTCATTCTGAGTGCCAAAACTTAGCGTCTTACTTCAACGAGAAGAAGGGCATTCTCCATTATTGCCCCTATAATTTGGAACTCCCTACCATCGTGACCTCCTAGCATTCCAGAAGGCCTCTAAGACCTGGCTATTCCGGCAAGCTTTTGCAAATTAAACTGGCATAACCATTTGCCAATCTTGCATCATATCCTGCTACTTGATGTCTAACTGCTAATGTTTTATTGTTTTTATGGTCATTGTTTTATGCTAGTGTACTACTGCTGTATGTTTGTATTTGTGAGCCGCCCTGAGCCACCCAAGAAATCGAACAAACAAACAAACAAATAAACCTACAACACATCAAATACAACATCAATTAAATATCAGACAACTACATATTCCCCGTTCCACATTCATAGGCTGTCCAAGCCAATCCGCAGTCCGCCTCCACAACATTGTCATTACTCAATTGTCCGCCGCTCCACATCAACCAAACGCCCGGTCCCAAAGCTATATCTTTAGTTTTTTTCTAAAGGAAGGAAGAAGTTGATCTTATTATTATTATTATTATTCGGGTTTCTATGCCGCCGACTCCCTGAGGCTCGCGGCGGCTCACAGGAACCGAAGGTACAACTACACACAAGCAATGCGATAAAACATCTAAGACAATTAAACAGTTAAAACAGCAAAATACAAAACCCCCAGGTACAGTTCAGAAATTAGATAACGTGACACCCCAGGACAGCGGCTAAAAGTGGAACATGGGCAGGACCTACTCACCGAAGGCCTGCTTAAACAAATCAGTTTTGCAGGCGCGTCTAAACGGGAGCAGGTCCTGTATAGCCCGCGGTCCAGCCGGGAGGGCGTTCCACAGCGTAGGAGCTATAACGGAGAACGCCCCGGCGAGTAGATGTCAGTTTAGCCAATTTCGCCGAGGGTATCTCTAACAAATTAGCATCATCGGAGCGTAGTGATCTCGGGGGACAGTGTGGGGTGAGTCGGTCCCTCAAGTACGCTGGCCCCAGGCCATGCAAGGCCTTAAAGATAAGAACTAACACCTTGAAGGAGATCCGGTGCTAGTGGGAGCCAGTGCAGATCCTGCAAAACAGGTGTGATGTGGCGGCCTGCTGGGGTTCCAGACAGGAGCCGGGCGGCAGTGTTCTGCACCAGCTTGAGCTTCCGGGTCGCCAACAAAGGAAGGCCAACGTAAAGCGCGTTACAGTAATCCAGCCTTGAGATGACCGTAGCTTGGATCACCGTGGCCAGGTCATTCCGGGAGATATAGGGGGCCAGCCTCCGAGCCTGTCGCAGATGAAAAAAAGCAACCTTGCTGACCGCGGAGACCTGGGCCTCCATGGTCAGCTGGGAGTCCAGATGGACCCCCAGGCTCTTAACGGAAGGCGATGGGCATAGCGCCACACCGTCCAGGGTCGGAAGCTGGACATCTACACCACCCGAGCGGCCCGACCACAAGATCTCCGTCTTCGCCGGATTCATATGTCATATGTCTTCACCGGATTCTTATGTCGCTGGGGAGCGAGTTCCTCAGGCCGAGGGGCCACTACCGAGAAGGCCCTGTCCCTCGTCCCCGCCAAATGTATTTGCGACAAAGTTGGGATCGAGAGCAGGGCCTCCCCAGAAGATTGTAAATTTCGAGGTGAGACATAAGGGGAGATACATTCAGACAAGTAAGCTGGGCCAGACATTTGGACAAGTAAGCTGTGGTTGGACTGGATGGCCCACGAGGTCTCTTCCAACTATATGATTCTGAGCCCTCCTTCTCCTTGCACCAGCGGATGAAGCATATGTGTGTGAGAGCTTCTTATATAAAGGCAATTACTTTTATTAGTGGGTCTTTTTTCTTCGCAACCAAGTTGGTCATCCCTGCCTTTCATCTTTGGACTCTGCAAAAAGGCTTCCTAAAAAGGCAAGCTTCAACAATGGCCATGCTCTGCTGCGTCCCGCACCCCCTTCCTTATTATTCCAAAAGAAACTTCCCCAGCGCAGGATTTAGTATTTCCTAAGCTCACCTGTTAATTTGCAACCAGAGCCTTTGAACTTTTGTGGTTGCGTTTGCCCCGAGGCTTGCATATCCCTGCCCCTCCTGGCACAGCTGAACCTTGCCGAAACAAAGGCGAAAGCTTATGCTGAGGTGCCCAAATCCAGGGGCCCTGCACAAAGGGGCTTATTGATGGGATCTTGCTGACAAAAGGGCAGCCTGTCATCAGGAACAATAGCAGGGACTTAAAAGCAAAGTCTGGAGCCGTATCGGTCTTTGAAGTGAGGTAGAAAGAGTGCCTTTATTGATGCTGATAATGTAGACATCACCCGCTTATTGGCTGGGTGATTTTTTTTCTTTCTTTCTGCTGCTGCTGGTCAATCTTGTTGTCCATTGCCCCCCCCCCCCATCTGTTCACTCAAATGAGAAACTCTCCATCAAACAGAAACTTAAACAGGGTCAAGTTGAGACAAATTGGTCAAACAACATTACACATGCTGCGTCTTGGAGCCACTTTTAACACAGTCTCTTTTTTTAAGCCAGTGTTTCTCAACCTTCCTAATGCCGTGACCCCTTAATACAGTTCCTCATGTTGTGATGACCCCCAACCATAACATTATCTTCTTTGTTACTTCATAACTGTAATTTTGCTACTGTTATGAATTGTCATGTAAATATCTGATGTGCAGGATGTGCTTTCATTCACTAGACCAAATTAATAATAATAATAATAATAATAATAATAATAATAATACCATTGCTCTGATGATCCACTGGAACCTGTGCCACAAATACCATCTGCCTGTGACAAAGAACTGGTGGGATCACAAGTCTGAAAAAGTAGCAGAAAATGAACACGTCAAACTACTCTAGGACTTCTGAATTCAGACTGAGAGTTTTGGAGCACAATACTCCTAATCTCACGATCTTAGAAAAAAAGAAAAGGAAGTATGGACCTTTGATGTTTCAATCCCAGGTGACAGCAGAATTGTTGAGAAGCAACCGGAAAAGCTTACACAACATGACGATTTAAAGATAGGATGGGAACAACTCTGACACAAGCCAGTAAAGGTGGTCCCAGTGGTGATCGGCACACTGGGTACAGTGCCTAAAGATCTTGGTCTGCACTTAAAAACAATCAGTGCTGACAAAATTACCATCTGTCAGCTGCAAAATGCCACCCTACTTGCATCTTCACCTATTATTTGCTAATACATCACACAGTCCTAGACACTTAGGAAGTGTCTGATGTGTGATCAAATACAAAATCCAGCATCGTGATCTTGTTTGCTATGTACTAATCTGAGTTATTTGTGTTTCAAATAATAATAATAACAATAATAATAATAATAAAGTAAATGTTTCCCTCTGACATTAAGTCCATTTGTGCCCGACTCTGGGGGTTGGTGCTCATCTCCATTTCTAAGTCGAAGGGCCAGTGTTGTCTGTAGACACCTCCAAAGTCTTGTGGCCGGCATGACTGCATGGAGTGCGTTACTTTCCCGCCGGAGCGGTACTTAGTGATCTACTCACATTTGCATGTTTTCAAACTGCTAGGTTGGCAGAAACTGGGGCTAGCAGTGAGAGCTCACGCCGCTCTCTGGATTCGAACCTGCAATCTTTTGGTCAGCAAGTTCCGCAGCTCAGTGGTTATCCCACCGCGCCACCGAGGGCACCAATAATAATGAAGCAACGGCACCCCCTTGTGACATAATGACGCACCCTGTGACACAGCCAGAAGAAGAAAATCCTTCAATAATTGTACTTGTTGTTGTATTGTAATTGTACGTCTTCTGGCAGGGATTGTCTGCCGTATGTGTTTGTTTTTGTTTTTTTAAAAATGTTTTTATTATAAACAACTATACATAACCACAATTACCATGCCTTTTTGTCCTTTTTCATCCCCTTCTCCCTCACCCCTCCCACCCTTCCCTCTTCCCTGTTGACAATGTAATCCTTTTTCTCCGTTACATGAGCCTTCTTTCGATTCTTTCAATTTTTTTCTTCCAGCTTTCATCATCTGGTTTAACGACCTGTAACCATCTTTTAAATGGAGTCCAAATTTCTTTAATTTTCTTCTGTTTGTCTGACCATGTCTTTTTGCTTCTTATGGTGTCCATAATATCTAGTTGTATTTGGTCCCACACATATTCATACCATTTTTCAAGTGTCCATTTTTTTTTTTTTCTTTCCAACCCCAAGCTATTACTGCATGTGCTGCTCTAAACATCATCATCATTAATTCCTGGTCTTGGTCCTTAACTCTTCTATCACCATATATTCCTATTAACAAAATTTGCATATTTATATCAAATTTTATTTTAGTATGTAATTCTACCTGGTCTAGAATTTGACTCCAGAATTTTTGTATCTCTTCACATTCCCACAATAGATGTGAATGCCATGCTTCCCGACTTCCACAATGCCAGCATTTGGGATTTAATCCCTGAATCATGTGTGCCAGTTGAATTGGTGTTCTATACCATTTCGTTATTATTTTCAGTTCTAATTCCTTGTATTTTTCTATTTTTATTTTATTTAAACCATTGATTATCTTTTTGGTTTTTCTCTTCCTAGGCCCCCTTCCTTTTCCCACTTGTTCTCCATTATTCTATATATAGATTCCTTATCTTCTATCATTCTTCCATATATTTTGTTAAGACCTTTTTTGCCTTCGAATCTCTCTTCTAATATCTTGTCTATTATATTTTCTCCCTTACTACTTACTTTCTTTTTAATTTGTTCCCAAATTCCTCTTAGTGTTAACCAATTTATCCCGCCCCCTAATGTTTCCAATTGTTTCCATTCCATTAATTCCTTTTTTTCATTATATAAATCTTTGATTTTACTATATCCCATCTGTTTCAATTTTTTAATGTCTGCCGTATGTGTGATGTAATCCGCTATGAGTCCCCTTCGGGGTGAGAAGAGCGGAATATAAATAAAGTGTATTAATAATAATAATAATAATGATAATAATAATTTCTTGCATTCTTCTCTTAAATGGGAGTCAAAGTTGATATGTGACCCAAACTTGGATCCCAGTTGGATTTGTAACTCTCCAGAATCCTATTCTTAAACCTGGGAAACAAATAATAGTGAGTATTTGTTTTCCATACCCAGGGGCGGATCTTTGTGGAGGCAAAGTAAGCGGCCGCCTCAGGGAGCCATGTGGCCAAGGGCGCATCCGGCCGCAGCCGCCTTGTTCGGTGCATCATGCGGGCGGGCGGCACGTGGGCGGGAGGCTCGCCCCGGCTGCGAAATGTTCCCTGGCTTGTCCTTTTCATCCTCTTGGGAGTGTGTTTAGCAACTCCCTCCACCAGAAGCACTCTGTTTTAATAGCGCATGCGCAGAACTTTCACGCATGTGCCATCGGGTCGAAACGCACTCCTAAGAGGCCGAAAAGGACAAGCCAGAGAACATTTTGCAGCCGGAGGCGTGAGGCTCCGCCCTGGCTGCAAAATGTTCCCCCATCCTTTTCATCCTCTTGGGGGTGCATTTCGCTACTCCCTCCACCAGAAGCGCTCGGTCCCAATAGTTCATGCGCGATCATCACCATGCTGAAGACCCAGGGGGCGTCAAAAAATGGTTTGCTTACTACTATTTTTTACCTTCGTCCGGTCCTGTCCATATCTACGAATCTGTCAAAGTGGTTCCCCAGAATTAGTCTGCCTGTGGCTCAATGGGGAAAAGGTTAGTCAATTCCACCGGCCACTTCTTAAGCCACCTCTGGAGGTGTTCATGAAAAGTCCTTTCTCTTTAACAAGCGATTCTGCAGACTGGCAAGGAGACAGCTGTTGGTGGTTCACAGCTCACATTTCCTCTAGAAAGTGCAAAGTCCCAGCTGGACATCATGATGATAGATTTTATGGATTTTCCCCTCTCCCTTGCTAGCCCCTCTGTGGCCCGGCAGTTAAAATCTACAATAAGCTGCATTGCTTTAGTATATGGTTAACATCTCCCTGAGCTAATCCCTTTCCCTTTGTTCTTTGAGAAGCCTACTGAATAAGCCACTTGTTTCACACTGGTGGGGAAATAACACGTTGGGGGCCCTCTTTTCTGCCCTGTTTTATGTATAACAGAAGCACAGTATAGTATATACAGTACCCAGCCAGATGTTGGTTTCTCCTCCCTCCCACCTCTGGCTTTTCTTTCCAGAGAGAGAAAAAAGAAGTCTGCTTTGGTGCTAACGCTAAGGTCTCACTGCAAATAAGGAAGGACTGTTTTTGAAAAGGCGTGTTTTGACAGCGCCACTGATTGACACCCTGCAGGTAGAATTATGTTGCCTTTCTGTAGTTAAACAGTAATGAGTTCAGCAATGTTCAATATTAGTCTACTGGCTCTAACTGAAAAATTATGCCTTTGAAATAGTTCGACTCCCATTGGAAAGCAGAATTTGGATTCCCCCCCCATTTCCCCCAAGTTGCTTTGTTCAAAAGCATTACTAAAAGTTTTAAAAGTTGTTATTTTTAAGGGGAGGAGGGAAATCAGCTCTGTAGTTCTACTCTATCAAGGAGTAAGACCCAATGGGGTTCATTTACATTATGCACGGGCTAACTTGGGCCCTTCAGGTGTTTTGGACCTCAACTCTGTTGGCGTAATGAAAATCATGTGTAGTTCACGTTTTATCAGCCCACACACTGTCTTGCCAGAGAAAGAAAATATTTATTATTATTTTATTATTTACATCATTTATATTCTGCCCTTCTCACCCAGTAGGGGACTCAGGGCTGATTACAATGTACATATACAGGCAAACATTCAATGCCATAGACACACAACATATATAGACGACACTCAGAGGCTATTTAACATTCCAGCTTCTGGCCACCAGAGGGAGCTGTTTCATTCCTTCATTCTTTTTGCGTACTTCCTGGAGATTTTTATGGCCTCGTAAATGAATTAAATTAACACCCCCCCCCCTTAAGTGGTGCCTTAATTTCCTACTTGACAGATGCAACTGTCTTTCAGGTTGCAAAGGCCGTCAACAAGCTACACAATTGGTCGAGAGCTCACCCCGACCCGGGCAGGCGTTGAACTCATGACCTTCTGGTCAGTAGAGATCTTATGCAGCTGACTCCCAGCCAGCTGCGCCACAGTCCCGGTGCCACGCAGATGATCAGTAAAGAACAAGTAGTTTACTCTTCGTAACGCAGAACAACATACCGTACTTACAATTATGAGATCAGATGCATTGACTCTCACAATGTCCTTTTAGAGATATAAATGGTCTTTCAGTGTCCATGTGGAAAATCTCCTTCCAGTAGCTCACGAAGCAAGAACTGCCCCTCTCTATGCAAGCACCTGCACAGCTCAAGCCTGACAAATGCAACGGTTGCCAACATTCCCAGGCTCAGATAGCTCTCTGGGTGTGGCCCAATCGGCTTTGTGCTCTGCATTTTACAATTAACACATACACACCCAACTGATTTCTTACATGCCCTAACAAACAATTCCTAACATCCTCAGGCACTTTCCTTCCCCCCCTCAACCACTTAAGCTTAAGGCTGTTAGGAATTGTGGGAGTTGTAGTCCAAACACATGGAGGGCCTAAGTTTCTTCAATGTTCCTTGGTCTTTTGTCAATAACTGTGTCAATTTGTCCTTATTCCTTATTTCTAGAACTTTGACTAACCATTGTTGGGCTTTCATTCCTTGAATATAAGGTTCTCGCTGCTGTTGTTAGGTAGTTTAAGAGGGTTTTGACGGGGGGTATTCGTGTTTCCGCACTTCAATAACATCAATGATGCAAATGTCCTCCCGGGCTGATTCTACCCCCTGTCAAGACTGTGCTCTGTAGTTATTACACTACAAACCTGGGAAGGAGCGGTTTGAAGTGAAAGCGCCCTGAGGAAGCGTTTTAACGCAAAACGGCCATCTTGGCGTCGTCATCATACTTCCAGCCGTAGGCGCCTGCCTAGCCGGTGTTGTGCCAGCTCTTCTGCCCATCCAGGCTCCCCCAAGGACTCAGTCTTCTGTCCGTGAGTTATTTGGCTCCGGACCACTCATAGGGTTTATGTGGACTCTATGTTTGCGTCGCTTTAGCCCTGCTCTATGTTCTGGGCTCATTGTTTTGAATTGTGTATGCTTGACTACTGAGAAACATATAATTTGTATAAATGCAATATATTGTGATATAGATATGATGCTCATTACACTGTGTTTAGCGTGACACTGATTCTTATGATTGTACACCAGAATATATATTTTGATATTTTTGCAATCCCATAGTATTTCATTTGTGTCGCATTCTAGTCCAGCCCATTTTTCTGTTGGCTTTAGCATTGTGTTGCGGTGTTTGACCTAGGATCATTCACAATGTTCTGGGATCAATGATAGTGGAAGCTTGCCTCGCCAAGAGGGATGCCACGAATTGGAATTCAAACCTTATTAAGAACTCTGCTTAAAAGAAACCAATATGATTTGGATGTTGAACAAGACCTCTGGGAGGCCAATGTTCAAATGCCCCTTCACTCATGGAAATTCACTAGGCGATGTTGGGTGAGGCCCCAGTGGTGCGATGGGTTAAAACCCTTGTGCGGGCAGGACTGAAAACTGACAGGTCAGAGATTCAAATTCAAAGGAGAGCCAGGATGAACTCCCTATGTGGGGACATGAGAAGAGACCTCCCAAAAGGATGGTAAAACATCAAACATCCATTCGTCCTTTGGGTAATGTTCTTGCAGAGAACCAATTCTCTCACACCAGAAGCGACTTGCAGCTTCTCAAGTCGCTTCTGACATGAAAAAAACCCCATCTTTCAGACATAGAGGAAAACCATTGCAAACCTACTGTCAATCACTCATGCCAAGAAACCCCTAGGATGGGCTGTATCGAGAACTAGCATGGTGTAGTGGTTTGAGTGGTTTCACTACAACTGTTGAGACCAGGGTTCAAATCCTGTTCAGACATGGAAACACTCTTCCAGCCCCAGAAACCCCTGTGGTACGGTTGCCATGACTCAGAAATTACTTGAAGGTGTTCAACAATTTTTAAAAAACTTATATAAGCCAAAGTCAACTCGAAGGAACATAATCACAGCAGTAGATGCACTGAGAAGCACTGCCTGAACTGCTACATGCCAGCATTGTTGTAAGAAACCAAAGGATGAAGGATACGGTTGTATGTCACCCACATGCAGGGCTTATCTACACTGGCTGCTTAATCCGAAACCAGTCTGGAAAAACTGGACAGGCTGCACTTTCTATTTGCAACCCACAGTGGATTCCCATTGCCACTGCCAGACAAGATCACATACACCTTTCCTTTTCCTTGGTCATGTCAGCAAAGGAACCGGACAATGGCCAGAAACTCTCCTCGAGCTGTGTGATCAGCTAGCAGTGGCAATAGGGGCAACAGGGGTCCAATCCATCCACCTTTCCTCATAGGGAAAACACAAAGCAGACCAATTCACATTGGGGCTGTTTTGCTGTCTACAATCTGCCCAAAATGTGGGACTTTGAGTTTCGCCAAAGCACCAAAGCAGCCCTCAATTTTCCTTAATGCAGGACTAAATTGATTCAGTCTGGTTTATCCTGTCTTAAGGACCTTGTGTTGAGGACTACAAGTTCCTGGATATCCAGAAGCAATTTCTGGTCCACTTTGGGATTGGGGGCTCAGATAGACGAATGCTCAAACCTTTGAAAAGTTACTTTTCCGGACTCTGCTTCCAGTTCCCTTCAAGCTAGCCTGGCCAATGGTACTGCTGGCTGGAGGACCCTTCCAAGAGTAACTCTTCTGAGCTCTGCCATAGCTTCAGATAGGCCTGCCAATTTTTCTCGCAGCCCCTGTAGTTGTGTTTACAATGCTGGCTTCATCTCCTTCAGCAGGTGGGGATTTTATTTTCATGCTGTGAACAGCATCACTGTGCCGGTATGAGAGCGAGAGATCAGGTTGCTGATGTAAAGGCTTAGGAAGAGTCCAGTTCAGTTTTCCCCCTCCTTAAGTGTGGTCAGTAGGGAGCCTGCTCTCAGCTTTCAGAGAAATCCCCCTCCCTTGTATGTTAGTTTTGAAAACGTCTTTTAATGGCAGACTCCCGTTTCCTTCGCCGCAGTCTCCCACTAGCCTGTGGCATTCAATTAGCAGAGTTACAAGTCTATGCGCCAATTAGCAGTGAGTGCAATGGAGGCTTCAGCCGGCTGCAGTTGTCAGCCGGTGACCTTGCAAGGCACTCTCTTCCCTCCCTCCGGACACGTTTGCATTAAATCCACATACTTGTGGCAGCAGCTCTTGTGTGCCTGTGTCACTTTTGGCCTTTCATTTCCAGGGAATCTGCTGCAAAGAGAGAAGGGTGAAGTGAGGGAGGGTCAAATCAATGTAACGCAAGCAGTAGCTCAACTTGCTTATCAGACATTTAATCCTATTGCCACCTTTTCTGAAAACCGCAACAGTATTGACTTACTTACCCTTCAAAGGACCATTGGAATCAGCAAGTAGATTCTTCCAGCAGTCATTCACTCGCCAACAGTCTGCCAGTATTAACCATTACCTGGATGCTGAGGAATGTTAGGTTTGAAAAATCAATTCACTTATGTTACCAGTTTGGAATGGAAGGAATTAATTTTGTATCCTTAATATTGGGAAGACAAGTATTTAATTTTTGGCGTTATCACTGATTAATTTAACTGAACAGATTTTAAAGAAACCTCACATTAGTTTTAAAAATAAAGTCACATTTTGTTATTACCTCTTGCAAAAATTCTGTTTTTAAATTTTTTAATTACATTCCCTTGCTTGGCACTTATTGATAAGTCCAGAACTTTGCGAGACAGTAGGTTGAAGGTGAATCCAGCGAAGATGGAGATCCTCTGGCTGGGTCGCCCGGGCGGTGGGGAGCTCCAGCTTCCAACCCTGGACAGCGCGGCGTTATGCCCGTCGTCATCAGTAAAGGGCCTTGGAGCCCATCTGGACACTCGGCTTTCTATGGAGATTCATATCTCCATGCTTAGCCAAGTTGCATTCTCCCATCTTCGCCAGGCTCGGAAGCTGGTCCCCTACCTGTCCCGTCGCGACTTGGCCTCGGTGATCCAAACGATGGTCATTTCAAGGTTAGACTACTGTAACGCTCTTTACATTGGCCTACCTCTGTCGGCGACCCAGAAACTTAAGCTGGTGCAGTACGCGGCAGCTCGATTGCATTACACCCATTCTGCAGGATCTGCACTGGCTGCCTTTTGAATTCCGGATCACCTTCAAAGTGTTATTGTGACTTTCAAGGCCTTGTATGGTCTGGGGCCAGTGCACCTGAGGGACTTTCCCCATATTGTCCCATGAGATCACTGAGATCAGAAGACCAGGATCTTTTCTTTGTCCTGAGTGCTAAAGTCTACCGCCTTACTTCGACAAGGAGAAGGGCATTCTCTATTTTTGCCCCCACACTTTGGAACTCCTTGCCGCCTGAGATTAGGTCACTCCATGATCTCATGGCATTCCAGAAGGTCTGCAAGACCTGGCTCTTCCGATAGGCCTTTGTAACCTGAGTCAGTCTAGTTGTATAAATTAATTTGAATGCTAATATGTTGCTGTTTTAATGTACTATGTGTTATATCTTGTTCGATTTGTGAGCCGCCCCGAGCCACCCGGGAGTTGCGGCCAAGAAATTCGAATAAATAAATAAATATCTGGGGAGGGCAGGATTTATAGTGCCATGCATCCGTTTGCGGAAGACTGTTCCGATCCATTACCTTGAATCCCCTTTGTGGTAGAGAAAGATGGGATATAAATAGGGTAAATAAATAAATAATCTATTTAACTAATTTTTCACCACTAATCTATGTTGGGGGAGTATTTAGTCAGATACCAATTGTACAAGTTCTCCCACTTAAAAAGATGAGAGAGGCCTGTAACTGGCATAATAGGTAGACCTCAACTATGAGAGACAACATGGCTTCTCAGCTGAATAAGATGACTTCTGTCATGTATGGATTATATTTCAGTTTGTTCGCCTTCATCCGATCCATTACTGGTGACAAGATTCAGGTATCCGGGCTGCTCGGTTCTGGAGCTCAGGGAGACAAAAAGAGTCATGCACATTTTTAGTATTATTATAGTTTAATATACTGGGCTTGCAGCTGTCAAACAGTGGCATGATCAATCACTTCAAATTCTCCAGTTCAGTATGAGCTAAAGTTTCTATTAGTGGATTTACCCAGCAGAGGAACAGGCAAGCTCTTCAGCAGAGAGACCTTGCTACCGGCAAAGCCACAACCCAAGGAAAGAAACACAAAAGCAATACCCCAGCGGTGGTTAGACATCGACATTTCCTGTATAATACAGAAAGTCTTTTTGTACTGTGTCTCTTTTTCTTTTTCATTTTGCCCAAATTACAGCTTCGGCATGCTCAGCAAACTTAAAGGCAGTCATAAAATGCCAGATCAAATAAACGAGACAGAGAACAAGGAATCAGGAGGAGTAAGTGAGCCGGGGAAGGCGGCTGAAATGAGATTGCAAGTTGAAAATATGACTATATTTTACCTGTCCGCGAAAGTATTTTTATACATTAGGTTCATGTCAATGAATGCACTCAATGTATATGATAAATATATGTTGTATTTATGAGATTAGATAGAGCCAAAGCAGACTTTGGGAATTTTTTTAAATGACTACAGAATCAAAGCAGCCAAAGCGGTCTAGTGATTTTCTTCTTATTGAAGTAAGGTCTTGGGAAACTGAGGTTTGAATCTCTGGGCATTGAAACTCATTTTGAGCAGGTTACATATTTTCAGCCTCAGAGGACGGCAAAGGCAATAATCCCTCTGAACAAATCTGGCCAAGAAAACTCCACAATAGGGTCAAAACTCCACAGCCTCGACATCACAAGACAGAAGAGCCTTCTCCATCGCGGACCCCTGTTCTTTGGAACTCGATGCCGGCGGAGCAGCTATCCTGGACATGCCCCAGTTCCTGACCGCATTGAAGACAAGGCCTATGGCTAAGGTCACCTTCCAGACTTAGCCTGAGTTATTAGACCTTTTAACCAAATTCTAATTTTTTTTATTTTTATTTTAGCTTAACTATTGAACTGTTTTTATGTGTTCTATGTGTAAGTCGCCCGGAGCACTGACGTGGAGGGCGACTCACAAATATTAAAATCAATCAATCAATCAATCAATTAAGATTGCCATAAATCAGAAATGACTTGAAGGAACACCATGACCAGAACTACCTGAATCTCTATGCCCAGTCGGTGTGAAATTCTGAGAGCTGTCATGCAAAGAACTGCCACCAATTGATGTATAAGCCAAAAAAGTATGTAGCTACTGATGAGTCAATAAAATGAAAAAAGAGCGGAAGTCGAAGTTGCTATAATCATATATTCATATTTTTAATAATATCCTTATTCTGATAGTTAACGAAATCCCACAGAAGTGAAACGGGTGAATCAATAATAAATCGTTCTTCGGTCTACACAATATAACACATAGGAGAGTCCCAGAGCCGCTAATGTGAATCAACACAATATTCCTTTGTATATAACTTTGTAATCCAGAAAACAAAAGTATTTGTAATCCAAAGGTAAACTGGGTGCGGGCTCTGCAAAGGTTGACGGTCTAGCCGTTTCGCCCAATTGGGCTTCCTCGGGACCTTGGGACCAATCTGCGTGGAAGAAGATCCGGTTTCACTTGGTCTGGGAAATTACTGCAATAAAATAACACAATGTTCGAATATCACTATAACTTAATGCATAAGAGTGTAAAATACCTCCCAATTATAGTGCTACAAGGAAACGCTGAATGATAATACATACTAATGCACAAACCAAGCCAAGGATCTCATTAAGCAACGGATCCTGGACATAGAGCGCCAATGCGACCTAGCCTGTTTCCCAGCCTTCATTGTTAGTGAAGCCACTAGATACCTCACTGCCCCCATGGCATACCTAACAGACCTGGAGGTGCCCAAACACCGAAGGGCTTTTACCCTGGCAAGATGCCATGCCCTCCCATCGGCTGTATTGGAGGGGAGGTATCAGAAGACCCCCTTCAAGCAGAGACTATGCCCCTGTGGGTCTGGTCATGTGGAAACAACTGAGCATGTGCTTCTTCAATGCATGTTCTACAGAGATCTTAGCTCCAATCTCATTGGACCATGGCTTTTAAAGTACCCGGGGCGCAGTGAAAGATGTTATTCCACCCTGCTGCTTTCGGACTCTAACACTACAATGACTTACAGTGTTGCTAAGTTCTGTGCTGCTGCCCTTAATATCAGACGGGTGATGATTGACATCGTAAGGCAACAATATCCTGTCTCTTAAAATATATTTTTATACTGATTTCTAGTCTGATTTTAAATAACTGTTTACTGGGGAGTTGTCCTTCTCCTCTTAAGGCGCTTGTGCCCGCTTTGTGCTGGTCTGTGACTGTAATAAAGTTTTGATTGATACTAATGCACAAATAGTTTATAAATCAATTGTGTAATTTCCCGGACCAAGTGAAACCCAATGGACCAGCCCAGAAGATGACAAAGCGGACCCAGAGCAGAGCAGAGCAGCAGACAATCGGAGGCTGCAGGCCTCCACCCGCTCTCGCCCCCAGCCATTCCCCAGCTGATTGCCCTGCCATGGAGTGCCTGCCATCCCGGCTTTGGAGTGCCTGCCATTCCGGGAGGCGATCCGAGCCTGCAGCGAGAGCAGTCAGCGAGCTGCGGCAGGTGATCACCCTGGCGAACTGGAATCAAGTCTTCCAGGTCACCAGGGCGATCAGCCTCCGCAGGTCACCGACTGCTCCCGCTGCAGGCCTGGATCGCCTCCCGGGATGGCAGGCCCAAAGCTGCCGCTCCTCCGATTGTTCTCCGGCTGCCGACACAGGCCCCACAGTCCGCGATGGGATTGCGGCAGTGGCACCCCTTCCTCTTGGCCCCGCCCCTGACACCCTTCTCCCCGGGCCGGACAGAATCGACTGCATCTGGCCCGTGGGCCGTAGGTTGCCCAGGTCTGGTTTAGATGGGATCTAGTTTCCTGCAGTTTGAGCTTCTCTATAGTACTATCAACTCTTTACCAAACATGCCATTATTTATAGTTTATCAATGCTCAACTTTTCCTTCTAGTAAAAAGAAGATTTCTCTTACTAGAGACAGAAGTTCTTGAGAGATTTATCATAGCTGTCAAAACATCATGGCTGGCTTTGGGTGCTAAACATACCTATATGCTGACATTATGAACTCTGTTGCAGTCAGCAAAATGTCTTGAACCAACCATCGAGAGATGCTTGATGAAACAGGGAGGAAGACCCCATGGCCTAAAGGATCCCTTCTACTTCTATGATTCGATGATCTATGATTGTGTGACTAGCCATCCAGAGGTCCCCAGTGGTATGAAGATCAAGGAGAAATCCAGATTCTCTCTACAGCTACCCTAAGACGTTTTTCAGCCTGATCCACAACAGCCAAATGAGTCTGTCCCTACTAGTAACAATAAAGTATAATAACAAAATAGACAACTAATTTTACCCCTTTGTGTGACACCAACTTTTCTGGCTTTAGCAATGACTTCATGGTGTGTTCCCCATCTTGGTTCAGCCATCCGGTCCGTTCCATTTTCTGTCACTTCTTTGCTGCTGTACACAGACTCTATGCTTTCCAGAAGACACTACATGGTCAGATTGAAGAGGCAGCAGCAGGTAAAAAGTCAGTTTGAGGAGAGAAGCTGCTCAATGCTGAAGGTCAGAAAAAAGATCCAGCTCTGCAACAACAGAAAGCACTAGCAGGATGCCAGCCATATAAAAAAGAGATATACTGCACACTCAATTAAAAGTCCTGCCTCAATTACTTAATAGTCAAAAGCCTATCTAAATAAAAACGTCTTCATCTGCCAACGGAATGAAAGCGGAGAAGGATAAATGTTAGGGGGTAGGTGCCAGACGACTATTTATTTATTTATTTATTTATTTACTTACTTTATTTATATTCCACTCTTCTCACCCTGAAGGGGACTCAGCGGATTACAGTACACATACTTGCAGACAATCCCTGCAGTTCAACATATGACATATAGACGAACATACGACATATAGACGAACAGAGGCAAACTTCTGGCCACCAGGGGGAGCTGACGCACTCCTCATCTCTCAGCGTTTTTCCAGCGTCCCTTTGTTGTTCCTTCTGCATTCCTCGGCGATTCCTGGAGTTCTTTATGGCCTCATAATTCAGTCAAAATTTGCCTCCCCACTTTAATGTGGTACCTTTATTTCCTACTTGACAGATGCAACTGTCTTTCGGGCTGCAAAGGTCGACAGCAGGCTACACTTAAAGTCGAGCACCCACCTCGACCCGGGCAGGCCTCGAACTCATGACCTACTGGCCAGAGAGATCTTATGCAGCTGACACTTAGCCAGCTGCGACAATGCCGAGCAATTTTCACAATTTTTTTCTGGGTATGTATAGGGGTGGTGTAGTGAATGATATACCATGAGACATATTAAAAGGCATAACAATAGTCCTTTGCGATAAATACCATATCTGGTTCTAGCAATAAAGTCCTATTTGGATTTAAGACATTCTAGGCCAGTGTTTCTCAACCTTCCTAATGCCGTGACCCCTTAATAGAGTTCCTCATGTTGTGATGACACCCAGCCATAAAATTATTTTCATCGCTACTTCATAACTGTAATTTTGCTACTGTTATGAATCATAATGTAAATATCTGATACGCAGGATGTATTTTCATTCACTGGACCAAATTTGGCACAAATACCCGATATGCCCAAATTTGAATACTGATGGGGTTGGGGGTAGGGGTTGATTTTGTCATTTGGGAGATGTAGTTGCTGGGATTTATAGTTCATCTACAATCAAAGAGAATTCTTTACCCCACCAATGATGGAATTGAACCAAACTTGGCACACAGAACTCCCATGACCAAGAGAAAATACTGGAAGGGTTTGGTGGGCATTGACTTTGAGTTTTGGAGTTGTAGTTCACCTACACCCAGGCAGCACCGTGGACTCAAACAATGATGGATCTGGACCAAACTTGGCACAAATACTCAATATGCCCAAATGTGAACACTGGTGGAATTTGGGGGGAAATAGGCCTTGACTTTTGGGAGTTGTCGTTGTTGGGATTTATACTTCACCTACACCCAAAGAGCATTCTGAACCCCACCAACGATAGAATTGGGCCAAATTTCCCACATAGAAACCCCATGACCAACAAAAAATACTGTGTTTTCTGATGGTGTTTGGAAACCCCTCTGACGCCACCCCCCCCCCCCGTAACCTCCCCAGGGATCCCGATCCCCAGGTTGGAAATGCTGTTCTAGGCACTCACATTCACACAAAGAGAAGAAAGTAAGGGATCAACCAGAAAGCATTCCAAGATCCCACCTTGAAACTGTAGAAAGTAATGAATCCTATGCTTTGGTATACTTGGAATAGAAGCATACCACAGAATCACACTGGAAGATCTAGGGCAGTGCTTCCCAACCAGTGTGCCATGGCACACTAGTGTGCCGTGAGCGATCATCAGGTGTGTGGTGGGAAATGGGAACCTCCAATACCCTTTCTTCGCCCTCCTGCTGAACACTTTTTCTTCTCCACTCAGGCTCCCTTCTTCCCAGCCTCGCTCTGCTTGCTTTGCCTCCCTTCGCTCATACTACTGCGCAGACTTGCCCGTCTTCCTCCCTCCCCCTTCCCCTGAACATGCCCCTCGGATCAAAATGGTGGCAGAAGCGGCAAGAAAAAGTAAGTGTTCGGCAGGAGGGGGAAGAAAGGGTGCGAAGGGAAAGGGGGAGGAAGAGGTCTCTGTCAAAAGCTGGCATGGGCAAACTTGGACCTTCCAGGTGTTTTGGACTCCAACTTCCACCATTCCTAGCAGCCTTGGGCTCTTTTCCTTTCCCCCTCAGCCACTTAAGCAGGAAAGGGCCTCAGACTGTTAGGAATGGTGGGAGTTGAATTCCAAAGCACCCAGAGGGCCAAAGTGCCTGTTTGAGGGACCTTAAAGTGGTGAGCCTCCTTCCAACATTGTGATTCTGGATAGAAAACAAACAACAACATAACATTGTTTGAGTCCACAGTGCTCTCTGGATGTAGGTAAACTACAACTTCCAAACTCAAGGTCAATTCCCAAGCAAACCCTTTCAGTACTTTCTGTTGGTAATGAGAGTTCAATGTGCCAAGTTTGGTTCAATTCCATTGTTGCAAGAGTTCAGGATGCTCTTTGATTGTAGGTAAACTATAAATCCCAGCAACTACAACTCCCAAATGTCAAGGTCTATTTTCCCCAAACTCCATCTGTGTTCACATTTGGGCATATTGAGTAATCATGCCAAGTTTGGTCCTGATCCAACATTGTTTGAGTCCACAGTGCTCTCTGGATATCGGTGAACTACAACTCCAAAACCCAAGGTCAATGCCCACCAAACTCTTATAGTATTTTCTCTTGGTTATGGGAGTTCTGTGTGGGAAGTTTGATTCCATTCCATCATTGGTGGAGTTCAGAATGCTCTTTGATAGCGGATGAACTATAACTCCCAGCAACTACATCTCCCAAATGACATTTTGTGTCATTTTGGTTGGTGGTGTGCCCTAGGATTTTGTAAATGTAAATGTGCTTGTGGCTCAAAAAAGGTTGAAAAACACTGATCTAGAGAATCATACAAACACTTCTAGGAGAGGATGGGGATGGACAAGTGAAAACATATATATTGAATCTGTGGATAAAGGGGGTCATACTGTATGTGAGATCCTGGCCACTTTTGTCATCCCACTTTCTCAGTCATCTTTGAAATGTCTTCTCACCTCCCAGGTCTTCTCACCTCCTTTCACTTTCCCCTCTTGACCTCAGCTTGCTTCAATTGCTCCAACCTGAATTAAAATTGCAAAAGCAGTTTGCACTCAATTAACTTAGCAAGGAGAGGGGGGCGGAATCTCATCCTTCCCTGTAGATCAGGGGTGCTCACACTTTTTCAGCATACATTTGCTACTCTTAAACCAACAAAAGTCCAAAGATCTACCTGTAATACTATAGTTGCGTGTTTTTAAATGTATCTATACACTCAGTGTGCTCCTGCTGCTGTTTCTGCCCACATAGCATTTCTTCTGCCTGCAGAAAGGGCATTGCAGGAAGGAGAAAATGCTATAAGAGGCGGGGCATGACCAGAGGGAGCACTCCACCCTGCCTGTCTCGCCGGCAACGGAGGCTGCATAGCTGCTTCTGGACAAGAGAGAGGCAGGGCGCTCCCTCCAGAGGCCCCGCCTCGTGCTTCCTTCTTCCTGCAATGCCCCGCAGGCGAAAGAAGCACCACAAGAGTGTGTGCGCGCACATGGCAGGAGCACCCCATCCGACTGGTGAGGCCCGAAGATCACCTGGAAGAGGGCCGAAGATCTACTAGTAGCTCCCGAGCTACCTAATGAGCACCCCTGCTGTAGATTCAAGAAAAAAGTGAACTATTGCAAGCTCTCATATTTATGTTATTCATCATTAATAACCTTTTCCATCTTGAACAAACACTGATTTTGTTTAGCCGCATGCATCCTGGTCTTCGTCCATGTATGTAGGAAGGTTGTGTGAGTGCAGTCCGAATTTCTGACATCAGCTTTGCAATTACTAGTGACACAAATGACCTTTAGGGAAGGAAACTTTTTTCCAAAATAGCAGGTACATGAAGCAATCCTGTTTGCTAGCATTTCCCCCTTCCTTCCTCTCTCTCTTCCTCTGGTCAGGAGGAGACAGCAGGAACAGATTTCGAAGATGCTTCTATGCTTTTGCCAAATGGAATTGGCAGGGAGGAGAAAGGTTGCATCCAAAGCCATCAAGAATGAAGGTCAGAAGCCACAGCGAAGAAGCCAATAATCAGAAAAAAGTTTTAAGGGGAAATAAAAGAAAACAATTGCAGCCAGATAAGACATAGCAGAATAGCCACTGTGCTTGCAGAAGTAAATGAGAACATCTCTTAAGGAGTAGGATCTGATCCTTGAGGCTCTGAGGCATCCACTCATCTCCCCTCGCTGAGATGAAGACAGAAAGTGAATCTACATTAGCAAAAACCAAAAACAAAACAAACCCAGACTCACTTCAAATTGATTGCCATCTGTCTCCTTGACAGAATATCACAAGTTTTATGGGATTTTTGAGGATTCCCCTGTTTGGGGCAAAGTCAAGGGATGGTCTATTTATTCCAGTGTATCTCGTGGCTTGAGGGTAATCTAGACCAGTGTTTCCCAACCGCTGTAGTGTGCCATGACAGACCTCCTGCTGACTGCCATTGAGAATTCAAGACTCTCTGCCCCCTTCCTTCCCCCTCCTCTTGCTGCCACAACGCCTGCTCCACCCAGCCGTTTTTTCCTTTGTGGGTGGAGGAGGATAGGGCCAGGTGAATTCTGGCGCGCTATTGGTTAAAGTGCGGGTCTCCTCCTGGCCAGCTCCTTGGCAATCAGCTGTCTCCAGCCAGCCGATTCAAATGTAAATGACTCCTACCATGACTGCTTTCCCATTAAAGACTATGTTTTCTCTGAAGCATTGCACACGGAGGAGAAAACTGGTGGAGCATTGGGCGGGGCATGGTTTGGGACCTGGGGCTCATCCATTTGGGCCTCACCCGCCGTGGCCCCATCTTCCAAGGGAAGGCTCTCCAGATTTCAGTAAGCTGTCTCTTGACAGCCTTGATTTTTGAGGACCCTGTTTCCAAGGGAGCCAGCATCGTGTGCTGGCTCTGCCACCTGCTGCCGTGAGAAACCCTTGCCCCCTTCCTTCCCCCCTCTTGCTGAAGGCTGGGAGGAGGAAGGGCGGGTGCCACCTCCTTCGGCCGTTCCCCAGCCAGCCTCCAATCCGCCATGACTCCCACCATGAAAGCCTCTGAAGCCACACGAGGAGAAAGCTGGTGGAGGGGCAGGGCAGCCTTGAGGGGACAGTTCCAAGCCAGCTGGCTCTGCCACCGCTGGCTTGGCACTGCCCCCTCAAGGCTGGAGAAGCCTGGAGGGGCAGGGCATGTCATGGCCTGGCTCCTCCCATGGCTTCGGCACTCCCAGCAGGCCACCATCCCCCAGCCGCTCTTTATTGTGTTAGAGTGTCATTTTGGTCGGTGGCGTGCCCCTGGATTTTTTTTAATGTTAAAAGTGTGCTGTGGCTCAAAAAAGGTTGGGAAACACTGATCTAAACCAGTGTTTCTCAACCTGGGGGTCAGGACCCCTGGGGGTCACAAGGAGGTTTCAGTGGAGTTGCCAAAGACCATCAGGTGTACTTCCCCCAAATTCCACCAGTGTTCACATTTGGGCATATTGAGTATTTGTGCCAAGTTTGGTCCAGATCCATCTTTGTTTGAGTCCACAGTGCTCTCTGGGTGTAGGTGAACTACAACTGCAAAACTCAAGGTCAATGCCTATCAAACCCTTCCAGTATTTTGTTTTGGTCATGGGAGTTCTGTGTGCTAAGATTGGATCAATTCATTGGTTGGCGGAGTTCAGAGTGCTCTATGATTGCAGGTGGACTATAAATCCCTGCAATTACGCCTCCCAAATGACAAAATCAATCCCCCACCCCCTCAACCCCACCAGTATTAAAAATGGGCATATTGGGGATTTGTGCCAAGTTTGGTCCAATGAATTCTGCATATCAGATATTTACATTACGATTCATAACAGTAACAAAATTACAGTTATGAAATAGTAAAAAAAAAGATTATGGGTGGGGGTCACCACAACATGAAAAACTGTATTAAGGTGTTGTGACATTAGGAAGGCTGAGAGCCACTGACTTAAGTGGAAGAGTGAAAAATGTGATATTCTCCAGCGAGAGAATGATCAATCAATTGACTGGTAAGCTGTTCCATTTGGACACCATGGTTTCATAAACAATAACTCCAAGTGGCTGACAACAAAGCAAATCAGGTCTGGTGATCTGTATTGCAGTTACGGAGCCATAATCGAGAGTTAAGTATCCATAAATTCTATGTAGGCAAAAAAGACCTAAACAGTCAACAGTCCCTTTGCCCATCTTAACGGTTGGCAGATACTCCAAGAGATGGAGGTCAGTTCCGTCAAACAGCACGATGTTTCTGTCTCCCCATCAGTGAGTGAGGTTGAGCCAATCAGATGAGCCAATCTGTTGATGTCCAAATAGGATGCCTGAGATGTCCAGAAATTCACATGGCATTCGGTGGCTGGGAGGAGTTGCAGTGGTGATATGGACAAGATCCAATCCCTTTCATTGCATTGTTGAGCAGAGGGAAAACGTAATGAAGCCAGTGTCCCATCTGGACAGCGGACTAGTGCAAATTGGACCTGATCCCATTGTCTAGATCAGTGCTGTCCAACTTCTAACCGGCCAAGGGCCGGACTTGAGGTCACTGATGACCTGGGGAGCCGTTCGGCCCCGCCCCCAAGCCCCGCCCCAGGCCCCTCCCCCAGCCCCGCCCCCGCCCCTCCCCCAGCCCCCTCCTAAACTGTCATTCTCCCTCCTCCTCTTTCTCCGGCGCCGCGGCGCATGGGACACCAGCGGCGCCAGGAAGGAGGAGGAGGCCCACCTCCTCGCACCCTCCCGCCCCCGGCGCAGCCGGTGTCCCGTGCGCTGCGGCGCCGGGGAAAAAGGAGGAGGAGGAGGGAGAGTTCTCCCTCCTCCTCCTCCTCTTCCACCGGCGCTGCGGCGCAGGGGAAAGCAGCGACGCGGGAAAGAGGAGGAGGAGGATGAAGAGGAGAACTCTCCTCCTCCTCCTCCCCTTTTCCCCCACCCGGGCCCTTGCCCGGATCCCGGGTGCCGGCGCGCGCGCGAGGAAAGAGGGACAAGGAGAAGGCAATCAGCTGACTGTCTTCTCCTTCGTCCCTCTTTCCCCGCCCGTGCGCCGGCGCCCGGGCTCCCCGTGTGCACGGGGACAGAGGACAAGGAGAAGGCAATCAGCTGACTGTCTTCTCCTTCGTCCCTCTTTCCCCCGCCCGTGCGCCGCGCCCGGGATCCCCGTGCGGCGCAGGGGAAAGAGGGACAAGGAGAAGGCAATCAGCTGACTACCTTCTCCTTCGTCCTCTGCCCCCGCCCCGTGCGCCGGCGCCGGGATCCCGTGCGACGGGGAAAGAGGACAAGGAGAAGGCAGTCAGCTGATTGCCTTCTCCTTCGTCCCTCTTTCCCCGCCCGCGCGCCGGCACCCGGGATCCCCGCGCGCGCGGGGAAAGAGGGACAAGGAGAAGGCAATCAGCTGACTGCCTTCTCCTTCGTCCCTCTTTCCCCGCCCGCGCGCCGGCACCCGGGATCCCCGCGTGCGCACGGGGAAAGAGGGACAAGGAGAAGGCAATCAGCTGACTGCCTTCTCCTTCGTCCCTCTTTCCCCGCCCGCGCGCCGGCGCCCGGGATCCTGGGCGCCGGCGTGCGCGTAGGGAAAAAGAGGAGGAGGAGGAGGAGAACTCTCCCTCCTCCTCCTCTCTTTCCCCCGCCCATGCCTTTGCCCGGATCCTGGCGCCGGCGCGCGGGGGAAAGAGGGACGAAGGAGAAGGCTATCAGCTGAGGGCCTTCTCCTTCGTCCCTCATCTTTCCCCACCCGCGCCCCTTGCCCCGATCCCGGCGCCGGCGCGGGGGGGGAGGGGGCGAAGGAGGAAGAAGGAAGCCAGCTGACTTCCTCCTCCTTCGCCCCTCCTCCTCCCCCGCGGACGCGCCACGGCTCCAATCGCGAGCCGCGGTGCAGGGAGGGAAAGGAGGAAGGGCGAAGGAGGAGCCAGATCACTTCCTCCTCCGTGCCCCGCCTCCCCCTCCCCCGGCCACCATTTTTTTAAAAAATAAATTTTTTTTTAAAAAATGGCGGCCGGGGCATAGCGGGGGCCGTGTCCAACAGGCTGGGGGCCGTGTACGGCCCCCCGGGCTGCCAGTTCAGTAGTTCTCAACCTTCTTAATGCCACAACCTGGTCTAGATCAGTAGTTCTCAACCTTCTTAATGCCACAACCCTTTAATACAGTTCCTCATTGTGGTGAGGAACTGAGGGTTTTGTATTTATTGTGTGGTTGTGTAGCAGCAAATTGGGAGTTATGGAACTCCAAGTGGCAAGTTACCTCTTACCAACACGGCGGCATGGACATGCGGGCGCAAGGATGAGAAAACACACAACAACTTCACTGCGCAACGTGAAATCAAAGATTTATTGCTTAACACCAGCTGGTGGGGTTGCCCACAGAATGTGCTGCGATAAGGGGCAAACGACCCCGGTCACCCTTAACACAAAGCTCTTATACCCTTCATGGCGGCATCCACAAAAGCTCGCCCTCCTTCATGAACATTTCACAAACATCATTGGCTGGTGTTACAGAACATTTCATTAATCCAATAAAATATAACATTTCCATTAGCATCACATCTTAATCCCCTCCTATTAGTTAGAACAATGAACATTTCTATGGTAGTCTTTCCCACAGTACAACTATCAGTGGCTGGGACCCTTCTGTTCCCAAATAGCAACATTTGGCTTCTGCAGACTCCTTGCCAGCAACGGAGGGGGCAGAATCCCTCTGCTCATGCGCAGTTCTCATCCATTTGGCACTAAGGTAAACAAACCTCATGCTTTGTACCCTGGCAGGAATGGCAGAAAGACACACACAAAGGTCTTGCTCAACAGCTGTCAGTCATGGGAAAACTTCAGCCCTCTGGGTGCTTTGGACTTCAACTCCCACCATTCCTAACAGCCTGAGGCCCTTTCCTGCTTAAGTGGCTGAGGGGGGAAAGGAAAAGGGCTGCTAGGAATGGTGGGAGTTGGAGTCCAAAACACCTGGAAGGTCCAAGTTTGCCCATGCCAGCTTTCGATTCCATCACCACATCTATCTTCAGCCTCTTGCGTTTGAATATATGTGATTATCTATGTGATTTTCTACCTTGTCGCTATGATTATGGTGCTGCTTCTTTAAATTGTCCGCAAACTGACTGTTATTGTGCGGATCCTGGAACTGACATTGGATAACACCGTGAGGATACACTTTGTTTTTTGCACTCACTTCCGTGATTTCATCAAATATCGTGAGTTTTCTGTAGAGGAGCACTCCGTGAACTTTCTACTTCCTGGTTTGCAACTCCTCCGCTCTCTGTGACGACCACACGCCGAACTACCTTTGATTTTCTCCAGCAGGATTGGGTACTTTGAATGTGTTTTTTGTGTATGATTATGTATGATTAATTGCGCATTTTGTACTGTGACGTAGTGGTGCTCCTTTAATAAGTAAGGATATTGGAGGTTCCAATTTCCCACGGCACACCTGATGATAACTCACGGCACACTAGTGTGCCCCGGCACACTGGTTGAGAAACACTGACCTAAGCTCAGTACATTGAAACACTGTTCAAATAAACGTTACAGTTATTTAACATAAATATCTCTCCTTGTTGCTCTTTCACTGAACTGAACTGAACTGAACTTTATTATTTATGAGTCGCCCTCCACGTTTGTGCTCCGGGCGACTTACACAACTAGCGATTAAAATATTAAAAATATTAAAATTTTAAATGGTTAAAATACTAGAATATCAGACTCAAAATAAACCCCTCACATCGGTAGCCAGGATTGTTATGGTGGCAGCGTGGTTGTAAAAAGATCCTCAAGCGAAGACGCTAGCTGTATGCGGCGAATCTTTACACTCATGTTGTGGTGACAACACTGAAACCTCCTCGTGACCCCCAGGGGTCCCAACCCCCAGGTTGAGAAACACTGGTCTAGATTACCTTCAAGCCATGGGGTACACTGGAATAAATAGATCATCCCTTGACTTTGCCCCAAACAAGGCAATCCTCAAAAATCTTATAAAACTTGTGATATCCTGTCAACTTTCAATTTGGAAGTTGTAGTTGCTGGGATTTAAAGTTCACCTACAATGACAGAGAATTCTGAACCCCACCAACGATAGAACTGGGCCAAATTTCCCTCACAGAAATCTCATGACCAACAGAAAATACTGTTTTCTGGTGGTCTTTGGTTACCCCTCTGACACCCCCTCGTGACCCTCCCCAGGGTTCCTGACCCCCAAGTTGAGAAACACTGATTAAGTCTTTCCGTCTTCTTCTAGCCTTTACTGTAGTTTTGCAAGTTTTGCGCAGTTAGCAGTATTTCCTTCCGCATGCATGCCTCCCACCCCTGTCCCTCCATCTCTTTTCCAGACCACCGCTCCTGCTCTTCCTGGGGATATTTGCCATCTGTTTTATAATTTTGTTGCTATCTGATGGTAGGACTCAACGACCTTTCCAGTCCTTTAATTAAAAATTTATTTCTTTTGAAAACCATCTTTGTCAAGCTCGTCCCACTAAATCATATCTTTTAGTGGGAAGCTGATCATTTTGACAAGATACGTGGCGGAAATTTATTAATTACTTTTTGCTATTTTTCCCAGAGTTATCTCTTAATCCACAAGTGAACACAGAGAGTAGGTGGTTCATTTGTAGGCCCAGTTCAAAGTATTGCTGCTAATCCTTTAAATCCCTTTATAGATTATGATCACTAAATCTGAAGGAACATCGAAAGGCCCTGATCCTAATGCCTTCTCGTGTTCTTATATGATAAGTGATTATTTGGAAGTGAAACTTTTCAGTAGTAGATTTGCCTTCATCCTTCCATTCTCTGCATTCCAGCTGGCATGCTGTATTTATAACCTGTTTTTGTCCAGAAACATGATGTACTCTCCAACCTTTCACAAATTAAGACTGGGACATATGTGTCTAAACCAGTGTTTCCCAACCAGTGTGCCGTGAGCGATCATCAGGTGTGGCGTGGAAATTGGAACCTCCAATGCCCTTTCTTCCCCTTCCTGCTGAACACTTTTACTTCTCCACTCGGGCTCCCTTCTTCCCAGCCTCGCTCTGCTCGCTTTGCTCTGGGGTAAGTCTGTGCAGTAGCACCCGCACAAGTCACATCTTCCTGCCTCCCCCTCCCCTCCTGAACATGCTCACGCTGCCCCCTCGGATCAATATGGTGGCAGAAGCGGCAGTGTAGAAGAAAAAGTAAGTGTTCGGCAGGAGGGGGAAGAAAGGGCGCGACGGGGGAGGAAGAGGTCTCTGTCGAAAGCTGGCATGGGCAAACTTGGACCTTCCAGGTACTTTGGACTCCAACTCCCACCATTCCTAGCAGCCTCAGGCCCTTTTCCTTCCCCCCCCCTCAGCCACTTAAGCAGGAAAGGGCCTCAGGCTGTTAGGAATGGTGGGAGTTGAAGTCCAAAACACCCAGAGGGCCGAAGTTTTCCCATGCCTGTTTTAGGGTCCTTAAAGTGGTGAGCCTCCTTCCAACATTGTGATTCTGGATAGAAAGCAAACAACAACATAACATAACATTGTTTGAGTCCACAGTGCTCTCTGGGTGTAGGTGAACTACAACTTCCAAACTGAAGGTCAATTCCCAAGCAAACCCTTTCAGTACTTTCTGTTGGCAATGAGAGTTCAATATGCCAAGTTTGGTTCAATTCCATTGTTGCAAGAGTTCAGGATGCTCTTTGATTGTGTGTTAACTATAAATCTGTAACTGTAGAAACTGTAACTCCCAAATGTCAAGGTCTATTTTCCCCAAACTCCATCTGTGTTCACATTTGGGCATATTGAGTATTCATGCCAAGTTTGGTCTTGATCCAACATTGTTTGAGTCCATATACTGTAGATGAACTACAACTCCAAAACTCAAGCTCAATATCCACCAAACTCTTATAGTATTTTCTCTTGGTTATGGGAGTTCTGTGTGGGAACTTTGTGTCTTTCTGCCATTCCTGCCAGGATATCTATGTTGTGTCCATCGAAACAGGCCCAGGTTTCACACTGAGTATATAAATACATTTAAAAACATATTAACTATATGTATGACTGTGTTAGAGTGTCATTTTGTGTCATTTTGGTTGGTGGTGTGCCCCAGGATTTTGTAAATGGAAAAGGTGTGCCGCGGCTCAAAAAAGGTTGAAAAACATTGAATTAGATAATGTGAAAGGGACCACTCTCCACCTTATTATTGGGATTAGTTTTTTCCCATTATTCTTATGATGCACATTTCTAATCTCTCTTGCTTTTCACTTATGGTTTATTAGGCTTGTTTTGTTTAACATGGATGTTATACGGCAACTAACACACTTTAGAAATTATCACATAAACCTTCTACAGTCTTTCTAGATGCCATGCATTTATTTTTGAAAACCACCTCGAATCCGAGTTTTGGTAGAATGGTGAGGTGTAGGTGATTATGATGATGATGAGAATCCTATATGGCAATAATGAATTTGTGATGGTACACCTGAGCTTATGGGAAAACTATAGTGTCTGACTTTACTTGGGGGCTATCTGTATACCTTCTGTTGAGATTAAGACCCTTAGCAGACAGAGGCACTTTAGGCAAGGTGAAAGGATAACCAAAAATGAGTTTACTCCAAACAAGATAAATAACTCCACCTGGGATTATCATCAGGTAATTTAAAACAATACATTGCAAAAGGAGCCTTTGCTGGCTGCAGTCATCTCTCTGGATTCTTCTGCCTCTAGTGCAAAGCAATGGTTATAAACTGTCTCAATCTTCTTTCTTGTGATGTATAAGCTGGTCATAGGCTTCTGTTGTCCTTTGGACTGGTGGTATAAAAATACTGCTGAATGCAGGTGCTAAGGATGCCTGTTTTTGGATTGCTTGGGTCTAGGATACCAGACAACACCCCAAGCCTCTAGTGACTGTAGAAAAAATGAGGAGTCCAGCAAGAGAGCTCTATACAGGGAAATGGAATAGACCAACTAAGACTGGGCTCTGGGGGGATTTTAAGCTCCACCCAAAACTAATACAAAGGAAGGTATCTACACTATTGGGAAAATCTATGAACGGGGGAACTGAAGCAGAGGAGACCACAGAATTAGTAGCCTGGAGTTATATACTCGCAAGTATTGCATATTAATGATCCACACATATCTGCTACTTTAGGAACAATGCAGAGACGGTGAAAGTCCCCCAACCTGTACTTCCCAGGCAGCATTCACTGCAATTGACAAGGGTTTCTTTCCTGTTGTTTGTGAAGCACCTGCCTGCCATTCCTACACACTCCTTCTGCACAAGGGATAATTATGACATGGATTTTGTTTTTGCCTATTACAATGAGGATCACTCACAGGAGAGAATGGGAATGGCAGCCAACTGCTTTCCAAACAACAAGGAACAGAGCTCTGCTAAAGGCAACAGCTGCTACACGGTCAATGGGAATGTGGGACCATTGAGCTAGAATTCGCCTTGTAGAACTGTTGCTATGGTGCTTATGTACGAGGGCGGGTCAATAAATCAGTGACTTTTTGAATGAAACACAGGTTTTTGGATAAAAAATCATTTTATTATTCAAAAAATCACAGACTTATTGACCCGCCCTCGTATATATGAAAAACATATGGGCCTCTGGTTGCTGATTTCATTTTAATTTTTAGCTGTTCAACTAAGTTCATTTCAAAACTTGTAAATTTCTAAGAGATGCAGAGAAGGCAAAAGAGAAGCTGCGCTCATTCTAAAAGCACTGGAGTATATACAGTTTGCTTCAGGACAGACAATACGAGGGCAGGTCAATAAGTCCATGACTTTAAGTCCATGACAATAAGTCCAAGCCGCTCTGAGTCCCCCCTCGGGGGTTGAGAAGAGCGGGGTATAAAATCTTTCAAATAAATAAATAATAAATTTTTGAACTTCCCGCCTCTTAGCTGAAAGGGGCAACACTGCTCCTGTCAACAGGCATCTGTCAGATTGTGCTTAGTCTGTCAGTTGACTCCTGTCAAAATTTGAACAAGCTGCATCATTTAGTTTGTGTTTGACAGCCATTGATAGCAGACTACCTCATGATTTGAGGAGAAAATGGAAATAAGTGGATTTTGTGTACTCATTAAGCATTATTTTTTGTGGGGGGAAAACCATCACTCAAACCAAGGCTAAGCTTGATATATACTTTGGGGACTCTGCACCATCAATTTCAATGGTAAAAAAGTGGTTTGCTGAATTTTGTTGTGGCCGTACAAGCACGGAAGATGCCAAACGTTCTGGACACCCAGTTGAGGTCTCTACGCCCAAAACAATTGAAGAAATTCACGATATGGTGTTGGCCGATCGGAGATTGAAAGTACAAGAGATTGTGAAAACCATAGGCATCTCACATGGCTCAGTGGTTTCAATTTTAAATGATCACTTGGGTATGAGAAAGCTTTCCGCAAGATGGGTGCCGCATTTGCTCACAATTGACCACAATGCAAGGGTCCACACATGTGCTGTTTCCATGGCAACAATCCATGAATTGGGATACAAATTGCTCCCTCATCCGCCCTATTCTCTGGATTTAGCCCTGAGTGACTATTTCTTGTTTCCAAACCTGAAGAAATGGCTTGGCAGAAAGAGATTTGACTCCAACGATGAAATAATCTCACAAGCAAATACCTATTTTGATGACCTCGACAAATCTTATTTTTTGGAAGGGATAAAAAATTGGAGAAACGCTGGACAAAGTGTATAGAGCTCAAAGGAGACTACGTTGAAAAATAAAATGATTTTTTTATCCAAAAACCTTTGTTTCATTCAAAAAGTCACGGATTTATTGACCCACCCTCGTACATACTAAGCAAACCTCTTCTTTTTCTCAGAAGTTCTTTGCAAAGTTTGTAAATCCCTGGATTTAGATTGGTAACCTCTTTTTCTCACATTTGTCGCACACTCATCGAATCGTACAAAAAATAATTATTCACAGCTGTTTGGTGTCTTGCCACTGATTTGATGATGGAGCCCAAATGAACACGGTCCCAGTGAAGGTTTCCCAATGTAAAAAGCAGCTGGAGAGAACTGGGGGGAACAGGCATAATTGCATTTTTCAAATTGCCTACTCCTGTTGAAAACGAAGCGGGCCATTGTTATTAAAAATGAATAAACAGGTAGCAGGCGGGCGTCTCAGCAGAGCCTTGCAAATAATTTTGCTATTGGCACAGATGCTTAAGACACAAACAGATTCCACGAGACTTAACACTCCCTTTCCTTTTTCTATAAAAAGCCTTTAAGTGCATTCAATTGGTTTTCGACTGACTTTTGAAGGAATTGCTTATCAGAGAACCCCACTCTACAACCCCGCCTATCACTTATACCCCTCACTCCCAACACCCATTCACTCTATAGTTTGCAAGCTCATCAGTGAAGCCATGTTCTACATGCCAAAGGCCCCTTATTCAACCCCAAGTTAGTATAATTCCCCTTTGGGTCTTCGTTAGTCAGAAATGTTATGAAAGACACAATAATAACAACAATTCTACACACAGCAAAGTCTAGATCCAAGCCATTATTTAAAGCTGCACTGCTGATCTGAGATTTTCTCTGGGATAAGCAATAAATAGTCCCTCTAGTAAGCAGAACGATCTCTGATTTAGCTCTGCCGACACAACTTTAATTTGTTGTATAAATGCAGCAAGCAAAAACCCTACATTTTGCCAAATTGCTGACGAACTGCAGGAGGAATTTGTCCATTTACAGAGACAGAAAAGTGCAGCTGATGTCTGTGTACTTCACTCTCCTAGTCTCTGATGTGACCCTAATTATGTTGGGATAACAAGCAGGAGAAGCAAAAAAAAAAAGATCCTCCCTGTTCCTTGTAAGTTTTAGGGGGGCCAGATTGCCACCAGAAGACTCCTTCCTATGAAATCCTGTTCCTAACGTGTGTGTGGCATATGAGCTAGAGCAGGGCTGTCCAACTGGCAGCCCTGGGGCCGTACACGGCCCCCCAGCCCCTTTCCTACGCCCCTAATCTTTCCGCGCACCTTTCTCCTCACGCGGGGCCCGGAGGCGGCCCTCAGAGCGAGACCCGGTGCTGGCGCAGGCCCTGCAGCAGGCGCTCTTGGCCGCCATGGGACTAGGCCGCTACCCGCGGGCCCAGCTGGAAGTCAGCGCCCTGCTGCTCGAGGACGACGGGTCTGTGCTCCTGGATCCATTTGGGAAGGTAGACTGAAGCAGGGGGCTCCCTTTGTTATTAGTAATATATTTAATTGTATATTTTGTTATTAGTAATATATTTAATTGTATATTTTGCCCCTTATTCTTTTATAATCATTCTGTTCCATTGTTTTATTTATTTATTTTATAATTAAAAATGCAACTAGTAATTTGTGGGTGGAGCCGGGGGCGGGGAGGGGGCGGAGCTGGGGCTTGGCCCCCCAGGTGATCAGTGACCAGAATTCCGGCCACAGGTCCGGTAGAAGTTGGACAGCCCTGAGCTAGAGCAGGGGTGCCCACACTTTTTCAGCATGCAAGCTACTTATGATAAAACCAAGTCAGAAAGATCTACCTGAGAGAAAAGCAGGGTGGAGCTGGGAGAGGGGGAGGGGCCTGGCGGGGCCTGGCTCCGCCCCCTCCCTGCTCTGGCCTCCACAGCTTTAGCCTTGGGAGGTATGCCAAGCCAGTAGTGGCCAGCTATGCCACTACTGGCTTGGCATACCCTCCTCAAGGCTAAAGAAGCTGTGGTACCACTGTAGCCGGGGAGGGGGCGGGGCCTGGTGCAGCATGGCTCCGCCCCCTCAGAAGTGCCCCATCCAGCTGGGATCGACCTCCTAAGGTCCCGGGATCGACCAGTCGATCGCGAGCCACCTAATGAGCACTCCTGAGCTAGAGCAAGGCTTCTTATACTTTTTCCACTCGTGACCCCTTTCTGACTGACAAATATTTACATGATCCCAGGTATACAAGAATATAAAATAGATATGAAAATTGAACATTTACTGATAATGCTAGTCGCATTATTAGTCGCATCATGATTTAAGTATGCCTTAAATCAAGAAATAGTTTTCTAAGGTCTACAGAGATACTAGCAGGAACACCTCAGTAAGTGAGAGTCCAAAGGTGGTAGGCTAAAACCTGAAGCCTCAAGCCATGGCTGATAGTGAATGCGAGACTCCCCCCTGGGCACACAGAAGACTGGGCGACTTGGAGGGTGCTGAACAGACTGCTCTCTGGTACCACAAAATGCAGAGCCAACCTTAAGAAAGTGGAGTCCACACCATGCGAGTGTGGAGAGGAGAAAACTACAGACCACCTATTACAATATAGTCTGAGCCCTGTCACAGGCACAATGGAGAGATAGCACAGCAGTAACAACAGCTGTGTTTGCAATCAGAAGGTTGCATGTTCGATTCCCAAGCTGGTCTGGACACCCAGCTGTGAGCCCTGTCCACCTAACACAGGGGTGCTCACACTTTTTCAGCATGGGAGCTAATATTTAAAAAAAACAAGTCCCAAAGATCACCTACCCAGAAATGTAAAACGTATAACTATTTTCTTATTTATTTATTTATATTTATTATTCATTTTTATGTACCGCTCCTTCCAGCAGGCTCGGGGCAGTTTACATAAAATGAAGTTATAAAACATCAACATTTCAATTTAATAACAACAATATAAAACAGAGCATAAAATACATCCAACCACCCCATTTCTCCCACACTGCCATATTACCACACATATTATCAGCCAGAAAGTAAGAAGAGAGGCTTTTGAACTGCAAGGCCATTTAATACTCAGCAAGGTAAACAAAGGGGCATGCAAAAATACATCCAACCACCCCATTTCTCCCACATTTCCATATTCCCCAACATATATTTCTCAAGGAACAAAGCAAGCAGAGAGGCTTTGGAGCTAAAAGGCTATTTTTAAACAGTAAAAATAAACAAAGAGACATGCCACAGAACAATCAAGCACTCATCCCAAAGTAAAAAAGACCGACCTTTGAGATGTGGTAAGGAAATGACCCCAAAGCGTCCTCCTTCTCCTCCTCCGTCGTTGCTCCTATTTCCACGCCGCCAGCATGCGTGCCACCTCCAAGAGCTCACGAGAAGTCCGAGAGGCAGAATGGGCGCTTCTGCGCATGCGCACGGGGCCAGCCATGCATCGCGTCATCCAGGCCCGCCCCCTTTGGTCTCCTATGACTCTGAGTGGCTGGAGAAGGACAGAGGGAGAAGGAGGAATCCAAAAGAGGGGGCCCATTCTGCCTCTTGGACTCTGCAGCTTTTGGAGGCGGCGCGTGGGCAGGGAGCGGGGAGGAGCAACGCCGGCCTCAGAAGCGGCGTTTTCGGCCGCTTCTGAGGCTGCCCGGCATGTCACTTTAGGAGGGAGGGAGGGAGGAGCCAAGGGGAGGCCCCACCCTTGGGGCCACTGCCGCGCATGAGCGGCATCGGCTCCGGGGGTGGGGCTTTCCTTTATCCTCCTCCTCGCGCTAGCGAAGAGGAAGAGGCGGGGCGGGGGCGAAGCCGGGGGCGGAGGCAGAGCCTTTGGCCTAGGGCGCCAAAAGGCTATGATCCGGGCCTGGCGCACCTGATGATCGCTCACGGCACACTAGTGTGCCACGGCACACTGGTTAGGAAACACTGATTTAAAAGACTGCACTCGAGATAACAGGGATCGGCTTGTCTATGAGGACTCCATTCCTGTGGCTGAAACCTTCAAAGTCAAATTATGGCATTGATAGGAACCAAGACATTGTCTATCCATTATTTTTTTACAACACCGTGTATTTCAGAGGGAGGAACGGATACAACCACCTCTAAGTATTCCTTGCCTAGGAAAACTCTACAAATTAATGGTGACAGGTGACCTGAAGGCACATGCAAACAGGTGTCTTCTGTTGCCACCAGCTATCAATGCTGATCAAGGAAGAATCTTCTCTGTCATCGCAGGCCATTGAGCAGGTGGCTTTCTCAAGATTTAGAAGCCTTTCTACCCCTTCACAAGCAGAAGTGGTTGCCTCCTTCTCTGATGTTGTGGAGAAACGTTTCAGCTGCCCTATGGGTGTTCAGAATATTCATTAGTTTCATTAAACTGCACTTGTTTAAAAATGGAGAGAGGCAGCTCTTCCGAGGCTAGAGGCTTGCCAGACAACTGTATTTTCCTCCGCTAAGTGTGACATGCAAATAAAAGTATTTCAGATTTCAAAGCCAGGGTTGTTGTGGGTTTTTTTCCCCCTCCGCTGTCCTGTTTTTACCTCTGAATTTCAGGGCTTTGGGGACTTGTTAGAGAAAAGATCAAACATAGTGTCTGCGTAAATGCATAATACATATATTTTCCTCACAGGGGTATTGAGGATTAATTAGTTGCTGATTGGAAACCACTTTGAAGATGAAAAGCTCCATATGCACTCTAAAGATTATAAATATTTTTTGTTGTCTGCGGAAGCCAGATGATTTTTTAAAATTTTATACAAAAAAATGTGTTAACTGTAAATTGTTAGAAAATAGTGTTGTTCTTGGCTGGAAGGAGACTATCAGTAATTACAGAGTAGTTGCTTTAATAGCTGCTGTTCAAGTAGCTATTGGTGGTTTTGGGGGTTCATCTTAGCGGCATGACGGTCCAACCCTCTCCTTCGCAGGTGGTTAGAAACCCAAAGAATGAAGCATCAACATGGAATTGCAGGTCAAAAAGACATTAAAGAGAATGCATATTAGGCCTGGTTAGGTTCGTCATATCCATACGAAATTCATTTTAAATTTGTATTTAAATGACTATAGAAACGTTTTCGACGGGCTGCAAGCAACCTGGAAGCGAATTACCAATTTTGAAGCCACCAGCTGCCATTTTTCGTAAAGAAATCTCCATTTTCGGAAAGGGTTTTCCTTTCCCTGGCTATCCTTTCCATCGCATTGCCTGAGAACAGCCCCGTTCAGATCTGGGAGTAATAGTAATAATAATAATCTATATATATAAATTTGCTCAGTCCGTTTAATGTCGTATATAGACAAAGAAACTATGGCTCGCAGAACCACCAAACTTTACAACCGACTGGACCATTACACTGGCTACAGACAACGCCAAAAAAACGACCCTACGTACCTCCCAACACCCCAAAAAACGATCCCCAAAAAACTGCCAACGGAACTCCCACCCCAGCCTCTCCGCTGCCAGCGCAAACGTTTGGAACGTTCGCACATGGAAGCCAGAGCGCCTCCTCTGCCTCCTCCTTTGATCAGGAAGAGCGGCGGGGGGGCCTGGAAGGAGGAGGAGACACCCCTCCGCTCCTCCCCAGCCCCTCCCACCTCCTCCCGTGCCCCCCTGCCGCTGTCCCGGTAAGGAAGAGTGGCGGGGGGGCGTGGCAGGAGGTGGGGACACCCCTCCGCTCCCCCCAGCCCCTCCCACCTCCTCCCGCGCCCCGCCGCTGTCCCGGTAAGGAAGAGTGGCGGGGGCGTGGCAGGAGGCGGGACACCCTCTGCTCCTCCCCAGCCCCTCCCACCTCCTCCCGCGCCCCCCCCGCTGTCCCGGTAAGGAAGAGTGGCGGGGGGGGGGCGGGCAGGAGGGGGGACCCTCCCTCCCCCCAGCCCCTCCCACCTCCTTCCGCGCCGCCCCGCGCTGTCCCGGTGAGGAAGAGCGGCGGGGGTGTGGCAGGAGGCGGGGACACCCTCCGCTCCTCCCCAGCCCCTCCCACCTCCCGAGCCCCCCCACTGTCCCGGTAAGGAAGAGTGGCGGGGGGAGCCCCTCCCACCTCTCCCCGCCCCCCCGCCACTGTCCCGGTAAGGAGGAGTGGCGGGGGGCCTGGCAAGAGGCGGGGACACCCCTCTGCTCCTCCCCAGCCCTTCCCCCCTCCTCCCGCGCCCCCTGCCGCTTTCCGGTAAAGAAGAGTGGCGGGGGGCGTGGCAGGAGGCGGGGACACCCCTCCTCTCCCCCCAGCCCCTCCCACCTCCTCCCGCGCCCCCCGCCGCTGTCCCGGTAAGGAAGAGTGGCGGGGGGGCGTGGCAGGAGGCGGGGACACCCCTCCGCTCCCCCAGCCCCTCCCACCTCCTCCCGCGCCCCCCCGCCACTGTCCCGGTAAGGAAGAGTGGCGGGGGGCGTGGCAGGAGGCGGGGACACACCCCTGCTCCTCCCCAGCCCTCCCACCTCCGCCCCCGCCCCCCGCCACTGTCCCGGTAAGGAAGAGTGGCGGGGGGCATGGCAGGAGGCGGGGACACCCCTCCGCTCCCCCCAGCCCCTCCCACCTCCTCCCGCGCCCCCCCCGCCGCTGTCCCAGTAAGGAAGAGTGGCGGGGGGGCGTGGCAGGAGGCGGGGACACCCCTCCGCTCCTCCCCAGCCCCTCCCGCCTCCTCCCGCGCCCCCTGCCGCTTTCCCGGTAAGGAAGAGTGGCGAGGGGGCATGGCAGGAGGCGGGACACCCTCTGCTCCTCCCCAGCCCCTCTCACCTCCTCCCAAGCCCCCTGCCACTGTCCCGGTAAGGAAGAGTGGCAGGGGGGCGTGGCAGGAGGCGGGGACACCCCTCCGCTCCTCCCCAGCCCCCTCCTCCTCCCGAGCCCCCGCCACTGTCCCGGTAAGGAAGAGTGGCGGGGGCGTGGCAGAGGCGGGGACACCCCTCCGCTCCTCCCCAGCCCCTCCCACCTCCTCCCACGCCCTAAAAACACACATTCACCCTAAAAACACCCACACAACATTAAACCAAAAGACGCACAGAAATGTACTCACAAACAACCCCAGTACCATGTATTCACACACAACACCAAACACCCACAAACTTTCCTTACCTTCTTTACAGCAAACATCCGTGCAGCGCTGAGTCGATGGCATGTTTCCTCGAACAAAACCAAACTACATTTCCTGCATACTTTGCAACAGGACACGCCCACCGCTGGGAGGGAAAGGAAGAGGCCGGAGGGGGAGGCTTGGCTGGCTCCTCCCCTCCGGGCTCTTCCTTCCCTCCCAGCGGTGGGCGTGTCCTGTTGCAAAGGATTCAGGAAATGTAGTTTTGTTTTGTTCGAGGAAACATGCCATCGGCTCAGCGTTGCACGGATGTTCCTGTAGAAGGTAAAGAAAGTTTCTGGGGAAGGAAAGTATACAAGGAATGAAGGAATAGGAAAACAATATGAAGGGAAGGAAGGAAGGAACAGAAAAGAAAGGAACACATACACACAAAAGGGGTTAGCCACAGACACACATATATACATCCACACATATATACATACACACATACACATATATACATCCACACACATATATACATACACACATATACATATATACACATCCACACACATATACATACACACACATATATACACAGATGCACACATACATATATACACATCCACACACATATATACATACACACTTATACATATATACACATCCACACACATATATACATACACATATACATATATATACACACATGCACACATACATATATACACATCGACACACATATACACATCCACACACATATATACATACATATATACTGTATACATATATACACATGCACACATACATATATATACACATCGACACACATATATACATACACATATACACACATGCACACATACATATATACACATCGACACACATATATACATACACACATATACATATATACACATTCACACACAAATATACATATATACACATCCACACATATATATATATACATATATACACATCCACACACATATATACATACACATATACACACATGCACACACATATATACATATACATCAATACACATCCACACACATATATAGCACAGCAACGCGTGCACGGGTCAGCTAGTAATAATAATAAAAATACACTTTATTTATATTCCGCTCTTCTCACCCCGAAGGGTGCTCAGAGCGGATTACAGGTACTTAGCAGACAATCCCTGCCGTTTTCAACATACACACATATAGACGAACAGAGGCAAACTCTGGCCACCAGGGGGAGCTGACGCACTCCTCATCTCTCAGCATTCCCAGCGTCCTTTGTTGTTCCTTCTGCTTTCCTCAGCATTCCTGGAGTTCTTTAATGGCCTCATAATTCAGTCAAAATTTGCCTCCCCACTTAATGTGGTACCTTTATCTCCTACTTGACAGATACAACTGTCTTTCGGGCTGCAAAGGTCAGCAGCATGCTACACTTAAGGGTCGAGCACCCACCTCAACCCGGGCAGGCCTCGAATTCATGACCTATTGGTCAGAGAGATCTTATGCAGCTGACACTTAGACAGCGGTGCCACATGGGATTCCAAGCGTTAGTTCCCTGATGGCGAGGAGGAGTGGATGCCCTCCACTGCTCCTCACCAGCTGGGAACTAACGCGTGTTAAAACTAACGCGCATTAGGTCCCAGGTGGCGAGGAGAAGTGGAGGGCATCCCCTCCTACACTCCTCCTCGCCAGCTGGGAACCATTAGTTACAGCCATGGTGTTCCCAGGTGATGAGGGGGAGTGGATTGCATCCCATCCACTCCTCCTCGCCAGCTGAGAACCAACACGCGTTAGCTTTAAGGCTTTCCTACTGACAGTACTGTTTCTTTCTTACTTACTGCGCATGCGCGGGCGCCATTAACGAAGCCTTCCGAATTTTGTCAATTTTTTACGAATCAATTTTGAAATTTCCAAGGAAATTTTCGGAAGTACATCAGATACGAAGCGCCAGCGCCTCCTACATCCGCAGCGAGTTTTGGACCAATTTTTTTCTTGATCAACCAGGCCTAATGCATATGCCTTCTGATCAAACTGTTTTCTTTTCAAAACTCAGATTGCTTCACAGGTGCCATGTATACTCGTGTATAAGTCGACCCGGTGTATAAGTTGGGGTTTTAGGACCAAAAGTATGGATTTTAATAGGGGTCAGACAATCAAAAAGGGCTTTTGTCACTCTACTCAAAGAAAATAATTGCTCCTTTTTTGGTATAAGGTTTGGAAAAGCATGGATCTGAATCCTGTGCATTCTCCCATGTTTGTGTTCCTGAGGTTTCATGTCTGACAAAATGACCTCTCTAAGCACTTTCTAGGTTTTCCAGTGTGCTCATATGGAAATCCAGTCCTTCATTTCAAGAGGGTGTGCTATTATTTGTGGTTTCATGTATCCACACCAAGTCCAGGAACATATGTGGGGTAGAAAAGGGTTCACTGTTATACATGGTTTCACATATTGACCTGAAGCCCAGGAACATATCCTGTGTGCAGATATGAGGGTTGAGCTCGGTCTCTCATTGAACATAGAGAAAACCAAAGTGCTCTTCCAGCAGTAACCAGCCAATCCCTCTCTGATACCAGAAATACAGCTTAATGGTGTAACCTTAGAAAATGCTGACCATTTCTGCTACCTTGGCAGCCACCTCTCCACAAAAGTCAATATTGACTCTGAAATATAACACCGCCTGAGCTCTGCAAGTGCAGCATTTCTCCAAATGAAGCAGAGAGTGTTTGAGGATTGGGACATCCGTAGGGAGATCAAGGTGCTTGTTTACAAAGCTACTGTCCTCCCAACCCTGCTATACGCCTGTGAAACATGGACAGACATCACACTCAACTCTTGGAACGATTCCATCAGTGTTTCCTCTGAACAATCCTACTAATCTCTTGGGAAGGCAGGCAGACAAATGTCAGCATGCTGGAAGAAGCAAAGACCACTAGCATTGAAGCGCCATCAAGCCCGCTGGACTGGCCACGTTTTCCGAATGCCCAATCATCGTCTCCCAAAGCAGTTACTATGCTCCCAACTCAAGAATGGAAAATGTAATGTTGGCAGACAGGAAAAGAAATTTAAAGATTGGCTTAAAGCCAACCTTAAAAACTGTGGCACAGACACTGGGAAGCCCTGGTCCTTGAGCACTCTAGCTGGAGGTCAGCTGTGACCAGCAGTGCTGTGGAATTTAAAGAGGCATGAATACAGGCCCGGACTAAGACGTTTTTGCGCCTTAGGCCACACTTTGGAATTACGTCCCCTTTTGCGCGCTGCCACTCGGGCCCCGCCCCCAGAGGGAGTGACGTTGCTCGGGCTCTGCCCCCGGAGGGAGTGACGCTGCTCAGGTTCCACTCCTCCTCCCTCCCTCCTTCTGAGACCATGGCGAGTTGTCCCAGTGGCAGCTGCTCGGCGCCCTTCCACGTGGCGTCCCATTCATGCAGCGCAGTTGCTGCTGTCTTTGGGACAACTCCCCGTGGTCTCAGAAGGAGGGAGGGAGGAGGAGTGCAGCCCGAGCGACGCCACTCCCTCCGGGGGCAGGGCCCGAGTGATGTCGTTCGGGCCACGCCCCCGGAGGGAATAACGTCACACGGGCCCCGCCCCCGGAGAGAGTGGCGTCGCTCGGGCTGCACTCCTCCTCCCTCCCTCCTGAGACCATGGCGAGTTGTCCCAAAGGCAGCGGCAGCTGCATGAATGAGGCGCTGCGTGGAAGGGCGCTATGCAGCTGCCGCTGGGACAACTCGGCGTGAGTCATCGCTATTTTTATTTTGCCTTGATCTGGCACCCCCCTCGGCTTATGCCCATAGGCCATGGCCTTGCTGCCCTAAATGATAATCCGGGCCTGCATGAATAGAGGGCAAAAGGGAGAAACATGCCAAAAGGATTGCACATCAAGCCAACCCTGACCGAGACTGCCGTCAATCTGGAAACCACTGTGAAAGAACATGTGGGTCGAGATTAGGGCTCCACAGTCACCTACGTACCACCTCCAAGACACTACACTTGGAAGGCCATCATACTCTGACAATGAGGGATGGCCTAAGTAAGTAAATAAGTAAGTAATTATCTCCCAATATTGAGAAGAGACTCCCAAGCCCCCATTCACCTGAATCTAAGGTTAAATTCTCCTCGTTGACCTTCAGAACTCCCAGAACCCTTCAAAGAAGCTGTATTTGTACTGGCCCTATCAATACTCTAGCAATGTAGAACAGTGTTTTCGGTGTTGTTTTTTGTTTCTTGATCTGAGCCTTTAGATTCCATACAAAAATAAAAATAAAATCCCTCCAGGGTCGGCTTCTAGTATTCCTAGAAGAAAATAGGTGCTACAGTTCAGACAGAGAGTGATTATAGTCTGAGGTGAAGTCTGAAGTCTGGAAACTGTGCCCTAGGAGGAGGAGGAGAGCAGGGAGCTGGTAGCCTTGACAAAAGAAGGTTAAGCGGGAACATGACAGCCATGTTGAAGAGGGAACATGACTCCCAGAATTCCTAATACCCTACTTTCTTGTGGAAGTTTTTTTCCCTTTACCTCTCCTTTTGAAATATGACTGATCAGGTGCAAGTACTGGATGGTTTCCTGAGGGATTAAAACTGGACTCTCTTAATGACTGGAACTTCCAGCTGTTAGGAATTTGTGGTGTCAGGCCCAGGTTCTGTCAACCTAGCAGTTCGAAAACATGCAAATATATGTAGATCAATAGGTAACAGCACTCCATGCAGTCATGCCAGCCACATGACCTTGGAGGTGTCTACGGATAACGCCAGCTCTTTAGCTGAGAAATGGAGATGAACCCTAACCCTAACCCTAGTCAGACATGACTAGACTTAATATCAGGGAAAACCTTTACCTTTATGTGACCGACTATGTGATGAATGTTGCGTCCTCACCATTGAGCCTTTGTATCCAACTATTGCTTGCCTGCCGCCTTTATGTGTATTTAACACGATATCTACCTATTTCAACTTGGCCTTGAAAAAGACCAAAAGGTCGAAATGAGATGCGGGATTCCAGGTTAAAACACTCCCTCGTCGGCCCGTGTACAGTGGAGTTGTCCCCCTAACCGCGACTGCCTCCACTTGGATTTCCAGGAGCAGTTCGCGGCTTGGCAGCGGCTTTTTCGCCCCAGCAGCAGCTTCCGTCTCTGTTTACGTTCTACGGAGCAGGTTGATGCTCTGCAGCAGCTTTTCGGCCACCCCACTCCATCCAGGATTTACAAATATAGGACCTTACCCTGTAGAGAACATTCTACTCATCTGTTTGATTATCAGTCCAGCTCTCGTCGAACTTTAGGGTACATAGGACTCTACATTAGAGTATTTGAACTCGAGACTCTGGGCCTGATATTGTATTCTATGGGTAAGAGAGACGTATACTTCTTGGTCTCTGGGAGTGTGCCGATTGTGTTGGTGTTTGTTCTCATGCTCACATTTGTGTATTTTGCATTGTTGATATTATGACGTTTATATGATATGTATGTGATACAACCCACACTTTTGCAATATTACTTATTATGATTTATATCATACTGTTCTAGCGTGTTTATTTAGCTGTCCTTGAGCAAGCAGGGATAACCAGCATTGAGGCCATGCTATTGAGAACACAGCTGCGCTGGGCAGGGCACGTCTCTAGGAGGGAGGACCACCGCCTCCCAAAGATACTACTCTATGGTGAACTCGCCACGGGTCAGCGCAAGAGAGGCGCCCCCAAAAAGAGATATAAGGACTCCCTGAAACAACATCTCAGGCTCGGTCAGATTGATCACCAAAAATGGTCCACCCTGGTCTCTCATCGGGAGGCATGGAGATGCACTATCCACAATGCTGCGGCCTCTTTCAAGAAGACACGCCGAATGGATCTCGAAGCGAAACGACAACGCATAAAGAACCGCAACTTGAAAACATCACCATCCAAGTAGACTTTCTGCTGTGCTTTCTGCAACCAAACTTGCCTATCTCAGATTGGCCTTTTTAGTCATCAACGCGCTTGTAAAAAGTGTGGGATGAGTCCTTCCTAAGAATCTTCGTTCGCAAAGTAATGCCGAGAGAGAGACCTTTATGGCAGTGTTTCCCAACCAGTGTGCTGGGGCACACTAGTGTGCCGTGAGCAATCATCAGGTGTGCCTTGGGAAATTGGAACCTCCAGGAGGGGAGGGGGGGGAGAGTCTAGTGTGTTGAAGTATAAAAACCCTAAGAAACCTACCTCAATAAAGGCACAAAATTACAAACACCCCCTCCTCACATGTTGCCTACTTGGTCTCTCCATGCATTGGGAAGGCCCACCTTCCTTTCCCCAAGTAGAGACCTCCTCTTGCCCCCCCCCCCCGGGCCTAATGCCGGATGGTTCAGTCCAGCACCAGCCCCGCCCCTCCCTCCTCCCCGGTGCTCGCAAAACCGCTCTCGACCTCCTTCCGGCTCCCTGCCCACCGCTGCCGCCTTCCTTCTTGCCTGCTTTGCCAGCCCCGATATGCCCACCTGGGCCACCCCGCTGACCCCCGAGGAGCTGCGCAGGTGGTGAGTGAGGGTCCTGCTCCCCACGACCCTAATTCAAGCCTGGCGGGGAGGGAGGGGGCAACCTATGTGAGAGGGAGACTGCTGGTATTTCGAGTCCCCCCTCCAGAAACTGTAACTCCCAAATGCCAAGGTCTATTTTCCCCAAACTCCATCTGTGTTCACATTTGGGCATATTGAGTATTCATGCCAAGTTTGCTCCTGATCCATCATTGTTTGAGTCCACAGTGCTCTCTGGATGTCGGTGAACTACAACTCCAAAACCCAAGGTCAATGCCCACCAAACTCTTATAGCATTTTCTCTTGGTTATGGGAGTTCCGTGTGGAAAGTTTGTGTCTTTCTGCCATTCCTGCCAGGATATCTATGTTGTGTTCATCGAAACAGGCCCAGGTTTCACACTGAGTGTATGAATACATTTAAAAACATATTAACTATATGTATTACTGTGTTAGAGTGTCATTTTGTGTCACTTTGGTTGGTGGTGTGCCCCAGGATTTTGCAAATGTAAAAAGTGTGCCGCGGCTCAAAAATGGTTGGGAAATGCTGCTTTTGGAATCCTTTCAGAGCTCCAAACTGTACTTCTCTGGACTGGAAAAAAGTGCTGCTTCTTTCTGGAAGTCCGTCAATTCTGCTTTTAAATGTGAAGAAGGAGTAGTGATTGAGTGCACATCCAGCTTTTAAAATTTTGGGTTTTGACAGCCTCCACTGCAGGCACCATGAATAGGAAATTGGCCCTCAATTGAGCAATCCTCAATGCTTTATGTGTGCCTGCCTCAATATGATGCATTCAAGAAAGGCGGAAACAGTGGCGGGTAAAGACTTCTTGTCTGTAATAATTCCGATCCAGAGACAACAATATGGAGACTGATGCTTTAAATAAAATATTAGAAGTGAACATTTGTACAGTACCTGGGGGATAAATCTTCACTCTCCATTTCTGTAAAATTCAAGGGGGAAATAACAACAAAAATGCAATCCCAAGGTGTACGACTGTCACAAAGAATGATTGATAGGATGCTATTTCTCTCTTTTTTCTCCCCCCGCCTCCGACATACACACATTCTGTTTCAGAAAACCATAACACATGAAACAACTCCCTTGCGTGAAATATCAACTAGCTTTCAAAGAGGGAGAGAATGCATTTCCAGCTTTGCAAGGTCCCTACGGCGGCATCCCTTAAAATTCAGGGCACCGCTTTCACTCCTCTGATTGCCTGTTGTGCTTTTAATTTCTACCGGATTTCAGTCTGAGGATTGCGATTGATTGCCCTGTTGACACACACCTGCGCCCAAATATTTATGCCATGCTCTGGCTGGAATTGCTTGGTCCGTTCGTGTTGAGCATATTCACACATCTCTCTCTTTCTCGCAGTGCTGAATTGCAGGCTCAAGGAACTTTGGCCAAGCGATACTTTATTATTGTGGTATTGTATCCAGACACTCAGCAATATAGTGTGAGAGCACAAATAACTGGAAACTGTCAAAGGAAGGAAGGAGGACAGGCAGGCAGGCAGACAAGGACAGGGTTCAATTTAACAACAGATCTCAACCTATAGGTCTTGCCTTGTGCAGCTCTCTTGTCCTTCAACTGCTACCTGTGGGTGGTTTTAATGAATAACATCACCAAAAGATACAGAGTAAACAACAGCATAATATAAAATTAACAAAACAACATAAAATTATCACAATAACACATATATATTTAAAATATATTTAAAATAATCCTGCCTGTTCAGAGGAATTAAAAGGCCAGGCTGAGGCTAGTGCAAACTCAAAATATGAGGGCATCAGGAATTAAGTACAGTGCTATAACACGGTAACAGCAATAGTAGGGTACTAGGGGTGGATATCTCCAATTAAAATACATTGAAATCGGTTAATAATTTGTATTTGAAATTATTTTGACCTTATATCGACCCTCGGCGTCCAACCCGGAAGCGAAGTTTCAAAACCAAACCGGGATCGCCATTTTTTTTGGTAAAGGTCACATTATTAGGTCGTTTCCCCCCCTCCTCAGTTCTCAACTCGCGAGAGGAGACTGGAGGGCAGCAGCACCCCCCTTTCTCCTCTCGCAAGCTGAGAGCTGAGGTGGGCGCTTTGGAAGCAGCCCAGGGTGAGCTTTCCTCCTGTTCCCCAGGCTCTCCCTCACAAGCGGAGGGAGAGCCTGGATCTCGGAGTTAGTTCTCAGCAGGAAAGGACTACGCGAGGATGCCCTCCGGCCCTCCTCCTGCTAAGATCTAAACCACGCCAAGCCTTGGCGCGGTTTAGATCTTGGCAGGGAGGAGGGGCAGGGAGGGCCCCGTCCACTCCTCCTTCCTGCCAAGATCTAAACCGTGCCAAGGCTTGGCGCGGTTTAGATCTTGGCAGGGAGGGGGATGGACCATCCTTGAGGAGGGCAGGGCCAAGCCAGCCTTGTGCAAGCTATGCCACCACTGGCTTGATACTGCCATCGTCAAGCCGGGAGAAGCTGCTGGGAGCTCCAAAGCCAGATGGGAGGGGGCGGGGCTTGGCCTGGCCTGGCTTCGCCCCCCTCTGGCTTCCGCTCTACCAGCAGCTTCTCCAGGCTTGACGATGGCAGTACCAAGCCAGTGGTAGCATAGCTAGCACAAGGCTGGCTTGGCCCTGCCCTCCTCAAGGCTGGAGCAGCTGCTGGGAGTGCCAGAGCCAGAGGGGGAGGAGCCAGGCCATGCCAAGCCCCGCCCTTGCCCCTCCCCTCTCCAGCCTTGAGGATGTAGGTAGATCTTTCTGACTTGGTTTTTTTATTTATCTATTTATTTATTTATCATTTGATAACCCGCCCTTCCCGAGGCTCAGGGTGGTTCACATGTAAAACAGCATATGAACACATAAAACAGCATATAAAACATGATTAAAAACACATGAACTTCCATTAAAACAGTCATATAAATTCACAACCAGAGCTGGTTCATAGGGGTGGTGGTGGTATGACAAGCTAGTGAGCAATGATCGAGCGCTATCAAGCTCCAAACGCTTGTCTGAACAGCCAGGTCTTGCAGGACCTGCAGAATGCCATCAGGTCCTGCAAGGCTCATGTCTCTGGTGGCAGCGAGTTCCACAGAACAGGTGCCGCTACTGAAAATGCTCTCTGTCTCGTGGAAGAGAGCCTACAAGACTTCATGCCCGGAACTTTAAGTAAATTAAGCCCCTCGGAACGCAGTGATCTTCTGGGTGCATATGGGGTAAGCCGCTCCTTCAGGTACACTGGCCCCAAACCATATAAGGCCTTGAAAGTCAGAACTAACACCTTGAAGGAGACCCGGAATTCAATGGGCAACCAGTGCAGTTCGCGCAGGAGTGGCGTTATATGTGCTGTTCGCGGGGCTCCTAGCAGCAAGCGAGCTGCCGCGTTCTGCACTAGTTTAAGTTTCCGGATCGCCAACAAAGGAAGGCCAATGTACAGCGTGTTACAGTAGTCGAGCCTCGAGATGACCATGGCTTGGATCACCGTGGCCAGGTCGCAGCGGGAGAGATAGGGAGCCAGACATTTCGCTTGCCGCAGATGGTAAAAAGCTGTCAAGCAATGTGTGCCTCCATAGACAGCTGTGGGTCCAGCCGGACCCCCAAGCTCTTTACTGAGGACTGCGGGCGTAGTGCCACGCCGTCGAACGTCGGCAGCTGGATCTCCCCCCCCCCTCCGGGCGGCCCATCCACAAGATCTCCGTGGATAAGATCTACTCTTATTATAAGTAGCTCACGTGCTGAAAAAGTGTGGGCACCCCTGGACTAAAACAATAAAGTTCTCAATTAAGTTGCACATTCAATATGGATACATTCAACTGAGTTTGATTTGTTAAAGCTTGGTAACAGCTTAACTGAACACAACCATCCTTTTCCCACTCCTTTTCCTATCTGTGATCCAGGCTGCCCATACCGTTCGACAGACACCCTCCATCAGTTGTATCCCTCAGTGACATCCTTCAAGCCACGCAGTCTGTTTCCGTTCTTCTGTTTCTTATGTCATCTATGCAATGTTTTGAGGAAAGTACTTGTCCCTGCAGGCAAAACAACTGGACGGTTTCTCTGCCAGTTTATGTGCTGCTCTTTCCCCCTCAAAGGCAAGGCTGGCTTAGTCTGGCACTACGTCACCTCAGCAATGAAGGGAGCCTGCCTTTTCTCTCTCTCAGCTTTTCCATCCATCTTATCTCTCTTTGAGCCTCAGAGGCTGGAGGAGATAAGTGCTAACAGGGCCGGGTCAGAAGCAGGGCAGGATGGAGGACGGATGAGGAGCGAGTGATACATGGCCAAACATACTTCAGATACGGAGGCCCCTAAATCCTGGCTCCACCGTATTACTGATTTAAGTACCCTGCTATCTAGTGACTGATGGTGGCTTCCATCCTGTTAGGAAGCCACTGCCCTGGGTTTTCAGGGCTTTGGTTAACCAGGTCCCTTGGAAGCCTATCGTTCACAGGAACATGATAAGTCAAAGCCAAGTTGACAGCAAAAGACAACAACAGAACAACGGCATTCACCCAGATCTCACAGAATGAACAGCACAATCCATGTTGTAATTTTTTTGTGTCAGGAGTGACGTGAGAAACTGCAATTGGCCGTCTGCAAGGACGTTGCCCAGGGGACGCCCGGATGTTTTGATGTTTTGCCATCCTTGTGGGAGGCTCCTCTCATGTTCCCGCATGAAGAGCCAGAGCTGGCAAAGGGAGCTCATCCACGCTCTCCCCGGATTCGAACCTGCAATGTTTGTGATCAAGAAGGGTATGTTAGGTGCCTCAAGCAGCAGATTTATGGATGTCATGAAGGGTCAACAAATAGGGTTGTTGCAATTTTTATTGGCAGGGAGAAGAGGAGGTATTTGTATGGTTTTATTTATTTATTTACTTTATTTACTTTATTTATATTCCACTCTTCTCACCCCGAAGGGTACTCAGAGCGGAATACAGGTACACATACTTTAGCAGACAATTCCTGCTGTTTCACAAACACACATATAGATGAACAAAGGCAAACTCTGGCCACCAGGAAAAGCTGACACACTCCTCATCTCTCAGCGTTCCCAGCATCCCTTGTTGTTCCTTCCTCATTCCTCAGCATTCCTGGCGTTCTTTAATGGCCTCATAATTTAGTCAAAATTTGCCTCCCCACTTAATGTGGTACCTTTATCTCCTACTTGACATATGCAACTGTCTTTCGGGCTGCAAAGGTCGACAGCAGGCTACACTTAAAGGTCGAGCACCTACTTTGACCCGGGCAGGCCTCGAACTCATGACCTACTGGTCAGAGAGATCTTATGCAGCTGACACTTAGCCAGCTGCACCACATTCCCGGTTCCCCCCCCCCCCCTTATTCCTCATTTGGGGAATTCAACCAAAATCTACTGAAAACGGACACCTTCCATATCCAAATCTTCAAATTTTAATTCAAACTTCCCCAAGATAGATTCAGCCTTCCACTTGGAAACTAATGTCCGCACTGTGGAGGAACATGCAGATCAAGAATAGGTCGCCTCCACAGTCACCTGTGGACCTACCACCAAGATGCTACACTTGGAGGGTGAAGAGCCCCGTCGGTGAAGAGTCTCGGTGTGATACTAGACTCGAGACTCTCACTGGAGGCCCAGGTTGCTGTGACAAGTAAGGGAGCTTTCTTCCACCTATGCCAGGCACGTCAACTGGCACCTTACCTCCCATCAGATGCGCTGGCTACGGTGGTCCATGCCACAGTGACATCGCGGCTGGACTACTGTAATGCCTTGTACGTGGGGTTGCCGCAGTCAACCACCCGTAAAATCCAGCTAGTGCAGAATGCAGCCGCCAGACTCCTCACCGGGACACCGCTGAGATGCCATATCACGCCATCTCTACAGCGCCTGCACTGGCTGCCAGTCGAGCTCAGAGCCATCCACAAGATCTTGTCGCTTACCTTTAAGGCCCTCCATGGTGCCGGCCCAGTTTATTTAAAAGACCGCTTGTCCGAACCAGTCCATTTAAGGTCACCGCGTTCAGTGAACAGGGACCTTCTCCGCATTCCAGGTGTGAGTGAGGCCCGCCTCGACATCACAAGACGGAGAGCCTTTTCCATCGTGGCCCCTGTTCTTTGGAACCTGATGCCGGCGGAGCAGAGAGCTATCCGGGACATGCCCCAGTTCCTGACCGCATTGAAGACCTGGCTCTTCCGAAAGGCTTATGGCTAAGGTCACCTCCCAGACTTAGCCTGAGTTACTGGAACTATTTTAACTAATTTCCTATTCTTTTAGCTTTAACTATTGAACTGTTTTATGTGTTTTATGTGTAAGTCGCCCGGAGCACTGACGTGGAGGGCGACTCATAAATAATAAAATCAATCAATCAATCATCCTCAGGCTACGAAGGATCGACTAAGTAAGTAAATAAGTAGATTCAGCACCTTGAACAGCTCCTTGAAACATCAAACTAAACCCAGAGCACTGGAGACTTATTGAGAAGGCTGGTTGATTAAAAAAAAGGTTCAAAACTCAATTTCAGATGTAGGGGGCACTGGCGCTTCGAATATGATTGACTTCCAAAAATTTCTGGAAAAATTTCAAAATTCATAAAAATTCCGAAATTTTGGAATGGCTTCGTTAATGGCAGACACGTGTGTTTAACCCAGATTGGATGCGGGATAACATCCCTCCCACGGGATGTTATCCTGTGTCCAATCTACAGCCAATGAGGGGAATCCAACTCTAGAAGGGCGGAAATCTGATCCGAGCCTTTTTCAAAAATGGCGGCCACTGCTTTGAATTTGCAAAAACACTTCCAGGTTGCTTTAAATCGCTTCAAAAACAGTTCAAAAGTAAATTAGATCCGAATTTATAACGACTTTCATAGTGATCCGAAAAACCTAACCAGGCCTACTTATTGACCCAATGACATGACAGTCACCAATGGTCATCCACCATAACTAAGGTGGTTTCTCATGCTGCTTAGAGCCTACAATTGAAGTGCAAAAAGGGACTACCTTCTTGCCCTATTTGGTTGTTCTATATGTACATGTACATGTATCATTTCTCCCTATGAGAAGTCATAGGAATATGATTTGTTCAAAGAGACAAAGATTTGGAAGACACCAAAAATTCATCTAAAGGATGGATTCTTCCAAATCTCTGCCTCTTTGAACTAATCATATTCCTATTGAAGTAGAAAGCTTACACACACTGCTCTTCCTTGCTGATCTTTCAGTCAACAGATGGACTTCAGGAGTAGGATGAGGAGGTGTCATCTGACCAATCCATGCATTTGCTATACCCATCAAGGGATCTTTCGAACATGTCAGCTGAGATTCTGCAGCATGCTTACAGAGTGCAACCAAGTAGGAAAATGGTGGCTATACTATGCTTTTCTACTGAATAATGTCCCTCTTCCACTTGCCAACAGTTTGGAAACAACCTTGTTGAGATGCTGCATGGATTACTCACTTAGACGATCCCTCATAGCTCGAGGATGACTGTCTTCCAGATGTGGTGTCTTTGCGGTGGGTCCATAGGTGGCTGTCGAGTCCTATTCTTGCTCCGCATTTTTCCCCACAGTGAGGACATTGGTTTCCAGGTGGAAGGTGGTCCCGGTCAGGGTTGGCTTGACACGCCTTCCTCTTCGCACGTTTCTCTCTTTCGCCCTCCATTCGTGCCTCTTCGAATTCTGTAACACTGCTGGTCACAGTTGACCTCCAGTTGGAGCGCTCAAGGGCCAGGGCTTCCCAGTTCTCAGTGTCTATGCCACAGTTGTTAAGGTTGGCTTTAAGCCCATCCTTACATCTCTTTTCTTGTCCACCAGCATTCCATTTTCTGTTCTTGAGTTTGGAGTAGAGTAGCTGTTTTGGCGAACGGTGATCGGGCATTCAGACAACGTGGCCAATCCAGCGGACTTGATGGCAGAGGAGCATCACTTCGATGTTGGTGGTCTTTGCTTCTTCCAACACGCTGATATTTGTCTGTCTGTCTTCCCAAGAAATTTGCAGGATTTTTCATTGGCAGCATGGAATCATTCCAGGAGTTGTGTATGACATCTGTAGATCAGGCCCGGATCAGGCCCTTTTGGCGCCCTAGGCCAAAGGCTCTGCCCCCGCCCCTGGCTCTGCCCCACCCATGGCTCCTCCCTGCTCTGCCCCAGCCCCGCCCCCTCCACCTTGCCCCAGCTCCTCCCCGCCCCACCGCCACCCCGCCCCTGCCTCCGCCTCCTCGCCGGCTCCTCCCTCCCTCCCTCCCTCCCTCCTAAAGCCACTATGCCAGCCTGAGAAGTGGCCGAAATTGCGGCTTTAGGAGGGAGGGATGAGCCGTGGGGTGGCTCCACAGCGGCTCCGGGGGTGGGGCTTTCCTTTCTCCTCTTTGAGCCGGCGAGGAGGTGGGGGCAGAGCTGGGGGTGGGGTGAAGCCGAGGGTGGGGGCAGAGCCAAGGGGAGTAGAGCAAAGGAGGGGGGCAGCCGTGGATGGTGCTTCCGCCACCGCGCGCATGCGCCCTTTTTTTGGATTTCTTTTGAATTTTTTTTGAATTTTTAAAAAACTTTTTTGGGGGGGTCCGGACCTGCTGCCCCCCCAAAGGTGCCGCCCTAGGCCATGGCCTAGGGTGGCCTTATGGGTAATCCGGGCCTGCTGTAGATAGTCCACAATTCACATTTCACAGATGTATAGCAGGGTTGGGAGGACAATGGCTTTATAAACAAGCACCTTAGTCTCCTTACGGATGTCCCAGTCCTCAAACACTCTGCTTCATTCGGAGAAATGCTGCACTCGCAGAGCTCAGCCACTCTAAAACACTTTTGCAGAAGCAGATGAGAAGCTCTGCCTGTCATTGAACATCGAGAAAACCAAAGTGCTCTTCCAGCAGGCACCAGCCAATCCCTCTCCAATTCCAGAAATACACTTATTAATTTATTTATTTATTTATTTATTTATTGTTCATTTTTGTATTCCGCTCCTCCCAGCAGGCTCGGGGCGGATGACAGTACACTTAATGGTGTAACATTACAAAATGTTGACCATTTCCGCTACCTCAGCAGTTACCTCTCCACAAAAGTCAACATTGACACTGAAATACACCACCACCTGCATGGATTACAAGGCGGAGTCTGAGGTGGCTTTTATTGGTGTTACAAGATAATGGGCTTGGCCGACTGAACGGCCAAGCTGGTTGCGGGGCAGTGGGCCCTCGCGCCATCTTGTTTGCCTAAGAGGACTTCTTCTCCCTCTATTTTAAAAAAAATTCAGAGAAGACTGCACAAGACACCAAGGCAGCATATTCCGCTGCAGCAAAATTCTTAGTACCGGGATGTTGTTCATAATATTTTGGTGGAAACTCTTTTCCTGTAATTTTAATCCGCTGAATCTGTGTTTTAGCTTCTAGAGCAGCAGAGCAAGTTTAGTGTTTATTATTTATTTATTTATTTATTTACAGGATTTCTACCCCGCACCTTCTCACCCCCGAGGGGGGACTCAGAGCGGTTTACAAGGCAGCAATTCGATGCCAGAGTATACAATATAACCATAAAAACATACAAAATTAAACAGTTAACACAGACAACTAATCAACATTTAATAAAGTTAAAAACAATGTTCCGTCCGCAAAACTAGGTTAAAAACAGTAAGCCATATTCTCATCTGTCAGTCAATCCTATTTCAGTCCAGAGTCCAAAGTGCTGCATTCTGCTATTGTGCAAAGGCCTGGTCCCATAACCACGATTTTACTTTTTTCCTAAATGCTAGAAGGGATGGGGTCGAAAGTATTTTGCTTGGAAGTGCATTCCATAGGTGGGGAGCCACAATGGAAAAGGCCCTGTCTCTCATCCCCACCAGCCGCATTTGAGATGCTGGCAGGAGCGAGAGCAGGGCCTCCCCAGTTGATATTAAAGTGCGAGGTGGGACGTAGCGGCAGATGCGTTCGGACAAATACGCTGGGCCAGAACCGTATAGAGCTTTATAGGTCAAAACCTACACTTTGAATTGAGCTCGGAAATGGACACAACATTCCAAATATTTAACCATGGCTATCCTGACCCTTCTTAACCCTTCATAGAATCCTAGAGTTAGAAGAGACCTCGTGGGCCATCCAGTCCAACCCCATTCTGCCAAGAAACAGGAAAATCGCATTCAAAGCACCCTCAACAGATAGCCATCCAGCATCTTTTTAAAAGTCCCCAAAGAAAGTCTCCTCCATCAAGTTGGCTTTAGCTTATGCCATGAGAGATCTCAAAGAGATCCTATTTGGCTGCTTTAATGAGCCATTCCGCCTCTGATACAAGCTCCGCTTTTCCTATAGGCTTTAACTTTCCCCAGTATTATCATCTTTTCCAATAGGCCATGTTGCCTCATGAAATATCCAAAGCATAACAGCCTGAGTTTAGGTAAAAATCTAGGGGGAGTTCATGTGTGATTGGCTTGAGAACCCACTTATTTTTCTTCTGATGTTCCACAGCAGGGGTGCTCATTAGGTAGATTGTGATCTACTGGTAGATTGCGTAGGGCATCCTGGTAGATCGAAGGCAGGGCGAGAGGAAGGTTCAGTCCCGCTCCGCAGGCTCCCGACACTGCCCAGGTGCAGAAGGAGGTTGGATTGGATGGCCCTTGGAGGTCTCCTCCTATTCTAGGAACCTGTTGTTGTTGTTGTTGTTGTTGTTGTTGTTATTATCAGAGGCTGAATGGCCATCTGTGAGGAATGCTTTGATTGTGTTTTTCCCTTATGGCAGAAGGAGGTTGGACTGGATGGCCCTTGGAGGTCTCCTCCTATTCTATGAACCCATTGTTATTATTATTATTATTATTATTATTATCAGAGGCTGAATGGCCATCTGTGAGGAATGCTATGATTGTGTTTTTCCCTTATGGCAGAAGGAGGTTGGACTGGATGGCCCTTGGAGGTCTCCTCCTATTCTAGGAACCCATTGTTGTTGTTGTTGTTGTTGTTGTTATTATTATCAGAGGCTGAATGGCCATCTGTGAGGAATGCTTTGATTGTGTTTTCCCTTATGGCAGAAGGAGGTTGTACTGGATGGCCCTTGGAGGTCTCCTCCTATTCTAGGAAGCTATTGTTGTTGTTGTTACTATTATTATTATTATTATTATTAGCAGAGGCTGAATGGCCATCTGTGAGGAATGCTATGGTTGTGTTTTCCCTTATGGCAGAAGGAGGTTGCACTGGATGGCCCTTGGAGGTCTCCTCCTATTCTAGGAACCCATTGTTATTATTATTATTATTATTATTATTATCAGAGGCTGAATGGCCATCTGTGAGGAATGCTTTGATTGTGTTTTTCCCTTATGGCAGGAGGTTGGACTGGATGGCCCTTGGAGGTCTCCTCCTATTCTAGGAACCCATTGTTGTTATTATTATTATTAGCAGAGGCTGAATGGCCATCTGTGAGGAATGCTTTGGTTGTGTTTTTCCCTTATGGCAGAAGGAGGTTGCACTGGATGGCCCTTGGAGGTCTCCTCCTATTCTAGGAACCCATTAGGCATGGTTTCGAACCCAAAAATAGGGAATAAAAAATCTAATGGGGGGATTTTTTTGGATTAGTAATAGAAAGACTAACAAAAACAGTTCCAAAAATTTCTAAAGTGTAACATAATTACTAACGAAATTCGTTAGTAGTTCTAAAGTAGGCAAAGCAGGAAACAGGACTGATACTGTTTTAAGCACAGGCAAATCAAGGGGCAACATTTCCCTTGGTTTCCTTGCAGGGAGATATAATGCATTAATATATTATTATTAATATTATTAAATACCTCTGGTGCAGGCCTTGCTAGAGTTCTCCTCACTCCAGCTTTTTCCCATTCAGTTTTACCATAGCAGTATAGGACCTCCGTTTGAACTCTATGGCTTTTCTTGATTCTGAACTCTTCCTTCTCCTCTCCGTGCTCTTTTCACTCCTGCTGCCCTTCTCTCAGCAGTTCTTATGTCCTTCTACTCTGTCCTTCTATCTAAACCCCTTTCTGGGTGTTTAAATCGCTTTTTCGTCAGTCCTCCAGCCCCTCTAGGAGTCCCGATCTGGATCTCTCTATGGTTTCCGGCTCCCTTTTCACTTCCTGGAGGAGGCCTTTCACTCTAATTAGGCTTCAAGCATGGAAAGGCCCCGAGTTATGTCTGCAAAGCTATTTTAGAGGGGGAAATTTTCCTGATGGGTGGGCATCCGAAATATTGAATAATCTAACGAAATTTTGGGCCCAGGGAGTGCGAAAAAGAAATTCCACTTCCGGGATTGGCCTTGCGATCCGTATAAACTTGAAAGTCCCATACATACGAATCCCTTCCAATTTCTTTTCATTTTCATAACTTTTTTCTCATGCCTAGATCCCATTGTTATTATTATTATTATTATCAGAGGCTGAATGGCCATCTGTGAGGAATGCTATGATTGTGTTTTTCCCTTATGGCAAAAGGAGGTTGGACTGGATGGCCCTTGGAGGTCTCCTTCTACTCTAGGAAGCTGTTGTTGTTGTTAGTATTATTATTATTATTAGCAGAGGCTGAATGAATATTATCATTATTATTATGAATAAATTCAGGGGCTTATTATACTCACATTTCGTTGAATTGAGTCTTAAAATATATTATATGGCTCTCACTGAAATAAATTTCCAAATATTTTGCTTTTATGGCTCTCTGAGTAGTGGGTAGGTAGATCATTTTGACTTGGTTGTTTTACAAGTAGCTCGCATGCTGAAAAAGTGTGAGCACCCCTGCTCCACAGTAACTATAAACCTTTCTTCCAGCACCATATTGGCCTATGCTCATGCACGCATTTTCACAAAACCAATTGGATGACAGGCAATTCCCCATCAGCGTCAGCATTAGCATCCTTGTCGATTGGAAAGGGGGAGGCTGACGAAACAGGCCTTTCATTTGGGATAATGAGGAGTCCTCCTTGAACTACTCTTGATCAATTGCCTTTGCTTTCTGTTTTTCATATGCAGCTCTCGAGTTGAGATAATTAGGCTGCATGACTAATAAGATAATCGTACATTTAGTGTACAGCTGACTCTTCAGCATCAAAGGGCTTTAGAAATATCAACCAACAAATCCTCACATTTGGGGCAGCTTTCCTCACAGAAAAATCAGAAGCAAAAAAAACCTGGGGACAGTGAGCTTTTTCAGTTTGAGGTGGTGATTTTGGGAATGGGTTGGTAAGAGCCTTCCGAGTTTTACGAGGTTTCTCCCACAGAAAAATAAAGTTAAACCTCTAGTTCGGTGTTTCTCAACCTTGCTAATGCTGCGACCCCATAATACAGTTCCTCATGTTGTGGTGACCCCCAACAATAAATTATTTTGTTGCTATTTAATAACTGTACTATTGCTACTGCTATGAATCTGATATGCAGGATGCATTTTGATTACCTGGACCAAATTTGGCACAAATACCCGATATGCCCAAATTTGAATACTAGTAAGGTTCGGGGGGGTTGATTTTGTCATTTGGGAGTTGTTGTTGCTGGGATGTACAGGATAGTTCACCTATAATCAAAGAGCATTCTCTACCCCAGTGTTTCCCAACCTTTTTTGAGCTGCGGCACACTTTTAACATTAAAAAAAATCCAGGGGCATACCACCAACCAAAATGATACAAAATGACACTCTAACACAGTAAAGAACGGCTGGAGGATGGTGGCCTGTTGGGAGCAGCTGCTGGGAGTGCCGAAGCCGGGGGAGGGGGAGGAGCCAGGTCATGCCATGCCCCGCCCTCTCACCCCGGTTTCAGCTTTCCCACAGCTTCTCCAGCCTTGAGGGGGCATTGCCAAGCCAGTAGGTGGCAGAGGCAGCACAATGCTGGCTTGGCACTGTCCCCTCAAGGCTGGAGAAGCTGTGGGAGAGCTGAAGCCGGGGGGAGGGGCAGAGCCAGGCCGCATCATGCCTCGCCCCTCCCCCCAGCTTCAGCTCTCCCACAGCTTCTTGAGCCTTGAGGGGGCAATGCAAGCAACGGGCGGGAGTCATGGCCCCCGTCCCTGGCGCCGCTCTCTGCCATGGCTCCCGCCCCTCGCTCGCTGAAGCTGCGCAGAGGAGGGCTTTAGTGGGCGGGGCTCCTCCTCCGCGCAGCTTCAGCGAGCGAGGGGCAAGAGTCATGGTGGATTGGAGGCGGGCTGGGGAAACGGCCGAAGGAGGCGGTGCCCCAGCCCCTTCTTATTTTTATTCGCCGCCCCCGGCCCTTCCTCCTCCTCCCTCAAGCAGCAGGAGTTCGGCAGGAGGGAAGAAGGAAGGGGGGCAGAGAGCTTTTCTCGCAGCACAGCAGGAGGTCCGTCGCGGCACATTACTGTGCCGCGTCACAGTGATTGGGAAACACTGCTCTACCCTACCAATGATGGAATTGAAACAAACTTGGCACACAGATCTCTCACGACCAACAGAAAATACTGGAAGGGCTTGGTGGGCAGTTGTAGTTCAACTACATCCAGAAAGCACTGTGGACTCAAACAATGATGGATCTGGAACAAATTGGGCACGAATACTCAATATGCCCAAATGTGAACACTGGTGGAGTTTGGGGAAAATAGACCTTGACATTTGGGAGTTGTATTTGCTGGGATTTATAGTTCACCTACAGTCAAAGGGCATTCTGATTCCCACCAATGATAGAATTCAGCCAAACTTACCACACAGAATCTCCATAACCAACAGAAAATACTGTGTTCTAATGGTCTTTGGCAACCGCTCTGACACGCCCTCATTATATTTCTGTTTAAAATATAATGAGATGAGCACATTTTGGTAAATTTTGATAAATTAAATTCATCAGTTTGCTCCAGTCAACTTCAGTAGGCCCAACTATTCCCACGACTGTGCCTTCAAGAAACCCCTGTATTTATGCTGACTCCATGAATTCCATAAAACAGTGGTTTTAACCTGTGGGTCCCCAGATGTTTTTACTTACAACTCCCAGAAATCCTAACAGCTGGTAAACTGGCTGGGATTTCTAGGAGTTGTAGGCCAAAACATCTGGGGACCCACAGGTTGAGAACCACTGCCATAAAGTTTTCTTAGTAGAGGGGGCTGTCCCAGGTGTTCCTCTGAAACACATCCTTCATCACCTGACATTCATAGGAAATCTCCCATTCAAGTACTAACCAGGACTGATCCTGCTTAGCTTCCAAGATCAGACAGGACCTGGTGTTTTGAAGATATATAGGCACTTCTTTAAATATATGAAGGGATGTCAAGTAGACGATAGAATGAGCTTGTTTTTGGTCTGTTGCAGTGACCAGGACACGAACCAAGAATACAAAAGCATGTTTCCCAAAATCAGATTATCAGTGCAGCATAACACAGATTAATTAGGATATTTATCAATGGCTGTTAGTAAGCATGACTACTCAGAGTCTCCCATTTCAGAGGTGCTAAATATGTAATTGTGCAATGCAGACTGACCTACCTGCTTTGGGGCAATGAAGCCTCAATGAAGGAACGCTCAGAGATGGTTTTGCTTGTTCCTTCCTCTGAAATATAGCCTACAGCACCTGGTATTCACATATAGTCTCTGATTCAAGTACTAACTAGGGTTGACCCTGCTTGGCTTCCAAAATCAGATAGAATCTGGTGCCTTTAGTGCCGTGTTTCTCAACCTGGGGGTCAGGACCCTGGGGGGTCACGAAGGATGTCAGGTTGCCAAAGACCATCAGAAAACACTATTTTTGTTTGTCATGGGGGTTCGGTGTGGGAAGTTTGGCCCAATTCTATTGTTGGTGGGGTTCAGAATGCTCGTTGGTTGTAGGTGGACTATAAATCCCAGCAACCACAACTTCCAAATGTCAAGCGATATTTCCTCCCAAACTCCAACAGTTGATCATATTGAGCATTTATGCCACATTTGGTCCAGATCTATCATTGTTTGAGTCCTCGGTGCTTGTGCTGTCGCACCCGAGCTGTAAATACCCAGTAAAGGACAAGGACGTGGACTCTCTATACCGGGGGATTGTTTCTTGACTTCCTTTAGAGGCTTTGGGGCTCCCAAGGACCAAGCTGGACACTCTGGTTAACTCAAACAGACTTTATTGTTCTAAACATGAGTTAACTTCACTCCGGTAGTTCGCTTTGTTCCCCAAAAAGATAAAGGAAAGATCTTACATTACAGTCTCTCTGTAGCTTTTGTCCAGGAAGCTTTAGCCGAATGGCTCTCCAAGTCCTCTTCTTCTCTATGGCCTCGAGGCAAGGACACTCAAAGCCCCAGCCAGATGGCCTATATTGAAGGCATGAAACCTTCCTCTGGATGCCAACTGACTGGTTTGAAAGTGCTTGAGACTCCTCAGAGCTACCCAACCTTCTGGTATGCTGGGCTTCCTGTATGAATCCCAAGGATAGTCAGTGGAAGATAGCCTGACCAAGGCCTGGCCTGGCAAACCTTCAGTCACGTCCTCTCTGGAGAAATCCTGATTGTTTAATGAATATAAACATGGCATTCTTCCCAGATCCCTGGGAAAGGGGGTGGAACAAACTCAACTGGGATCTGTGAACGATGATTGACAGGTACTAGGGACCAATCAATGCAACCTCACCTTTAACAAACTGTGTAAGCTGCAAAACACATCTTAACAAAGCAAAACTTTACAAACTCAAGATCCTTTATGCAGGGGCGCTTGCTGCGCCATCACAGTGCTCTCTTGATGTGGTGAACTACAACTCCAAGTCAAGGTCAATGCCAACCAAACCCTTCCAGTCTTTTCTGTTGTCGCTGGAGTTCTGTGTGCCAAGTTTGGTTCAATTCCATTGTTGGTAGAGTTCAGAATGCTCTTTGATTTACTTACTTATTTATTTATTTATTTATTTATTTATTTATTTGAGTTATCAACCGCCACACCCAATTGGCTCGGGGCGGTTTACACTCAGAACAAAGCAATACAATAAAAGCAATAAAAACAGTTACAATAAAATACAGTTTAACCTGTGTATTAGGACTCGAAAGCCTGCTTGAACAGAGCGGTCTTACAGGCTTTACGAAAAGCTAGCAAATTTCGTAAAGCTCAAGTCTCAGGAGGTAACGCATTCCAAAGAACTGGAGCAATAATGGAGAACGCCCTTCTCCTAGTTGCAGTCAGATGGTACGATTCACACTAGGCACGACTAGGAGGTTCTGCTCTTCAGATCGCAGAGATCTCATGGGACAATATGGAATAAGGCGCTCCCTCAGGCACACTGGCCCCAGACCATAGAAGGCCTTGAAAGTCAAGACTAGCACTTTGAAAGTGATCCGGTACTCAACTGGAAGCCAGTGCAGTTCCTGCAAGATCGGTGTAATATGGCAGCTCACAGGAACTCCTGTGAGCAGCCGGGCTGCGGCATTCTGCACCAACTTGAGTTTCTGGGTCAGCGGTAGGCCAGTGTAGAGAGCGTTACAGTAGTCTAACCTTGAGATGACCGTAGCTTGGATCACTGTGGCCAGATCGACATTTATTGCCCTTTTTGGGACAACTGTTTTCTTATTGAATAAAGTAGGCCAGCCTCCTAGCCTGTCGAAGATGGAAAAACGCCACTCTGCTGACAGTGGAGACCTGGGCCTCCATTGACAGCAGATTGTAGGTGAACTATCTATTCCAGCAACTACAACTCCCAAATGACAAAATCAACCCCACCCCCACCCCACTAGTATTCAAATTTGGACGTATCAGATATTTGTGCCAAAATTTGGTCCAGTGAATGAAAATACATCATTCGTATCAGATATTTACATTAGGATTCATAACAGCAACAAAATTACTGTTATGAAGTACCACAACACGAGGAACTGTATTAAGAGGCCATGGCATTAGGAAGGTTGAGAAACACTGCTTTAGTGTATCGAGGCCCTTCCCTTTGGCCTCTAATATTTCTTTATTTATTTATTCGATTTGGTATACCGCTCTCTCTGGAGCCCAGAGCAGTTTACAAGATAAAACCAGAAAAAACACATAAAACACATGAAACAGCATTTTAAAACCAAGTTCAGACCCCGCTCCCAGCCTTAAAATCCCAGCAGACAATAATACAGATGGCAAGATATGGCAAGGTGGCAGGTTGTGACAGGCATCAGTCGGAGCCAAATGCCTGCCTGAATAGCCAAGTCTTTACCGACTTGCGAAACGCCATCAAGCCCCGTAGAGCTCGCGTCTCCGCAGGCAACGATTCCAGAGGCACGGCGCAGCCACCGTGAACGCCCTCTGCCGCATACTCGACAACCAGTAGGTCTTAATATTAGGCACCTCCAGTAAATTAAGCCCCTCTGAACGCAGTGATCTACTGGGCACGTACGGGGTAAGCCGCTCCTTCAGGTCCACTGGCCCCAAACCATATAAGGCCTTAAAAGTCAAGACTAACACCTTGAAGGAGACCCGGAATTCAATAGGAAGCCAGTGCAGTTCGCGCAGGAGTGGGGTGACATGAGCAGATCTTGGGGCTCCTGTGAGCAGGCGTGCTGCTGCGTTCTGCACCAACTTGAGTTTCTGGATCGCCGACAAGGGAAGGCCAATGTACAGCGCATTACAGTAGTCGAGCCTCGAGATGACCATGGCTTGGATCACTGTGGCCAGGTCGCAGCGGGAGAGGTAAGGAGCCAGACGTCTTGCCTGTCGCAGATGGTAAAACGCTGTCTTGCAGGCGCAGGCAATCTGCGCCTCCATAGACAGCTGGGGGTCCAACCGGACCCCCAAGCTCTTAACTAGCGGCTGCGGGCGAAGTGCCACGCCATCAAACGTCGGCAACTGGGTCTCTACCCCCTCCGGGTGGCCCAGCCACAAGATCTCCGTCTTCACCGGGTTCACCTTCAACTTACTGGCTCGCAGCCATCCAGTAACGGCTTCAAGGCAAAGATGGAAATTATCGGGTACAGATTCCACCCGGGGTCCATCCTCAGAATGAGCTGGGTGTCATCAGCGTACTGATGGCACTCCAGCCCAAAACGCCGTACCAGCTGGGCAGTGGTCGCATGTAGATGTTAAATAACAGTGGGGAGAGAATGGCCCCCTGAGGAACTCCACAGTGTAAGGGGGAGCCCTCGGAGACCACCCCTCCCCACTTCACTCGCTGTAGGCGGTTTTGGAGGAAGGAGGACAGCCAGTTTAAGGCTGTCCCCTCACCCCGCCACCGCCAGGCGGTGTGTCAAAAGTTGGTAATCGACAGTATCAAACGCTGCCGTGAGGTTTTCCCATCTCCTGCTCCAAACCCCATTACGTTTGGAGGGAAAGTAATTTTTTGGGTCCTAGAGTCCTCCAGGGATAGCAATGGGTCATGCAATGCCCACCCTCTTGTTGTAACAACTCTAAACATTTATTTCCCTCACTTTGAAGATATCAGCCAGTCAATGAACTCCTTACAGACAAGTGGACCCCTGTTATCACCACTGCAGTTTTCAAGTTCCTGAAGGAGCAGCGGAACTAGCCTCCTTCTGACCTCCCGTCCTGATTTGTTGCTCCAACAGAGGAGACTGCAGAGGAGGAACGGATCCAGCCTCCCTTTGAAGTAGCAGCGCTCGTGATGAATTGGTCTGACAAGCCAAGTCCTTTGGACCGCTTGCGTGCAGATGCAGCTCATGCTGCCTCTGGGCAGAACAAAAACCTTTTGCATCCAAGGGGAGGAAAGGGTACTTGTCATCAAAGAATCCCAAAAGAATAAAGCCTAGGCTGGGGAAGTCATGAAATAATTTTCTCGGACATACAGATTTCACGTCCCATCACTTATGTTGCTTTTTTTCTTTGTTTTATTGTATTTACTTTTAACTGGAAACCACTAGGACTTTGCCTTCAATTTTTTTCCAGGAGTGGTGGAGGCTCCTTCTTTGGAGGTTTTTAAGCAGAGGCTGGATGGCCATCTGTCGGGGGTGCTTTGAATGCGAATTTCCTTCTTCTTGGCAGGGGGTTGGACTGGATGGTCCATGAGATGTCTTCCAACTCTACGATTCTATGAGTGTGCCTATGACAGTGTTTCCCAACCAGTGTGCCGTGGCACACTAGTGTGCCGTGAGCAATCATCAGGTGTGCCGTGGGAAATTGGAAACTCCAATACCCTTTCTTCCCTCTCCTGCCAAACACTTTTTCTTCTCCACTCGGGCTCCATTCTTCCCAGCCTCGTTCTGCTTGCTTTACTCACGCTGCCGCTTCTGCCACCATTTTGATCCGAGGGGACAGTGTGAGCATGTTCAGGAGGAGAGGGGGGAGGGACGAAGATGTGACCCATGTGGGCGCTACTGCGCAGACTCGCCCCATGTCTTCCTCCCTCCCCCTCCTGAACACACGTGAGCAAAGCAAGCCTGGGAAGAAGGGAGCCCAATGGAGAAGAAAAAGTAAGTGTTCGGCAGGAGGGGGAAGAAAGGACGTGAAGGAGAATGGGGAGGAAGAGGACTCTGTCGAAAGCTGGCATGGGCAAACTTGGACCTTCCAGGTGTTTTGGACTCCAACTCCCACCATGCCTAGCAGCCTCAGGCCCTTTTCCCCCCCCCCCTCAGCCATTTAAGCAGGAAAGGGCCTCAGGCTGTTAGGAATGGTGGGAGTTGAAGCCCAAAGCACCCAGAGGGCCGAAGTTTTCCCATGCCTGTTTTAGGGACCTTAAAGTGGCGAGCCTCCTTCCAACATTGTGATTCTGGATAGAAAACAAACAAGAACATAACATTACATTGTTTGAGTCCACAGTACTCTCTGGGTGTAGGTGAACTACAACTTCCAAACTCAAGGTCAATTCCCAAGCAAACCCTTTCAGTACTTTCTGTTGGTAATGAGAGTTCAATATGCCAAGTTTGGTTCAATTCCATTGTTGCAAGAGTTCAGGATGCTCTTTGATTGTGTGTTAACTATAAATCCCAGAAGCGGTAACTCCCAAATGTCAAGGTCTATTTTCCCCAAACTCCATCTTTGTTGACATTTAGGCATATTGAGTATTCATGCCAAGTTTGGTCCTGATCCAACATTGTTTGAGTCCACAGTGCCCTCTGGATGTCGGTGAACTACAACTCCAAAACTCAAGGTTAATGCCCACCAAGCCCTTCCAGTATTTTCTGTTGGTCTATTTTGACATTGCTCCCGTTTTCAACCACATATCTGTGTGAGATGAGCTTCTCTGGCTTGAATGCAATTAAAACTAAACACAGAGAGAGACTGACAGCTGTTGAGCAAGACCTTCGTGCGTGGCTTTTTGCCACTCCTGCCAGGATATCTATGATGTGTTCATCGAAACAGGCCCAAGTTTCACACTGAGTGTATAAATACATTTAAAAACATATTAAGTATATGTATTACTGTGTTAGAGTGTCATTTTGTGTCATTTTGGTTGGGTGTGAGCCCCAGGATTTTGTAAATGTAAAAAATGTGCCGCAGCTCAACAAAGGTTGTAAAACACTGGCCTATGATACTGGAGGCCAGGTTCAAGTCCCTGCTTGGCTTTGGAAACCCAGTTGGTAAGGCTAGGCTAGTCCAACTGTCTCAGCCTCAAAGGAAAATAATGGCAAACCTCCTCTAGACCAGTGTTTCCCAACCTTTTTTGAGCGGCAGCACACTTTTTACATTTACAAAATCCTGGGGCACACCACCAACCAAAATGACACAAAACCACACTCTAATACAGGAATATATATAGTTAATATGTTTTTAAATGTATTTATACACTCAGTGGGAAACCTGGGCCTGTTTCGTTGAACACAACATAGATATCCTGGCAGGAATGGCAGAAAGACACAAACTTCCCACACAGAACTCCCATAACCAAGAGAAAATGCTATAAGAGTTTGGTGGGCATTGACCTTGTGTTTTGGAGTTGTAGTTCACCTATATCCAGAGAGCACTGTGGACTCAAACAATGTTGGATCAGGACCAAACTTGGCATGAATACTCAATATGCCCAACTATGAACGCAGATGGAGTTCAGGGGAAATAGACCTTGACATTTGGGGGTTGTAGTTGGTGGGATTTATAGTTCCCCTACAATCAAAGAGCGTTCTGAACCCCACCAATGATAGAACTGGGCCAAACTTCCCACACAGAACCCCCAGGAGGCAAGGGGAGGTCTCTACTTGGGGAAAGGGAGGCGGGCCTTCCCAATGCATGGAGAGGGAGAGACCAAGTAGACAACGGTTGGGGAGGGGGGTGTTTGTAATTTTGTGCCTTTATAGAGGTAGGTTTCTTAGGGTTTTTATACTTCAACATACTAGACTCTCCCCCCTCCCCTCCTGGAGGTTCCAATTTCCCACGGCACACCTGATGATCACTCACGGCACACTGGTTGGGACACACTGCTCTAGACAAATCTTGCCAAGAAACCCCCACAAGTTCACCTTAGGATTGTCCTAAGTAAAAAAAAAACAACTTAGAGGTACACAACAACAACAAAATATTTCATGCAACTGATGAGTAAAAAATAAATCTGCTAGCGTGTGTTTTAGACTTTCAAGGGGCTATCCAAAGCTCTGCACTCTGTTGCCCGCATAGGTTTGGCACCTTGGACTGTTCTTTTGTGTGCCTTCGAGTTGTTTCTGATATATTTCAACCCTAAGACAAGCTATCATGGGTTATTCCAGTATATTCCATTGCTTTTTCTCTGAGGGTGAGAGAGCACGATTAAGGTTGCTGTGAGTGTTCCAGGCTGTATGCGCATGTTGCAGAAGTATTGTCTCTTGATGTTTCACCCACATCTATAACAAGCATCCTCAAAATTATTTTAAAAATAACTCAAACATTTCACTTATGCTTTCAAAAGAATGAAATTATTCCTTTTTGAGCCTCGGTGATGCTGTGGCTTAAACCGGGAATGTGGCGCAGCTGGCTGGGAGTCAGCTTCATAAGATCTCTACTGACCAGAAGGTCATGAGTTCAAGGCCTGCCTGGGTTGGGGTGAGTGCGCGACCATTTGTGTAGCTCGTTGTTGACCTTTGCAACCCGAGAGACAGTTGCACCTGTCAAGTAGGAAATTTAGGTACCATGTTGTGGGGAGGCAAATTTAACTAATTTACGAGGTCATAAATCTCCAGGAAGTGTGCAAAGGAATGAAGGAGTGCGACAGCTCCCCCTGTAGGCCAGAAGCTGAAATGTTAAATTGCCTATGAGTGTCTTGTCTATACATGCTTATATGTCAAAGGGCATTGAATGTTTGCCTGTGTATGTATGCTGTGATCCGCCCTGCGGGGTAAGAAGGGCAGAATAAAAATGATGTAAATACATAAATAAATAAACCGCTAAGGTGCAGAACTTGCTGACTGGAAGGTTGGCAGTTCAAATCTGCAAGATGTGGATTGTTAGTTCCAGCTTTTGCTAACCTAGCAGTTCGAAAACATGCAAATGTGAGTAGATCAATACGTTCTGCTTTGATGGCAAGGTAACGGCACTCCATGCAGCCACATGACCTAGGACAGTGTTTACCAACCAGTGTGCCGTGGCACACTAGTGTGCCATGAGCGATCAGCAGGTGTGCCATGGGAAATTGGCACTCTTCCCCCTCCTAGCAGCTCTTTCTCCGTCTTTCCCTCCCCAAAGATCCTCCCCGAGGCAAAGGAAGGGCTCCGCCGAATGCCAGGGCCAGGGCCAGGCCCGCCTTGAGGAAGCCTTCAGGAGCCTCGACTCAGCATGGTTCCAGCTCCTGCTCAGGGCTGCTTCAGCCTCCCGATATGTTTCATAGATCTGTGTGGCCTCTTTCGCTCCCTCCCTCAAAAGCAGAGCACTGGGCAGAAGTTACTGAGTTGACATTTTCGCGTTGGCTTGGATTTCTCGTGAGAACAATACCGGAAGCTCCACGTCGGTGAATTGGGCGTTGAGCAAACCTGGGATCATCGGGAGGCTGAAGCATTCACAGGTTTCCAAGAAACAAATTGAGCCTCTCCGCTTGGAAATGTTTTTTTTCTATTTTTCCGCATTTTTTGAGAGTTGCCTCTCCCCCCCCCAAAAAGAACTGTTTATAACAGCTTCATGACATCCATAGTTAACTGGACGCAAGTTTCACGCAGGGTGAAATTTCACAAGGGTCTGGAGAACAAGCCCTATGAGGAGCGGCTTGAAGAGCTGGGCATGTTTAGCCTGCAGAAGAGAAGGCTGAGAGAAGACATGATAGCCATGTATAAGTATGTGAAAGGAAGTCATATATACGTTGTGTTCATCAAAACAGGCCCAGTTTCACACTGAATGTATAAATACATTTAAAAACATATTAACTATACGTATTACTGTGTTAGAGTGTCATTTTGTGTCATTTTGGTTGGAGGTGTGCCCCAGGATTTTGTAAATGTAAAAAATGTGCCGCGGCTCAAAAAAGGTTGAAAAACACTGATCTAGGAGATGTTTATGGACAATGCCTGCTCTTCGGCTTAGAAACGGAGATGAGCACCAACCCCCTGAGTCAGATTCGACTTGTTATTTGTAACTGGTTCCTAATTCAGTGTTTCTCCTGCTACTTAGATACATCCTACCTCTGTTCGTGCCCAGTGTTTAATTAAAAATTTTAATATATCACCATAAGGTTTTAAATTTTTGTGTGTTATTGCTTATATGTGAGTTATATTAATTGTACTGTTTTATTCGTTGCTGCTTTGTTGTTTTACTGATGTGTTGTTGGGCTTGGCCTCATGTAACCCTCCACGAGTCCCCTTAGGGAGATGGTAGCGGGGTATAAATAAAGTATATTATTATTATTATTATTATTATTATTGTCCATCGCCAAAGAAGCAGAACTGCCCAGGTCTGGTTTACTGAGATCCCCCCTCCTCCAAATCCACTCCCATCTGTCAGTAGCAATTACAGACAATTGTATGCACAGAGATCATCCTCCGTTTTTCTGGTACAGAGTGACAGGCAAAAGGGGTTTAAAGACTTCTTGGCCTCTGACAGCTTGCAGAGCATCTCTTTGGAAAAGGGAAAAGAAGGTTAGATGGACAGAGAGAGGAGAGGATCTTTTTGGAATAATTATAAACCTTCTTCTCTTCGTTCTTGTTACACAAATTCCAGGCGAAATTATCATCTAATTTCAGAGAGCTCCATGACTGAGATTATCGGTGAGTCACTGGTAATTATGTGCCAGATTGTATTAAAGCATGAAAATACAAAGGGTTCTCATCAAACAGTAAGAGGCAGAAGGAATCAAATTACATTTTGCAGGCAGGGATAACAGTTCAGACTACATTTCAAATTGATGGCATAGTTCAGATGCAAAAGTGAGGGGGGGCGACGGGGAGGATGAGGTGGGGAGAACTGAACAGCTTGAAAAGAAGGCAGTGCCAAAGAATTGCCACAACCCAAAACGCACATAGTATAGTGGAGGATTACCCACAGTCCACTGCTAAGAGGCATCAGCTGGGTGCCAGCTGCTGAAAATAGAATGAGGTGGATCTTGGTGGCAATTTCAGAATTTGGGAGAAGTTACTCTTTTGAATGACAACTCCCAGAACACCCACACTAGCTGATGGATTCTGGAAGTTGTCGCCCAAAAGAGGAACTTATCTGAATTCTGGTATTTATTTATTTATTTATTTATTTGAATTTGTCCACCGCCCCTCCCAGTGGCTCGGGGCGGCTCACAACATATCCAAGGGACACAATAAACACAGAGCATATCTGGGCCGCTCCGGGGGGGGGGGGTAGAGACCCAGTTGCCAACGTTCAACGGCGTGGCACTCCGCCCGCAACCGTCAGTAAAGAGCCTAGGGGTCCGGCTGGACTCCCAGCTGTCCATGGAGGCGCAGATTGCCTGCGCCTGCAAGACAGCGTTTTACCACCTGCGACAGGCAAAACATCTGGCTCCCTACTCCTCCCGCTGCGACCTGGCCACGGTGATCCAAGCCACAGTCATCTCGAGGCTCGACTACTGTAATGCGCTGTACATTGGCCTACCCTTGTCGGCGATCCGGAAACTCAAGCTGGTGCAGAATGCATCAGCGCGTTTGCTCTCAGGAGCCCCAAGATATGCGCATGTGACTCCACTCTTGCGCGAGCTGCACTGGCTCCCAATTGAATTCCGGGTCACCTTCAAGGTGTTAGTTCTAACTTTCAAGGCCTTATATGGTTTGGGGACAGTGTACCTGAGGGAGCGGCTCACCCCTTATGTGCCCAGGAGATCGCTGCATTCAGAGGGGCTCAACCTATTGGAGATCCCTGGCATTAAGGATTATAGACTCGCCAGTACGCAGCAGAGGGCGTTCGCCGTGGCCGCACCAACCTTGTGGAATACCCTCCCTGAGGAAATTCGAGCCACCCGGGACCTGATGCCGTTCCGCAAAGCCGTTAAGACCTGGCTATTTAGACAGGCATTTGGCCCATAACCAGTGACCGTTATCATCAGCACTCTGTTGTGCCGCTGTCATCGTACTTCTGCTGTCTTAGTGCAGTTTTGCCGGGAAAAGGGGTTTTAACTGGGGGTTTTAAATTGATTTTATTGTGTCTTATGTGTTTTGCTTGCTTTTTTAACCCTGTAAACCGCTCTGGGCTCCAGAGAGAGCGGTATAATAAGTCGAACTAATAAATAAATAAATAAATAAATAAATAAATAAATAGGCAGTAAGAACACAACTAAAGTTAAAACAAGACTAAAATAGCAGATAAAATCACAATGGTCGCAATATGAAGAACAAGGTGCCGAGAAAACCGCATTTATCCAGCTCCGAAGGCCTGTTGAAATAATAGAGTTTTACAGGCTTTCCTGAATGGGAGGAGACTTTGGATGGCATGAAGGTTGGTGGGAAGTGAGTTCCATAAAACTGGAGCCACAATCGAGAAAGCCCGCCGACGAGTTGTGGTTAAATGGTAGGTCTTAACATTAGGAATGACCAGGAGGTTTTGCTCTTCCGAGCGCAGAGGCCTGGTGGGATGGTATGGGATGAGGCGGTCCCGCAAGTACACTGGCACCAGACCATGTAAGGCCTTAAAAGTCAAGACTAGCACCTTGAAGGTAATCCGGTGTTCTATCGGAAGCCAGTGAAGTTCGCGCAGGATTGGCGTGATGTGACAGCCAACCAAAACCCCTGCCAGAAGTTGGGCTGCGGCGTTCTGCACCAGCTTGAGCTTCCGGATCACCGACAAAGGAAGGCCAATGTACAGAGCATTACAGTAGTCTAGTAGTCTCATACAGTAGTATGAGAATTGTGGCAAGTTCTTACTGGTATGGGGATCCCAAGTCACCTTTGTCTGTCTCCTGAGGAATCTGTATAATGACCAAGTAGCAACAGTAAGAACAGAGCACGGAACATCAAACTGGTTCAAGATTAGGAAAGGAGTATGGCAGGGTGTATACTCCCACCCAACCTATTCAACCTGTATGCAGAGCACATCATGCGATGTGCGGGGCTTGACAAATCCAAGGCTGGACTTAAAATTGTTGGAAGAAACATTAACAACCTAAGATATGCAGATGATACCACATTGATGGCTGAAAGCGAGGAGGAGCTGAGGAGCCTTCTAATCAAGGCGAAAGAAAAAAGTGCAAAAGCTGGGTTGCAGTTAAACATTTTTTAAAAACCCAAAATGATGGCAACTGGACTAAACAATAACTGGCAAATAGAGGGAGAAAACATGGAGGCAGTGACAGACTTTGTATTTCTAGGTGCAAAGATTACTGCTGACACAGACTGCAGCCAGGAAATCAGAAGATGGTTTCTTCTTGGTAGGAGAGCAATGTCCAATCTCGATAAAATAATGAAGAGTAGAGACATCACACTCGCAATGAAGATCGGCATAATTAAAGCAAAGGTATCCCCCTTAGTAACCTATGGATGCGAGAACTGGCCCATAAAGAAGTCTGAGCGAAGGAAGATAGATGCTTTTGAACTGTGGTCTTGGAGGAAAATTCTGAGAGTGCCTTGGACTGCAAGAAGATCCAACCAATCCATACTTCAGGAAATAAAGCCCAAGTACTCATTGGAGGGAAGGATATTAGAGGCAAAGATGAAGTACTTTGGCCACATAATGAGAAGATAGGAAAGCTTAGAGAAGACAATGATGTTGGGAAAATGAAAGGGAAAAGGAATAGGGGTCGACCAAGGGCAAGATGGATGGATGGGATCCTTGAAGTGACTGGCTTGACATTGAAGGAGCTGGGGGTGAGCAGTCGGGCATTATTTCCTGGAGGATGGACTTTGACCGGGGACCACTTGAACAGGGACTGTGTCCACCAGGGACCACTTGACCAGGCACTACTTTGACCAGGGACCACTTGAACAGGGACTGTGTCGACCAGGGACTACTTTGACCAGGGACCACTTGACCAGGGACTACTTTGACCAGGGACCACTTGAACAGGGACTGTGTTGACCAGGGACTACTTTGACCAAGGACCACTTGACCAGGGACCACTTTAACAGGTACTGTGTCAACCAGGGACCACGTTGACCAGGGACCACTTTGACCAGGGACCATTTGACCAGGGACCACATTAACCAGGGACTGTGTTGACCAAGGACTACTTTGACCAGGGACCATTTGACCAGGGACCACTTGAACAGGGACTGTGTCGACCAGGGACTACTTTGACCAAGGACCACTTGAACAGGGACTGTGTTGACCAGGGACTACTTTGAACAGGGACCACTTGAACAGGAACTGTGTCGACCAGGGACTACTTTGACCAAGGACCATTTGACCAGGGACTGTGTCGACCAGGGACCACTTTGACCAGGGACCATTTGACCAGGGACCACTTTGACCAGGGACTGTGTTTACCAGGGACTACTTGACCAGGGGCCACTTTGACCAAAGACCACTCTCCAACATTAGTGCCAAAATGTTACAAATTGGTTTTTGGTCAACTTTAGCTTCAAGGTTGGGGTGCTGATTTAGAAAATTGCAATCAGATAGACCATATCAACTCTAGTTTCTGATGCAGAACAGTATGCCATGGTCCACAACAGGCAAGGAATGGCAGGTGGCACGGAAGGAGCAGAAATAAATAAATAAAATAATAATAAAGAGGAAGGAGGCTGGCAGACCAGATTTTCGACCTTGTGGCTCACTGGTTGTCTGCAGCCCACAAGTTAAGAACCACTGCATTAGTTGAACAGCTGCAATAAGAAAGAGACTCCACCTTTTGAATAAGTCTGCACTGAACAGAAGAGAATTCGCCAATAAATTCTAGTTTAGTTATTTAACTCTGGAGTCTTCTTTTGAAGTTGGTTTGTTCGTAACTTTGATGACAGTCTTAGTGTCCCTTGAAGACTGAAATTGTCCTCTCAGCCATTTATGAATGTGACCATGTAGACAATGGCATGCTTATTCATGCCTGACCTTGATGTTTCAGTTTTGGTTCACAAAGCATCATTTTGGCATATTTATTGTGAAGGTTTATCACATTTGGGACATGCCAAATTCAAAAGAGAAATAGCAGAGTCCAGCTAGAGTTGAGTGTCCTGTTAAGTCTCATCTCACATGAAAGCTTGAATTCAGTGGGATATAGAAAGCTCAGCTAACTTGGATTATGAAAAAGCCAATGGGATTCTGGTCTGCATAAATAGGAGTATAGTGTCTAGATCCAGGGAAGTCATGCTACCTCTCTATTATGCCGTAGTCAGACCACACCTGGAATTACACTGTGTCCAATTCTGGGCACTGCAATTGAAGGGAGATGTTGACTCTAAGCTGGAATGTGTCCAGAGGAGAGCAACTCAAATGCTCAAGGGTCTGGAGAACAAGCCTTATGAGGAGAAGGCCGAGAAGAGACATGATGAGGACCGTGAATAAATATGTGAGGGAAAGTCATAGGGAGAAGGGAGCAAGCTTGTTTTCTATCTCACTGGAGACTAGGAGGTGCAACAATGGCTTCAAACTACAAGAAAGGAGATTCCACCTGAACATAAGGTAGACCTTCCTATGAGAGCTGTTCAGCAGTGGAACTCTCTGCTTCAGAGTGTGGTGGAGGCTCCTTCTTTGGAGGCTTTTAAACAGAGGGTGAGTGGCCATCTTTCAGGGCTGCTTTGAATGTGATTTTCCTGCTTCTCAGCAGGAGGATGGACTGGATGGCCCATGAGTTCCCATTCAACTCAATGATTCTATGTGTTAAAGCCAACCTTAAAAACTGTGGCATAGACACTGAGAACTGGGAAGCCCTGGCCCTTGAGCGCACTAACTGAAGGTCAGCTGTGACCAGCAGTGCTGCAGAATTCACAGAGGAATGATTGGAGGCTGAAAGGGAGAAATGTGCCAAGAGGAGGGCATGTCAAGTCAAGTCTGACCAGGACTGCCTTCCGTCTGGAAACTGATGTCCTCATTGCGGGAGAACATGCGGATCAAGAATAGGGCTCCACAGCCACCTACGGACTCACCACCTAGACCAGTGTTTCCCAACCAGTGTGCCGTGAGCAATCATCAGGTGTGCTGTGGGAAATTGGTGTGCCAGGTGTTTTGGACTCCAACTCCCACCATTCCTAGCAGCCTCAGGCCCTTTCCCCCCTCAGCCATTTAAGCAGGAAAGGGCCTCAGGCTGTTAGGAATGGTGGGAGTTGAAGTCTAAAGCACCCAGAGGGCTGAAGTTTTCCCATGCCTGTTTTAGGGACCTTAAAGTGGTGAGCCTCCTTCCAACACTGTGATTCTGGACAGAAAACAAACAACAACATAACATAACATTGTTTGAGTCCACAGTGCTCTCTGGGTGTAGGGGAACTACAACTTCTAAACTCAAGGTCAATTCCCAAGCAAACCCTTTCAGTACTTTCTGTTGGTCATGAGAGTTCAATATGCCAAGTTTGGTTCAATTCCATTGTTGCAAGAGTTCAGGATGCTCTTTGATTGTGTGTTAACTATAAATCCCAGAAACTGTAACTCCCAAATGTCAAGGTCTATTTTCCCCAAACTCCATCTGTGTTCACATTTGGGCATATTGAGTATTCATGCCAAGTTTGGTCCTGATCCAACATTGTTTCAGTCCACAGTGCTCTCTGGATATAGGTGAACCACAACTCCAAAACTCAAGGTCAATGCCCACCAAACTCTTATAGTATTTTCTCTTGGTTATGGAAGTTCTGTGTGGGAAGTTTGATTCCATTCCATCATTGGTGGAGTTCAGAATGCTCTTTGATTGCAGGTGAACTATAACTCCCAGCTGTTGAGCAAGACCTTCGTGTGTGTCTTTCTGCCATTCCTGCCAGGATATCTATGTTGTGTTCATCGAAACAGGCCCAGGTTTCACACTGAGTGTGCCCCGGACAGAGGAGCATTATACACAGCTTTCATTGATTTCAAATCTGCGTTTGATCTGATCCCGAGAGACAAACTATGGAAGAAACTAGAGTGCTCATCAATAGACAGAAGACTCTTAATCTTAATACAAGGGCTATACCACAACACCTCACTCAGAGTAAGATGTTCCCAGACTGGCCACTACTCTGGAATAGTTTCTACCAACAGAGGCGTTAGGCAGGGATGTATTCTGGCCCCCACCTTATTCAATCTATATATAAATTCTATGGTAAAAGCCCTGAAGGGGATCATTTCCACCCACCGCGTCTAGCCTACAGACCAATCTCCATGCTGCTATACGCAGATGGCGGCTATAGTATCGTACTCACAAATTGGTCTAAAAAGGCTATTACTAGAACTCCAAAGATACTGTGATAAAGACTCCTAACTATAAACTACAGTAAAACCAAAATAATGATTTTTACCAGGCGAAAAATCAGACCAAAATGGACTATCAATGGATTACCCATCGAACAAGTAGACAAATACAAATACTTGGGGATCACATTCCATTCCTCGGGTCGGTGGAATGAACAGATAAAATCTGCAACAGACAACGTGCAAAGAGCTTGCAGAGCCATTAAAATTTTTATTTCACCAAGGGAGGCCAATATATCCCAGCTGTCACAAAAGTGTTTGCAGCGAAAATAATTGCCCAACTTCTGTACGGCGCACAGGTATGTGCCTTCAAAAAATTGGACACTTTCGAAAAAGTCCAAACCAAATTCCTGAGAAGTATCCTAGCAACTCCATGCTGCGTCCCGAATAACACCCTACGCCTAGAAGCGGGCTTACCTTCCATGGAGGCACGAGTCCAGACTCTTACACTAAACTTCTGGCTAAAGTTAAAACACTTACCCAAAGGACTGGCCCCTTTAACCCTGACAGACTCTTTTAGGTCCACATGGAAAAACACGATTCTCAGAAACCTCAAACTATCAGGGTTACAGGAAGAAGAACTAGACCTCCTGGGATATACGAATGCCAGAGTAGCAGTAAGGCGCAGAACAATGGATATAGATTACCAAAAACACCTAGCCTGTGCCAGATACCAGCCACTATTTAAATGCAGTACTAATGTACCCTTTGCTACACAAAATTATTTAACAAATCTAACAAACCCGAAACACAGGAAAGTGTTCACTCTGGCCCGAGTTAATGCTCTGCCAACAGCTGTGCTACTGGGCAGGTACACAAAAACACCCTATCATGAACGTATATGCCCCTGCGACGCAGGGGTGGTTGAATCTATAGAGCATGTGTTCTTTCACTGCCCTCTGTATGTGGATGCCCGCCTCTCCTTAATCTCGCCAATACTGTCCCGCTTACCTGGCAGATCTGAGGAATTCTACCTATACTGGCTGCTCGACGACAAACACAAGGAGACAACCAACCTGGTGGCCAAATATCTCATGGCCGTTCTAGCTACGAGGAACCAGCATATTAAATTGAACGCAGAAACACAATAGGCTTGATACTGTTGGTGTTAAACTGTAGAGTTGAACGGAGTTTTAACATTTATATTGTTTTATTTTCTGTACAATGTGACGTTGGTCCTTGACCGTAAATAAATATCTATCTATCACACTGAGTGTATAAATATGTTTAAAAAACATATTAACTATATGTATTACTGTGTTAGAGTGTCATTTTGGTTGGTTGTGTACCCCAGGGTTTTGAAAATGTAAAAAGTGTGCCACGGTTCAAAAAAGGTTGAATAACACTGACCTAGACACTACATCTGGAAGACCATCATCCTCGAACTACGAGGGATCGCCTAAGTAAGTGAAGTATGGGAATTCACTCCAAAATGCTATGAGGGTGCTGTTTGTCTATTCCTGGTCTTGAGAGAGATTCACTTTTGAATCACATTATGTTACCACAATGGGTGCACTTATCTCTTCCTCACTTCTGTTGAAAGTGTGAAGCACCAACCTGATGAAGAACTGAAAGAGGAATTAGAACCAGAAGAAACAAAGGAAGTAAAGAAATATGAAAAGATTTTCGTACTGTAGTTCATAATCTGTTGAAGTACAGCTTGAAAAGCCTGCTACTGTTTCCTTCATCGTCATCTTTAGAAAGACACTTGGAACCATCTGACAGTTGCTAAAGACTTTAGTGAAGCTTTAATGTTGTATTCTATCACGAAACACATACTACCGGGGGGGGGGGGGGGCTAGTATTGACAACAAGCCACACCATGGCAAAGATGTGTGATTTCTCCCCCTAAAACACAATATTTCTTTCCCCGTTGCTAATTAAAGAGACATAAGATTTTGTGCCCTTTGAACATCTCATAATTCCTATACGCATCTCTGCTTTTATTCATAAAGCCCTTTGATGGCACACAGCTTAGCTCTTATCACAAGATTTTCAGTGATGGAAACGAAAGGTTTTAATGTACGATTCCAAACTGTTTTGTGTTTATGAATATTCATAAAGGAGTGTGGGGAGATGCCAGCTTCCATTTTCCAGCGTGTTCTTCTTTGAACATCTTGATGGTCACATTGCTCATGGTTTTAGGTACAGTGCGCTCACCTTGAATCATAGACTCCTAGAGTTGGAAGAGACCATGTGGGCCTTTTAGTCCAACCCCCTGACAAGAAGCAGGAAAATCACATTCAAAGTAACATCTATGTGCGACCACTTGCTCGATTGGTACGTAGCTTTGGGCTGGAGTGTCACCAATATGCTGATGACACCCAGCTCATTCTGGGGATGGAAGGCCGGCCCGAATCCGTACCCGATAATTTCCATCGCTGCCTTGAAAACGTTACTGGATGGCTGCGAGCCAGTAGGTTGCAGGTGAATCCGGCTAAGACGGAGATCCTGTGGCTTGGCCATCCAGGCAGTAGAGAGGTTCAGCTCCCAACCCTGGACGGCGTGACGTTATGTCCGTCGTCGTCAGTAAAGAGCCTTGGTGTTACTTTTGACCCTCAGCTGTTGATGGAGACTCACATCTCCACTGTCAGCAGAGTGGTGTTTTTTCATCTACTAACTAACTAACTAATTTTATTATTTATGAGTCGCCCTCCACAAATGTACTCCGGGCGACTTACACAGCTAGGCATCTACAATACTAAAATATTAAAATATTAAAATGTTAAAATATGGGAATAGACAGGTTCCAGGTCACTGATTGTCACTTATGCATATGCTCTTCTACGCCAGGCAAGGAAGCTGGCCCCCTATCTGTCCCGACACGACCTAGCCACAGTGGTCCAAGCTACGGTCATCTCAAGGCTAGACTACTGTAACGCTCTTTACATTGGCCTTCCTCTGTCGGTAATCTGAAAACTTAAGCTGGTGCAGAATGCTGCAGCTCGGCTGCTCGCAGGTTTCCCGACGAGCTGCCATATCACACCCATCCTGAACTGCACTGGCTCCTTGTGGAATGCCGGATTACCTTCAAAGTGCTGGTTTTGACCTTCAAGGCCTTGAATGGTCTGGGGCCAGTGTACCTAAGGGACCGCCTTATCCCATACTGTCCCACCAGATCCCTACGCTCAGAGACGCAAAATCTCCTCATGGTCCCAAGTTCCAGGGCTTACCATCTGACCGCAACAAGGAGATGGGCTTTCTCGATCATAGCTCCAATCCTCTGGAATGCGCTGCCCTCCGAAGTCCGTGCCCTTCAGGGTCTGTTAGCTTTTTGGAAGGCCTGCAAGACCCTAACTGTTCCAACAGGCCTTTGGGTCTTAAACTGTTCGGCTTCTCCTGATGCTATGTGTATTTTATTGCTATCGCTTTTAATCCTGTGACATGGTTTTAATATGTCTGTTTTAATTCTTGTTTTATCCTGTAAGTCGCCCCGAGCCAACTGGGAGTGGCGACGAATAAATTTGAATAAACAAACAAATAAACTACCCCCAACAGATGGCCATCCAAGCTTCTGTTTAAAAGCCTCCAAAGAAGGATCCTCCACCACACTCACAATTAGGAAGTTCTTCCTAATGTTCAGGTGGAATCTCCTTTCCTGTAGTTTGAAGCCATGGCTCCATGTCCTAGCCTCCAGGGCAGCAGAAAGCAAGCTTGCTCCCTCCTCTCTATGACTTCCCTTCACATGGCCACCATGTCTCCTCTCAGCCTTTAATTCAGTAGGTATTACCTGTAAGCGACATAACCAAGACTGAAGTAAGGGGGCTAAATTCACTGACCAAAGGCATGCGATCCATCCCAAAAGGGCCCAGATACACCTCCTTGCTTCTTCAGTTAAAAGGAGCTCAATTGGCACAGCTGGGAGATCCCTGTCTACACTGCAGAAGAATTGCCACCAACCACAAATAATGCTGGACTGTGAGATACATCCACATCTAATGCTCTTACATTCATATCGCAATGCAGCCTTCCAATTGGGCTGGACAACCACTTTCCACATGCCCAATCAGGATGGCTGCAAGAGCATCAGTTCAAGGGGAATGGTAGTAAGGGATGTCTATTGTTTGCCCGAAATTCCCCTTTGATTTCAATACTTTTGAACAAGAGGAAACAATTGGGGATGGTGGTTTATTGTGGGCAGAATTGGACTCCCCACAATTTTACATTGGATTTCAATCAGCAATATTGAGCTTAATATTGTCCTCACCGGGACACCACTGAGATGCCATATCGCGCCATCTCTGCAGCGCCTGCACTGGCTGCCAGTCGAGCTCAGAGCCATCCACAAGATCCTGTCGCTTACCTTTAAGGCCCTCCATGGTGCCGGCCCAGCTTATTTAAAAGACCGCTTGTCCGAACCAGCTCATTTAAGGTCGCCGCGCTCAGGAAACAGGGACCTTCTCCGCATCCCAGGTGTGAGTGAGGCCCGCCTCGACACCACGAGACGGAGAGCTTTTTCCATCGCGGCCCCTGTCCTTTGGAACTTGATGCCGGCGGATCAGAGAGCTATCCGGGACATGCCCCAGTTCCTGACCGCACTGAAGACCTGGCTCTTCGAAGGCTTATGGCTAAGGACACCTCCCAGACTTAGCCTGAGCTACTGGAACTATTTTAATTAATCTTTTTATTCTTTTAGCTTTTAACTATTGAATTCTTTTATGTGTTTTTGTGTGTAAGTCGCCCGGAGCACTGACGTGGAGGGCGACTCATAAATAATAAAATCAATCAATCAATCAATCAATTAACTGAAATCCAGTGTTGCATGGGGAGCTCCGCCGTGGGCTGGTCCACGAGTTGGAAGCAACTGAATGAATAAACAACAAAGGTACATGTGATGAAATCGTGTTGTTTTGTTGCAAGACAAATGTATAGTTTGTTATTGCTTATTTACCTATACGTTTGATGGTAAAATGTTTAACAAGCCACAGAGGGTTGGCGGGGAATGTTGGAGTAGCAGGCCTCTGTGAAGGCTGCTGCCGTGGAGGCGGAAGTTAGAGCTGCACCTGTTTTAGAACTTTCAGATTTTAAAAAATAAGTCAGTTGGTTTTGTCAGTTGGTGGGAGGGAAGCTGTCTTTCAGAGCTTTTAGAAAGCAGTTCGGTTAAGGGTTTGAGAAACCCAGGTGAAAGACAGACTTTGTCCAAGTTAGAGTAGAAAACTAACTTAATAGATAGGTAAAGCCTATAGTTGGCTATTTACCTGCTGGAGCAGTTAGTTATTAGGACTGCTTGGTTCTGTGTTAGGAAGCACAGTGGAAACTACCCTATTGTTGAAACGTTGTGACTGCAAGATTTGTACCTCTTAGGAGACTTGTTTGCAACCAACTAAGCTCTGAACTCTGTTATAAAATAAACTGTTGAACATCTTTATTAGAACACCTCTCAATGTCGTTCTTTTTAAAACACAAGCCTTAAAAGAACAAACCCTCACATCGGTGGCTGATCTGATACAATTGGTGGCCGCAAATATATTAATGGTGGCAGTTTGAACATCTGTTGGTGGGGATCAAAGGGAAAGTACCCATCCTACCACAGTGGGAAGAAAGTCTTACTGCCCAGAGTTATAAAAGGGGTTGTTCCTTACATGTTAGTGGCAGTCGTAAGCTTTGCAAAGTAGACCTGCCCTGCCACGGTTAACATAAGGAACCCGGAAGCCTTCTTTATATATGTCATTACATTATTTGGTGGCAGCGTATTTACTGTAAGGACCGACGGGCCAACCCTGACCCCTTACAGTACATAGCAGTGGTCGTGGTGGTGCAACGGGTTAAACCATTGAGCTGCTGTGCTTGCTGACTTGGAAGATTGGCAGTTCGAATCTTTGAGACAGAGTGAACTCCTGCTGTCAGCTTCAGCTCCTACCAACCCAGCAGTTGAAAAACATGCAAATGAGAGTAGATCAATAGGTACCACCTCAGCGGGAATGGAAAAGGGCACCCCATGAAATCATGCCGGCTATGTGACTAGGAGGCGTCTACAGACAACGCAGGCTCCTCGACTTGGAAATAGAGATGAGCACCGCCTCTAGAGCCAGAGATGAAAGGGGAAGCCTTTGCCTTTGCATTTGTGTTCCATCGTTTTTCAAAGGAATTGAATGTTTGTCTGTATATATGCTGGAATCTGCTCTGAGTTCCTTCAGGGAGATAGGGCAGAATACAAATAAAGTCTTGTTACGATTGTTGTTTTTATTATTATAGCTCCCCACTACAAAAAAAACCCCCCAACCAAACAAAAAACCTATAACTCCCAAAGAGGGCATCAGAGCTCCTCCATTTAACATATGCATAGAAAGTAATATATTAACAGTAAAGAAAGTGATGAAAGGAATCTTTGTGAAATCGGTTATAATTTATAACCAGAAAGTGATACAGGTTGAGCATTATTTATCTGGAATTCCAAAAGTGTCCACATGGGCATTTGAGATAGTGACACCGTTGCTGTATGGTGATTCAGCATTCACAACATTTGCTTCCTGCACAAAATTGTAAAAGACATTGTATATAATGGCTTTACTAATTTATTTCACTTTTATCTTGCCTTTCTGCCAATATAGGGACTCAAAGCTGATAACAATATGACATATAAATATTTATTGTGTTGAGATTTGGGACCTATCTTCAAGACATCTCATCATATGCATATAGGCAACTCCAGTTATTACAAAAGAAAACATCCAAAATCCAGATATTTTGAATAAAGGATATTCAACCTGTACAGACCTTCTTTTCATGGTATGTGAGCCAACATCCTCTCACAACACCATGTATGTCAATTAATCAGTTTCTAGCAGTGATGGAAATCTCCTCTCTTTTCCAGATTCATAATGAAGTTGGGACTTTGGCTGCATTGCAATGTCAATATGCATGGGACAGGATTTGAGAAGACTTCTGATGTGAAGCTCTCAGTGTTTTCCTCCTCTATAGCAACAGAAGAAAAACCACAGAAGGACATTCATTACAGTCACGGAGATAGCTCCGCTTCCTGTGACTCCTCACATTTGCCACAGCAGGCATTAAAAATCTCTTAAAAGATCCATAGCAGAAGTGAGAGAGATGGTGTTGACTCTATTGTGAGCTGGACCTACATACACTTCAGAGGAATGGGCCAAAGAACTTGCCTTCCTCAAACGGTCTGTTGGATAGTCATACTCATAGACTCATAGAGCTGGAAGAGACCTCGTGGACCATCCAGTCCAACCCCATTCTGCCAAGAAGCAGGAAAATCACATTTAAAGCACCCCTGGCAGATGGCCATCCAAAGGAGGAGCTTCTACCATGATTCCATCCCTTCTTAATAGGCCCTTTTGTATTATACGAGGGTTGAATGAAAAGTAATGCCTCCACCTTTGTAACTCAACAGATGGCAGTACTGATATGCAGCAGATACTGGCTTGTTCAGTAGACTCTCCTCTACAGTTCCATTTTGGTGGGAAGCCTTAGCATTGAACGGTTGTGCGAAGTATGGAACCCTGCGCAGACGGTCGGTCAATGCGACTTAAGCAATGTGCAATCATTGAATTCTAGACAGCAGAAGGTTCACCCCAAAGGAGATTAATCAGAGAATGAAAGCTGTTTATGGTGATTGTGCTTATGTGAGTACTGTGTGTCATTGGGCAAGTAAGTTTAAAGATGTTGAGGTGGGAACATCTGACTTGCGTGACAAAGAGTTGGACGTCCTGTGACAGCAACCACTGAGTTTCACAAGCAAAAGGCTGACAGATTGATTCAGGACAAATGTCGTATCACTCAGAGAGAAATTTCAAGTATAATCGGCATTTCACAAGAACGCGTGAGTCACATTATTGCTTTGCTTGGCTATCGGAAGATCTGTGCATGATGGGAACACAGCAGAACTTCAGAGACTGGATCTCACAACCGTACAGCATCCTCCATTCAGTGCAGGTTTAGCACAATCTGACTTCCATCCATTCCCGATAATGAAAGAAGATCTGCGGGGACATCATTGTGCTTCTCATGAAGACGGTGAGAGAACTGTGAGGCGCTGGTTGCGGAAACAAGAGTGCTGACTTCTTCCGTGACGGCTTTAGAAAACTTGTTCATTGTTGGCAGAAATGTATCCAACTGTCTGGTGATTATGCAGAAAAGTGAATAGTGGTAGTTAAAGAGCACATTCTAAACCAGGGGTGGGCAATTATTTTTCCCAAGGGGCCACACAAGAGCCAAAAAATATTATGGAGGGCTGCACATAAAGGTGGAATTACATTCTAATCTACATTATTTATTTATTTCTTCATTTACTATATTTACTATATATTACACATCGTTAATATTAACATATTAATATATCAAGAAATATGCATATATTAATATTAATATCATAATTATTATATTATAGTATATATATAGACATTATAATATATTGAAATTATAATATAATATAACATTATATTATATTATTAATTATATTATTATATTATTATAATAAAATTATTATAAAATAATAAAAAATAATTTAACTTAAAATTAAATTAAATTCAAGAAGACAAGGTGCGAACCAAGATGGAATGGCCCAATGGACCCAGCCCAGAGGATGGCAAAGCGGACCTAGCTGCCACCGCAGCAGAGGAGAGCAGAGCAGCAGGCAATCAGAGGCTGCAGGCCTCCGTCCGCTCTCGCCCCCAGCCGTTCCCCAGCTGATCACCCTGCTATGGAGTGCCTGCCATTCCTGGAGGCGATCCGGGCCTGCAGGAGGAGCAGTCGGCGATCTGAGGCGGCTGATCGCCCTGGCGACCCAGAAGACGATCAAGTCTTCCGGGTCGCCAGGGCGATCAGCTGCCACAGGTCGCTGACTGCTCCCGCTGCAAGCCCGGATCGCCTCCAGGGATGGCAGGCACTCCAAAGCCTCCGCTCCTCCGGCCTGTCTGCCGGCACGGGTCCCACAGAACCCGCGATGGGATGGCGGCAGCGGCACCCCTTCCTCTTGGCCCCGCCCCCGACGCCCTTCTCCCTGGGCTGGACAGAATCGGCTGCTGGGCCATAGGTTGCCCACCCCTGTTCTAAGGATTATTTCTGTGTTTGATTTATTAAAATTTTCCCATCCAAACCCAAGTAATGAAGGTGGAGGCATTACTTTTCATTCAACCCTCATATGAGATGGTTCAGAAATTTCTGCCTCTAACAAGTGTCCAGTAGGTTAAAAAAAAGGCACATTTGAAAAAGTTTCTCACTACTGCTACAATATGTGGTTTGGAAAGAGACGGTTGCTTTATGAACTGTACAGGGGGGAAAGCCGCCTTTAAAGAAAACACAAGACAAGCTTAAATTATTAGAAATGGCTTGCTTTACAGAGACAAAATAGGGATTACACACAGAGACTGTACACTGCTGTCCAAGTTAAAACAGTCATTAAAAAACAACAACAAAAAGAACAACCACCTTCCAGCCAATAGAATGCCGGAATTTGCAAGAACACATAATAAAAATGCGACTTTGAGATATTTACATATATAACATTTGTTGGAGGAAACAAAACTGTGGGAGGTGGCTCTTGTTGCCGGTCTGCAGGGCCATTCCAGCTGTTTGCTGATCATTTGGATTTCCAGGCCTGAGTGTTTAGGCTGGCCTTGTTACTGAGGGTAACAAGCATTGCGGTTAGCACTGAACAATGCATCAAAATGGCAGGAGGTGATGAACTCTCCATCTGCAGAGAATGCAAACACGTAGAGCGAGGGCTACAATGGAAGCCACATTTGAACAACACAATGTGCAAGCAAAAACCAATATGTAGGGTACAGTGGGATCCCCTATCAGCAATTTCCACCCTAGTCCAGAGACTCAGTCATACATGTATTCTCTTTCTGGCATTAGTTGCAGAGCATTAACACACACTGGAGTAAAGCTGTGAATTCCCACAATTACTATAACACACGGAAAAACAATATTTACATAATCAAGCTCGCCTCATGTAGAATTATCATCAAATACTATGGAACCTTCAATGTTAGATTTTATATTATGTTATATCACTTCCATATAGATATATGCTTGCCTTCATATTGCGGGTACATTTATTTATTTATTTATTATTCGGGCTTCTATGCCGCCGACTCCCTGAGGCTCGCGGCGGCTTACAGAAGCCGAAGGGCACAGTAAAATACAGGCAATAAGCAGTTAAAAACAATTAAAAACAACAGCAGTACAGTAATTAATAACACTGTTAAAACAATGAACAGCACATCATCCTCAGAAGAACGAATAGATGGCGGGGCATGGGCAGGACTTACTCACCAAAGGCCTGCTTAAACAGGTATGTTTTACAGGCCCGTCTAAACGGGAGCATGCAGGGGTGGTCCTACCGGTAGGCAAAGGACACCGCTGCATGGGGCGCCATCTGGGTAAAGGGCGCATTCCCCCGCCCGCCAGACATCGTCCGGCCGATGTTCCGCTTTTGGGCCTTGTGCGCTCCGATGCCGCACCATAGCAAACCTCCCTGCATGCCGAATAGGGAGCGCTGTGTTTACAGGCTTCTGCGCCAGCGCACAGGAGCTTCTGGGCATGCGCGGGGGGGGCGCGTTCCGAATACTGAGTGCTGTGTTTACAGGCTTCTGCGCCTTTGCACAGGAGCTTCTGGGCATGCGCAAAAGGGGGGGCAATATGTTTTTGGGGGGCAAAATAATGTTCGCTTACCATTTAAAATTACCTTAGACCGCCCCTGGGTACATGCTCACTATATTCCTGCTGGTGTGCCTCTGATGAAGCTGAGGAACCCCGTGACACTGAGGAACTCCCTGCGAAACGGTTAGAGCTCCGTAGACTAAGAACCGTCAGGCAACCATTTGGAACATACTTGATAACACCATATGGAGCCATAGCCTGTTTAGCAACCTCTTTACGCCTAACCTTGTGGATTACAAACCTATATTTACAACTGCCGAACATTTCGAGATACTCTGAGTTTGTATATTCCCAATTTGGAACGGCGATTGAAACTTGAACGCTCGATAATCCGGATTATAATTTATAGCGTATCTTGGAACATTCTCCACTCGCTTTGGATTGCTAACAGTGAAATTCCATGAACTCCAACAGAAACGCTAAGTACCTTGCACTCTTGTAATCATTATAAACTATTTATGAAAGTATATGTACTTGAACAAGCTATTTGCACAATGATATTTATATAAAAATGTATTTGATGATAATTCTACATGAGGCGAACTTGATTATGTAAATATTGTTTTTCCGTGTGTTATAGTAATTAGTTGCAAAGCACCAAAGGGATCCTAAACTCCTGTGCTCCACGCAACAGGGAACATTTGGCTTTATTATTTAATGCTAAGTCTAGGTTTGTGTGAGTTGTCTTTCCTAAGGAAAATGGAGGAAGCGACACTTGGGCAAACTGAATCAGTAAAATCTGGCATATGTCAAGAATGCCTTAGTCTGCCATCTTTGTGACAGCATTGTGGCAAGTCAATGCACAAAAGGGGCAAGAAATCAAAAAGAATCCAAGATGGAAAAGTCATGCCTCAACTGGAGGATTTTGCATAATTTAGTATCTTGAAATTGTATGCTACAAAGATTTAAAAAAGCCACGATGTGCATCTCATGATCCTAAACTAACCTACTCTTAAAACCCTTTAATCTCTCGCCATCATTTGCATTGGGAAGACAGCAAGATCCCAGGAAATCCATCAAAATGCCTCCTGCAAGGTCATTCGGATACACTCGACTGTGCTGACAAGAGTTAACAGTTGAACTTGCCTTTTTAACATTTGCTGAAGCAGTTAGGAAAACAGAAAATGGCATCTGCTAATCCGTTTTACTTTCCCTGAGTTTAGTCATAACATGGTGAAATGAATATAAGAAAATGAACCTGAAAAGGGAGGGGGGAATCCTGATCTAATATTAAATGAATTAGAAATGTACATGGCTGAGCCATAAATATGCAAAGTTATATCAAAATGACATATTCCTGGGCCCAAAAGACAGATTCCTGCCCCTCTACCAAGCCTGCACACCTTCATCTATCACTAAAAGATACTACATATAGAGTTCATTTCTGCAACTGGGAATCCTTTCCATTTTTGGTCAATAATTCCCATTATCCTTGATTATTAAGTGCTGATGAGAACTGTAGTCCAAGACATTCAGGTTGGAAGAAGTTGGTGTCTTAATGTGCCGTCGCCTGCCACCTATTTAGGGGACTAAGGCAGGGGTGGGAACCACGCAGCCCCCAATGTTGTTGGAGTGCAGCTCCCAGCAGCCTCAGGCAATATATCCAATGGCAAGAGATGTTGGAAGTTGTAGCTGAACATCTGGAATGTTTCATGACTCCCATCAGACTTAGTTCTACATCCAGTTGCTTACTCTGACGGGAATGATCATTAAATATACTGTAGTCAGTCAACATTCATGTAAATCCTATTGAATCATTTCATTAACTGGGACAGGTAACTGGATTTAGTCTTAGAATCTGGAAGCAGACTAAAAAGGAAGCTAAATTTATCTTTGCACTCAATGAGCAGAAAGCTGGTTTTGATAAGTGTATGACTTTTTTTGGACAGGGCACAGAGTGGGTTTTTCTCCCTTGCCCTTTGCAGTCAGTCCTAAGTCGTCCCCCCCTCATACCTGTCATGCCCACTTGCTGGTCCTAACAAGTGTGAAAGGGAGGGGGCAATTCAGAAGAGAAATAAGTTGTCAGTTTTGCACGTTCAAATGGAAGGGAAGTGTTAAATTTATGAGAGCGCCTCCTTGTTTCTTCCTCCCTATGAGCAGGGGCGGTCCTACCGGTAGGCAAAGGACGCCACTGCGTGGGGCACCATCTGGGTAAAGGGCGCATTCCCCTGCCCGCCAGACAGCGTCCGGCCGATGTTCCGCTTTTGGGCCTTGTGCGCTCCGACGCCGCGCCGTAGCAACCCCCCCTGTGGGCCAAATAGGGAGTGCTGTGTTTACAGGCTTCTGCGCCTGCGCACAGGAGCTTCTGGGCATGCACAGGAGCTTCTGGGCATGACGGGGGGGATAATGTTTTTTTGGGGGCGCCAAAATAATGTTCGCTTACCATTTAAAATTACCTTAGACCGCCCCTGCCTATGAGCCTGGACCTGCTAGGAACTGCCTGCCCTCCCTTTCAGTAAGCTAAAAGCTAACAGTCTGGGAAACATGAAAATGCACAAATGGAGCATTACACTACAACTGCTGGGTATGGGACCTTATCCAATGTGTGTGTTTTTTTTTTAAAAAACTGCTAACACCACCTGCTGAGGAAGGAGAAGTTAACCTGCCGTCTGCTGTTCCAATGACAATTACTTCTCTGAAGCTGCAATTTGCATTGGAAACAAAGTTCCTGTTTGCACTAATCTGAGATTTCACCCCAAGGCAAAAAAGAAGCCTCAAATGGGTGATTCTCATTAGGCAAAGTCTTTGTCTCTCTTACAAAATAGCACTTAAGAATATAAAGTATAAGGGCATTTCTAATGAAATGGCCTCTTGGCTCTCACACCCATAACTCAGAAAAGATGTCTACATCTTCTAAGTACTAAATGTTGTCAATGTAACGATGGAACTAGGCAAATGCTTCCATTGTTGCATTTCTCTCAAATCTAGTCGATTTTCTCATTTACCTCATTCTAGTGCCCTATTTTCTGCTTCAATGTTGGGATCTTTTGTGCTCACCTCATTCTGGTGCCATGAGAACGTCTGGACCACGCAAGTAAAGTGAACGGTGAAGCCACTCACCATGAGAGCTTCAACCTTTGAAAGACCAGTATGGAGAGGAGCCATGATAGGGAGGGGAATTTCCGCCATCTGGTCCAGGCAGCTGTATCCTATACAAAGGACAGGAGGAACCTCATGCCCTTGCAAATATTGGACTGAAGTTCCAATGACTCCATGCCTTTGGCTATGTTGGCTAAGGCTGTACTGTCCAGGAAGAACACTGTTTTCCATTGGAGCCTGCTCATTCAGAGTCCACGCAGAAAAAACACGACTCTCTCTTGTGTGTTGGAGACATGATCCAAGGAAAATGGAATTAGAAGCAGCTCCAAAATGAACCAAAGGTTCTCAGTTTCTCTCACTCTGTGATCGCTTCTGCAGTGAATGGTACACGTAATTGCATTCTCTGATCAGGACCCAAGAGAGATTGGGTTCTGCTAAGATTGTGTTTTTAGAAACTCAGACTATTTAGGCTTCCAAACTAGGTTAGGTGTGAACCATATGGAATGTTACAACATCTTCACAGAATTAAGTTTCACATGAATTCCAGGTTGCCTCAGAGCAGGTTGACACTGAGATCATTACAACGGCATGAAAGACACCTGCAAATGATTCTATTTCAAAAACATGTCGGGCCTTTAGTTTCAAGAGCCGGGCTCCCAGAAATACATGTATTAAAAATATTTGAGTCATAGAAAACATCACAACAATTAAGGAGCGGTGGCAGTCTGTTTGTTGTTCCCCGAGAAGTGAACACATTTGTCACAAGGCCATAACAATCTTTGCCAAACCATAGTAGCCACAAAATGAGAATCTTAATTTGAGTAAATTTAGAACCTCAGTGAATAAAAGTCTGAAGTGGTTCAACTCAAGTATAGTTTCCCATTTGCGTATGAATTTTCTGGAAGCAGCTTTTTCAGGAAGTAAAATGACCTACCAGGCCTGGGCTGTAATAAAGCCAAGCTGTGGCAGCGAAAGACATGGTTGTGACCTCTGATAAGTACAGGCCCAGCATGGACAATTAGTTATGCATTGTTTCTTTAGATCAGTTTTTCCCAACCAGTGTGCCGTGGTACACTAGTATGCCGTGAACGATCATCAGGTGTGCCATGGGAAACTAGAGATAGAAGAGAGAGAGAGAGAGGGAGAGAGAGAGAGACCTCCTGTCCTACCGGGAAGTCCTAGCCGGGGCTCGATGCCTGAGTCCCGCAAACACAGCCTCCTTTTGGGAAGCCTTGTGCCGCCGGACTCACCTCTTGCCTTCTTGGGCTTCCTCCTCCCCTCCGCTCCTTCCTCGGCCTTGGAAGGGTTTGAGCCGAACGGCGAGGACTGCGTCAGGTGGAAAGAGAGAAAATCCTGGGATGGGACTTCCCCGGGTCCCCCGGCTGCCTGGGAGCGGATCTACACCGTAGCATTCATGCAGTGAGGCACCGCTTGGTCTTCCAGGACTCAAGGCTGGGGAATCCCAGGATTTGTAGTTTAGGGAGGCTCAGGATGGTGTCAAACTACCACTCCTGTGATTCCCTCACACTCAGCCAAGGGGCGTTCGGGACACAGGGTTGAGGCACCTTTAAGCAGGGGCCGAAAACTAACAGGGTTTGCTCACTTAAGGCAGGCATGGGCCAACTGGGGCCCTCCCTCCAGGTATTTTGGCCTACAACTCCCACCATTCTCCCTTTCTGTGTAGGCGATATGTGTTGTGTGTGTATATGCATATATGTACTGTGTATATACATATTAACTATATGTATTACTATGTTAGAGTGTCATTTTGTGTCATTTTGGTTGGTGGTGTGCCCCAGGATTTTGTAAATGTAAAAAATGTGCCGCGGCTCAAAAAAGATTGGGAAACACTGCTTTAGATAACACAGGGAACTAGTTTCCCACAAATGTGATCTGGTGCATCATCCTTGCCCACCAAGCAACAGAGATGGGAATGATCCAAGTAGCATTCATGCTTTGGTTTCTAACAGCAAATAAATAGAGTAGTCACTGCAAGACAAGGGAGCAATGCACAGTTCACAAATAACATTCAAACCACAAACCTGCCAAATCAGAATTCAGAAAGGTTATTCTTGGTCTCTTTTACCCTTAAATTCAGGAGGTTACACAATAAATCCAGGAGGTCACACAATAAAGTTCACCAGAACAAATAAAGACACTGTAAAGCCTGGTCAAGCTTTCTGCATGGCTGAGCCCTTAATCCACCCATGCCAATCTTATCAAATAGCATTAAATTAAATTACATCAGGGAGAGGAACAGAGCAGTTTGCTTAAAAAGCAACAGTGGAGACTGCTGGAGACTGCACGACCCATTTGGGAAGTAAGATTTACCAAGACCAACGTCTGAGAACTTCTCACTCTTATCTTCAGGTAGGGTACACCTTATTCTTAAAACATAATAGCTATGACGGGGATACAAAAGCTTCCGGAGATGGTCCATAATCAAGAGTGTGGGCATCATGTTTATTTCTTGAATTTTGTCCCATTCATCTTCTCTTCACCCTATCTTGAGTTCATTTTTGTAGGCTTACAATTTCAAGAATTCCCAAATGAGCTTGGCCAAAAGCCATGCTGGCTTGGAGACTGTGAACATAGTAATAACAAAAAGAAAACTTCACCAAATACTATTTTTTTTCTGAAAAAAGAAGCGAGTGATAAGTAATCTTGATTTACTTGGAACAAGAATAATAACTATCCCCACTAAAATATCCAACATGGTGCCAGTACCCCTGAGGCCTTTATGCTAGCTCAAGAAACAATCTTGAAATAGAAATAATATTCCTGTTATATCCTCTTATTCTTGAAAACAAACATACTACTGCTGTCCTATAGTAGGAAGGACATGTCAGCCTGAGCAACTCTGCAGTAAACGCTGCAAAGGGCAACACTACAGCCGGACAAAGTACATGCATGAGCTGATTTCCAAGGGGCAGTTGCCAGGGTGCAACATGTACCCCACCCCATGCTATTAATGCTCTTCTTTTTCAGCATGGAAAGATGGGTGCGAGGTTGCAGCAGGTGCTCTGCTATGAGTGAATTTACTCTTCCTCTTTATGTACACCTTCACAACAAGGTGGCTTGATCCAAGAGTCATCCATGAGGCAGGTCCTTGCTCTGAGACCTCAACCACTGGGCTCTTGTCCTTGATTCTCTGAAGCTGATACATCTGTTAAACCCTGTTCCATAACATGATCAAGTTCAAGCATTTCAAAGCCAATGGCCAGCCTATAGGTCAATGCGATAGATCCCAAGGCCAGCATATCAATCATCAGATATGGATCAGAGTCCACTGTGAATGAAAGCACCTGTGTTTAGACATTACGATGAGTTTTCTTTATAGTCACCAGGTAACTTCTTTCACCATTTAGGGTAATATTGGATTAATATCCATCATCTTCATCTACATCACAGCCGTAATCTGGAAAAACACAAAAGGAGGAAAAATCAGAACAACCAATATTATTTTTCCCATCATGACATCCCTAAGAAGATTCTGGGAGTGAGTTGTAGAAATCTCAAGTTTCATGGACATGTCTCCCTGCCCTATTAAGCCTCTCCCATGTACACATAGGTTCACTCACATATACTTTTTCACTGACTACACAGAACTATTTGTTAGTGGGAGGTGCTATATTGAAAGGGGAAAGGCAGTCTAGGTGTTTGTTCCGCTTCAGGCTGCACTGGCTGGCAAATCATGTAAATGACAATTCCCCCACTCTAAAGATTCAGGAGCACTTACCAACAGGTCAACATTTTCGGTATCTGCCTTTTCCAGTTAAAAATCAAATTAAAACAGCTCAGACTCAAGTTCTAAGCAGGCTTAAGCCTGATCCGTTTGAGCCCTTTTAAATACAAAGTTCAAAAAATTCTCACTTCCTCAATTTGCATTAGATTAAACATCCTCCGCCGTCTTCCTATATTTTGATGAGCTTCCTCTAAAGAGCCTCTCTTCCTTTTCAAACCTATCACCTATCTTTTTGAGTAATTCAGACTGAAAGACATGTTTGGTAGCCAAGGGAGAGTCTAAATCTGATCTAATGCTAGCACTCCAGCTACTATGGCATATAGTCTTGCCAAACTGAAGTTGAGTGCGTGTCTTCAAGTCACCCATCTACTTATGGCATCCACATGAATTTCATAGGGTTTACTTGGAAAGGGAATATTCAAGAGATGATTGAAAGGAAGGAACAAGCACTTAGTAGGGGTTGGCGAAATTAAACTTGAAGGCACATACACACACATAAATGAGAATAGTGATAAAAATATGAATCTGTATGTAACAGAAATTTAACTGGCTGCAGTAATGCCATGCTTTTTTACAGGTGTCTTTGGTATCCACTAAGGCTTGGTTCCAAGTCTTTCTCCACCATACCATGGATACCGCCATCTGTGCATAGTCAAGTCCCATTATGCACTCTCGGCATTACTTCGCGAACGAAGATTCTTAAGAAGGACTCATCCCACGCTGTTTACAAGCGCGTTGATGACTAAAAAGTCCAATCTGAGATACGCACGTTTGGTTGCAGAAAGCCCCTCAGAAAGTCTCCTTGGGTGATGTCGTTTCCAAGTTGCGGTTCTTTCTGCATTGTCGTTTCTCTTCGAGACCCATTCGGCGTGTCTTCTCGAAAGAGGCCGCAACATTGTGGATAGTGCTTCTCCACGCCTCTTTGGGAGGCAGTGGTCCTCCATCCTAGAGACGTACCCTGCCCAGCGCAGCTGTGTTCTCAATAGAATCACCTCAATGCTGGTGACCCCTGCTTGCTCAAGGACAACAACATTCGTCACATAGTCGGTCCAGTGTATATTTAGGATTGTGCGAAGACAGCGCTGATGAAAGTGTTCGAGGAGTTGTAAGTGTTGGCGATAGGTGACCCATGTTTCAGACCCATAGAGGAGAACAGACAGTGCGATAGCTCTGTACACACTGATTTTGGTGCTTTGCCTCAGCTGCTTGTTGCTCCAGACTCTTTTGTGAAGCTTTCCGAATGCATCATATGCCTTTGCTACTCTGTGATTGTCAATCTTGGCATCTGAAGAGATGATGCTTCCCAGGTAGGTGAACTGCTGAACGGACTTAAGCACAGATTTGCCTATGCTGACTTGAAGATGATGGTGTTCTTCCTGTGGTGTGGGCTGGTAGAGGACTTCTGTTTCCTTCAGGCTGACTTCCAGCCCAAACAGATCTGCAGCTGCTGCAAAGCAGGATGTTAGGCGCTGCAGGGATGCTTCTGAATGGACGACAAGGGCAGCATCATCAGCAAAAAGCAGTTCACGGACTAGATAGTTTAGAGGCTTAGTGCGAACCCTCAGATGGCTTAAATTGAACAAGCTGCCATCAGTATGATAGCGTATATATATGCCGTCTTCTTCAAGGTCTGCCGTAGCCCTTTGGAGCATCATGCTGAAGAAGGTTGTAAATAGGGTTGGTGCAAGAACACAACCTTGTTTCACTCCATTAGTTATTAGAAAGGGCTCCGATAGAGCATCGTCGTATCTGACTTGACCGCTCTGGCCCTCATGTAACAGGATAATCATTTTGAGGAACTTGGGGGGACATCCTAGACATTCCAGGATCTGCCACAGACCTTTTCTGCTCATTATGGTCATTATGCACAATGATGTAGTAAAATGGTGTCTCTTATATAAAATGGAAAAATCGAGGTTTGCTTTCTGGATATTTTCATGCCATGGGTATAGTGGGCTGACTGTGCTGATGAAGATTAAATATATGGCTGTTACTGCATATATCAGTAAATATCTGACTGATGCCTTCATTAGTGGTTTGGTCCATACCTGCTGCAACCTCCTAGAGAGGGGCAAGGGAAGGCAATCACTGAGCACAGCTCTTGTTTCTGTATTCTGCCCTTGAGTTTCCTGTAAGCTTCTGTTTTGCAAATGAATGGAACAGAGACAAATAGGCTCCTTTAATGTTCTACTAAGTGGTTCAAATGGGCATAGGCACCTTGCCTTCCAGTTCTGGGGGGAAAGTAAGATGTAAATAAAGGTTCGTGTCCACTTCATCATCGTCATCATCTTCAATTTATCAGTGGAGCTTGTAAAACTCTAAGGATTACTACTATTTGAATCCCCGATGACAGGAGTAGGCATAGATATTTCATTGTGGGCTGATTTCATTGTGGGCTGATATGTTCAGCAAGCTCAAATATCTCCATTTTGTTCTATGGACTCTTTCAAAATGAAATTATATCATTTGTTGTTGCTATTTTGAAAGAGATTGAAGAAGAAATAATAATAATAAGAAGAAGAAGAAGAAGAAGAAGAACAGGAAAAACTCAGCCTTTATCAGGACCTCAAATTTGAGCTGCAAAGGCTCTGTCATAAACCAGTACATGTGGTCCCAGTGGTCATCAGCACACTGGGTGCCTTGCCAAAAGATCTCAGCTGGCATTTGGAAACAATAAACATTGACAAAATCACGATCTGTCAACTGCAAAAGGCCACCTTACTTGGATCTGCACGCATCACTCGAAAATATATCACACATTCCTAGACGCTTGGGAAGTGTTCGACTTGTGATTTTGTGATACGAAATCCAGCACATATATCTCGTTTGCTGTGACATACTGTGTTTTTGTGTCAGTAAAATAATAATAATAACTTTACTCTTATATCCTGCCTCAATCTCCCCGAAGGGACTCGGGGTGGCTTATTTTATTTTATTTATTTATTTGAAACATTTATATTGCACCCTTCTCACCCTGCAGGGGACTCAGGCCGGAGCACAACATATATATATGGCAAACATTCAATGCCGGGACAAAAAACCATAAATATATACAAACATTAAAATCACTTATATCAACTTTAAAATCAGTTGCTTTAAAACCATCTCAGGACACCATTCTATTATTGCCTCATTGCACTGTCCCAAAGGCTTGGTCCCACAGCCAGGTCTTCACCATCCTTCTGAAGGTTAGGACGTAGGGGGCTGATCTAGTATTGCCAGGAAGGGAGTTCCATAGCCCGGGGGCAATCACTGAGAAGGCCCTGTCTCTCGTCCTCGCCAAACGCGCCTGTGACGGTGGCGCGACCGAGAGCAGAGCCTCCCCAGAAGATCTTAGTCTTCGTGGTGGTTCATATAGGGATATGCATTCGGACAGGAAACTGGGCCAGGGCTTTTTAGGGCTTTATAAGCCAAAGCCAGAACTTTGAATTGTGCCCAGCAGCAAAAAGGTAGCTAGTGGAGTTGATGTAACATGGGAGTTGTGTGCTTCCTGTATGCCACCCCAGTTTTTAATCTGGCTGCCTCCTGCTGGACTATTTGAAGCTTCCGAACCATCTTCAAAGGCAACCCCACTTAAAGAGTGTTGTAGCAGTCTACCCTGGATAGACTTACATGGGGACCACGGCCAATATAAAGTTACAAAATAACACAATTAAAAACATATAACAATAAATTACATTAAAACAATACAACCAATAAAATCTATGACATCATAAAACATAATCAAACACCAAGCAACCAATGGTCAAGAAAACTGGGCATGTGGAGATTTGGGACTAATAGGGCAGTACAGGGCTAGTGCAACATAAACTGTAAGCCTGGGGGCTGGACATTAAGTGCTGGCGATCCTACCTAAAGATGAGGGCTAGACCAACTTGAATCAGTATCTGAACCAAATGGGAGACATTTGAGTTTTGTACAAGGCTCAGAGTGCCTGTGGAGGTGGATTAGGGTATTCCAAAGCACTTTCATGTGTTTGGGGGCTTTATGTGTAACTTGAGAGCAAAAACCATTTCAAAGGCTTTTTGTTAAAGGGGGTTGGAGGCTTTGGGAGACTGGTGGCCACAACAAAGCTTTATTTTTATACCCCGCCACCATCTCCCCTAGGGGACTCGGGGTGGCTTACAAAGGGACAAGTCCAAAAATTACAGATAAAAACAGAGACACAGTTAAAATCAATCAAATAAAAATAATAAAACACAACACATTCATATATAGTATCATACAAACAATATGGCTGAGATAAAGGTCATAGTTGAGTTCAAGCTCAATGAGTGCAAATAATTCCTAAAAGGAACCAATGGAAAGTGCGGAAATTGAATGAACAGGGGCTAGGGAATACCGTTGGCGAAAGTGTTGAGGTAGCCAATAAGAGGGCCAAAATAAAGTACAGAACTTAAAGTAGGGATAGGATGCTTCTCTGGTGACTGCCTAATCAAAGGCACAATGGGACAGCCAGGTTTTTAATTCCTTCTGAAAGGAGGCCAAAGTATGAGCTTGTCTTATCTCCCTAGGGAGGGAGTTCCAAAGCAGGGGGGGGAGGGCACTACTGAGAAGACCCTCTCCCTCACCCCCACACTTGGGGCGATGGCGGAAGAAAAAGCAGAGCCTCCCAGATGATCTCAGGACACACACTGGTTCATAGGGCAAGATGAGATCGTGAAGATAGGCAGGTCCCAAACCATTTAGGGCAGAGGTGCCCACACTTTTTCAGCATGTGAGCTACTTATAATAAAACCAAGTAAGAAAGATCTACCTACCTCCTCAAGCCTGGAGAGGGGAGGGGTGGGGCTTTGCACGGCCTGGCTCCGCCCCCCTCTGGCTTCCGCTCTACCAGCAGCTTCTCCAGGCTTGGGGATGGCAGTGCCAAGCCAGCCTTGTGCTAGCTAGGCCACCACTGGCTTGGCATTGCCATCCTCAATTGGAAAAGCTGCTGGTAGAGCTGAAGCCAGAGGGGGTGGAGCCAGGCTGCACCAAGCCCCACCCCCTCCCCTCTGGCTTTGGAGCTCCCAGCAGCTTCTCCAGGCTTGAAGATGGCAGTGCCAAGCCAGCCTTGTGCTAGCTATGCCACCACTGGCTTGGCATTGCCATCCTCAAGTCTGGAGAAGCTGCGAGGAGCTCCAAAGCCTGGGGTGGGGGCGAGGGCTTGGTGTGGCCTGGCTCCACCCCCCTCTGAGAAGCACCCCGTCTGGCTGGGATTGAGCTCCTTCGGTCCCAGGATCGACTGGTCGATCACGATCGACTTCCTGGGCAGCCCTGGTTTAGGGCTTTGTAAGTGATCATCTGCACCTGAATTGGGACCGGAAACTTATTGGAAGCCATTGGTGCTATTTAAACAGGGGGGTTGACTGCTCCCTGTAACTAGCTCCTGTAAGCAGCCTGGCCGCAGATCTTTGAACCAACTGTAGTTTCCAGGCCGTCTTCAAAGGCAGCCCCATTTAGAATGTGTTGCAGTAATCCAACCTGGTGGTAACTAGCACCATGGCCAAGTCAGACTACACGAGGTATGAGCGCAGCTGGCACACAAGCCACTGCCGACACCTGAGCATCAAGTGTCAAAAGCAAAGTCCGGAAAGACCCCCAGACTGCGGACCCGTGTTCTCAGAGGGAGTGTGACCCCATCAAGCACTGGTAGCTACCCTATACCCCTATCGATTCCATGACTGGCCAGGAGTGTTGTAATTGAGCCTTAGGCTTCTATTAGTAGTAGTGTTACGGAAGATGCTGGGTCAATAGCATCAAGCAGTAGTATGGAATGGGGTGAGGCTCTGTGTAATCAAGACTCTGCAGCTGAGAGGAAAAGGGCTGCTAGTGATTCTAGTCTTGAAGGGCTGGAACAGAGAAAAAAGATCCGGCAGATACTTAGAGCTCCTTCTGATTCAGAAACCTTTGAAGGTTTTCCTGGGGAAGAAGAAATGTGGTCAGAGGAAAGTGATACAGATCTAGAATCAACATTGGTTCAGAAAGTAAGGGGTGTGTGTAATGAAGAGTCTAATTCTGATACCTTCCTCGGCTTCGACAGCAATTTAGACTGGCCTTCTGAGGCCTCAGGGACAGATTGGGATACTTTAAGTTTCCAACAGCATTGGCAAGATTGGAGGTCTGCACAGAGCACAACAGCTGCAGGAGATGAAGCAGCTGGTGCTCATGATCAAAGAGGGTCTTTAGACGACAGTGATGTTTAAGTGCTATATAAGAAATGGGTTTATGGGGCTGCATTTGCAGCGGTCAAAGATTTGATGTCTGGTTCTTGTCTCTGGCATTCCTGTGATCCTGATATCGTGTGCCTTGTTCCTTGTTCCAGTTACTCATGAGTTATGGGCTATTTCTCCACCTTGTTCTTGGGGTGAGCTGCTGTCGCAGCTCTAGCCGATGTTTGGGAAAAATGGGGGTTTGGGATTCAATATCTGCTTTTCTGTTTAGTTGCTGCCATGTATCCCTTGTTCTCCGCTGAGTCTACCATGAATTCCTGCTACAGAGTTTGGTATTGTATGAAATGGAGGGAGGCTGAAACTGTGTTTTATGGGGACTATGATTTGTGCTATTCCTATATACTCAGCTCCTGATTACCTCAGACTGTCTCCTCCTTTCATCTGTCATTCTCCTGCCCTTGACCTCTGGACTGGCTTTCAACTACGCTTCTGGATCATCCCACATCGAACATCGCAGACGGACGTCCTGGGTTTGTTTTGCATCGAGCTTCAGGTTTTTTGTTAGGTTTCCTGGGATTTTTGAGGGTTTTTAGCCGAGTTGGCTGCTTTTTTGTTCGGCCCCTTTTCCATGTGTTTGTTCAATAAACTTTTGTTACCCCCTTTTACATCTGGGCTTGGCTTCCTTGGTCTCTGTGCTACAACAAGGAGGACCTCTGTTTTGTCAGGATTAAGCTTCCGCTGAACTATGCCCATTTCTGCTCTAGAGGTCCATGAGTATATATAAGTAAAAAAAACGTTTTACTGCTTAAATTCTGGTAATCAGAACGGAATTTTGTGCAGGCAGGCAGACATAAACAATTTTTATCTTGTCAGCTATGCTTCTTGCACTTTGTAAAAAATTTCCTATGTGCATGTTCCTAATACAAAGGTATCGGCATGCTCCACGATACCGAGACTAACCATATTTCTTTTTGGAATGATTTAAAAATACCTTCAATAGTGAGCGGGGGAACAGTTCAGTGACCTTTAACAAGTTTCGTACAGTTACTATCATTATTATTATGAGTTTCCTTCAGCAGCAACAGACACGCCTATGCGGGTGCCGTTCTCTGGGAAAGCGACTCTAATCATATATGCTCCTGAAAAAAAGAGTTCCCTACGGTTTGAGTGATTACTTTCCACTCAAATCAACCCCGTCTGTTATGATTATTCTACAGACCTCGCACAAAAGTTGAAATCAACATCCCCTGCTAAATTAAGGGTGCCAAGTTGCATACGCGGTACATAATCAACACTCCAGTGCCAACCTTCTCAGCGTGACACTGTCAGGCCTCACAATTAGCGGCTTCCATGTCACGTCACTGGGTATATGTACAGATTTATAGCACAGTTAAGAAGGTTCAGTGCAGGAATGAAACTGTACATCCCAAACACCAGGGGTAGTCTCATCTCCTGCCCCCCTCTCATGCACACCAAATCCTATTGACTTGTTGACTCCCACTGCTGAAATATCCCTTTAGTGAGGAATGTTGACAAAGTTTATTTAGACTTAGAAGAACTGCTGATGTGCAGCCAACAATGCAAGGTTTCTGCCTTTCACTTGAAACAATAGAATTGGGTTAACAGCCTTAGTCCTTGGTTGTCTCTACATTTTATTACACTATAATACATGCAACAATATTATTCGCTTGAAGGCTCTTATTCCATCACTGTGTGGGAACATTAAGTTCTTAACACGCAAAAAAGAGCACTTTATGGGAAGGAAAGATAAAAGGACAAGAACAAATATAGCAAGTTTGAGGGATTGGAAGCAGGGGAGGTGGGGGTGATGGAGATTTTGCAGATCACAAGGTGTTAGACAGATGCTACTTTTCAGAAAGCAGGAAGGAAAATATCAATCATGGCGCAGTGGGTTAAACCGCTGAGCTGTTGCACTTGCTGATCGAAGGGTCGATGGTTCGAATCTGGGGAGCGGAGTGAGTTCAAGCTGTTAACCCAGCTTCTGCCAGCCTAGCAGTTCTAAAACATGCAAATGTGAGTAGATCAAGAGCAGGGGTGCTCATTAGGTAGATCGCGATCTACTGGTAGATCGCGTAAGGCGTCCTGGTAGATCGCAGGCAGGGTGGGAGGAATGCTCAGTCCCGCCCCACAGGCTCCTGACGCCGCCCAGGTGCAGAAGGAGATTGGACTGGACGGCCCTCGGAGGTCCCCTCCTATTCTAGGAACCCATTGTTATTGTTATTATTATTATCAGAGGCTGAATCGCCATCTGTGAGGAATGCTTTGATTGTGTTTTTCCCTTATGGCAGGAGGTTGGACTGGATGGCCCCTAGAGGTCTCCGTCTACTCTAGGAATCTATTGCTGTTGTCACTATTATTATTATTATTAGTAGTAGTAGTAGTAGTAGTAGCAGAAGCTGAATGAATATTATCATCATTATTATGAATAAATTCAGGGGCTTATTATACTCACATTTAGTTGAATTCAGTCTTAAAATGTATTATATGGCTCTCACTGAAATACATTTCCAAATATTTTGCTTTTATGGCTCTCTGAGTAGTGGGTAGGTAGATCATTTTGACTTGGTTGTTTTATAAGTAGCTCTCATGTTGAAAAAGTGTGAACACCCCTGATCAAGAGATACCGCTCCGGGGGGAAGGTAACGGTGCTCCATGCAGTCATGCTGGCCACATGACCTTGGAGGTGTCTATGGACAACGCTGGCTCTTCAGCTTAGAAATGGGGATGATCACCACCCCAGAGTCGGACATGACTGGACTTAATGTCAGGGGAAAACCTTTACCTTTACTACAGTAGACACAAAAATTCAATGGGACTTACTGTACCAAAGTGGCAACTTATTAGCTTCCCATTGTATCGGTTGGGGCTGTCTATCCTCTCCATCTGTCTGCTGTCTGTTTGTTTATCTAATATTCCACCATGGATGAGTCTCTAAAACACTGAAATTAAGGCCTACCATTTCCGCCCATCAATTGAAGGGCGCTCACGCAGTGATCCTCCTCCTCTTCAACTTCTTCTTCTTCTTCAACATCTTCCTCGTGGTTGTATGACACCGGCCCCGTCTCCACCAGGACACTTGCTGGCTTTTCAGCTGCTTGAGCTTCAGCCTGAGTACTTGGAAAAACAGCCTGTAAAAGGATAAAAAACACAAAGGTTTTGCCTAAGCTTTCGCTTTTGTTCTCACTCTGCTGGGGAAATGTAGTGTTGGTGTAATGTTGAGAGCCTAACCCAAGATGAAATTACAAAGATACAGAGGTAATATGGCCACTTAAGGTATGTTTGTTGTTTTGCTATGATTTTATCAAGAGGCATTTTGCTTTTTTCTCAACTGTTACTGCAATGAAGCCACAAGTGTAGCAATCAAAGTGAGAAGAAAGAAAGGAAAGTGTACGGGAGTGCAAGAGCTGCGGACTTTGTGAATTACCATCCAGTTTAAACCAAAGTGATACAAAAAAGGGAATTCAAAAGATAGAGGGAAACTAGGAAAACCATCGCCTCCCTCCTGATGGCGTAGTGGGTTAAACCGCTAAGCTGCTGAACTTGCTGACCGAAAGGTTGATGATTCGAATCCGGGGAGCAGGGTAAGCTCCTATTGTTAGGCCCAGCTTCTGCCAACCTAGCAGTTTGAAAACATGCAAATATGAGTAGATCAATAGGTACCGCTTTTGCGGGAAGGTAACGGCGCTCCATGCAGTCATGCTGGCCACATGACTTTGGAGGTGTCTATGGACAACGCTGGCTCTTTGGCTTAGAAATGGAGACAAGCACCATCCCCCAGAGTACCTATTGATCTATTGACATTTGCATGTTTTCAAACTGCTAAGTTGGCAGAAGCTGGGGCTGACAGTGAAAGCTCACGCCGCTCCCCGGATTCAAACCTGCGACCTTTCAGTCCACAAGCTCAGCAGCTCAGCGCGTTAACCCACTGCGCCACCGGGGGCTCCCTCCTTAATAATAGTAATAACTAATAATAATTAATAATAACTCTAAGACAAAGACTCTGGCACAAGCCAGTAAAGGTGGTCCCAGTGGTGATCGGCACACTGGGTGCAGTGCCTAAGGACCTTGGCCAGCAAAAACAATCGGCTCTGACAAAATTACCATCTGTCAGCTACAAAAGGTCACCCTACTCAGATCTGCATGCATTATTTGCCAATACATCTTATAGTCCTAGACAATTGGGAAGTGTCTGATGTGTGATCCAATAGAACAGGCAGCATAGTGATCTTGTTGTGTACTAATCTTGTTGTGTATAAAATAATAATAATAATATCAATCCTAAATGTACACTGGACTGACTATGTGACAAATGTTGCTGTCCTTGAGCAGGCAAGGATCACCAGCATTGAGGCCATGCTATTGAGAACACAGCTGCGCTGGGCAAGGCACATCTCTAGGATGGAGGACCACCGCCTCCCAAAGATACTACTCTATGGTGAACTCGCCATGAGTCAGCGCAAGAGAAGTGCCCCAAAAAAGAGGTATAAGGACTCCCTGAAACAACATCTCAGGCTTGGTCAGATTGATCACCAAAAATGGTCCACCCTGGCCTCACATCGGGAGGCATGGAGACGCACTATCCACAATGCTGCAGCCTCTTTCGAAAAGACACACCGAACGGGTCTTGAAGAGAAACGACAACGCAGAAAGAACCTCAACTTGGAAACAACATCACCCAAGGAGACTTTCTGCTGTGCTTTCTGCAACCAGACTTGTCTATCTCAGATTGGCCTTTTTAGTCATCAACACGCTTGTAAAAAGCGTGGGATGAGTCCTTCCTAAGAATCTTCGGTCGCGAAGTAATGCCAGAGAGAATAATATAACCAAAAAGACGAATACATGGGCCCAATAACACATCAAGCATGAACTCTCCCTAGAAGCCAAGCTAACTAAACCGAGACTGGTACTTTGGTCGCATCATGAGAAGATATGACTCACTTGATAAACGTAGAAGGCAACAGGAAAAGAGAAAGACAATTTTACAGGTGGACTCAATCAAGGAAGCCATGGCCCCCAGTTTGAACTGTTGGTACCAAGGTCACTTGGAGGTCCCTCATTTATAGGGTCAGTGTAAGTCAAATTCAACTGGATGGGAATTAACAATAATATGGTATTTCAGTCCACTAGTTGTCTACTTAACCCAGCCTGGCTATAGATAAGCGATGCAATGAGGGCAGCCCCACCGAATCTTCACAGTAAGAGGTCAAGAAGACTGGGGGCTTTTCCTTTCATGTTGCGCTGGCTTTTCAGAACAATTATGCAACTCAAGAACGGCAGCGCACCACTGCAGGGAATGTGGGTATTTAAAGAAGCAGCTATCGCGGCAGCAATAAAAGTGGCACCCCAATTTATATTAATTGTTATGCCAGGAATTTCCGCCCGCCTCGAACATTTACACAGTAGAACGGCAGAATTTAAAGGAGCTACAATTGAACCATTATTTTTAAAAATTGCACAACCCTAATTAAAGCATGACCTTCTTCTAATTATCATGTCCATTTCCCAAATGCCTCTGTACTAGAAATGTGCACGTTTTTTCTAATGAGGATGGCATTTTAAAAAAAGAAAAGAAAAAAAACACATTAAAAAAGAAAGAAAAACTTTTCCCCAGACTCCAACAAATGCTGTTTTGGGAGGCAGAATGGGAGGAGGATCCAGTTTCGTATTCACTTTAAATATAAAGATGCTAAAGGTTTCATTTAGGGGGAAAGTCCTGAAATGGTTTCCAACAGATGACCAAAATCACTTGCATGAAGATTGCATGTGATTTTCCCTGCACAAAAAAATAACTGAAAAACACATGGAACTACTGGCAAAATGAAGTAGACAAAATTTCAAAGCAGTGCAAGTATTAAATAGATGAATTTTGGAAAATTTGGCTCTGAATTGGCTGTCCTCCTTTCTCCAGAACCGGACTCAGCGAGTGAGGAGGGCCGAGGTGGTCTCTGGGGTCCCCCCCCCTAATTTGTGGGGTTCTCTCCCCCTATTATTTAACATCTATATGCAACCACTTGCCCAGCTGGTGCGCAGTTTTGGCCTTGAGTGTCATCAGTACGCTGATGACACTCAGCTCATTCTGAGGATGGAAGGCCGACCTGACTCTGTACCTGATAATTTCCATCTTTGCCTCGAAGCTGTTACTGGATGGCTGCGAGCCAGTAGGATGAAGGTGAATCCAGAGAGGACGGAGATCCTCTGGCTAGGTTGCCCGAGCGGTGGGAACTCCAGCTTCCAACCCTGGACGGCGTGGCTCTATGCCCGTCGTCATCAGTAAAAAGCCTTGGAGTCCATTTGGACACTCGGTTTTCCATGGAGACTCAGGTCTCCATGGTTAGCTGGGTCGCGTTTTTCCATCTCCGCCAGGCTCGGAAGTTGGCCCCCTACCTGTTCCGTCGCGACCTGGCCTTGGTGATCCAAGCAACGGTCATCTCAAGATTAGCCTACTGTAACGCTCTTTACATTGGTCTACCTCTGTTGGTGACCCGGAAACTTAAGCTGGTGCAGAACGCCTGTGAGCCATCACATCATGCCTATTCTGCAGGAACTGTACTGGCTACCTGTTGAATTCCGGATCACCTTCAAAGTGTTGGTTTTGACCTTCAAAGTCTTGTATGGTCTGGGGCCAGTGTACCTGAGGGATCGCCTTACCCAATACTGTCCCACGAGATCACTGAGATCAGAAGACCAGGACCTTCTCCTTATCCCGAGTGCCAAAGTTTATCGTCTCACTTCGACGAGGAGAAGGGCATTCTCCATTATTGCTCCCACACTTTGGAACTCCTTACCGTCGGAGATCAGGTCACTCCGTGACATCCTGGCTTTCCGGAAAGCCTGTAAGACCTGGTTGTTCCGGCAGGCCTTCGCAACCTAAGTTGGCCTAACTATATCTGACAATCTTAAGTCAAATATTGTTGCTCAGTGCTCTAATGTTTAAATTTTTAATGTTTTAATGTTTATCTGCTGTGTTCTGTTGAATTGTGAGCTGCCCCGAGCCACCCTGGGAGTGGTGGCCTAGAAATCGAACAAATAAATAAATAAATGGGAAGCAGGGAAGGGTTTAGCACAATCTGAAAACTAGTGGCAGCGTTTAAAGATTCAGTAACAGAAAGACAGATAATGTGTGTGTTCTTTGGATCTGGTTATCATTTATAAATGGAAAAAAGAAAGAAGGCATCTGGTTTTCCTCAGTCATGTTTTGCACCAGAAGCACATTCATGGTTAACATTCATAGCCTGAAGAGGAATCCGAGGTCATCCAGTACTATCTATGCTCAGCCCCACGGAGCTCCCATGGGTCAGTCTGCGTAATCCAGAACACAGCATGACAAAAAAAGAAGTCAGATAGTTGGAAGCAAAAAGTCTAAAAGAGCAAATAACTTCAAAGGACCCATGGAAGAAGTTTTGCAGCAAACTTTGGGAGGAGGGATGTGCCTAGACAGCTAATTCAAGTCCTGAATATAATGACCAATCATACTCCGAGCAGCATCAAAGCCCAACTACTGAGTCACTCCTGAGGGAAATCTCATTGTATTCCTCTTTTATAGATTCTAAAAACACTTCAGAATGCATAATCCCAATTGTTCTACTGTTTCTTAGTGGCTGGCCCTTTCATGTTTCAAGGCAATTTCTCACCCCTCCATATTCACTGGGGTTAGAGATGCAATACTCCCATAAACATGGGAAACACTATTTTTAGTGGTGCAGTGGGTTAAACCACTGAGCTGCTGAACTTGCTGACCAAAAGGTTGCAGGTTTGAATCCAGGGAGCGGGGTGAGCTCCTGCTGTTAGCCCCAGCTTTTGCCAACCTAGCAGTCCGAAAACATGCAAATGTGAGTAGATCAATAGGTACCACTTCAGTGGGAAGGTAACGGTGCGCCATGCAGTCATGTCGGCCATATGACCTTGGAGGTGTCTACAGACAACGTCGGCTCTTCGGCTTAGAAATGGAGATGAGCCATTTGTCGAACACAACTGGACTTAATGTCAGGAGAAAACTTTACACTTAACTATTTTGTTAAAATCTGAGAGAACATCTCTCTAGGAATCTTTAGTTTTTCCAACACCACTCTGTACTGGAAGCTGATCATAATGTCTTCCTTCCTTCCTTCCCTTCCTTCCCTCTTTCCTCCTTCCTTCTTCCCTTCCTTCCTTCTTCCCTTCCTTCCTTCTTCCCTTCCTTCCTTCCCTCTTTCCCTACTTCTTATCCTTTCTTACTTCCCTTCTTTCCCTCCCTCCCTTCTGTTCTTCCTCTCTCTCTCCCTCCCTCCCTCCCTCCTTCCTTCCTTCCTTCCTTCCTTCTTCCCTTGCCTTCTTTCCTTCCTGTTTCCTCCCTCCCTCATTCCTCCCTTCCTTTCCTTTCTCTCTGCCTTGAACATTTGCTGTTGGTTGTGGGGGTTCTGTGTAGGAAGTTTGCCCCAATTCTGTTGTTGGTGGGGTTCAGAATGCCCTTTGATTGTAGGTGAACTATAAATCCCAGCAATTACAACTCCCAAATGACAAAAATCAATTTTTTAGTGATGGTCACTCCTTGTAGGTGTCTTGTGGCCAAATTTGGCAGCAATTCGTCCAGTAGTAAGAAATCAGTTTGTGTCTGTCAATTGTAAAATAGGATGTGTGGAAGGGCTCTGGGTTATCTGAGGTCCTTTCCACACAGTTGAATAAAATCCCATGTTATCTGCTTTGAATCAGATTATATGGCAGTGTGGACTCAGAAAACCCAGTTCAAAGCAGATATTGTGTTATATGTTTCACATTTTTGTAGTGGGTAGGTAGATCATTTTGACTTGGTTGTTTTATAAGTAGCCTAGCTCGCACCCCTGACTTAGAGATTCCTAGAGAGAACATAGTAATCAAAGAACAAACTTAGAAAAACTATCTTGTTTGTAACCCGGTGACTGCTTTTCTTTGGTATACAGTCAACATGGTGCAATGGTTTGTATGTTGGATTAGGAATCTGAGAAACCAAAGTCCAAATCTCTACTGAGCTCATTGGGTGATTTTTGGCAAGTCATACTCTCAACCTCAGAAGAAGGCAAGGGCAATCCCCCCTCAAACAAATTTTTCAAGAAAACCCTATGATAGGGGCTTCCTTATGTTGGAAACAACTTGAAGGCACACAATAACAGCAACAATACGTATATAGCGGGGGGGGGGGGGACGACATAAAAGTAAATGTGACACAATTTGAGAAAGTAAGAAGACATCTTCCATGACTCCCCAGACATTGGGGAGAAATAATGATAAAGAAAAATTAAACTAATGCTATACCTGTTCAGTTGCTGGCTTTTTTGCTAGTTGTGTCGAAATCAAAGGTCTTAACCTGGGGAAAAAGAGAATTCAAGATGTTAGACAGTCGAGGTACTAAAGAAAGGTTGAAAAAACAAGTAGAGTTTGCAGCCTTTGGCACTGGATTGCTAGAAAATGGGGCAAAGATAAATGCCACAAAGAAATATGAAGCCTGTGGAAGCAATCTGATGAGAACTGCGGGAGAAAAAAGATCAGGTAACAGCATTTCAGTAAGAAATAATAATGAAACCCTGGCCTTTTCCATCAACAACAAAAAAAATCTTATTGAAGACTGGTTATACCTTTTTAATTGTATAAGATTTGGATTATTTATTCATGCATAAAACATTTACCTAACCCATTAGCAGAAATGCATTTATTTATTCAATTTCTAGCTTGCCTTTCTTTCAAGGTGTGAGCTTGCCAAGGCGTGTAAGCTTGCCTAGGCTTGCCAAAGTGGTTCAGACCAAATTAAAACAAAGTTCAACTAAAACACTATTACTACAAAAACTTTTCATTTTTGGTTTCAAAAACACCTTTAAAATGTATCAGAAGTCATCAGAAGAAGGACCCTGTCTGCTAATTGAAAGAAAGAGAGCAATCAGGCGGCCAGCCTCCCATATAATAGCATGACAATCACTGTAGTCAACTAAATATATTTCTAAAACCCCAAATCTCAAGATTAGATATGCAGAATTAAACTAAACACACTCATTAGTCCTTTCTACACTGAGGTATATATATGCCTACCATTTGAGGATAACACTTCAGAGAATGTGAAATAGAGTTTATGAATGGTTACACCAGTGTTTTTCAACATTTTTTGAGCCGCGGCACATTTTTTACATATACAAAATCCTGGGGCACACCACCAACCAAAATGACACAAAATGACACTCTAACACAGTAATACATATAGTTAATATGTTTTTAAATGTATTTATACACTCAGTGTGAAACCTGGATCTATTTTGATGAACGCAACATAGATATCCTGGCAGGAATGGCAGAAAGACACAAACTTCCCACACAGAACTCCCATAACCAAGAGAAAATGCTATAAGAGTTTGGTGGACATTGGCCTTGAGTTTTGGAGTTGTAGTTCACCGACATCCAGAGAGCACTGTGGACTCAAGCAATGTTGGATCAGGACCAAACTTGGCATGAATACTCAATATGCCCAAATGTGAACACAGATGGAATTTGGGAAAAATAGAATGCCTGTCATAGATGCAGGCAAAACATCAGGAGAGAATGCTTCTAGAACATGTGTTTTATCTTATGGGCATTCATTGCCATGTGTACACTGCCTCGAGCTGTCTTCGGGCTGAGAGGGGCGGTATAAAAATATAGCAAATAAATAAATAAAAATAAATATGGCACTATTGAACTATCCAGTAAGCTTCATAAATAACTTCCTTCCTCAAGGAGTGTGGGGTCCTTTAAGAAAGTTGAGTAGAGTTTGCTTCTAAATAAAATTTCCACGAATAGCTTTTAACATAAATTTATTTATTTACCATATTTATTTCACACCCTTCTCAACCCTGAAGGGAACTCAGGCCAGCCTTACAAAGGCAATAGTTCAATGCCATATATTAATACATCAGTAAATGAACAAAAACATTAAAACCAAACCAAATGTTTTCCAATGCCTTGTGTGTGTGTTGGGTTTCTTTACAAACTATTATTTGATGAATTAAAAGAAAATATTTTAAGAGAAAAAAAGAGGTTACTTTACTTTCCCAGTTTACCTGTCTGAACGTATTCTCCCCTATGAACCATCAAGGCCAGGGGTGGGCAATTATTTTTTCCAAGGGGCCACACGAGAGCCAAAATATATTATGGAGGGCTGCACCTAAAGGCGGAACTACATTCTAATCTACATAATTTATTTATTTACTATATTTACTATATATTACACATCATTAATATTAACATATTAATATATCAAGAGTCACATATTAGTATTAATATCATAATTATTATATTATAGTATATATAATATTGACATTATAATATAATATAATATAACATTATATTATATTATTTATTATATTATTATAATAAAATTATTATAAAATAATAATAAAAACCACTAAAATTAAATTATATTCAAGAAGACAAGGTGCGAACCAAGATGGAATGGCCCAATGGATCCAGCCCAGAGGATGGCAAAGCGGACTCAGCCACCGCTGCAGCAGAGGAGAGCAGAGCAGCAGGCGATCGGAGGCTGCAGGCCTCCGCCCGCTCTCGCCCCCAGCCATTCCCCGTGTTGCCATGGTCCTGCCTCAAAGCGGGGGCTGCCGCGGGCTGCACCAGGGCAGCGGGGGTTCCTTCCTGCCTTCTCCGGCGGCTACGGAGTGCCCTCACGGTGGTGATCCTGGGCTTTGGCCCTCTTGCATGGAGGGTCGTGCATCGGTGGAGTGAGGGAGGGCCCGAGGGTGGAGGCAGCACCAGCTCCAGCCTCTCTGCCTCCTCCTTCTGCCTCCGGATGAGCTGGCAAAGGCATTCTGGGAACCGTAGTTTCCTGACTCCTACGGCTCCCAGAATGTCTCAGCCAGCTCATCCTGGACTACAGGAAGTCGTCCAAAGGCTCCTCCCCGCCACGCCGTCGGCACCGACGCTCCCACGCTGGCCATCCGGAGCCTCTCCATGCCAGAGGCATGAGGAAGAGGCAGAGAGCCTGGGGCACTCCAAAGCCGCCGCTCCAAAGGGGTGTCAGGCACGGCAAAGCCGCCGCAATGGGATGGCGATAGCGGCACCTCTTCTTTTTGGCTCTGCCCCCGATGCCCTTCTCCCCGGGCCAGACAGAATCGGCTGCCAGGCTGGATCCGGCCCGCGGGCCGTAGGTTGCCCATCCCTGATCAAGGCTGTTAAGATCTTCTGGTGGGGCCCTGATCTCAGTCCCGCCACTTTCGCAATTGTATCTGGCGAGAACGAGAGACAGGGCATTTTCCTGAGGTGGCCCCTCAGCTATGGAACTCCCTCCCGATTCAGATTAAATCTGCCCCCTCCTTCCTGTCCTTCAGGATGCTAGTGAAAACCTGGCTATGGAATGAAGCATTCTCAGAATAATGGCTGACGCTGGCACCAGGACAAAGTTATCGACCACACATACGGACTGAGTTGGACATGATTTTATCTTGGCGATTTGGCTTCTTTGTAATTTTATTCTATATGTATTTTAATCTTTTGTTATTGTATGATGTTTATAGATTGTATTGTTGCACTGAATCCTGGCTGTGAGCCGGTCTGATTCTCTCTACGGAGGTGAGAAGATCGGGATATAAAAGTTTTGAATAAATAATAAATAATAATTGAGGAGAAAGACTCAAGTTAATGTGTGAAGAGCTTAAGGCTTTCATTATCTCCGAATATTAAAATTCAAATACCTGGCAGAGCTGGAGGGAACCCACCTTTGAGCAGCAGTAAGATGCTGAACAGTTGACAGCCCAAGGGAATTAAAAAAGGTGAATGCTCCAAGGGCAGTCTGTGGTTACATAGCCACCTTTCCCAGCAATGCTTAGTGCCTATGGCTATCAACACTCCTAGCCAACACACCCAAACTCTGAAGACACTGTTCTTCCATGGTGAGACATATCTGATGTTAATATTGAACTCTCAGAAGTGGATAGATTTATGACATTCATTCTAGGGTAGCTAATAAGTAATTACAAAGCCACATGTTTGAGCATATTACCTATTCTTTTCCCTACTCTAAAATTTATTGCAAAATCCTTTAAGCATTATCCAGAGGTTGATTTTAATGTGGTGGGGGTTTTTTTGGGGGGCATACAGACATCTTGGGGCCGTGAATACGCAAAAGGATGACTGTGCAGGTTATTACAACAGTATTTTCTATATATTATAATTACAGCAACCCCAAGGAAGTCTGCAAAATGTATTAAAAATCATAATTACAAAAAGTTGGAGGAACCAGTTTTGTCCACTTCTCCCTATGTTTTGCTTCCCTGAGATGTCTTGTACAATAGGTGTGCAACCTATAAAGAGCATCGAAGCTGTTCCAGACATTCGGCTGAACAAACAACACACAATATGACGCATTATTTTATTTTCCATTAGCTGCAATGTTCTGGTTTTAAGACTCCCAAATTCAATTATCTGAAGAAACATTATTTATTTATTATGTGTAGTTTAAAATGGTTTTCTGACTGCATTTCTATTTGTACTCTCCTAGAAATAAGTTCCACTCAACACAGCAGAACTTTTGCTTGCTGCTGCTGTTTTAACTTTTTTTTTGTTGCAAAGATTTTTCTTTTAACATTTATTGCTTGTTTCTGAGTCACTTTTTAAAATGCAGAGAAGATTTGCTTGCAGTCCATAGGTCAGAAAGGAATGGAACCCTAAAAAGAAAAGTACCTGAAGGCATCCCATTGTAACAAACAGCACAGAGAAGATTATCCCCTGTCAAGTTCCAGACAAAATCATCCACTGAGGTTACTGAAACAATCTATTTTCTGAACCCTGGATTCGATTATATTTATTTATTTCTGTGCTATGCTTCTATACTGCCTCTCTCAGCCCGAAGGCGACTCGAGGCGGTGAACAAGCGGCAGCAAGTGCCCACATATAACACATCATAATAAGATAAAAACAATCATATAAAACCATATAAATTAACAATTAAAACTACAAATCTCAGCTCCACAATCTTAAAATCGGTTTCTGTTTCGTCGTCATATTAATCCTTTGATCTCGATTAATTAAAGTTCGTCTGCGAATGCTTGCTCGAACAGCCAAGTCTTGACTTTCTTACGAAATGTCAGGAGGGAGGGAGCTGATCTGATGTCACTAGGAAGGGAGTTCCAAAACCGAAGAGCCACCACTGAGAAGGCCCTGCCTCTCTTCCCCGCCAGATGCGCCTGCAAAGCACGCGAGACCGAGAGCAGGGCCTCTCCGGATGATCTTAAGCATAGGGGGAGATGCGTTTGGACAAGTAAGTTGGACCAGAACCATTTAGAGATTTAAAGGCCAAAACCAGCACTTTAAATTGTGCCCGGTAGCAAACTGGTAGCCAGTGGAGCTGGCACAACAAGGGAGTTGTACGCTCCCTGAGTGCCACTCCTGTTATCAACCTGGCTGCTGTCCGTTGAACCAATTGAAGCTTCCAAGCAGTCTTCAAAGGCAGCCCCACGTAGAGAGCGTTGCAGTAATCTATACTGGATGTAACCAGAGCATGGACTACCGTGGCCAAGTCAGACTTCCCAAGGTACGGGCGCAGCTGGTGCACAAGTTTTAATTGTGCGAATGCTCCCCTGGTCACCGCCGAAACCTGGGGTTCCAGGCTCAGCGATGAGTCCAAGATCACACCCAGACTGCGAACCTGCATCTTCAGGGGGAGTGTAACCCCGTCTAACACAGGCTGTAACCCTATGCCCTGTTCGACCTTTAGACTGACCAGGAGTGCCTCTGTCTTTTCTGGATTCAATTTCAATTTGTTTGCCCTCATCCAGTCCAACACAGCGGCCAAGCACCTTCAGGACCAAAACAGCCTCCTTAGTAGTAGGTGGAAAGGAGTGACAGAGTTGTATGTCATCTGCGGACAGATAACACCGCACCCCGAAACTCCGGATGACCTCTCCCAGCGGCCCAGCGACCTCTCCGGATGACCTCTCCCAGCGGCAGATGTTAAACAAGATGGGAGATAGTATTGAACCCTGAGGAACCCCACAAGACAATGGTTGAGGGGTTGAGATCGGCCCTCCAGAAAGGACCGGAGCCGCAGCAAGACAGTACCTCCAAGGCCCATTTCCGCGAGGCGTCCCAGAAGGATACCGTGGTGAACGGTATCGAAGGCCGCTGACAGGTCCAGCAGAACCAACAGGGACAGACTCCCCCTGTCCAGCTCCCGGCATAGATCATCCACTAAGGCGACCAAGGCTGTCTCGGTACCATGCCCCGGCCTAAAACCGGACTGTGCCGGATCCAGATAATCAGTGTCTTCCAAGAATACCTGGAGTTATGAGGCCACCACATGTTCCAGGACTTTGCCCGGTGTTTATACTGGTGTTTCTCAACCTTCCTAATGCCGCGACCCCTTAATACAGTTCCTCATAAAAAAATTCCGTTGCTACTTCATAACTGTAATTCTGCTACTGTTATGAATTGTCATGTAAATACCTGATCTGCAAGATGTATTTTCATTCACTGGACCAAATTTGGCACAAATACCCAATACACCCAAATTTGAATACTGGTGGGGTTGGGGGGGGATTGATTTTGCCATTTGGGAATTGTAGTTGCTGGAATTTATAATTCACCTACAATCAAAGAGCATTCTGAACCCCACCAACGATGGAATTGAGTCAAACTTGGCACACAGAACTCCCTTGACCAACAGAAAATACTGGAAGGGTTTGGTGGGCATTGATCTTGTGTTTGGGAGCTGTAGTTCACCTACACTATGGATTCAAACAATGAGGGATCTGGACCAAACTTGGCACGAATACTCAATATGCCCAAATGTGAACACTGGTGAAATTTGGGGGAAATAAACCTTGACATTTGGGAGTTGTAGTTGCTGGGATTTATGGTTCACCTACAATCAAAGAGCATTCTGAACCCCACCAGCAAAAGAATTGGGAAAAACTTCCCACACAGAACCCCCATGGCCAACAGAAAATTCTGTGTTTTCTGATGGTCTTTGGTGACCCCTCTGACACCCCCCTGTGACCTCCCCCCCAAGGGATTCCAACTCCCAGGTTGAGAAATATTGGATTATACCATTAAGCTTGGAAGGCATTCAATATACAACAACAGCCTGTTGAATATGGCATACAAACCGTTACCTCGTCCTTTAAAGAAAAACATTCCTTGACCTGAAACAAACTATTTCAGTGTCAAATTTTTTTTCAACTGATTAGGATTCTCCTGTAAGTGGTATCAGGTTTGACACAGGTTGCAGATTGAATTAATCACCTTCCTTCATCGTTTGGATTCTGTGTTAACTACTACAAATAGTAATGGAACAAAAAACCAAACTACCAGGAAATTTGTTAAGAACTTGTGGTACAAGCGTATTAATGGCTGTCAAAGAATAACAGCACATATTTATTTTTGTATTTCTATTCCAATATTTGGCTCACGCCAGATGAACTCTCATTATGTCTTTCATGCTGATAAATACAGGGAGAGGTTTAAAATACAAAGGACAGATTGTTAAGATAAAGACCTAAAAGCAAGCAAAGCAACAACTGATCATGAAGCTGTCTTTTGGATTATTTTTTTTAAAAAGAAGTCTATCTCTCATTGTTTTTCTGTTCAACAGTGATCTGCTGACTTCCCATCTCACTGACTCCCCCCAAATGAAAAAAGTCCTGGTGTATCTAATAGCTGTGGGATTCTGGAAGCTGTGGTCTGCTAAAGCAGTGTTTCCAAACCGTTTTTGAGCTGCGGCACACTTTTTACAAAATCCTAGGGCACACCACCAACCAAAATGACACAAAATGACACTCTAACACAGTAATACATATAGTTAATATGTTTTTAAATGTATTTATAAACTCAGTGTGAAACCTGGGCCTGTTTCGATGAACACAACATAAATATCCTGGCAGGAATGGCAGAAAGACACACATGAAGGTCAGCTGTCAGTATCTCTCTCTGCTTAGAAAAAATGTGTCCATATAGCTTCAAAGCAGTCCACTAGTACTGTTCTCATGCATCAGTACACCTCATGGAACAATAATGAGGCTTCCACCTTCAATATATATGCTCCTGTATCATTCCAGGTGGGCATTAGACAAGTCCCTCGTGTATAACTGGTGAACAGCAGAGTTGTTACGCAGTCACTAGAAAGGCTATCACGTCCAGCCAATGCCAAATGTAGTAATAGTTGGTACGCATAAACACGAAAACGCCCTTCCTCCCCCTCCTCCCCCCGCAAACAGCAGCAGCAGTAGTTCGGCAGGAGGGTGAAGAAAGGGGGGAAGAGAGGTTTTTCCGCGGCACACCAGGTGATCGCTCACGGCACACTAGTGTGCTACAGCACAGTGATTGGGAAACACTGCGCTAAAGGAACTTCAAAGTTCTGGATGTCATCAACGTAGTATAGAATCGTATTTTTCACAGAACCCTATCAGGTCTTGCTAAGGCTGTCCACAGGTAATGTGTTATGCTGCTAATGTTTTTCAGCAGTCAGCAATGAGTGGGGTGGAACTACATATCTCTTTGAGGTTCTATCTAGCCATTATGGCTAGTGTTTAATAGCCAAGGGCAGCACTCCTTCTTCCTCCCACCCCCCACCTTTCCATAAACATCTCTAGTTTCCTGTTAAACCATCAAAATTGGTGGCTGTTGCCATATCTTGGGGCAGAGAAATTCTATATATTCATGATGAGGCCAACCTTATGTTCATTAAAGTAAGACTCAGGCAACAGTCAATGGCAAACCACTGTGTCTTTCTTCTTTGAATGTGCCATGCAGCCTGTTCTGTATGTTATGCACATTAAACTACTGCCATGACTTATAGTAACGGATACCATCCTATTTTCAGCGTTGAAGTAAAATCCATCTGCTAGTCCCATCTGCTTCTGTTCATACAATAAGATGGGAGAAAAGTTACCCTCTGCCTTAGACACCAACACATCTTGAGCGGGCTCAAGTACAGACTGAAGAAATATGTCCTGTGGAAGCTAATTTGCCTGTTTCATTGTATGATCTATATCAGGGCTTCTTAAACTGTAGGTCCTGACCCAAATGGGGGCCCCTGAGCTCAATGTTGAGGTCCCAGAAAATCTGTATTCTGAACAAGACCTAGTGGCTGTTTTTAGGACCTCATCAGAGGCAGTGAGAAGAGCATCTTTTCCCCACTACCACAATTGAGTCCCATAGAGCCCATCACATGACGCAGGGCAACTTCTGGTGTGACTCTGTGCGGCTTCGTTCCAGCAATGGAGAGAAGTAGTGACAAGTGCCCCTAGAGTTGTGTTTTCACCCAACTCCTCACTGAACAAAGTGAAGAGGAAGTGGGGGGGAACTGATCTGAAGAGGGAAACTACATGGGAAGACTGACGACGGACCCGACAGGAGGAAAGAGAGTCTGACGGTTCCATCCGCTGTCTCACGCTTTCCTACTGCCCATCTGATGAGGTCCTTAGACATTTACACAAATCTATTGTGCAGTGAACTCTGTAGGACAGGGGTGCTCACACCTTTTCAGCATGCGAGCTACTTATAAAACAACCAAATCAAAATGATCTACCTACCCACTTCAAAAATGTAAAACATACAACACAATATCTGCTTTGAACTGGGTTTTTTGAGTCCACACTGCCATATAATCTGATTCAAAGCAGATAACTTGAGATTTTATTCAACTGTGTGGAAAGGACCTGAGATCACCCAGGGCCCTTCCACACATCCTATTTTACAGTTGACACACACAAACTGATTTCTTACTATTGGACGAATTGCTGCCAAATTTGGCCACAAGACACCTACAAGGAGTGACCATCACTAAAATTGATTTTGTCATTTGGGAGTTGTAGGTGCTGGGATTTATAGTTCACCTACAATCAAAGAGCATTCTGAACCCCGCCAATATCTGCTTTTATATTGTTGCCTTTGGTTGTGAGCCGCCCCGAGCCTGTTTGGGAGTGGCGGCATAAAAGCCGAATAAATCAAATCAAATCAAATCAATAACAGAACTGGAGCAAACTTCCCACACAGAACCCCCACAACCAACAGCAAATGTTCAAGGCAGAGAGGAAGGAAAGGAAGGAATGAATGAATGAGGGAGGGAGGAAACAGAAAGGAAAGAAGGCAAGGCAAGAAGGAGGGGAGAAAGGAAGGAAAGGAAGGAAGGAGATGAGGAAGGAAGGAAGGAAGGAAGGAAGGAAGGGAAAGGAGGGGGAAAGAGAGGAAGGAAGAACAGAAGGGAGGGAGAAAAAGAAGAGAAGGAAGAAAGAATGGGAAGTAGGGAAGGAAGGAAAGAGGGAAGGAAGAAAGGGAAGAAGGAAGGAAGGGAAAGGAGGGAGAGAGAGGAAGGAAGAACAGAAGGGAGGGTGGGAAAGAATGGAAGGAAGAAAGGATGGCCTTCCTCCCTTCCTGCCTGCGATCTACCAGGACGCCCTACGTGATCTATCAGTAGATCGCGATCTACCTAATGAGCACCCCTGCTGCAGGAGATAGTTCATAAAAAGGAAAGCAATCTATTTTTATACCTATATACTTGGGGGTCACATAAACATTTCTCCTGAGCACAGCAAAATTTGGATGTTGTCGCCGCCTCTGTTTTGCCCCTCATCTAATTGATATGGTGGTGTGATATGATGGTGTAGTCTTTAAAGGAAAGTGCTCAAAAGCATGATCTCTGTCTAGAGCACCCAGCCTCCTTTTAACAGTATTCTGCAGAGAATGACTTGCAGTATAAACCTGCACTGAGCAATCTTAGGCAAGAAAACGGGGGGAATCACATAATATCGAAAACTCTAGGCATCAAGAATAGAGCACTAACAAGGATTTCACCAACGTCTTTCTCTCAAAAGTACTGTCTTGGACAAAATTTTGTTTTTTCTCTCTTCTCCTTCCCCCACTCTATCTTTTAAAGAGGAAAAATAGTTTTTATTTCTTGGCTGATCACATTCTCTCAAGAGAAAGATTCTCCATTTTTACTGTACACGAGGTGCAGCAAAGTTTTCATCACAGTGTGCTTCTTTTTAATGCTGCAATCACCCGACCTCCTTGTAAGAGAACAGCTTCTGACACAGCAGCCATATGGAATCGTAAATTACTGGCTGCCATGGCTACAAATATTGGCTCCTTCTGCCATTTCATTTAACCAGCGAGGGCTCAGATACTGCAATGTGCCATCACAGCTGGCATGGGAACAGACACTGATGCAGAAGCACCAATAGTCATAAGAAATAATAGTCCAAGTTATTTTAGCTAACTTTGTTATTCCCACAGTTGGAGTAAACTGGGATACATTCAATTATTTAGATTTTTGGAAGGGGGGGGGGGGGTTAGGCCAGGGAACATAGTGACATGTAGGCCAGGGAACATAGTGACACCAAGAGATTGAAGAGAAAGAAAAACGGCCCATATATAATTTTTAGAATCTTTACCCAAAAGATGTCATAATGGTCATTAACGTAGGATGGTTGTAAAAGAAGGGTAGACAAATTTGTGCTAGATAAAGCCACCCAAAAGCTATTAGCAAGACAACTTAGCAACAAAATATTGTCATGGGTGTAGCCCATCTTCTATGGCTTCCTACAGGAATTTTGGGACTAGTCAAACTCACACAGCTTCCTCCAGGACCTTGTATTGCATTTCCTGCTCAGTCCTCCTTCCCATAAGTGCTTACTTCCTCACTAGGTGCTATAACACTTCCTATTCAGGTTATATCAAAGATCATGTGTTTTGAGGCCAGTTGGGGAGACCTTCTGTGTGCCCCATCACCTCCACAGGAACATCTGGGAAAGAGCCTTCTCAGTGGCTGCTTCCAAACTCTGAAATTCCCTTCCCAGAAATATTAGACTAGCACCCTTCCAACTCTCCTTCCATAGACAAAGTAAACATTCCAAAGACCTTTGAAGATGGAGTATTCAAAGCGCATTCCACCTAAACAATGTGCCGGATTTTATATCTATTATTTTTGTTGTGCTACTTTTTAAAATAAATAAAATATACTATTAACTGATTTTAAAGAGTATTTGAAGAGACATTTTAACAGGAGAGTCATAAAGTTTCCTAAAGTTATATGCTACTTTGTCATATATCCCGCAGTTTCTCTCTCTCTGAAAAAGGTAACAAAGTAATGGAGAGCATAACAATTCTTAGGCAATTCCATGGATACAACTTCCTCTAGCTGGTATTGGAGATATCCACACTTTGGTCACATCCCATTTGGACTACTGCAACGCTCTCTATGTGGAGCTACCTTTGAAGACAGGACAAAAGATGCAATTGGTGTAGAGATTGGCAGCCAGATTGCTAACCGGAGCGCCATATGGTGAGAGAACGATTCCCATGCTGCTGCAGCTCCACTAGTTGCCAGGACAAATACAAAGTATTGGTTGTAACCTATAAAGCCCTAAATGGTTTGGGTCCAAGCTATTTGTCCCAGCGCATCTCCTATACAAGACCATCCCATGCACTGTGGTCAGCAGAGGAGGCCCTCCTCTCAGTTCCACCCCCATTACAAGTGTGATTGGTGGGAACAAAATAGGGGGCCTTCTCCGCGATCGTTCCCCATCTCTGGAACTACCTCTCCAAAGAAATAAAAATGGCATCCACCTTCCTCTCCTTTAAAAATCTCTTGAAAACCCACTTGTACTACTTTGGCATATGGAGAGGAGGAGGATTAGGACATTTCAGTTCCACTGAATGCTGGCTAATCTATCTATATTCCACTGCAGCTATGGTACACGAGAAGAACAACTTTGATAGTCATTTTAATGTATTTTAATTGCCCTTTTTCCTAGGATTTATGTCTAAATGGTTAATTTATGTTATTAGTATAATTAGGTTTATTCAAGTATTTGTATTTAGTCCTCATTTTGGTGTTAATTTCTCTTTCGTCACAAGTTTATGGTTGTTATTTTTGTATTATTCTGTTTAAAGAAGAAACGCATATAGCAAAGAAAGAACTGATGAAAAATAAAAAAACTCAAACACTACGTTTCTCGATTAATTAGAAGATTTTTAGTTGATAAACCACTCTGATTCAATTTAAACTGATATTTTTTGAAGAATTGAGATGCTGAAGAACACTGTCTTTTTAAAGAAGCTATCACTATCTATTCCAATAAAGTACTAGAAGCAAATAACCTCAAAACAGAAACAAACAATATAATTAAAAATACCGTTCCTCCATAAATAAATCAACTTAAAATTTAGCCAATTCATTTACAAATTAAGAGTCTTCAAACAAGCTATTAACACAATATTGGCTGGTTGAGCCCATTTGAGAGCTATATAAATACACCCATCAAGCGTGCTATTTAACTCTGAAAGCTGACAAATCTGACATTCTCTTGACAAAGCGTAATGGCAAAAAAATTGTCATCCTGTCTATTCACCACTGAATCTGCTTAGCTCATGTTCTGCCTTCAATTGAGCTGTAGAAGATAACATCTAGGTTTGTCCTCTAGCTTAACAACTTAAAAGAAGATGCAATATAATAGATTCTGACAGGGCTGAAGAGTGCATAAATTGAATTTCCAAAGTGAACAAAATGCCAGGCAAAGGAACAACAAGGCGCTTGCTATGGTAAACAGCTGCTTTTATTTGCTTTGATTTTACAGCTTAAAATGAGACCACACAGACAACCTGGGGGCTGCCATGACACGCAAGTTAAATTAAGACCTGCCATTTTTGCAAAGCCATAAACACAGGGTTACAAAAGGGGAGAGCCATGTACAGCCTCAATTTCCTTGGGAAAAGGGTGGGCCGTGAAAGAGAATGAGAAAGAGAAAGGAAGAAAGAGGAAGTTCAAGGATGTACTTCTAATCTAAAGTATGCTTTACTTATTTTGTATCATAAGCATTGCATAAATTAGTATAAAAATGATAAAAAATAGAAGGAGCACAAGTGGTTAAATATCTTTTGACCCAAAACAGGGAACAACAACCGCGTTGTCCGTAGCCTCCCATAATTCTTCCTCTGTACATGAGGCAGGGCATAGTGGGCAAGCATACAGATGCAGAGTTGTCTGTTCTGCTCCACAGTCGCACAAGGCGGAGGATTCTTTTAGGTAGTGACATTTGTCTTCTGATCTGCTCACTCCACTTCTGAGTCTGTTCAGGGACTTCCAAGTTGCCCATTCTTGGTTTGCCCCTGGAGGAAGACTCTTGTGGGGGTCATTCAATTGGGGTTTCCTGATTTAGCTGCCCAGAGGGATACTCTTGCTCAGGCCCGGATTAACTGATTTTGGCGCCCTAGGGGACACTTGGGAAGCCCCACCCCCGGGGCGCTGCTGCACATGTGCGGCAGCGGCCCCAAGCAGGGGCTTCCTTCCACGTCAAACTTGCCCCGCCCTCCTTCCCTGGGCACCCAGGGACACGGCAGAGGAGGAGGCAGAGGCGCCCTCCTGCCGCGCGCACATGCCAGCCAGGCGCCAGCGGCCCTGGGGGTGGGGCTTCCCTCCACGTCATCCTCCTCACGCCCTCCTTCCTTGGGCGTGAGGAGGATGACGAGGTGGAGGGAAGCCCTGCCCCGGAGCCGCTGGCAGGCATGCGCGCACGGCAGGAGGGCGCCCCTGCCTCCTCCGCCGTGTTCCTGGGTGCCGCGCATGGCCAGCAGTGGCATCGGGGGCTTCTCTTCCTTCCTCCTCCCGAGGAGGAGGAAGGAAGGGAAGCCCCCGGGACCCCTGGGGCGGGGCTTCCCTCTGCCTCGTCATCCTCCTCGCCGCTTCCTTCCTTGGCGAGGGGGGGCACCATTCCCTCCTCCCCCTGAGAGAGAGAGAGAGAGTTTTGCTTGAACTTTTTTTGGGTCCTTGATCTGGCGCCCCCCTAGACCTGTGCCCATAGGCCATGGCCTAGTGTGGCCTTATGGGTAATCCGGGCCTGCTCTTGCTGTTGCTGGGGGAACAGCAACAGCAATGACGCTTTGCCTTGATTTGAGTCTACTAGGAGGAGGCTGATAGCCATACACTGGATGGCTTTCACAGTGTTCAACCTTATTGCTCTAGCAGTTAGCAGAAACTTCCCATCACACATCTACAGTAGGTGTAGGTTTAAAACATCCTGTGATTATTCTGCATGTTTCATTCAATGCTATCCTTCACCTGCTTTGTGTGGGCAGACTTGTGCCAAACAGGACAGTTGAGTAAGACAAGGTCAGGGCTGATCTTCTTATTAATTTTGGGGCTGGACACCATTTGTAGCCAGTAAATTTCCATAGGATGTTATTGCGTGCAGCTACTTTGTGCTTGGTGTTCATGCAGTGTTTCCTATATATTAGTGTTCAATATAAGGTGACACCAAGATATTTAGGGTGGAAACAATGTTCAAGCTCTTGACCTTCCCAGGTGACTTTCAATTTCCTGTTGGTTTCATGGTTCCGTAGATGGGAAGCACACACTTGTATCTTGGCAGGGTTAGGCTTCAGGTGGTTATCTTTGTAATAGCTGGAGAGATCTTTCAAAGCATTAGTAAATTGGATTTCGACTGTTTCAAAGTCTTTTGCTTGTGTTGTTAGGCCAAGGTCATCAGCATATATAATTATTTATTTATTTACTTCATTTATATTCTGCTCTTCTCACCCCGAAGGGGACTCAGAGCGGATTACAGTACATATACTTGCAGACAATCCCTGCAGTTCAATATATACATATATTGACGAACATAGACGAATAAAGACGAACAAAGAAGCAATTTTCTGGCAAACTTCTGGCCACCAGGGGGAGCTGATGCACTCCTCATCTCTCTCAGCATTTTCCAGCTTCCCTTGTTCTTCCACATTCCTTTCAGTGATTCCTGAAGTTCTTTATGGCCTCATAAATCAGTCAAAATTCACCTCCCCACTTAATGTGGTACCTTTATCTCCTACTTGACAAATGAACTGTCTTTCGGGCTGCAAAGGTCAACAGCAGGCTACACTTAAGGTTGGGCACCCACCCTGACCCGGGCAGGCCTCGAACTCATGACCGAGAGAGATCGTATGCAGCTGACACTTAGCCAGCTGCGCCACTTCCCGGTGTATAAAGCTCTTTGTGAGTGTTGGCTGTGTCTGATTGTTAGTAAAGAAACAGGGTCAGTGCAAGAAGGCTGCCTTAGAGTAAACAATTCTTTTGCCTTTCCCATCTATTTTTCTTGCCCTGAAACTCCACATAAAAACTATGGTTTTCTAGGAGGATCTGGAGTATGCTAGAACTGAAGCTCAAACTATACTGTCTGTTGGAATTCTATGTTGAAAGCCAGATCTACAGTGATTGTGTATTTTAAAACAGGCATGTGTGCAATTTTTAAACGAATGGGAAGCCTGACTTCCTTACTTTTCAGTGTTTCTCCTCTGAACTGCTTTTCTCCTCATCTGAGCTCATTTAGGAAAACAGAGCAAGGCTTGAGTATGGAAGAAGTCATATAAAGATCGGAAGCACACACAGGTTCAGCTCTCGAACACTGAGATATAATTTTTTTCTACACCCTTCAACACCTGATTTAAACATGATTAGGACAGACTGCAGCTTAGAAGGGTAATGCTGTCAGCACACAGTCTGAACCTGAATGCAATCTTCAGCTTAATTTTTAAAAATAATTGTTTTAAATCAAATAATGTAAATAATTGTTTAAAAACCAAACATCTTTGTCATCTACCTAATGGCATCTCAGACCTCCTAAGAGATGGCAAGTATATTCTATAGCTTCTGAAAACCAAGCTCAAAGATTCTCAGAGTCTTGTTTTCAACCGAACTGCAAGACTTGAACTTTCCTACGAAAATTTATTTTATATTAGGAAGCACTATAGTAATAGTGCTCTATTCCTTCTGTCAGTATGTTAAACTTTTCCGATTTCTCTTCATCTTTACCTTTCACTTCAGAGCTTTGAAGTGTTATTTTTCAGATATACTTCTCAGAATGACCCAAACAACACTACTAGAAAGCAAACATTGAACACTCGATGTGTCAATAGCAGCTGTCAACTATTTTCACGTTTCCTTACAAGACCATATTTCTGGGTATAGAAAGCTCTTCAGCTCAAAGGTAAGATTGCTACTTGGGAAAACAATGGCTGCACCCAGGGGCTACTTTTTCCTCCCTTTGCTTTTCACAGAGGCATATGCACGTGCCTTCAAGTTATCTGTTGACTAATGGCAACTCATTGCATTTCATTTGGTTTTCTTAAGCTAGGAATATTCACAGATGGATGTGCCAGTTCCTTCCTTTGAAATATAGCCCACAGTACTGGGGATTTGTTGGCAGTCTCCCATCCAAACATCCATCCTGCTCAACTTCCAAGATCAAAAAGATCTGGTATCCTCAAGATTTCTAGGCATAACAAGGGAACAATAATGCCTGCTATTTCCACTGAAAAGTTCCAAATACATAAGTAGTTGCATGCATCAAAACACATTTTAAAGACTGTCTTTGAAGGGATCGTTCAGACCCAAAAGGTTGACATAGGCAAAAAAAAAAAAATCTTGTCAGCAGGATCATGCAGTACTACTGCTGATTGCTCTCCTTTTACCTTCCTCACCCTAACCACTGTTTGCATCTTGTTTTCCAATCACTAAATGTCATTAAAATATCCATGCTGATTCAAGGAGATACGCTTGTACACCTGGCTGAACTAAAAGCATGTAGGTAATACTTCTGTGTGAAACAGCATAAAACAGCATAAAAACAATAAAATAATTTAGTCTCTGTTAACTGATTATGTGTTCTCGAGTGCCTTCAGGTTCCCTGTTAACCTATGGCAACTGCATGCATTTCATAGGGATTTCTTAGGCAAGAAATACTCAAGGTAGTTTTCTTTCTTTCTTTCTTTCTTTCTTTATTCGATTTATATACCACCCTTCCCAAAAAGGCATTGTTGTGGTTCACAACAATGAATACACAACACAACGTAGTTAAAAACAGAATAAAAACAGATTAGGACCAGAATGGAAAACACAACCTTAGAGATTAAATGCCTGGCAGAACAGGGTGGTCTTCCAGGCCCTCTGAAAGGCCTGTAACTCCATTATTGCTCGTGCCTCTGCCGGGAGGGCATTCCACAGGGTAGGCGCTACTACAGAAAAAGTGTGCTGCCGAGTCGATGACAATCGGCAAATCTTGAGTGATGGAACCTCCAATAGGTTTTGGTCCATGGACCGTAGTGGTCTCTGGGGAATGTGCAGGGAGAGGCGGTCCTTCAGATACACTGGCCCCAGACCATGCAAGGCCTTAAAGGTTAACACCAGCACTTTGAAGGCAATCCGGTACTCGATGGGGAGCCAGTGCAAACGCTGGAGGACTGGTGTGATGTGGCATGTTAGTGTCACTCCAGCCAGCAGTCGAGCCCCAGCGTTTTGCACCATCTTCAGTTTCCGGATTACCGATAAAGGAAGGCCAATGTAAAGGGTGTTGTAGTCCAGTCTCGAGATGACTGTGGCCTGGATTACCGTGGCTAGATCGTCACCGGAAAGGTAGGGTGCCAGCCGCCTCGCCTGGCGCAGATGGAAAAAAACTGCTCTGTTCACGGTGTAGACCTGAGCCTCCATTGTCCGCAGAGTGTCCAGTTGGACCCCCAGGATTTTAACCAGCGGCGACGGACTAACCACCTCACCGTCCATTATTGATAGCTGGAGCTCGCCCCCACCCCAGATGACCCAGCCACAGGACCTCCGTCTTCAACTGATTCACCTTCAACCTGTTGGCCCGTAGCAGACCTTTCTTCAGAAATACAGCTTGCAGCACCTAGTATAGGAGCCGCTGTGGCACAATGGGATAAACCCTTGTGCCCACTGAACTGCTGGCCTAAAAGTGGGTGGTTCGAATCTATGACGGTTTGAATCCATGATGATTGAGCTCCCATCTGTCAGCTCCAGGTTCCCATGTGAGGACATGAGAAAAGCCTCCCACAGGATGATAACACATCCAGGCGTCCCCTGGGCAACGTCTTTGCAGACTGACAATTCTCTCACACTAGAAGTGACCTGAGGTTTCTCAAGTCATTTCTGACATGATAAAAAAGCACCTAATATTTGTTGGCAGTCTAATCTGTTCCTGCTTAGCTTCCACAATAAGACCAGATCTGGTGCTTTTGTAGTATAAAGGCATGTTCACTTTATACCCGAGGTGCTTAAAGTTTTATTTTCAAGGAAAGATTTTTTTCACCAAATCACATTAAGATTATGACAGTGTATTCTTCCATGCAAAATAATCAGCTGTAGTACGTTTAGCCTTTTACTACCGGCAAGGTTACCCAATATTTGCCTTTTAGATAAGTGCACATTTGATAAAACCCAGGCCTCATAAAAAGACGATAGCAAGAAGAAAGATGAAAGGGGAAAATATCTAATAACTGTCCATCTCCAGAAACATCCCTCAAAGATTGAAATTAACCAGAGGTGATGCAAGAGTTGTGGCTTAAGTCTCCTTATTTAGAAAGTGAATGACATTACAGTGGCACAATCCTAGGTGTTATCACATAATATTTAAAATTAGGCACCTCTTGCAGTACAAGCGCAGCCTTAAACAAGCATACATTACATTTAATTGTGAATGAAAAGAAAAAGGTTAAAGAGGGGGGGAAAATACCTGCATATTAAAAGACAACCTCGACAACCATCTGGAAATAAATACAACATGGACTTTGTTTTGTGATTATCCTTCACCCATGTCTAATTATAAGCCATAAATCATTCCCTCTTGTTTGCAATTCACAGTCACTGATTAAAGCAAATATCTTATTTAAAAAACAAACAGTCCTCTAAAGTTCTTGTCTAAGGCTACCTAATCAGATTGCTTCAAAGCACGACAGCAAAAAAAATGCTTTTAAATTTATTTGAAGCCCATCTTCATACAGGAAAGGACAGGGAAGGTTGGTTTTTTTAATCACCTCTAATGTATAATATTGGTATATTAGAATCGGTGCCATCAGTATATTTCGTCTTCAAATCGAATAATGTTTAGGTTTTAAGCCAGTGTAACCGTTGGTAATTGAATGGGTGTAGGAGAACAAACTGAAGCTTAAACAAACCTGATATGCTCCTGGTCAGTTGAAAGGAAGACCAGGGAAGAGAGATTCAGCCTGTGCTTAATGGTGATCTCATGCATGGAGCCTTGAGCTGGGAGACACTTTTTTTTTTTTGAGTGTACAGACATACCATATTTACTCAACTCTGGCGGCACTATTGACCCACCATTTAGCCGTGACGGGAGTTAGGGGGACTGCCCTTAAATCGGTGGCCTCCTTTCTCCAAGATCGAGGACAACGTGTGGAGGGGGGAGGGGTGGTGTCTAGGAGACTCCCTTTAAGTTATGGGGTCCCCCAGGGCGCCATCCTTTCCCCTTTATTGTTTAATATCTACATGCGCCCACTGGCTCGGCTGGTCCGCGACTTCAGTACGCTGTCACCAGTACGCTGATGACACCCAGCTGGTGCTGAGAATGGATGGCAGGCTGGATACTGTACCCGATTGTTTCCATCGATGCCTAGAAGCCGTGACTGGATGGCTGCGTGCCAGCTGGTTGAAGACGGAGATCCTATGGCTGGGTCGCCCTGAGCTTGATGGATGCCGGCTGCCTACCCTGGACGGCAGGCACTTAAGCCCGTCGTCTTCAGTAAAAAGCCTGGGGGTCCACTTAGACCCGCTACTATCAATGGAGATGCAAATCTCCACAGTATGCAGGACCACGTTTTTCCATTTACGCCAGGCTAGGCGGCTGGCTCCCTATCTATCCAGAAGCGACCTGGCCACGGTGATCCAGACAACTGTCATCTCGAGTCTGGACTACTGTAACACCATCTACATTGGCCTTCCTTTGTCATCAATCCGGAAACTCAAGCTAGTGCAGAATGCTGCTGCTCGACTGTTGGTGGGAGCATCAGCACGAGAGCACATTACGCCCATTCTTCAGCAACTGCACTGGCTACCAATAGAGTACTGAATTGTTTTCAAGGTGTTGGTGTTGACCTTTAAGGCCTTGTATGGTCTAGGGCCGGTGTATCTGAGGGACCGCCTCTCCCTATACGTTCCCCTGAGATCAATCACTACGTTCGGAAGAACAAAATTTCCTAGTAGTTCCATCCATGCACTCCTGCCGCTTGTCTACAACCAGATCAAGAGCCTTTTCCGTAGCGGTGCCGTTGCTATGGAACTGAATGCCTGAAGAAGTCCGTGCCATCAAGGAATTGGGCCCATTCCGGAGAGCCTGTAAAACGACCCTTTTCAGGCAGGCCTTTAACCTAAATGGCTCCTGAGGAAATTCCTCAAATCCTGAGACCTATGTGGATTATTGTTTTTATGTGCTGTTTTATATTGTTGTTATTTTTAAATTGAAATGTTGCTGGTTTTAGTAATTGATTTTATGTAAACCGCCCCGAGCCTGCTGGAAGGAACGGTAAATAAAAATGAACAATAAATAAATAAATAAACGTGGTGTCTGTGTGTTTCCCTATACAAACGTAAATCTAATGCACACCCTGATTTTAGAGACAAACTTGAGACAAAACAAGTGTGCATTAGATTTGAGTAGAATCATAAGAGTGGGAAGAGACCTTGTGGGCCGTCCAGTCCAACCCCGTGCCAAGAAGCTGGAAAATCACATTCAAAACACCCCCGACAGATGACCATCCAGCCTCTGTTTAAAAGCTTCCAAAGAAGGAGCCTCCACCACATTTCGGGGCAGAGAGTTCCACTGCTGAACAGCTCTCTCACACAGTTAGGAAGTTCGCCCTAATGTTCAGGTGGAATCGCCTTTCCTGTAGTTTGAAACCATTGTTCTGTGTCCTAGTCTCCAGGGCAGCAGAAAACAAGCCTGTGTCTTCCTCCCTATGACTTCCCTTCACATATTTATACATGACTCTCATCATGTCTCCTCTCAGCCTTCTCTTCTGCAGGCTAAACATGACCAGTTCTTTAAGCTGCTACTCATAGATCTTGTAGTCCAAATACTTGATCATTTTAGTCACCCTCCTTTGGACACATTCCATCTTGTCAACACCTATCTTCAACTGCGGTGCCCAGAACTTTCTTGCCACCCCCCCCCCCATGATGTTAAATAGTTTTTAAATGCTGCTGATAGTTTTATTTCATTTTAATGGGATCTTCATTATGTTTTTAATTATATTGTATTTTAATTTGTGAGTCACCTTGAGTCCTGGATTAAGAAAAAAAGGGGGAAGAAGAGCAACAGCAGCAATAATACAAAATATACGTGTGTGTGTATGTGCCTTCAAGTCGCTGTTGACTAACAATGATCCCACGGATTTCATAGCTCATTATAATGGATGTTTTCTACCCATGGGATACAGATGTATTGAGGTTCACTTCCATATCTGTCAACTGTCCCAATGGAAGGCAGCCTACTTTTTGGCTCAAATTCCCTTCTTAACATCATGCAAGCTCATCAAACTCTTCAGCTCAGACACAACAGAAAAGACTACAAGACTGATCATAAAAATGGCGTGTCCTGGTTGCTCTGTTTTGAGTGATCGAGTGAGTTGGTCTGGGCAAAGTGTAGCCTATGGATCACACATTTTCATGTCAGGAGAGACTTGAGAAACTGCAAGTCACTTCTCGTGTGAGAGAATTGGCTGTCTGCAAAGATGTTGCCCAAGGAACTCCCTGATGTTTTGATGTTTTACCATCCTTGCGGGGACATGAGGCTTCTCTCTCATGTCCCCGCATGGGGAGCCGGAGCTGACAGAGGGAGCTCATCCGTGCTCTCCTCGGATTCAAACCTCCAACCTGTTGGTATTTAATCCTGCTGGCACAAGGATTTAACCCATTCAGCCACCGGGGTCTCCTGGATCACACATGCCCCCCCCCCCCCCGGAATCTAAACTTCTTTCCGCCAAATAGTGATCTCAAAAAAGGGTTCAGTATTATGGTACTGAGCCTCCAGTGGTGCAGTGGATTAAAGCACTGAGTTGCTGAACTTGTTGACCGAAAAGTTGCAGGTTCGAATCCGTGGAGCAGTGTGAGCTCCCACTGTCAGCCCCAGCTTCTGCCAATCTAGCAGTTCAAAAACATGCAAATGTGAGTAGATCAATAGGTACTGCTCTGGTGGGAAGGTAATGGTGCTCCATGCAGTCATGCCAGACACATGACCTTGGAGGTGTCTACAGACAATGCCGGCTCTTTGGCTTAGAAATGGAGATGAGCACCGGCCCCCAGAGTCAGACACGACTGGACTTAATGTCAGGGGGAAACCTTTCCTTTACTATTGTAGTATTGCTCTCCAAGTGCTTCTGGGAGGGGGCTATGTGGCTCCCTAGTTTCCAATAGTTGTGCATGTCAGAGTTAGCATATTACAGTTTGTGTATAAATAACATAATCCGAGAAAGACTGAGTAGACAGTTTATGTTAGAGGGGAGAGTTTAAGTACTAGTGATGGAAACAGATCTAAAGAGTTTTTCTCTCTTCAGCGCCAGCCATATATCGCATTTGGTTTTTTTGAAAAAATAGGAGATAATAAGCAGTAAGAGAAATGAAAGAGAAAGGTTAAAACTAAAATTAGAACTAAAGCATATTTCTAAAAGCAGGTATATCATATAGTACAAAACTATCAGGAAGAAAAGAGGCTTTTCTCATAAGAACATTATGCCTCTGTTGATAAACCACTGGCCTATGTGGAATTATAGAAAATCCAGCATTTGTTTTGAGTGAGATATGCAAGAAGTGAAAATCACACTAGGCAAGGATAAAGGAAGACAGGATGGGGAGGGACAACCAAACGCAAGCACTGAGCTGGCTGTAGGATGTTGTTGTGGTTTATTCGTTCAGTTGCTTCCAACTCTTTGTGACCTCAAAGACCAGCTCACGCCAGAGCTCCCTGTCGGCAGTGACCACCCCCAGTTCCTTCAAAGCCAAGCCAGTCACTTCAAGGATACCATCCATCCATCTTGCCCTTGGTCGGGCCCTCTTCCCTTTTCTTTCCATTTTCCCCAGCATCATTCTCTTCTCCAAGCTTTCCTGTCTTCTCATTATGTGGCCAAATCTTTGCCTCTAATATCCTTTCCTCCAGCGAACAGTTGGGCTTTATTTCCTAGAGTATGGACTGGTTGGATCTTCTTGCGGTCCAAGCCACTCTCAGAATTTTCCTCCAACACCACAGTTCAAAAACGTCTATCTTCCTTCACTCTGCCTTCCTTATGGTCCAGCTCTCACATTCATAGGTTACTACAGGGAATGCAATTGCTTTGACTATGCGGATCTTTGTTGTCAGTGTGATGTCTCTACTCTTCACTATTTTTTCGAAACTGGCCATTGCTCTCCTCCCAAGAAGGAAACGTCTTCTGATTTCCTGGCTGCTCTCTGTCACTGCCTCCACGTTTTCTCCCTCTATTTGTCAGTTATCAATCAGTCTGGTTGCCACCATCTTGGTTTTGTTTAATGTTTAACTGCAACCAGGGCCGTAGACAGGATTTTGTTTCCAGAGGGGGCTGAGTTTGGTTCGGGGGGGGGGGGGTGAGAATGGGTGGAAGAGGGTATACCCTAGCAAACCTTTTGTATTGTTATCCCAACAACCCCATGAATGGGATATAATGAGCATGGTGATCAGATCATGATATGAATAAACATAACAGTTTAAATAATGTACCAGTAAGGCCTTTTCGCGGACCACCCTGAGAATTTCGGGGCTGAAGCCCCCTTAGCCCCCCCCCCTGGCTACATGCCTGACTGCAACCCAGATTTTGCACTTTCTTCTTTCACCTTGGTTATAAGGCTCCTCAGCTCCTCCTCGCTTTCGGCCATCAAAGTGGTATCATCTGCATATCTAAGGTTGTAAATGTTTCTTCCAGCAATTTTAACTCCAGCCCTGGATTCATCAAGCCCCACATGTCGCATGATGTTGAATAGGTCAGGTGAGAGTATACCGCCATGTTGTAGGATACCAGGACATTTCCCTACCTCATAGTATTTTTTACAACTAGTTTCAGAGGGATTCCCAGCCAGGCCCGGATTACCCATAAGGCCACACTAGGCCATGGCCTAGGGGCGCAAGCCAAGGAGGGCGCAGTTCACATGGGCCAAAAAAAATGTTGAAACAAAACCGCAACGTGCAGCATAGAGATGACTCTCTGTCTCGGGGGAGGGCGAGGGGAGAGCACTACGAGGGGGCGGGGGAGGAGGGAATGGCGCCCCCCTCGCAATCGCCCCCGCCCCCTTGTCAAGGAAGGAGGGTGCGAGGAGGAGGAGGCGGAGGGAAGCCCCCAGGGCCGCTGCACCCAGCAACATGGCAGAGGAGGCAGAGACGCTCGCGCCCTCCTGCTGCCCAGCAGTGGCCCCGGGGGCAGGGGTTCCCTCCACCACCTCCTCCTCGTGGCACGCCCTCCTTCCTTGACTCAAGGAAGGAGGGCGCGCCGCGAGGAGGAGGAGGCGGAGGGAAGCCCCGTCCCCAGGACAGCTGCCAGCTCCGGGGGCGGGGCTTCCCTCCACCTCCTCCTCCTCGCGCCCTCCTTCCATGACTGAAGGAAGGCGGGCGCGCAGCACCGCGAGGAGGAGGAGGTGGGGGGGGTGCAGTAGAGGTTGGTTTGGGGGCGTAATTCCAAATTGTGGCCTAGGCGCCAAAAGGGGGTTTTTTTGGGAGAGGAGTTTTTTTTTGAGAGAAGGGGGACATGAGAGGGGATCCCATCTCCAATTTCTGCTGGAAAAACAAATTTCTCTCCCCTCCAAATTTCACATCCCATCTATAAATAACGACTTTTATCAGTCTGCCCACATGCCTGGAAAAAAAATAACGATTTGTTTTCTAAGGCTCGTGTATTCTCTTTCTCCTCCTATGCTTTTATCAGTAATATCCTCTGCTGGGACTGCATGACTAGGATGCTGTAGGCTGCCGGTTAATCCTGCCTCCTTCCCTGTCATCCTGTTACAGCGGAAAGGCTATAATTATCAAAATGTCCACACGTATCCAGAGCACCAAAACACCTGGCACATCTTGGGTACTGGGCATTATCCCTTCATGTCTAGTGAGGCAGATTCTCTTCCCGTTTTCTGAAACCTCACATGCCATTCAGGTCATGTCAGGTCTCTCACAAGCCTGGCAGGAGAAATCCACATCTGTTTGCGATGCAGTCTACTCAAGCCTGGCAATTCCTCTACACTTCACCAGAGGCAGCTGTTCACATCATTATGTTTCAGTCAAACCCTGACCTAGAATCACAAATACAGCACAATCCTTGTGCATTTTTACATGAAAGCAATTCCCAGTGAGTTGGGCCTTGGCCCTGGATAAGTGCTCTTGTGTCTAAGTGTATAATGTCAATCTTCAAGTTTATTCCAACTGATATCATTTATTTATTTATTTATTTATTTATCGATTTAGTAGACCGCTCTCTCCGGAGCCCAGAGCGGTTTACAGCATTTAAAACCAGATAAAACACATAAAAACAGCATTATAAAACCAACGAAACCCCGCTCCCAACAATAAAATCCCAGCAGATCGACAGTAATGCAGGCGGCAAGACACGGCAGGATGGCAAATTACAGCGGCATCAGTCAGGACCGAATGCCTGTCTGAACAGCCAAGTCTTTACAGACTTCTGAAATGCTATCAAGCCCCATAAGGCTCGCGTCTCCTCGGGCAGCGAGTTCCAGAGGCTCAGCGCAGCCACTGTGAACGCCCTCTGCCGCGTACTCGACAACCTGTAGGTCTTGATACCAGGCACCTCTAGTAAGTTGAGTCCCTCGGAACGCAGTGATCTTCTGGGCACGTATGGGGTAAGCCGCTCCTTCAGGTACACTGGCCCCAAACCATATAAGGCCTTAAAAGTTAAAACAACTTGAAGGTGACCCGGAATTCAATAGGAAGCCAGTGCAGTTTGAGCAGGAGTGGGGTTACATGGGCAGATCTTGTAGCTCCTGAGAGCAGGCGCGCTGCTGCGTTCTGCACCAGCTTAATTTTCCGGATCGCCAACAAGGGTAGGCCAATGTACAGCGCATTACAGTAATCGAGCCTCGAGATGACCGTGGCTTGGATCACCGTGGCCAGGTCGCAGCGGGAGAGGTATGGAGCCAGACGTTTTGCCTGACGCAGGTAGTAAAACGTTGTCTTGCAGGTGCAGGCAATCCGCGTCTCCACAGACAGCTGGGGGTCCAGCCGGAACCCTAAGCTCTTGACTACATGCTGCCGTCATGTTTATGAAGTTATCGTCTTTGATCCAATGGAGGCTTCCATTAAGAGCAATGGGAGCAAGGTGATTTTCATTGCTTCGGTCTCCCCTCTGGGCTGCCCCTGGTGCTGTTGAGATGAAGAAAATGCCACAAAGGCATTTTGCTGAAAAGGCCCTTTGCTATTAAGAGGTGACATGATAGCCAGATTTAAATATCTGAAAGCTCAAAATGAGAAGAATGGAAGCTCATGTTGTGCTGCTCCAAAGACTATTATGACATGGATACTAGATTTCGACTACAGGAAAAGAGAGCCACCTAAACATTAGGAAGAAAATTTTGCTGGTGAGAGCTGCTCGAAGGCTTCTTTTGAATGCGGTAGAGTTTCACTCTTTGAAGGTTTTCAAATGGAGGATGAGTGGCCATCTGTTTAATTTTGTATTCTTGCATGGGAGAGGGTTGGATGGGATGGCCCTTGGGATCTCTTCTAACTCTACGGTTCTATGATTCTATCAAAGTGCATCCCTCAGGAGAATGGTTCCAATAGGAAATGGAAAAAATATTAAATGCTTAGATGAAAATTATGGTTTTATGGCTAAAATTAAATGGATTTAAATGGGGGGTGGGCTACTTGGCTTATTTCTCTTCTTTCAGGTGGTGCTGCTGCTACTGCTGTCCTTCCAGACTCAAGCAAGAGGCGAAAAAGCTGCCACTGTTTACTGTTCAATTGAAGAATACTAAATAATAATAATAATCGTAATAATAATAATAACAACTTTATTCTTATACCCCACCACCATCTGCCCAAAGGGACTCAGGGCAGCTTACAGATGTAAAAAGCAAAACAATCAATTAAAATAAAAACACCACTAAAATAAGAGCATCGTATAATACAACAATCCAGATACAACATAATTAAACATAAAAAAATAAAACAGAAGCATTAAAGCTCCTTCAGACAATGTTCAGCAAACACCAATGACCAGAATTGCTAAATTTTATTATTTATTTACCCTATTTATACTCCGCCTTTCTCTACCCCAAAGGGGAGTCAAGGTGGCTTACGTATAGGCAATTATTCAATGCCTTAAAACACATAAAACTCCAAAAAGATTAAATTAAATTAAAATTAATACATATTATGCATTTAAAAACATTTCATTCTATGCTAAAATCACGCCATCCATAATCGTAGACCCAGCCGTTCCATACCCATTGAACATATTCTAAATTTGTTATTGCACTACACTATTCTCCAAAAACCTGATCTAGATATAGCAACACCAGTTTTTTACTTTCCTTCTGAAGACTAGGAGGGAGGGGGCTGATTCAATATTGCTGGGGAGGGAGATCCACAGCCGAGGGGCCACCACTGAGAAGGCCTTATCTCTCCTCCCCACCAGTTGTGCTTGTGAGGAAAGCGGGACCGAGAGCAGGGGCTCCCCAGACAATCTTAATCCCCGAGGTGTTTCATAAGGGGAGATACTTTTGGACAGGTGTGTGACCAGGCTATAGGTCAGATATGGGATAATGCAAAACAGGGGAATAAGGCCGGGGAATTGGATGAAGTGCAGAGAACAGAGTACTATCTGGTGACCTAGGGACTGGGTATTAATAACTAGGGGCTGTGTACAAGTACAGAATAGTACTAAATAACTTGGGGGCACGACTTGTTGGTGAAGTGCACCTATTGCCATTACTATAAATATATGTGATCATTTGGACTGAGATAAGCTCCTCACACAATGTGTTGCAACATTTCGAAATAAGACTTTCCCACACTGATGGCCTACCCTTGAGTAGTTTTTGGTTTTCACATGGCAAAAGAAGTGTGTGCTCCTGAAGGCATCCTGAATGTGAAGTACCCAATCGCTTCCATTAAGTACCCATCTCTTCCATTTTCTCTCTAAAAAAATAAACTGAAGAAACCTCTGGAGTAGGAGACAGGCAAGAGGAGTTGAATTCCTCTAGCAAAATCACTTGCAGTCAAAAAGGTGCCATATTTTGATACTTTTATTTTATTTTATTGGATTTTGGAATACAGTATCATTTTGGAATAATGATAGCTTTCAGGAAGAAAGTAAAATCATGGTTGTGGGACCAGGCCTTCGCACAGTAACTGCAGCACTTTCTTTGGAACAGACTGTTTTAATGACGGACATGAAACACGGCTTCCGCCACTGATTGATTATTTGAATGTGCATTGTATAGATAGAATTTTAAATGAACTGGATAGCTAATGTTTTAATGTTGATGATTCAATCTTGTTGTATTAGTGCTTTATATTGTGTATTGTTGCTGGCATCTAATTGTGCCTTGTAAGCCGCCCTAAGTCGTCTCCCCCCCTCCGGGGGAGGGGGCGGTTAGAAATTGATTTCTCAAATCCTTAGTGTCTCTAGCCTGAGTACTGAAGAGAGGAATGAGCACTACCTCAAAGGCAGAAGAGGACAGCTGACAGCAAAACGTATCAGGCTTCAGAGGTTTTGGATTTCAGATTTCCAGATAAGGGAGGCTAAACCTGTACTTGTTGGAATTTGCATGGGTGAAATTCAACAATGCATGAACAGGACTTTCTGTCCATCGCAAAGGCCTTCTGTAAATCAGCTGCAGTGGAACCATCCCCAAAATTCACTTCAATGTAATTGCTTCTGATTGCTTCTGGTATGAGAGAATCAGCTGTCTACAAAGACGTTACCCAGGGGACGCCCGGATGAGTTGCAATCCTGCAGGGAGGCTTCTCTTATGTCTCATTCCACATCATCACAGAATGCAACCAATAAGGACAGGATCAAGGCATTGACATGTTCAGCCCATCTTCTTCTCAGATATCAGCCAGCATGCCAATGCCTTAAATCAATGAAAACAACGAGTAGGCTTGAGAAGTAAGCAAAGCACAACACGGTGGCTAAATTAAATAATAATGATAATAAACCTCCAAGGTGGGTGATTTGGCTATATAAAATAATGAAAGATCACATACATACATTTTGTAGATCACATCAAAGTCTATTATTTCATAAAACACATATGTAGAAGGAGAACAAGCACAGGTCAGGAAGGAGTCCCAAGTATCAGTCCGTGTGGAGGAGTTAGAATCAGTTCACTATCAGTGTCTGGTAAAATCCGGAATATAAAGTCTCGGGAGGAAGAGTTCTGCACAAGACGGAGGGGAACTCCAGCTGAGTCCGGCTGTGGTCCGGGGAAAGACCACTGTCCCAATAATGTTCACTGAAAATAGACAATAACACCGGAGGTGGAGCTGGATACTCCAAGCAGGGGAATCCCAAGGACGCTAGGAGACGTAAACATAGGTGTCTCCGCAAGAGATTTCAGGTATTACAAACAAGCCGTTCTCCTTCTACATATGTGTTTTATGAAATAATAGACTTTGATGTGATCTACAAAACGTATGTATGTGATCTTTCATTATTTTATATAGCCAAATCGCCCACCTTGGAGGTTTATTATCATTATTATTTAATAATCAATCAAGAAATATTTTTCTAAGATCTACAGAGATACTCGCAGGAACACCTCAGCAAGCAAGAGTTCAAAAGTGGCAGGCTAAACCCCGGAACCTCAAGCCATGGCTGATACCAAGTGAGAGACTCCCCCGGGCACCCAAAAGACTGGGCGACTTGGACAGCGCTGAACAGACTACGAGATGCAGAGCCAACCTTAAGAAATGGGGCCACAAAGTTAGAGTCCATGACATGCAAGTGTGGAGAAGAACAAAGCACAGACCACTTATTACAATGCAGTCTGAGCCCTGCCACATGCACAATGGAAGACTTCCTTATAGCAACACCAGAGGCACTCCAAGTGGACAGCTACTGGTCAAAGCACATTTAATATAAAGCCTCGTTTTTAAACTTTGTGTTTACATTACAACTGTACCCTTGGTTTGCTTTTGATATGATAAATACGATAAATAAATAACTTTGATGTCATGCATATTTAAAGAAACCAATTCCTTTTTTCTGGCAATGGAAGAGTCTCCCTATCGATGGAAGAGGTTCTACTATCAGGAGCCCCTAATCAGATACAAATGTAGGCTTCTCCAAATACAGAAGCCAACAAGCCCTAAGATTCCCTGGGTAATTTAACTGTTTTGACATATTGAGCTGCACTAGAAGATCAATAAAGATGCCCTTCTGTTCTTGTTGTTGTTCTAAACTTCTAGCTAAGAATCCTGCATGCAAAAGCATTAGCTGTAGAAATGAAAAGTGAGGAAAGCAAATATTCCTGGATGACATTAGTTATGTTAAAAAAAAGGCAAATAACATAACTGGAAGGACACGTTCATGCATGCTTGCACTACACCATTCCCTGTTCAGACCAGAAGGATTTATGCTGCACATAAGTAGATGATTAAGCCAGGGCTACAGTCGCAACTTCAAAGGTTGCTATTAATACATTTGACAATTTGCCTTTAAAGCAAATGTGAACCAAACAAAGCATCACCAATTGCATACAGCAGTGTTTCCCAACCGCTGTGACGCGGCACAGTAGTGTGCCGTGACGGACCTCCTGCTGTGCCATGAGAAAAGCTCTCTGCCCAATGAAATCACCGGGGAAGTTGCAGTAAATGCTCAAAACCAAACAGCTGATAAATCAAAACGATGAAATCACAGAGATAAACTGGGGAAACCCAGTGTGTCCCATAAACACGCAGAGTCCCAATGTTCTGTTTCAAACAAAATCTTTTTAGTAATCCAGAGGCAAGGGTATGCACCGTATACGGGTTATTACAACCATCATCAGGGTACAAATCATAATCCAAAGTCCATACGGCATCCCTTAAAATGTTCCATATACGAGGTCATCGTGTTTAAATGGTAACACCATATAACGCAGCGTGAGGAGTAGCGCAAAACCCATAAACCGGGTACACTAGGCCAACGAGGAATAACAATGATGTAAGGTCCCTCTCTCATTTCGACCCCCTCAGGGGTCTTTATCAAGGCCTTCCATCACACAAATAATAGGTAGATCTGAGTTTCGTCCTTCAAATACATCAAAAGCATTCAAACTCGTAATCGAGCCTCCATAAATATGGGATCTGTGACATAAACATAAACACAATATAAGTACAATATAGGATCAGGTGTATACAATTGCATACAGCATTACATAATGCCCAAAATACAACATAGGTAACAATATCATGTAATACATTTTACATACCGAGTTCATATGATAGGGTAAGTATCCCAAGTGAATATCGAGCGGCAAATGCGAAAAACGCATTGCTCGTAGGAGTGAAATACCGTCAAGCCGGCTGAGTGGCCCGGTGTGGAAACCAGTGAGTAAATGAGTTAAAGCAAAAGGTCTCCAATACCTAATTTCTCGTTAAGGCCGCAGGGGACCTCTGTACACCATTCATTTATCCAGAATACTTCAGCCTTCCTCAATAAAGAATTAACGTTACTGTGTGGAGGGGCCCGTATCTTCAGAATGCCGAAGAATCGAATCGCATTAGGTCCATGTGCCATGCGCTTATAATGAAGATATAGTGGGGAGTCTTCTGACAGTCTGCGTATTTGAGAACGATGCTCCAAAATCCGAGTTTTCAGCAGTCTACTTGTTACACCAACGTAAACCAAGGAGCATGGACATTGTAATCCATAAACCAGGGAGTCCGAATTGCAGCTAAATGCTTCCTTAAACTGATGTTTTTGATGAATGCCAGGAATGCTAAGTTCTTTTTCCGTGAAGACAAATTCGCACTGCGCACAGTGTCCACATTTATGTGTTTTTTGAGAAGAGAATGCTTCTGGGTTGCATGTCTTTCAATTTGGATGAAACAAGGATGTCCCGTACGTTCTGTGTCCTTTTGTTTGCAATAATGGGGGGACGATCCAAGTCCGGTATGTGTTCAATGAGAGTCCAGTACTTCTGACTGATTTTCCTAATGGCATTAGAGTTAAAAGTCAAAACCAAAGGCCAGAGCATGTGGGGTGTTTTTGGGGAACACTTAGGCGTTAAAAGTTGGTTCCGAGGAGTAGAATCCGCCCTAATCCGAGGGCCGTTTCTCCAGCCAGCTTCCAATCCGCCATGACGGAGGAGGAGCCCTGCCCACTGAAGCCCGTCCACCACTCATGCTCCTCCTCACGCAGCTTCAGTGAGTGAGGGGCGGAGTCATGGCAGATAGCAGCGTGGGGGATGGGGGCCATGACTCCTACCCCTCGCTTGCACTGCCCCCTCAAGGCTGGAGAAGCTGTGGGAGAGCTGAAGCCGGGGGGAGGGGGAGCATGGCATGGCTCTTCCCCCAGCTTCAGCACTCCCAGCAGCTGCTCCCAGCAGGCCACCATCCCCCAGCCATTCTTTACTGTGTTAGAGTGTCATTTTGTGTCATTTTGGTTGGTGATATGCCCCCGGATTTTTTTTATGTTAAAAGTTTGCTGCGGCTCAAAAATGGTTGGGAAACACTGGCATACAGCATAGCTGTAAAGCCAGTAAGAACTATTTTCTACTGATAGGATTTTGTTTTTTTTACTAAATTGTATGTAATGTTGGATCAGATACAGCTTTTTGCCATATCTCATGTAATGTTGGATGAGAAAGGGAGCCAGTGTGGTGTAGCAGTTTGAACCTTGAACTATGTCTCTGAGGACCAGAGTTCCCATCTCTCCTCAGCCATGGAAATCCCTTGAGCAAGACACATTCATCTCATCCTCAGAGCAACTCTGCAGATGGCCAATTCTCTCACACCAGAAGTGACTTGCAGTTTTTCTCATGTCACTTCTGACACTATTAAAAATAATATCCTCAGAGGAAGGTAAAAGCAAACCCACTCTGAACAAATCTTGCCAATAAGCCCCTATGATAGATTTGCCTTAGGGTTTCCACAAGTGAGAGATGATTTGAAGGCACACAATAACAATTTGGATCATGCAGGTACCAAGTTTTATAACACCCCCATTAAAAGACTGGGTATGGGTTGTTTTGTGAGTGGTCTCACTGGAAAGAGAATGAATCCTGAATATCTAAACAAGCACTCTCTCTCTTTCTCTTGCAAGATCAAATCATTTAGTTTTAAGATAAAACAACCAGTTTTTAGACTTTTACATTACAGGAATTTGCGGACTTTTATATTATTATTTTATTTTGCCCCAAAACTCCAAAGTTTGTCCAATCCAGAAAATATCATTTCTAATATTGAAACATCAGATTTATTTCTATTACTACTACTACTACTACTACTACTGCTACTACTACTGCTACTACTACTACTTGATACATAACAAGATTAGTACACAGTAAACAAGATCACCATACTGGCATAGACAGCAAAAGAAACACCACCGGGGTGTTAACTTTTTCTACTCTATCTTAAGCACTATATATATATATATTTAGCTGGAGTTACACTTTAAAAATGTACCTGTTCCTATTTACAAATTCAACTTAAGAGCAAACCTACAGAAACTACCTTGTTTGTAACTTGGGGACTACCTGCATAACACTGTGGATACGGTCGTCCACGCTCTGGTCACATCCCGAATAGATTACTGCAACGCACTCTACGTGGGGCTGCCTTTGAAGACAGTTCAGAAATTACAATTAGTCCAACGGGCGGCAGCCAGATTATTAACTGGAGCTACATACAGTAAGCATACCACCCCCCTGTTGTGTCAGCTCCACTGGCTGCCTGTCCATTTCCGAGCTCAATTCAAAGTGCTGTTTTTGACCTTTAACGCTTTAAACAGTTCTGGGCCAGTTTACTTGTCCAAACGCATCAGCCTCTACGTCCCACCTCATAATTTAAGATCATCCAGGGAGGCCCTGCTCTCGCTCCCGCCAACTTCTCAAACGCGGTTGGTGGGGACGAGAGAGAGGGCCTTCTCGGTGGTGGCTCCCCGTCTGTGGAATGCGCTTCCAAGCGACATATGATTAACACTATCCCTCCTGGCATTCAGGAAAAAAGTGAAATCTTGGCTGTGGGACCAAGCGTTTGCGCATTAGCTCAATGCAGCATTTTGGATTGGATTTGTAAGGGCAAGTTGATGGAGATGGCTCAATGCCCCTGTTATGGACGGAACACTGTTTTTAACTTAAGTGAATGTGTGTGATGTTTTAATGTTAATTGTATTTTAATGAATTTTAATGCTGAATGTTTTTGGTTTTTATATTGTATTTTACTGTGTGGGCATCGAATTGTGCCTTTTGTTAGGCCGCTCTGAGTCCCCTCTCGGGGGTTGAGAAGAGCGAGGTAGAAATGTTGGAAATAAATAAATAAATAAATAAATTGCAATGTTATAAAATGAAAAGCGTATTCTTTCTACAACCCCTTCTGATCCTCACTGAAATGACTGATCATATGTCCTACAAAATGCTGGTGCCCCTGAACAGTTAGTTACTTTCTAATCTATATCAGATAAGCCTCCAATTTGAAAAGGCTGTTTGCCAGCTAACAAACAAAACAGGTTGTATAGCAGAACTATGAAGTCAGCTCTACAGGCAGTGCTAAGGCTAAAGTAGGGTAGCAGACTGCAACGCAAAAATTAACTCAGTTTATCTCAGTTAATCCCTTTGTGCTAATTACAACAGCCCCTACCCCTGATTTGATATAGATCAATGTGGAAATCAGCATAGGCCCCATGTAATAAAATTATTATTATTATTATTATTTTACTAACATAAAAACACAGTAAGGGAGATATATACGCTAGATTTTGTATCACAAAATCACACGTTGAACACTTCCCAAGTGTTTAGGACTGTGTATTATTATTATTATTATTATTATTATTCTTAGCCGGCTCTCCTTGTGGTTCAAGATGGGTTACAACGTATTTAAAACACATAATCATGAGGGAGTTCCGGCCCGGCAAAGATGGCGGCAGGACGGGCGCTCTGAGGGCTCCTTAGAGCGCCACCTACTCACCTGGCCGGAGGCGATCTGCGCCCTCCCTCCCAGTGGACAGAGGGTCCGGAGGGCGCGAAGCTGCAGTGCGGGATCCGGTGGCCCCAGTGATCTCCCCTCCTCAAGAGGAGGAGATCGAGTGGGCCGGGCCCTTGCCAGCACAGCGAGCAGGCCGGGAGGCAGGGAGCGGCGGCGACCCGCACTAACTGCTGGCCCAGCCGGCCAGCCCCCAAGCCGAGAGCAGGAGGTGGCGGGAGTAGGAGGAGGAGCGGGAGTGTGGGGAAGGCGGAGACCGGCGCGACTCCGGAGGCGCCCTAACGAGCGAAAAGGCGCGCAAAAGGTGCAGGCGGCGGAGAGGCCGGCGGGACAGCTGGGGGGTGCCGCGGACAGCACCGGAGAGTAGGGGATCGGGCCCCCAACAAACAAGTGCCTAGCAGGCACAAACAGAGAGAGGGAGAAGAGACCTGCAAAGGTCACAAGATGGCGACTACAGCCCACTAAGGGGAAGAAGAAGGGAGCTTTGGCGGGAGCGCCCTCTTGGAGGGAGTGAAGCGGTTCCTTCTCCCCTATCCACAAGATCACAGGGGGCAAGCGCAGAAGCCCCTGCTGGATCACTTCCTGCCAGAAGGTAGGGGACAAATCCAAAATCAAAATAAAAATAAAAGAAGGAGGCAAGAAGAACAAAGCCAAAAACAAGAATTGAAAACACCACCAGGCTTGGGGAGGAGGTTTGGTGGGCAGAAGGGCACGCAGGCAAGGACAACCCACTCACTAAGAATAAATACATAAAAATTGAATAGTGGAGGATGAGGCAGGGAGAGGGACCAGAAGAGGAGGGAGGGACTCTGAGGGACATCCTGGCAGAACTGAGGAAGATAGGAGAAGCCCAAGACAGATTTCTGCGGAGGATGGATGCCAGGTTGTCCCGGCAAGAGAAGCAAATGGGGGCGGCCTGGGAGCCCCCCCCAACAGGCAGGAAAAGAACCAGATGAAGAGGCGTCCCCCACAATGCTGAGAGAGGAGACAATACGGATCAAAAGCAAGGAGTAGTGGAGCAGTGGGAGCCCCATCAGAGAGCCAAAAATGCTGGGGCTATACTTGAAAACTGCCTGTTTGCCTACCAAGACTAAGATGTACATTGTCCTCCAAAGGAACCCCTCTCAGATACCAACGAAAAAAACAACCAACGGAACTGGAAAGCACCCAAACAAAAAGAAAAGCCAAGGGGACAAAGTGAGCCGAAGAAAAAAAGATAATTTAAAGAGAGCATGCCCTCCACTGCAGTGATGCTTACAAGATATGGCCTCTGGACACATGATCCTCCAGAGGCGGATGAAGGAGAGGAAGCATCCCCCAAAGAAAATGGTTAGCTACGACTTCAGGGAAAAAGGAACGAACAGATCTAACTACCTAACCGACAAATTCTAGCTAATGGACATGGGCACTCTAAACACTTAATTGAAGGGTTCTTTAAAAGACTTAGAAGAGATAATACTGATAATAGTAAAAAGAGAATAGTTTCAAGAGACGTAAGAAGACCTGACACGGGCATACAACTAAAGGAGGCGAACAGAAAGAAAGAAGCGACAACTCAAAGAATAAGATGAACTGTATCAGATGCGTCAGAATGAAACCAGTGACCCAGGAAGATGGAACCCAACAAGAACCCCCCCCCCCTTCCCTCTGTTCTTCCTTTTCTCTCTATCTTAGCTCGCTACCCTTGCCCGTTTCCCTCGCAGGATCCCTGTTCAATCCGTCGCCCCCAATACTTCCTATTCTCACCCCTTCCCCAACCCTCCTTCCTCCCCCGACCCTTACTCTTTCCTGGCCCAAAAACCCTTTTCTATCTTGTATTCTTATGTAACCAAAATTTCCAATAAAAACTATTATAAAAAAAAACAACACATAATCATTATAAGCATTCTACAAAATACTTTAAAACATATTTATATAAAACATATTAAAATACACAGAACAAAGATTAAAACACAGGATGCAAATTAAACATTCACAATTAAAACTGATTGGGAATGCCTGACAGAAGATATAGGACTTCATGCTGGTTTTAAATTCCAACAGCTCATTTAGCTGTCAGAGCTCTTCCGGCAGGTTGTTCCACAGTCTTGAGGCGGCCGATGAAAAGGTCCTCTGGGTCAGTGTTTTTCAACCTTTTTTGAGCCGCGGCACACTTTTTATATTTACAAAATCCTGGGGCACACCACCAACCAAAATGACACAAAATGACACTCTAACACAGTAATACATATAGTTAATATGTTTTAAAATGTATTTATACACTCAGTGTGAAACCTGGGCCTGTTTCAATGAACACAACATAGATATCCTGGCAGGAATGGCAGAAAGACACAAACTTCCCACACAGAACTCCCATAACCATGAGAAAATGCTATAAGAGTTTGGTGGACATTGACCTTGAGTTTTGGAGTTGTAGTTCACCTATATCCAGAGAGCACTGTGGACTCAAACAATGTTGGATCAGGACCAAACTTGGCATAAATACTCAATTTGCCCAAATATGAATGCAGATGGAGTTCAGGGGAAATAGACCTTGACATTTGGAAGTTGTAGTTGCTGGGATTTATGGTTCCCCTACAATCAAAGAGCATTCTGAACCCCACCAATGATAGAACTGGGCCAAACTTCCCCCACAGAACCCCCAGGAGGCAAGAGGAGGTCTCTACTTGGGGAAAGGGAGGCGGGCCTTCCCAATGCATGGAGAGGGAGGGACCAAGTAGACAACGGGTGGGAGGGTGTGTGTGTAATTTTGTGCCTTTATCGAGGTATGTTTCTTACGGTTTTTATACTTCAACACAGTAGACCCCCCCCCCCGGAGGTTCCAATTTCCCAAGGCACACCTGATGATCGCTCACGGCACACTAGTGTGCCCCGGCACACTGGTTGAGAAACACTGCTCTGGGTGATGGTCATCAGGGGGTTCTGGCAGGCTGGAGTAGCTGCCACCAGAGGACTTCAGTGTTGGGGACGGATTGTATGGGAAAAGGTGATCCTACAGGTAACCTGGACCCAAGCCACGTAGAGCTTAAAAGGTCAAAACCAACACCTTGTACATTTTCTGGAAACTAATTGGCAGCCAGCTGAGTGACATTAGTAATATTTGTAATATGCTCACTCCTGGATGTTCCTGTAGCCAATCTGGTTGATGTATTTTGAGCCAACTGGCGTTTCCTCCAACGTTCTCCAAATATAGGAAGTGGCACAGCTGGCAGAGCAGCCAAAGCTGATACTAAGCCCTCCTAACTGTCACATCTACCTGGGCTGACATTTGGAGAGACGGATCCAGGAGCACTCCCAAGCTACAAACACAGTGTATCTTCATCCAGAAGTGATTAACCCACCTCTATCCCCAGATTAGGACCCTTAATGGCAAGCACACCTGTTTTATCTGAATTCAGTTTCAATTGATTTTCCTCATCCAGTCCATTACCTCCTAGTTGATGTGTGCACAAAAATTATACCAAATCATACCAGCATCATCAGATGAACCCTTGAGTTCATAAGGTAGTCATACCAGTTGCACATATGAAGCCTGTCAGCAGAACACATGCACAGGAAGATTTGCTTCTCAGGATCCTTAGCAAGCAATAGATAAGAGTATTCTGCCTCTGACAGTAGAACCATTCTTAGGAGAATTATTCCACCCCACCCCCACTCCCCTCAAAACATAGCACTCAAAGTTCCTCCATGGCAATGCAACAGTCCTCTCATGCAACTGGTATTCAATGGCATAAGTTTTATGTAATGTCTCATTATTCCCTCTGGTTGATGTTTGGGTTCTGGATACCTTTCCTTCTGTAGCCAAAACAACAGCACCTACCCACATGAAAGAGAGATTTACCAGAATTGGATACTATATAAAGATTTGCAGAACTACAAAGTAATCTTTAGATGCCAGCTGACAAAACATACCCAGTTCCATAAAGGCAAATTGACAATGGGAAAGAAATTAATTTGATTGTTTCATGTTATCCTGACTGCCTGTTGAAAACAGTGAACTGAAGAGTATCTCAAGTTAACTGCTGTGGAGAGCTAGCAATCTGATCCCCCAGTGGGCAAGACACCACTACCATATCTTTCTTTCTTTCCTGGAAATCTGCTATGGACCATCAGCCCTGGCTCAAGAACTGGCAACATTCCAGGAACCACCACTTTGAGTAACAGTCTTCTAAACCAGTGTTTCCCAACCAGTGTGCCATGGCTCACCAGTGTGCCGTAAGCGATCATCAGGTGTGCCGTGGAAATTGAAGCTGGGGAAGGGGCGGGGCACTCTCCCCCTCCCTAGCAGCCCTCTCACAGGTTTCCAAGAAACAAATTGAGCCTCTCCGCTTGGAAATGGTTTTTAAAACTATTTTACTGGATTTTCTAGAGCCCCCAAAGGAACTGTTTATAACAGCTTAATGACATCCATAGTTAACTGGAAGCAAGTTTCACTCAGGGTGAAATTTCACAAAGGTCTGGAGAACAAGCTCTATGAGGAGCGGCTTGAAGAGCTGGGCATGTTTAGCCTGAAGAAGAGAAGGCTGAGGAAGACATGATAGCCATGTATAAATATGTGAGAGGAAGTCATATATATGTTGTGTTCATCGAAACAGGCCCAGGTTTCACACTGAGTGTATAAATACATTTTAAAACATATTAACAGTATGTATGATTTAAAGCCAGATTATTATTTAATTAACATCATTGATTTTGAAATTGGGAAAAATGAGGATAGAATCCTCTTTTATGCAGCGGCAGCAGCGAGGATTTAATTGCAAAGAGGCTGGAAAAGCAAAAGCCTCCCAAAGGTGGATGATTGGTTGAGTAGTCTAAAGATGTGATCGATCTTGATATTCTAAAAAACATAGCTACAGACCAGAACATGACCAGCAGAATAGACTGGAAGCAGACACTGGCGTACCTGAAATCTGCACTCCCAAAGAAAGATAACAGCTTAAAGTTATAACCTCACAAGGGAGGAGGGGGAAGGTGGGGACTGACTTTACATGTGAAATCGAACCTGGATGTCCAGGCTCGAAAAGATGATCAAGCTATACCAACCCCGCGGACCCGACAGGAAGCCAGCAATTATGTGTTTCTGTATACCTTTTTCTTTTTTTACCCCCACGCCCCTCCCTACCTCACCGTATCCCTTCCCCAAGCCGCCCCTGTCCCCAATCCCCCTCCCTCCCTCCCCATGATCCTACTTGTCTTATACCCTTTTCTGATATTATTCTTAATATATGTATAAAACAATTCTTCAATAAAAACTATTAATGCAAAAAAAAAACAGTATGTATTACTGTGTTAGAGTGTCATTTTGTGTCATTTTGGTTGGTGGTGTGCCTCTGGATTTTGTAAGTGTAAAAAGTGTACAGAGACTCAAAAAAAAAAAAGGTTGAAAAACACTGTTCTAAACCACAAATTTGTAGATGTCTCCTTAAAAGTAAACCTGCACTTTGAGTCAAAAGTAGTTTGTGGAGACTTCTTTGAGAGTTCTTGGAGAAAGGGACACATTCCAGTAGATTGGAGGAGGGCAAAGATGGTTCCTATCTTCAAGAACAGGTCTGGAAAATATCATTAAGGAAGTGGTCTGCAAACTATTAGAAACAAATATGGTCATAGCTAATAGTCAACACGGATTTATCAAAAACAAGTCATGCCAGATTAATCTGATCTCTTTTTTCGATTGAGTTACAAGCTGGGTAAATGCAGGGAACGCCGAGGATGTAGTGCAGGGGTGCTCACACTTTTTCAGCATGCGAGGTGATCTTAAAGCAACCAAGTCCAAAAGATCTACCTGCCCCCACCGCCGCGCGCTCCCGCCGCCGCGCGCTCTTGCCACTGCGCATGCTCCTGCTGCTGTTTTCTGCCCGCGCAGTGCTTCTTCTGCCTGCGGGGCATTGCAGGAAGGAGAAAGCACGAGGGAGCGCTACACCCTGCCTGTCTCGCTGGCAACGGAGGTTGCACAGCTGCTTCTGGACGAGAGAGAGGCAGGGCGCTCCCTCTAGAGGCCCGGCCTCGTGCTTCCTTCTTCCTGCAATGCCCTGCAGGCGAAAGAAGCACAGCGAGAGCAGAAGCCAGCAGCAGGAGCGCGCATGCGCGCAGGGTATGCGCGCGCATGGCAGGAGCACCCCATTTGGCTGGTGAGGCCAGAAGATAACCTGGAAGAGGGCCGAAGATCTACTAGCAGCTCCAGAGCTACCTAATGAGCACCCCTGGAAGTCATGCTACCCTACTATTCCGCCTTGGTCAGACCACACCTGGAATCACACTGTGTCCAATTCTGGTCACCTCAGTTGAAGGGAGATGTTGACTCTAAGCTGGAATGTGCCCAGAGGAGGGCAACTAAAATGATTAAGGAGAACAAGTCCTGTGAGGAGCAGCTTAAAGTCTTGGGCTTGTTTAGCCTGCAGAAGAGAAGACTGACAGACGACATGGTGAAGGCCATGTATAAATATGTAAAGGTAAGTTATAGGGAGGAGGGAGCAAGCTTGTTTTCTCTTGCCCTGGAGACTAGGGTGCAGAGCAATGGCTTCAAAAATCAGATTCCACAGGAACATGAGGAAGAACTTCCTAACTGTGAGAGAAGTTCAGCACTGGAACTCTCTGCCCCAGAGTGTGGTGGAGGCTCCTTATTTGGAGGCTTTTAAACAAAGGATGGAGGCCATCTGTCAGGGGTGATTTGAATGCGATTTTCTGCTTCTAGGCAGTGGGTTGGACTGGATGGCCCACGAGGTCTCTTCCAACTCTATGATTTTAGGGGTCAGAGATTGGAAATGAGAAATGCTAAGAAAAGAGACAAAGCAGAAAGGAATGTGAGGAGCATATGAGTATTTTTAAAATTATTCTGCCTGCGATATCAGCCTAACTGAAGCATTCAGTCAGCTCCTTTCTTCTTTTTTCAAAAGCAGGACAGTTTAATCTATAATCAAGTTATAGAAGATCCTTCCAACCCTTCGGTGGTGTCAAATATAATAAAAACATTTCAAAGAGAGTGGGAAAAGGAGGGTGTTGTGAAATTAGGAGTGTGATTCTAGAGATTCCCCCCCCACCACTCCCTCTCTCTCTCTCTCTCTCTCTCTCTCTCTCTCTCTCTCTCTCTTGCTCTTTCTTTCTTTCTGGCAATGTCATACCTTGTGCCTCAGGGCTCTCACCATATGTAGAAATCACTCCACTCTCAGGCCATCGTTGCACAATGATCAAAATCCAAGGAAGATTTTATCCTTCAGGAAATGTAATAGCCCGGAACAGTCTAAACTAGCTGCAGTTTTTAGAGATATACACAAGATAGAGAGGGAGAAAGAGAGGTGTTTTCTTTTTAAATGAAGACCAAGAGTGAATATAAATGTATCTCTTGCTCCCAATGGTCTCAAGCCTGAATATGATGGAATGAGGGTTGAGTAGGTTGAAAGAAAACAGAGATGCTTCATGCCTCCTGCACCCCATTTCTGTCTTGGAAACACCGCCAGCCTGCCCTCTCCAACACTTCTATTTTACTTAATTCCATTGACAAAAAAGTAAATGCTGTGAGGAAGGAAAAGTCAACTTGTGTTGTCGAAGGCTTTCCTGGCCGGAATCACTGGGTTGCTGTAAGTTTTTTGGGCTGTATGGCCATGTTCCAGAAGCATTATCTCCAGACGTTTTGCCTGCATCTGTGGCAGGCATCCTCAGAGGTCGTGAGGTCTTCTGGAAACTAGGAAAATTGGGTTTATACAGTATATGTGTGGAATGTCCAGGATGGGAGAAAGAACTCTTGTCTGTTGGAGGTAGGTGTGAATGTTTCAGTTGGCCACCTTGATTAGCATTTAATGGCCTAGCAGTTTTCAAAGTCTGGATTCTTACTGCTGGGGCATCTTGTTGAGAGGTGATTAGCTGTCCCTGATTGTTTCTTGTCTGGGGCTACCCTGTCTTTACTTACTCTTATGATTTTAGAGTTTTTAATACTGGTAGCCAGATTTTGTTCATTTTCATGGTTTCCTCCTTTCTGTTGAAATTGTCCACATGCTTGTGGACGTCAATGGCTTATCTGTAGTCTGACATGATAGTTGTGAGAGTGGTCCAGCATTTCTGTGTTCTCAAATAATGTGCTGTGTCCAGGTTGGTTAATCAGGTGCTCTGTTATGGCTAACTTCTCTGGTTGAAATAGTCTGCAGTGCCTTTCATGTTCCTTGATTCATTTTTGGGCAATGCTGCTGTGCTTGGGATCCCTATGTAGACTTGCCCCCTATGCATGGTATACGGTAGACTCCTGCAGAGGTGAGAGGATCCCTCTTGTCCTTTGCTGAACATAGCATTTGTTGGATTTTCTTAGTGGGTCTGTAGATAGTTTGTATGTTGTTGTTTCCTCATCAGCTTCCTATGTGGCCAGTGGTTCCCTTGATGTATGGCAGGAACACTTTTTCCTCTGGGTGGATACATCAAGGGAACGGCTGACCGCATAGGAAACTGATGAGGAAACACAACATACAAACTATCTACAGACCCACTAAGAAAATCCAACAAATGCTACGTTCAGCAAAGGACAAGAGGGATCCTCTCACCTCTGCAGGAGTCAACTGTTCTGTTGTGGCAAAAAAACATCACCAACTAGTCCTCTGTTGTGTTGTCAAAGACTGTCATGGCTGGAAACACTGGGTTGCTGTGAGTTTTACTGTTCCAGCAGTATTCTCTCCTGATCTTTCACCCACAACCTCTGGGGATGCCTGCCATAGATGTGGGTGAAACGTCAGGAGAGAATGCTCCTGGAACATGGCCATACAGCCCAAAAAACTTACAGCAACCCAAAAGTCAACTTGTCTCCAAATGGAAGAAAGGTTGAGCATCCTTCTTAGGATTCATAGCAATACACTGTGCAAACATAGTGTGCATCAGGTCATACTTACAGCAGTAGCAAATAGCGAAACAAAGCCTCAGTGGCACCTCTCTATTTCTGAATAATGTCTTTCAATCAATCCATGCCATCAGACAAAATACATAGATACTTAAGTATCTTTATAATCAAAAACAAGAATGTTGGATTATTGATGGTGTTCTTTGACTATTTATAATTATTTTCTCAAGGTTCAGAGATAATTTCAATTTTTATAAACCTAGTACCAAAATGACTCTTGGCAATGAGATTATGATGGTGGTGATAATAATGATTCCCTATCCCATCCACTTTGAATGGGATAGAATGGGATGTACTGAATGTCATCAAAGCTGGTAATTACTTTTGTTTTGTGCTGGATGCAATACAAGAGCCTTACAAAACAGTCGAGGAAGGAGCACGATGGACAAAGAAGATGATACATTTTAGTTGACCAATTTACTGGAGAAAATAGAAAAGGCTGGTCATCAGAGCCAGGTACTGCGTTGAGAAAAGGTCAAGAGAAAAGTCTTCTTTACGTAGAGAACATCTGTTCCAGCCCACAGTCATTTTCTTGTGGTCATTAAAAGGAAAGATTACTGCACTCTCAAGTACGTGAAGCAAATCCCTGAAAGAAACTCACCATCTGGAATCTACAAAAATGGGAGGGGATATGTGCATCTTCTGTCAAACTGGCATTGCAATCTCAAAAAAAAACAAAAACCAGAAGCTTGGAAAAAGATGTTCAATTGCCATGGTGCATCCCCAAGTTCATCCTTGATTCAGTGATGCATGCCCTGGCAACTTCCTCTTGTATTACTGTCTTATGTATCCATGCGAATGACTTCGAAAAAGGTCTAGAAATTTTAACTGGTATTGAATTTGGCAGTAAGACCGCTAGCTGCAGCTGGAAAATTAAAACCAGCCTCACGTGGGTCCCTCTCTCGGTTGAGTTTCCCGGCCCAGGCAGCAGCCAAGTGGCCCCTCTTCCCAGCCCTGCGCCTTCCGAGCCGTCGCCGAAGCCATATCTGGCCGGAGCGCTGGCGGGTGCGCCTATAAATACCCTCCTGCTGCGTGCATGGGAGGGGCCTGCTGTGCACGCAAGAAGCAGGATGGGATGGGGACTTCCTGCTTCGCGAAGGCACGCAGCAGGAAGGAGGAAGGCAACGAAGACATTAAGAGAGAGCGCGTGCGCAGGCAAAGAGGATCCCCTTCCCGGGTGCGCACGGCGGCGAGTTCATGGGCAGGCAAGAAAGCCCCGCACGGACAGAAGGCTGCAGTAGGAGTGTGCGCACGCACGTGCGCGCGCGCTCACATGCACAACAGGTGATCTTTTCAACTTGATTGTTCCTCTGTCGGCGATCCGGAAGCTCAAGCTGGTGCAGAACACTGCCACCCGGCTCCTGTCTGGCACCCCAGCAGGCTGCCACATAACACCTGTCTTGCAGGATCTGCACTGGCTGCCAATTGAGCACCGGATCGCCTTCAAAGTGTTGGTTCTTACCTTTAAGGCCTTGCACGGCCTGGGGCCAGTGTATCTGAGGGACCGTCTCACTCCATATTGCCCTTCGAGATCACTACGGTCCGAGGATGCCAACTTCTTGGAGATACCATCGGCAAAGCTGGCACAACTGACGTCCACCCGCCGGAGGGCGTTCTCTGTCATAGCTCCCACGCTGTGGAACGCCCTCCCGGCCGAAACCCGGGCCTTGAAGGACCTGCTCCCGTTCAGACGGGCTTGCAAAACTTATTTGTTCAAGCAGGCTTTCAGCACGTAGGCCCGTGCATCTCTAACTGTGTTATTGTTTTAATTGTGCCACTGTTTTATTTTGTTATTGCTCTTTTTAATTGCTTTTATTGTTCTGTATTTTATTGTGCCTTCGGCTCTTGTGAGCCGCCGCGAGCCTCCGGGAGTCGGCGGCATAGAAGCTCGAATAAATAAATAAATAAATAAATAAATATAGTAGCTCACATGATGAAAAAGTGTGGGCACCCCTGATCTAAGGTATATGTAGGTACAGATTTCATACCCTTTTTTTCAGGCTGACCTCTAAATGAGCAACTCTCTCAGCATTACTTCGCGAACGAAGATTCTTAGGAAGGACTCATCCCACGCTTTTTACAAGCGTGTTGATGACTAAAAAGGCCAATTCTGAGATAGGCAAGTTCGGTTGCAGAAAGCACAGCAGAAAGTCTCATTGGGTGATGTTGTTTCCAAGTTGCGGTTCATTCTGCGTTGTCATTTCTCTTCGAGACCCATTCAGCGTGTCTTCTCGAAAGAGGCCGCAGCATTGTGGATAGTGCATCTCCATGCCTCCCGATGTGAGGCCAGGGTGGACCATTTCTGGTGATCAATCTGGCCGAGCCTGAGATATTATTTCAGGAAGTCCTTATATCTCTTTTTTGGAGCGCCTTTCTTGCGCTGAGCCGTGGCGAGTTCATCATAGAGTAGTATCTTTGGGAGGCGGTGGTCCTCCATCCTACAGACTTGCCCTGCTCAGCGCAGCTGTGTTCTCAATAGCATGGCCTCAATGCTGGTGATCCCTGCTTGCTCAAGGACAGCAACATTCATCACATAGTCGGTCCAGTGTATATTTAGGATTGTGTGAAGACAGTGGTGATAAAAGCGTTCGAGGAGTTGTAAGTGTTGGCGATAGGTGACCCATGTTTCAGACCCATATAGGAGAATACAGTACGAAAGCTCTGTACACACTGATTTTGGTGCTTTGCCTCAGGTGCTTGTTTTATTTATTTATTTATTTATTATTTCGATTTGATAATCCGCCCTTCCCGAAGCTCAGGGCGGTTTACAGCATATAAAAACACATAAAATTTTAAAACACATAAAATTTACATCATAAAACTGTTGACAAACCCAACCCCTTACAGTCACATAAAACCATAACCAGACATAGCTGATTCATACAGAGTGGCAGTGGAACGGCAGGGTGGCAAGTTTTTAATCATGCGCCGGTCAGACATCAAACGCCTGCCTGAACAGCCAGGTCTTGCAGGACCTGCGGAAAGCCATCAGGTCCCGCAGGGCTCGCGTCTCCGGCGGCAGCAAGTTCCATAAGACCGGCACAGCCACTGAAAATGCTCTCTGCCGCGTGGTAGAGGGCCTGTAGAGCTTCATACCTGGGACTTCAAGTAAGTTAAGCCCCTCTGAATGCAGCGATCTTCTGGGTACATATGGGGTAAGCCGCTCCTTCAAGTACACTGGCCCCAAACCATGTAAGGCCTTGAAAGTCAAAACTAGCACCTTGAAGGAGAACTGGAATTCAATTGGCAACCAGTGCAGTTCGCGCAGGAGTGGTGTTATGTGGGCCGTTCTTGGGGCTCCTAGCAGCAAGCGAGCTGCCACGTTCTGCACCAGTTTAAGTTTCCGGATCGCCGACAAAGGTAGGCCAATGTACCGCGCGTTACAGTAATCGAGCCTCGAGATGACCATGGCTTGGATCACTGTGGCCAGGTCGCGGCGGGAGAGATAGGGAGCCAGACATTTTGCTTGTCGCAGATGGTAAAACTCCTCTGCTCCAGACTCTTTTGTGAAGCTTCCCGAATGCACTATATGCTTTTGCTAATCTGTGATCCATCTCTTTATCAATCTTGGTGTCTGAAGAGATGATGCTTCCCAGGTAGGTGAACTGCTGAACGGACTTAAGCACAGATATGCCTATGCTGACGTAGGGATGATGGTGTTCTTCCTGTGGTGCGGGCTGGTAGAGAACTTCCGTTTTCTTCAGGCTGACTTCCAGCCCAAACAGCTCTGCAGCTGTTGCAAAGCAGGACGTTAGGCGCTGCAGGGCTGCTTCTGAATGGGCAACAAGGGCAGAATCGTCAGCAAAAAGCAGCTCACGGGCTAGATAGTTTAGAATCTCAGGCAGCTTAAGTTGAACAAGCTACCATCAGTACGATAGCGTATATATATGCCTTCTACTTCTTCAAGGTCTGCCTTACCCCTTTGGAGCATCATGCTGAAGAAGATTGTAAATAGGGTTGGTGCAAGAACACCACCTTGTTTCACTCCATTAGTTATTAGAAAGGAAGCAACTAACCATCCAGAAAAGGTACAATCTTCTTTTCAACCTTATATATCTATCTATGAGGACACAGGTTCGCAGTTTGGAGGTCCTCGTGGATTCAGTGCAGACCCTGGAAGATCAGGTGTCAGCAGGAGGATTTTCGCACAATTAAAACTTGTGCGCCAACTGCACTTGTACCTCAAAAAGCCGTATCTGACCATGGTGGTCCATACTTTAGTTACATCTCATATGGATTACTACAATGCACTCTACGTGGGGCTGCCTCTGAAGATGGCTTGCAAGCTTCAATTAGTACAAAGATCTGCAGCTAGGCTGCTGACAGGAGCAAGCTATAAGGAACGTACCACCCCCACCCCCTATTAAAGCAGCTTCACTGGCTGCCTATATGCTTCCGGGCCAATTCAAAGTGCAGGTAATTACCTCTAAAGACCTACACAGTTTGGGTGCAGTCTATTTACATGATGACATCTTCCCCTATGAACCTGTTTGGGCTTTAAGATCCACCGGGGAGCCTCTCCTCACAGTCTCACTTTTGTCACAAAAGTGGTTGGTGGTGACGACAGAAAGGGCTTTCTCGGTAGGGCCCACCCATCCCCTCCCCGGCTTTGGAATGCCCTCCCCAGAGAGATTAGGTAATCACCCACACTCATGTCCTTTAAGAAGGAATTGAAAACTTGGCTTTTCAAAACAGGCCTTAGGAGTAAAGGACAGAAGGGAGGGGGCAGACCTGATCTCGCTCGGGAGAAAGTTCCATAGTCGAGGGGCCACCACAGAGAAGGCCCTGTCTCTCGTCCCCACCAGATGCACTTGTGAAGGTGGTGGGACCAAGAGCAGGGCCCCTCCGAAAGATCTTAGCGTCCTTGATGGTTCATAGGGGAGAACACGTTAGGACAGGTAAACTGGGCCGGAACCGTATAAGGATTTATAGGTTAAAACCAGCACTTTGAATTGTGTTCGGAAGCTAATCGGCAGCCAGTGAAGCTGGTGTAACAAGGGCGTTGTGTGCTCCCTGTACCCCACTCCCATTAGTAACCTGGCTGCTGAGCGTTGAACTAATTGCAGGTTCTGGGCAGTCTTCAAAGGCAACCCCACGTAGAGAGCGTTGCAGTAATCTATTCGGGATGTAACCAGAGCATGGATCACAGTGGCCAAGTCAGACTTCCCAAGGTACGGGCGCAGCTGGCGCACAAGTTTTAACTGTGCTAAAGCTCTCCCGGCCACCACTGAGACCTGGGGTTTCAGGCTCAGCTATGAGTCCAGGATCACTCCCAGACTGCGAACCTACGCCTTCAGGGGGAGTGTAATCCCATCAAGCACAGGCTGTAACGCTATGCCCTGTTTGGCCTTACAACTGACCAGGAGTACCTCTGTCATGTCTGGATTTAGTTTCAATTTGTTCAAGGATGGTAAAACATCAAACATCCTTTACAGATTGCCAGTTCTCTCACACCAGAAGTGACTTGCAGTTTCTCTAGTCGCTGCTGACATAAAAATACTATTATTATTGTTATTTTAAAACACAATATAGAATCATGGAGGATATAAATGACATACAATGTTACGTGAAAATGTTGTGTCAAGAGGGGAAAACACATAAGGAGTTCTTAAATGCTGTTCCATGTGGTCCTATTTTCAAATCGTACCAGATTCATCGCCAACACACCCTACACTTGCTGAATCCTTAGAGTAAAACTGACTTCTCCCCACTCCTCCATCTCATACCTTGCTATTAAATATACAGGTAGAACTGTCTGAGCAGATATCCTAATAATTTAGCCATCAGAATAACTACACTGGCCAAAGATTAGGAGAGAAGGGGAAAGCAGATAGCAAAGGTGATGGCCAATCAGCTCTATTTCCCAAATGCAAGGCATCCAAGAGGTCAATGGAGCATTATTATTATAAGAAAGGCTTTGAAAGTTGTTTGAGTCATGCGCCACATTATGGAACTCAGTTTGCACTGGGCATGGCTATGTTGTCAGGAGCAAAAGGCACAGATACAAAGAAATTCAAAGCATAACAAAGCGGGCTGTCACACTAGCATACCGCCCCAATAGGATCCCAGCCAAAGTTCCCTCGTCGGTTAATAGCACATCCAGAAATGAGCTGATTTGCTTTAAGAAATTGATGCCGATGGAGAAATGGCTTAACCTCTTCCCTCTGTGCCATTTCTCTAAGCCAATCAAGGCCCACTGGGATTCTTTTATCAGCATTGGCCAAAACAACAGCAACCAAGTTGAGAAATTCAATCACAGCTCTGAAACACAAATCTGGCTTAGACCCTGAAAAAAACCAACTTTCTTCCAGTGCCATCAGGAAGATATGAACACGATGAAGGATTTCAATCTGCAAGTACAAACCGATTTTCAAGCCCACCCCCCAATCTCTTGTGACCTGCTTTGGCAGGTATTCAAAAGGTAACTATTGCCATGGGAACAGATGGTGATCAAGCAGACAATTGGCAGCATTCTTGAAAACCACACTGAGAGGGTGTTGAGCAGAAGTCTGGTCAGGCATCCAAAATCAGCAAGGATACACAAGCGGCTGCCAGAATGCTCTCTGTGACAACAGACAAAATGCTGCAAGTAGGACAAACAGGTAGCTAAGGGAGATAAACGGCAGGTGTTCACTGCTGTGTCACTCCCTGCAAATCTAACTTTAAGGAAGTGATAGGACTTATCAGTGAGCAGGTATCATCTGCTATTCTCCTCTAGTTCCTTTGAGTGTAACTGAAATTCACTCATAAACAACATATTGCTGTGAGCAATCCTTGTTATGCAAAACATTTTGTCCTGAATGCTGTTGGGCAATGGAGACTCATTCATTTTACAAAACCACTCCTGGTGGAAACAAATACCGCCACAGCTGTTGTTGTTTAAGGCAGTGTTTCCCAACCAGTGTGCCGCGGCACACTAGTGTGCCGTGAGAAATCATCAGGTGTGCCGTGGGAAATTGGAACCTCTTGAGTCTTGAATAAGCCACACCCCTTTATTCCCCACGGGCCAATCCCATTGCAGTGGCCTTGAATTCCCACCGGGCACCAAGATGGCGGCAGCGGAGGCAGAGGGACTAGAAGCGCCTTCCCTGAGGGGACGCCAGTGGAGCGGAAGTGCTTGTCTGAGGCGATGTGGTGGTGGGTGTGCCTGGCGGTGCTGGGCTTGGCGGCCGGGGCGGTGGGAGCCCTTGAGCCTGAGCTTGGCCCTGGCCGGCGGCGCCGCCTCCGCCTTCACGGGCTTCCTCTCCTACCCGCGGCTCTACTGCCTCTTCGCCCACTGTTGCCACGACGCGGGGAACAATGGAGCCCGCCTCTGGGCAGGTACGTGAGCGGCCTACCGGGCCTCAGAAACTGTGACACAACGTGGAAGGAGCCTCATGGGCTATATTATTATTATTATTATTATTATGAACTATGTATTAACATAATATTATTATTTTCCCTTAGTATATTCTATTATATTGTTATATTATCAGTATTTGTATTATCAGTATTATGGTATATATCATTATTGACTATGAGAGTAATGATAACAGTCAGGATTAACTCCTGTGCTTTACTGATAATATATTGTATGTACTTATAATATTTATATTATTATAATATAATACAAGATAACACTTTAAAAAAATAATACAATATTGAAGTTATATATTTTATATTACTTGTAATAGTACTAATAATATTACAGTATAATGGTATAGTACAATATAGTAAGTTAGAGTGTCATTTTGCGTCATTTTGGTTGGTGGTGTGCCCCAGGATTTTGCAAATGTAAAAAATGTTACGCGGCTCAAAAAAGGCTGAAAAACACTGGTTTAAGGCATTGAATTATTGCCTATCTGTAAGCCGCCTTGAATCCCCTTCAGGATAGAGAAAGGCAGGATATAAATATAGTAAATGCTTACATATAATTAAATATAGTAAATAATAATATACTATTAATAAACTTTATTTATACCCCACCACCATCTCCCCGAAGAGGACTCTGGGTGGCTAACATGAGGCCAAATATAATACAACAAAGTTAAACACAAAACAACGGAAAAATTACATCACAACAAAATACATAAAGTAACAAAATAAAATAAACAGTTCAAAATTACATAATAAAAATCAAGCACAAAGGACCGACCAAACACACAAGATAAAATGTTAAAACCCTGGGTGAGATAGGAATAGAAAAAGTGTATTTGTGAGGGAGAAGTCCAAGAAGGAGAAGCAAGGGGTTTGGCCTTCACTAAGGACAGGGGAAAATGCATCATGAGGACAACTGTAAATGAAAAGAAACAAAATGGGTCGAATGGTCACTCTCCAAAGGCACATAAATAAATACAGCTGGATTATCAATGCAGACCAAACCAGATGCTCGTATTTTTCGATTCCCCGTGTGGTCTGCCATGAGGCGCACCTTTAGTTTTCAATCTATCAATATACTCTTGGGCATAGAGCCAAATCAAAACCAACGTGCTTTAAAAAATTATCACTATATAAAAACCCTCAATAAAAATATTTTTTTTAAAACCAACATGCCAAAGAAGGAAGCTTACACCCATTTTTCCTCTGCACAACTTTCCTAATTAAAATTGTCCTGTGGTGGAAACACACACAGGCATCAGGTGCACAAGTATAGGATAATATATTATTTTGGCTAGGTCTCAAAATAACCAGGGATTTTCATGCACAACATCTAAATGGATGGATTTTTTAAAAATAAAAAACAAACAAACCTTTATTAGTATGGCGATGGCAAGGAGGAGGACAACAACAATGCTTTAAAATTATTTTTTTTAAGGACAACTATCTGGTTAGCCTCACATCAATACCAGGCAAAAGTCTGGAAAATATAATTAAGAAAGTGGTCTGCAAACACTTAGAAAGAAATGCAGTCATCACTAATAGTCAACATGGATATAGCAGAAACAAGTCGTGCCAGATTAATCTGATATCTTTTTTCAATAGAGTCGCAAGTTGAGTAGATGCAAAGAACGCTGTGGATGTAGCATATCTGGATTTCAGGAAGGACTTCCTTCAACAGGGTCCCCTGTGACCTTCTGGCAAACAAACTAGTCCAAACTATGGTTAGGTGAATCTGTAATTGGTTAAGTGAACAAATCCAAAGGTTGCTCACCAATACTAACTCTTCATCCTGGAAAAATGTGATGAGTGGAGTGCCATAAGTAGGGTTCTATCCTGGGCCCGGTCCTGTTCAACATCTTTATTAATGACTTAGATCAGTGTTTCCCAACCAGTGTGCCGTGACACACTAGTGTGCCGTAAGCGATCGTCAGGTGTGCCGTGGGAAATTGGAACCTCCAATACCTTTTCTTCCCCCTCCTGCTGAACACTTTTTCTTCTCCACTTGGGCTCCCTTCTTCGCAGCCTCGCTCTGCTTGCTTTGCCATGCTTTGCTCACGCTGCCGCTTCTGCAGGAGGGGGAGGGAGGAAGACGTGAGTCGTGCGGGCGCTACTGCGCAGACTCGCCCCACGTCTTCCTCCCTCCCCTCCACAGTGCTCTCTGGATATAGGTGAACTACAACTCCAAAACTCAAGGTCTATGCCCACCAAACTCTTATAGTATTTTCTCTTGGTTATGGTAGTTCTGTGAGGGAAGTTTGATTCCATTCCATCATTGGTGGAGTTCAGAATGCTCTTTGATTGCAAGTGAACTATAACTCCCAGCTGTTGAGCAAGACCTTCGTGTGTGTCTTTCTGCCATTCCTGCTAGGATATCTATGTTGTATTTGCCGAAACAGGCCCAGGTTTCACACTGAGTGTATAAATACATTAAAAAACATATTAACTATACATATTACTATGTTAGAGTGTCATTTTGTGTCATTTTGGTTGGTGGTGTGCCCCAGGATTTTGTAAATGTAAAAAATGTGCCACGGCTCAAAAACGGTTGAAAAACAGACTTAGATGAAGGGTTAGAAGACATGACCATCAAGTTTGCAGACGACATCAAATTGGGAGGGAGAGCTAATACCCCAGAAGATAGGAGCAGAATTCAAATGATCTTAGATTAGACAGATGGGCCAAAACTAACAAAACGAAGTTCAACAGGGACAAATGCAAGATACAGAATGAGGGATGCCTGGCTCAACAGCAGTACATGTGAAAAAGATCCTGGACAACAAGTTAAACATGAGCCAAGAATGTAGTGCGGCAGATTAAAAAGCGAATGGGATCTTGGCCTGCATAAATAGGAGTAGAGTGTCCAGATCCAGGGAAGTCATGCTACCCCTCTATTCTGCCTTAGTCAGACCGTAACTGGAATATTGTGTCTAATTCTGGTCACCGCAATTGGAGATGTTGACAGGCTGGAATGTGTCCAAAGGAGGGCGACCAAATGATCAAGGTTTTGGAGAGAAAACCCTATGTGGAGGAGTTTAAAGAGCTGGGCATGTTTAGCCTGCAGAAGAGAAGGCTGAGAGGAGACATGATAGCCATGTATAAATATGTGAGGAGAAGTCAATAGGGACGAAGGAGCAGGCTCGTTTTCTGCTGCCCTGGAGACTAGGTTGCAGAGCAATGGCTTCAAACTACCGGAAAAGAGATTCCAACTGAACATTAGGAAGAACTTCCTAAGTGTGAGAGTGGTTCAGCAGTGGATCTCTCTGCCCCAGTGTGTGGTGGAGGCTTCTTTCTTTGAGGCTGGATGGCCATCTGTCAGGGCTGCTTTGAATGTGATTTTCCTGCTTCTTGGCAGAGGGTTGGACTGGATGGTCCATGAGGTCTCTTCCAACTCTATGAATCTATATAGGTTCAGCTTCAATTTGCAAGTAAATTTGCCTTCTTGATGTTGCTGCAGTCTTTACTCTTTGCAAGACATTCCATTCACGTGGGATGTGGCCACAACAGCAATAATCAAAATCTTGGAAACTTTGCTCTAGGTGGGCTTTGATGAGGACTAGAATATATAGTGAGCAACACAGAAATCAAAGGCCTGAATCAAGCTGTTTACCAAAGACATGCTGGATGCAGTATTATTCATTAGGGGATGCTGGGCATGAACAGCTGCTCTCAATCAGATGGTGATGTAACCCTCCCTATTGTCAGCAGAAATTCCCCCACACGCCTGCAGCGCTCTCTGCTCTTTGAAAGGCAACACTGTGCTTCTTTCACATCACCATTCATCGCCGCCACTTAATGGATGGGAATCTCATGCCTCTGCTAGATTTTGCAGCCACTTGTTTTAATGCACTGAGGGCAAAAGATACAGTATACATGTCCACATGTTGCTGAAGAGACTGTGGGAAAACCTGAGATTTCCTAGTACAAAATGGGAATTGGAAACTGGATTGCCACTTCTCAGCTGTCCTTCGTTTCAATATCTGAAGTTTTGCATATTCACACAAGTCTGGGAATATATCTTTAAACTATCTTTATCCATACTGATAATAATAATAATAATAATTTTATTTATACCCCACCACCATCTCCCCGATGGGGACTCCGGGCGGCCCAAACAAGAAATTACAATAAAATAAAATGAAAACATCATGTTTTGGCCCAACTTACTTGTCCGAACGTATCTCCCCTTATGTCCCATCTCGAAATTTACGATCTTCCGGGGAGGCCCTGCTCTTGATCCCATCCTTGTCGCAAATACATTTGGTGGGGACGAGAGACAGGGCCTTCTCGGTAGTGGCCCCTCCTTGCCTGTGGAACTCGCTCCCCAGCGAAATAAGGTCAACTTCTTCCCTCCTTTCCTTTAGAAAAAAGCTAAAGACGTGGCTGTGGGACCAGGCGTTTGGTTGATGTGGAGCAGCGGACACACAATTTGAGTAGGATAGGGTTATGTTGGCGGACTGTGGATCGGCTTGAACAACCTATGAATATGGAACGGGGATTATGGGGTATCTGATATGTAATTGTTTTAATCTGTTTTGCTGTCTTTTGATATGTTGATGTTTTGTTCCTTTGTACGCGGCATTGAATTGTTGCCTTCTGTTAGCCGCCCTGAGTCCCCCTTCGGGGGTAGAGGAGGGCGGGCTATAAAAATTTTTTTTTAAAAAAAAACAATAAAAATACATGCATATGAATAAAAAACAATATGCAAATAGATATCTAAAAGCACAAATTACAAGGGGCCCCCGCATGCACAAATATAAAATCTTAAAACTCAGGATGAGATAAGCAGAGCAGCTTCTTTGCGGAGGAGAATACATAAATAAACATGGGGGAGGGGGGGATGGACTCAAAAAACAGGGGCATTGAGGAGAGCAATGGTAAAAATCTGAAATGACTACTCTCCGAAGGCACAGCGGAAAAGCCAGGTTTTAAGGTGTATAGCTAATATAGTTATATTTTTATAACATAACAGAATACTTCAGGAAAAAAGTTTCCAAAGTTGATTGACAGGGATCGAGAGGAGGTATATGGGAAATCATTATTTCAGCTGTTGAACTTCGTTTTGGCCCATCTCCAAGCCAGACCTGGGCATCTTCCGGCCCGCCACCCACATGTGGCCCGCCGGCCAATGCTGACCGGCCCGTGGCTCCCTCAAGGCTTCGTCCTGAAGAGAGGGAGTCGAACTCCCATTGGGGCGGCTACATGTTGAAGAAGCAAACGTGAAGACGCAGGCAGGCAGGCAAGCAGAGCAGAGGGGAAGGGAGGGGGGAGAAGAGGAGGCGGCCAGGAGCAAGCGCCGCACAGAACATGCCTTCGCCCTCCTCCTCCCTTCCCTTCCGCCTTGCGCACTCCGCCCTCACTCTTGCCTCGTGCTCTTTCCCTTCTCTTCTTCTGTTTCCTGTCTTCCATCCCTGTTTCCTTCCTTCTTTCCCTCTCTCCCTCCCTCTTTCCTTCCTTCCCCCTTCCACCACATTAACGCAAGAGGGAAGGGGGGGTGCAGTGAGGGGGGGGCAGGGCCAGAGTGGGAAAGGGGCGGGGACAAGGCCGCAGCGCAGGGGCCCCCGTTTCCATTTCCTCCCCGGCTTCCTCCATTTACTTTGCCCTCCTCGTCTTCCTCCTCTTTTCTTCTACCTCTTTGGGCATATTGAGGATTCGTGCCAAGTTTGCTCCTGATCCATCATTATTTGAGTCCACAGTGCTCTCCGGATGTAGGTGAACTACAACTTCCAAACTCAAGGTAAATGCCCAGCAAACCCTTTCTGTACTTTCTGTTGGTCTCATGAGAGTTCAGTGTGCCAAGTTTGGTTCAAGATGGCTGAATGGCCATCTGTGAGGAATGCTTTGATTGCGTTTTTCCCTTATGGCAGAAGGAGGTTGGACTGGATGGCCGTGGAGATCTCCTCCTACTCTAGGAACCTGCTGTTGTTGTTATCTATTATATAAAGGAGGTCCCGTCGTCGAACGACTGACAGAGACAGAGAAACCTTCCAAGGCAGACACACCAAACTTGCCAACACAAATAGGCCTCAGGCAAGGAAGGTTTTTAGCAAAGAAACTTCCCCCCCAAAACCTAGAAGGCCCCCAAAACAACGATACAAAAAACCCTACATTTCCCAGCATCCTCTGCGGCAGCCAGCGAAACCCATTGGCCAACATCAGTTACCATAGTAACGGTGGGCAAAGCCACTTAGAATGTGGCCCCCGTTCTTTGGAACTCGATGCCACCGGACCAGAAAGCCTCCCTCGACCTGCCCCAGTTCCTGACCGCTCTGAAGACCTGGCTATTTAGAAAAACCCATGTTTAATGCAGAACCAGGAACTCAAATACCGAACCTGGCCCCTGCATTTAACCACTGAATATTTTAATCTAGTTTTAAATACTCTATTTTAATTGTGGAATTTGTTGTGTGTAAGTTGCCCGGAGCACTAACGTGGAGGGCGACTCAGAAATAATAAAGTCAGTCAGTCAGTCAGTCAGAATGCTGAGTGATTTCAATTGAGGGTTAAACAGCCACGGTCAAGATTTAGGAGGGAGACAAATAGGGCACCAGGGACACAGGCACCACTGACAAACACATACCCCCAGAATAACACAAAGTAATACCTACACACAACACAATACGCACATAACACAACCTTGCGTCTACAGCTCAACCCATTTGTATGCCATTCCTTCATTCCACACAGGCATAAGCTGACCCAAAAGACAAGCTATGCCTCCTAAAAAGAACAGCATCGGACGACACACTCGCAACACTACATACATCACACAAAAAAGGGCAGAACAAACGCCAGAACAGAAAGACACTGCACTACACTAGCTTTTGCCATCACCATAAACAAGGCTCAAGGACAAACACTACAAATCTGTGGCATAGAGTAGACCTTGACACAGAATGCTTCTCCCACGGACAACTCTACGTAGCGTGCTCCAGAGTTGGGAAACCACAGAACCTCTACATCAACACAGCAGACGGAAAGACAAAAAACACAAGCTCTGCAGAACGTCAGCAACACCGCACACCGACAACTCCACAGGACTTCAACATCCCACCCACCAGGACAACCCACAACAACACAGCCATGACCCCACCAAGACCATAAGTAACATCAATTCCAACCTTACATACTCAGACTTTCTCGCAGATCCTAAATAGGGCACAGCAACGCGTGCCGGGTACAGCTAGTTATTATTATTAGCAGAGGCTGAATGAAAATTATCATGTTTATTATGAATAAATTCGGGGGCTTATTACACTCACATTTAGTTGAATTCAGTCTTAAAAATATATTATATGGCTCCCACTGAAATAAATTTCCAAATATTTTGCTTTTATGGCTCTCTGAGTCAAAAAGGTTCCTGACCCCTGATATAATGAATCACAAATGATACAAATGTTCACATTTTGTTAACCATTGTTTTGTCATATTTGAGTGAATAAATGTCATTTTTCCTATGACAACCTCTCTTTTTCATTGCTTATAACATATACTCTTATCAGTCTTATTAATATATCAAAAATGCAATGTAGTGCCTTTTTAATTATTATGAAAGAAATTCAATTGATATTATGTAGAATGTAGTTCTGCCTTTAGGTGCGGCCCTCCATCACATTTTTTGGCTCTCGTGTGGCCCCTTGAAAAAAATAATTGCCCACCCCTGCTCTAAGCTGTTAAGATCATTTTGAATTCTGCTCCTGTCTTCTGGGGTATTAGCTCAGCTTCCCAATTTGGTGTCGTATGCAAACTTGATGATCATGTCTTCTAACCCTGCATCTAAGTCATTAATAAAGATGTTGAACAGGACTGAACAAAGAATATATGAGATGCAGGATGTAATTTCATATACTGGACCAAATTTGGCACAAATACCCAATACTGGTGCAGTTGGGGGGGATTGATTTTGTCATTTGGAAGTTGTAGTTGCTGGACTTTATAGTTCACCTACAATCAAAAAGCATTCAGAACTCCACCAATAATGAAATTGAACCAAACTTGGCACACAGAACTCCCATGACCAAGAGAAAATACTGGAAGGATTTGGTGGGCATTGACCTTGAGTTTTGGAGTTGTAGTTCACCTGCATCCAGAGAGCACTGTGGGCTCAAACAATGATGGATCTGGACCAAACTTGGCACAAATACTCAGTATTACCAAATGTCAACACTGGTGGACTTTGGGGAAAATAGACCTTGACATTTGGGAGTTGTAGTTGCTGGGATTTATTATTTACCTACAATCAAGAGCACTCTGAACCCCACCCACGATAGAATTGGGCCACACTGCTCACACAGAATCCCCATGACCAACAGAAAATACTGTGCTTTCTGGTGATCTTTGGTCACTCTTCTGCACCCCCTCACGATCCCCTCAGGGCCCCCGACTCCCAGGTTGAGAAATGCTGCACCAAACAATAGTGGTTCCCACTAAGTAGAACAAAGAAAGAAAAGCTTTTCCCTCGCAATGTGGCTGAGTGCTAGCCTCCAGGAAACCTGAGTTCAAAGCCTTGCTTGGCTATGAAAACCCACTTAGTAACTTTGAACAAGTTACACTCTCTCATCCTCAGAGAAAGGCAAACCTTCTCTACACAAATCTGTCCAGTACACTGTCCTGTCACAGAATGTTGTAATGGAGAGGATGTACAAAGGGCCGGAAGCAGGATATACATATTTGATTCAAGAAGACCTCTTTAAATCCCACCGTATCAAAGCATTAAATCAGAAACTTAGGCAGATGGGCCTCTCAGAGAACACACTGAGCAGTTTTGAGCATAAAAAGACAATGCAGATCTTAGCGGAACGAATAAGTGACATAGACAAACAGGCTTCAATGACTCTGGTGATACTTGTTTATATTAATCATAATCCAAATGTGATGTTATTAATTTCCTAAATGTTGCATTCCATTGTTCTACTTTCACCTGATTTAGCCGATGGTTTGTTGATCGAAATAAAGGCTACTGACTGACTGAGAATGTTGTAATGGCTGCCAATATGACAATTTTAAAAGAAAGGTTTTGTGGAAATCTGGGTCACAGGCTAGTCAAAATAACTATTTACCACCTCCGGTATCCAAGAAACTATACCTATGCATATTAGTTGCTGGGGAGTGTGAGATGAAGGATGCAGTTGCACTCCTGTCAAAACTGATGAGAGGTAACTGATTAGCTCCTGTGTAAACAAAATGCTGGATTAGGTCAGATCTTTTTCATATTCTAAAGATCATACCATCTGCCATAACAATGAGATAACACAGTAAACTGAAGCAGATTAAATTTCCTGTAAGTATCTGGTTAGCCACTTCTGGAAGAGCATAATATGGCATTCAAAGAGTATTGGTTACTGTTAGTCAGGCACTTTAATTATTTTGAGAAGCAGTGTTTTACAGCAGAGTACAACAGTTGTACCCATGGCAGTGAGATCAATAGTTTCACTGATCTGCGTCTGAAAAAAATGTCTTCTTCAGGCATTTCCTAGGTCCTCCCAGGCCCGGATTACCCATAAGGCCAACAAGGCCATGGCCTATGAGCGCAGGCCTAGGAGGGTGCCAAATCACGCACCAAAAAAACCCACCCCTTTCTCTTCTTTTGCGGCACCTCCTTCCTTCCTTCCCTCCCTTTCATTCTTTCCCCCACATCTGAGAGGGGGCGGCGCCCGCCGCAGGGGGGTGGGGAGGGCGCCCCAGCGTCCTGCGCGGAACCCGCCCCTTTTCGGCAGCCAATCCCGCAACCAACCTCTCCAAGGAGGAGGAAGGAAGGGAAGGCCTTGGGCGGCCGCTGCGGCACTCAGGAACATGGCGGAGGAGGCAGAGAGGCCGCGGCGCTCGCGCCCTGCCACGCATATGCAGAAGCGGCCCCGCCCCCAGGGGCGGGGTGTCCAAAGTGTGGCCTAGGGCGCCACAAACAGTTAATCTGGGCCTGGGTCCTCCTGTGCAACTCTATGGGATTCTTGGACCAGAAGTCCTTCGTTTCAATAGGGGTTGCTATTATCTGCAGTTTTGCATATTCACACAAGTCTGGGAATATATCTTTAAACTATCTTTCTCCAGACTGAAATAATGATTTCCCATATACCTCCTCTTTCTCCCTTTCTATCAACTTTGGAAACTTTTCCCCCTGTAGTATAGTTAATATGCATTTTTATAACATAACAGAAATGTTGTTAACACTAACAACGAAAAACCTGATGCTACCCTCATATTGCTAGCCAATCTTCCCTCTGCTAAACAGTCAATAAGAGTGCTAATGGGAAGAGTTGAAGGCAAAACAAATCTGCCACTTTTGATCAATCATACGCCCTTGTGTCATCAATACGCTTCTATTGTTCTGACAAAATTGCCTTTGGTTATTTAGGATGCAAAACTGATAAGAAAGCATACCTGCATACTAATGGCCAATACGACACAAATTTAATAAAGGTTTTGGGAGGAATGAGTATATTAGCTAGCTTGTCATTTGGCCTTGGCATCATAATTTTGCAGAGGGAAAGAGGGTATCTAAATGCCACTAACCATTTAAGCCCATTTAAGCACTAGGACCAATTGAAGGTAGTTCAGTCAATTGCTAAGGTGAGTTTGATGTGCAGCCGCTATATTTTACAGTGAGTTTCCTTTCAGAAAAATACAGGAAGAGTTCATAGCATTGCAAGCTATGCCTCATAAGCAAAAACCAAGGCTCTATTTGTGATACTGGTCTCTGATACATTAGGACAAAAACTACTGGTCCCTCACATCTGACTTCTCAAGATACATTGCTCTCAGTGAACTGTAAAAACAAACCATCTTGCTTTTCTCTCGTGCCCTGAAAACAGTACAACCCACTCCATTAGCTTCAGTGGGACCAACTGCAATGTGCTCCTCCTTCGCTATGAAGACTTGAAACAACTACTCTTTTTTTAAAAAAAACTATCACCAGAATGATGTTTGTATCTTAAGTATACAAAAGTTACCCTACAGAAGGTTATTATTTATTTTTATTTATTAACTTTATTTATACCCCGCCACCATCTTCCCAAGGGGACTCGGGGCGGCTTACATGAGACCAAGCCCAATGACACATAATAACAACATAACAGCAAATAATAACAACAATACAATCAATATACTTACACACAAGCAATAACAGACAATTTAAAACCATTCTGGGTGGGCCAAATGTGAAGTATTAAAATTTTAAAATAAATAACACTGGATGCGAACAGAGGTAGAATGCATGTAACAGGAAAAGTTTTAAAGGATAATGTGGGGCAGATGACCCAACAGATAAAGTGCTTATGAGGACATTTTGCAAGAAATTGATCACAGCAGGGCATTATTTACTTTATTCAGGGAAGGCACGTTGGAACAGCCACCTTTTCAGGCTTCTCCTAAAAACTGCCAATGTGGGGCTTGTCTAATATCCTTGGGGAGTGAGTTCCAGAGTCAGGGGGCTACCACAGAGAAGGCCCTCTCTCTTGTCCCTACCAAACGCGCCTGCGAAGGCGGCGGGAACAAGAGCAGGGCCTCTCCAGATGATTGAAGAGATCACCTGGGTTCATAGACAGAAATACGATCACGCAGGTAGGTGGGTCCCAAACCGTTCAGGGCTTTGTAGGTAAGAACCTGCACCTTGAATTGAGACCGGAAGATGAATAGCAGCCAATGGAGCTCCTTAAACAGGGGGGTTGACAGCTCCCTGTAGGTCGCTCCAGTTAGCAATCTGGCTGCTGCCCGTTGGACCAATTGAAATTTCCGGGCTGTCTTCAAGGGCAGCCCCACGTAAAGTGCAATACAGTAATCCAATCTGGAGGTGACTAAGGCGTGAACCACCATGGCCAGATCCGACTTAACGAGGTACGGTCGCAGCTAGTGCACAAGTTTTAATTGTGCAAAGGTTGGATGTTTTTGTCCAATGCTGCTCAAAGTTGTGGAAGCCAATGTGCACAGTTGAACACAAGAGTGTTTGAGGATCAGGACATCTATAGAGGATATCAAGATGCTTTTTTAAGCGATTGCCCTTCAAAATCCATTGAACATGGGCCGTCTACAAACATCATTCTCAACTTCTGGAACGATTCCATCAGCACTGTTGCCCTCAAAAAATCCTTCTAATCTCTTAGAAGACAAGCAGAGAAACGTCAGAACAAAGACTACCAGCACTGAAGCTATGATTCTCAGCCATCAACTTTACTGGACTGGCCACATTGTCTGAATGCATGCTCTCCGTCTCTCAAAGCTGCTACTTTATACTCCACTTAAGAACGAAGAACGGGATGTCAGAAGACTAAAAAGGAGATTTTAAGATGGGTCTAAACCTAATCTTAAAAAATGTAGTAGAAATGGAAAGAATTGGGAAGCCCTGGCATTCGAACACTGCAACTGGGAGTCAGTTGATACCAATGATGCTATTAATTTTAGAGAGGTACGAATACAGGGCAAAAGAGAAAAACGTGCCAAGAGAAAGGCATGTCAAGCGAACCCTTGTTGTGACAGCCTTCCATCTGTAAATCTAAGTCCTCAATGTGAAAGACCATGTGGATGCAGAATAATCTTCACATTCAATTATGGATCCATCACCTAGACTGCACCTCTGATAGACAATCAAATTTGGTCACGAGTGATCACCCATGATTCATGGTGATGATTGTTCATGTACATCCAATCCTCCCCCTACTTCTATCTTCCCATTCTCCTAGCACAGAATTCAAGGCTATTTAAAAGTTAAAACAAATTACAGTACAGGTAGACACTTATTAACACAAAGGCTAAAAAACAAACAATGATGCAGTTTAAAAATATAGTTTAAACTCACAATAATATCAATAATAAAATTTAAAAAATAAATTACAATAATTATCTTCCAACACAAGAACCGAAGAGCCAGGGCCCTTCCACACAGCCCTATATTCCAGAATATCAAGGCAGAAAATCCCACGTTATCTGAGTGTGGACTCAGATAATCCAGTTCAAACATATTGGGGAAATTTCTGCCTTGATATTCTGGAACATAGGGCTGTGTGGAAGGGTCCCCAGTTACACATCTTCTCTCTCTCTGTAGGGCAAAGCTGGTTAGGAAAACAGAAGAAAGAAAATTAATACTTGGAAGGGGTACTTTGAAGGAACTAGGCAAGATCCTCAAGCATAAACATATATCACTAAACTAGCTGTACCCAGCCACGCGCTGCTATGGCTTTTTCTCTTTCCTGTGTACCAGTCTATATATGTGTGTGTGTGTGTTGTGTGTATGTATGTATATGTATGGATTTGTGTCTATGTGTACATATGTGTGTGTATATGTGTGTGTAGTTATGTATATGTGTATATGTATGTATATGTGTGTACTTATGTACATGTGTGTTTTGTATATGTATATGCGTGTATATGTGTAGATGTGTGTAAGTACAGATGTGTGTATGTATGTGTGCATGTGTATATTTCAGTGCATGTATATGTGTGTATATGTGCATGTCTATATGTACATATGCGTGTGCATGTGGCGAAGACCAACAGTAACAGCCCTTCCTGCCTTTTATTTATTTTATTATTATTATTTATTTTATTAAATTCGATTTGCTATACCGCTCTCTCTGGTGCCCAGAGCGGTTTACAGAAGAGAAGCAAGCACATAAAATTCATTTAAAAATACAATTAAAATACATTAAAACACATTAAAAATTTAAACCCCCCTGTAAACATGCGGCAGGCTCAATTTAAAAATAGTGGCAAGCCAAGTAAGACCTTAAACACAGCATAGCAGCTAATTGGCTAAGGGCCAAATGCCATTCTAAAAAGCCATGTTTTTAGCGCTCTGCGGAATGGCAGGAGGGTCCGAATGGCCCGGATCTCCTCGGGGAGGCCGTTCCACAGGGTGGAGCGGCTGCAGAGAATGCCCTCCGCCGCGTGGTGGCCAGTCTGCAGACTCCGATGCTGGGCACCTCTAGTAAGTTGAGCCCCTCAGAGCGCAGTGGTCTCCCAGGCACATAAGGGGTAAGTCGCTCCCTCAGGTACACTGGCGCCAAACCATACAAGGCCTTAAAAGTTAGAACTAGCACCTTGAAGAGGACCCGGAATTCAATTGGGAGCCAGTACAGCTCGCGCAAGAGTGGCGTCACGTGGTCAGATCTTAAAGCTCCTGAGAGCAGGCGGGCTGCAGCGTTCTGCACCAGCTTGTTTCCGGATCACCGACAGGGGAAGGCCAATGTAAAGTGCATTACAGTAATCGAGCCTCGAGATGGCCGTGGCTTGGATCACCGTGGCCAGGTCGCAGCGGGAGAGGTAAGGAGCCAGACGTTTTGCCAGACGTAGATGGAAGAAAGCTGTCCTGCAGGCGCAGCCAATCTGCTCCTCCATGGACAGTTGGGTGTCCAGCCGGACCCCCAAGCTTTTCACAGATGGTTGTGGGCAAAGGGCCGCGCCATCAAACGTCGGCAGCTGGGTCCCTACCCCCTCCGGGCGGCCCAGCCACAAGATCTCCGTCTTCGCGTGTTCCCTCTCCCCCTCATCCCTCAGCTTTTCTCTTCTCTCTGTCCTCCTGCCTCTTCTCCTTCCCTTTCCCTCCTTCCTGCCATCCGTCCCCTTTCTGTTTCGGTTCTTGCTCCCCTTGTCTCACTCCCTCCATTCCCTCCCTACCTTTCCCCCCTTCCTTTTGCTAGTCCCTTCACCAGCTTCTCCCTTTTGGATTACCTGTCTGTTTTGCATAACGGCTCTGAGTGGGAGGCACCACCAACATTCCGACATTCTAAACTGCCGGGGGGTGGCTCCCAGCTTCTACGTTCTAATTGAGGGATTATTTGCATAAATGCCTCTAATTGGCCAGCTCCACCAACATTCCGACACTGTAAACTGCCAGAGGGAGGTGATGTGTGGGATCATCGGAGTTGTAGTCCATAATGGTTTTTTTGGATTTGTGGCCATTGGTTCTTTTGGGGGTTTTTTTTGGTGGTATGCATACCTCGTAGGGTTTTCTGGGTATGTGGGCTGTTTTTGTGTGTCTGCCTTGTGTGGTTTCTTTGTCTATAAGACAGGAACCACCACATGAAGGATATTATATATATAGATACCAAAGTCAGGATTGTTCATATATTTCTGATTTTTTATTTATTTTAAAAAATCATACTGGTGAGATAAGCATTTTCCATTCAGAGCACCAGGATATTAACTTCCTATTTTCTGAGTAAAGAAAGATATCCACTCTATCCTGACAGCACTCTAGTAGTCTCCTGTCACTGTTCTGGATTATAATGCAGTTTAACAAAGTCTGCAACTTACCCAAATTCAGATGTGGGAAAATGAGTATGACTTTAATTTATTCCGTCTATATGATCTACTCCTCCTTTCCCAACCAACTATTTTTGCTTCTCATTCAGAATAAAAATATTCAAGAGCACTAGTCTGCCAACGGCTGTGGAAGATCAGTTCCTTGTTAATTCAGCTGCAGGCAATGGAGGACACACATTAGCTCCATTCAAGGTCATTCACATGAGTCAGCTCAACTATCTTTAGCAGCTTCAATAAGGCAAGTGAGCATTAACTCGAAGACCAAACACCTCCCATTATAGCCAGAAGTTCTTTCTCACTTTAGTGGAAAACATCTGAAGGGAAATTGAAGGGCGAATAGTCTGAAATCCAAAGCAATGGGACTCCCCACCAAAGACAAATAAAACAGATAATCCAATGGAAAAGCTACTTTTCAATTACTAACTTTCCTATGCAAAACTGGTGAGCAAGTTTAATTACAGTACTTTTGGCTGGGCAGGTTGCTTTAACAACCTCCCCTTATTTCTCTTTAGATAAAAAATACCCTCTAAATAATTCTGAAGTGGCAGACTGCGATCCTTCTCCCCACCCCAATGTGTCGGGGATTGGGGTTGTCTTTGAGCCACATTATTATTGCACCTGCATTGTTTCCTGGAAACTTACTGGAGACTGGAAAATTATGGCTTGGATCATCACTCTGAATAGTGCTTCTCTAATAAGGTGTTTCCATATTAGATGTAATATGATGGTACAACCATTTCTCCCCCAGTTTGACAGGGATGAGAATCATATTTGTATACACTGACTATGTCTATTTCTTTTCGTGAAACTTACCAGAGACTAGCAGCTGATGACTTGCAGACAAGTTTTGGTCTTGGAAACACTAATTTGAACAACACTGCTTTGATGGACATTTTGCCCAGTTTTTTAAAAAAATTAACAAATTTAGGAAGTCATGGAGTGACTTAAAACAATGCAAAAAAAACCCACCATACTAAATCAGGATTGGAAGCCAAATGTCCTATTTTTTTTACTATTCCTACACCACTTGCTTATCTATCCTAGAACTAGGTTTTTCATATTCCAGACAGTTGACTTTGAGCTGTAATAGTCACCTAGATGGCAACCATTTCTTTCTCTCACACCTTGGAGAGTCACATACATAAGATGATTTCCCAACCTCCACCACAAAAACCCATTATACAAGGTAAAGGCATTCACATTATGTTTTCCTAAGGCTGCCAGGAGTTGTCATCAACTCTCGAGGATAAGAAGGAAAAGCCCAAAATGTACCTGGTGCTGACTCACTCTTACTGGATGCGGATGCACAGCAGAAAGGAAGGTATACATTAAGCAATGTGGAAATCCCTCCAGAGACACATACAAACAAAGCCACAACAAATGTAATTGCACAGTACGGAGGAATTGGAACCAGTAGTTTCTGTGTCCCTCTTTCAGTTGATGATATAGAGGACAACAGAAAATTATTGGTTATTCCAAAATTGACAGGTACATTTTCTCGGTCACATGTATAGGCACCGGTAAGGCTACACTGTGAAGTGGCTGTTAATGCCTGGTGCTGCCCTTGTAATGTTCTGCCTGTATCATCCAGTTCAAGATATGGGAGAGAAACAAAGTTGGGCAAAGTGGAGTCAACAGAGACTGCCATAAGGATGAGCACAGTGGGGCAACCCTACTCAGCCATTTTGAGATCACCGAGATATCACCCCACTCTGAATTTATTTGGGAAAATCCCAACTATTTTTTTAAGCTTGTGGGACAATTTTAGGCTCAGGAAAAACCTTTTAAATACCAGGTCAAATATAGGGCGAAGGTAGGAGTGACCGGTAAAATTGTCCATATGATCTACAGTGGGTGTGGAGGTATTCTGAGTTAATTTTTTTTTTTTTAAAAATGAACACAGATACCAATTTTGTTTTAGAGCTGGTTCTCATTTCTCAAGATGCGACTCAGCTCAAAGTCAACCGTCATTAGATCCTGCGGTTCCCTCCAACTACCGACCGGTGTCGAATCTTTCGTACCTGGGAAAGGTAGTTGAGAGGGCAGCAATGGAGCAGTTGCAGTCCTTCTTAGATGATGCAACATGGCTAGACCCCTTCCAGTCCGGCTTTCGTTCGGGGCACGGGACGGAGACCGTCCTGGTCTCCATCACAGATCAACTCCGCTGCCAGCTCAACCAAAGCGGGTCTGCGCTGCTCGTGTTATTGGACCTCATGGCAGCGTTTGACACGGTCGACCACAATCTCTTGACCCACCACCTGGCCATGGCTGGGGTGAGGGGGACAGCCTTGAAATGGCTGGCCTCCTTCCTCCACCAGCGGTCCCAGCGAGTGAGGGGAGGGAGGAGGTCTCCGAGGGATCCCCATTAGTTTGTGGAGTTCCTCAGGGGGCCATCCTCTCCCCTCTGTTATTTAACATCTATATGCAGCCGCTTGCACAGCTGGTGCGGAGTTTTGGGCTTGAGTGTCACCAGTACGCTGATGACACTCAGCTCATTCTGAGGATGGAGGGCAGGCCGGGATCTGTCCCCGATAATTTCCAACGCTGCCTCGAAGCCGTTACTGGATGGCTGCGAGCCAGTAGGTTGAGGTGAATCCAGCGAAGACGGAGATCTTGTGGCTGGGTCGTCCGGGTGGTGGGGATGTCCAGCTTCCAACCCTGGACGGTGTGGCATTATGCCCATCGCAGTTAGTAAAGAGCCTGGGAGTCCATTTGGACTCCCAGCTGACCACGGAGGCCCAGGTCTCCATGGTCAGCAAGTCTGCTTTTTTCCACCTTAGACAGGCGAGGCGCCTGGCCCCCTATCTATCCCGGAACGACCTGGCCACGGTGATCCAAGCCACGGTCATCTCGAGACTAGACTACTTCAATGCACTGTACGTTGGCCTTCCTTTGTCGGTGACCCGGAAGCTCAGGCTAGTGCAGAATTCTGCTGCCCGACTCCTGTCTGGGACACCAACTGGTAGTCATATAACACCTACCCTGCGGGATCTGCACTGGCTGCCAATCGAGCACCGGATCACCTTCAAAGTGTTGGTTCTTACCTTCAAGGCCTTACACGGCCTGGGGCCAGCGTATCTGAGGGACCGCCTCTCCCCATATTGTCCCACGAGATCACTGCGGTCGGAGGATACCAACCTCTTGGATGTCCCTTCTGTGAAGTTCGCTAGGTTGACGGCAACCCGCAGGAGGGCGTTCTCCGTTATTGTGCCCACCTTGTGGAACGCCCTCCCCCCACAGAAACGCGCGCCATTCAGGACTTGCTTCCCTTTAGGCGGGTGTGCAAGACCTACCTCTTTCAGCTGGCTTTTGGCCTGTAGGTCTTGCTCGTACACAGCCCGCTTTGTTATCCTAGTGTTGTACTCCACACACTTGATTTTAAACTGTTATTGTGCTATGTGTTATTTTAATTGCCGTGTTTTTAAATTGTTTGCTGTATTTTACTGTGTTTTACCCGGCGCTTGTGGGCCGCCCCGAGCCACGCGGGAGTGGCGGCATAGAAGCCCAAGAAATAAATAAATAAATAAGATATTTTATTACGTATATGAAAGTATCACAAAATCTTTAAAAATCCAAAATAAAAAACACTTCTTATCTCAAGCATTTTAGACAAGAAATACTCAGGCTCTGTGTGCAGTTTTTCCACAACACGTTTTTTTTCTTTTTGAAATGGAAATATTTTATCATTATTATTAAACCTTTCCTGTTTTTATGTGGTCATTCAATTTAATGTTTGGAAAAATGAACAATTGTTCTTTTATCTACCCAAATACAAGGCACTAAACTCTGCAACAACACGGTTGTATAAAAACTCCCAGAGACTCATCATCATTGGAAAATTGGAGCCCACGTACAATAGCTGCTTCCGTCAAACTGAAGCAAAATAGACAATCTACTCCTTTTGAATAGAAGCTGAGTTTCAGGTCCTTTTCATCAACCATCAAGTCAACAAGCATAATAATTATCTATCTACCCACTCAATTTAAGTAACTTAGCTAATGGAATTTCCTACACTGAAATACTTTGGATTGCTGTGAGTTTTCCAAGATGTATGGCTATGTTCCAGAAGCATTATCTCCTGACGTTTCTCCTAAAATTCTGACCCCTTTAATTCTCAAATCATATCAGGCCGTATAATATTGTAGAAAGGAGGTCAATACTTTTACTACTATAAGGCTGAGAATCACTGGAAGAGATACAACTAATTGGATCGTAGTTTTTGGTTATGTTTTGAATATCAACATAGTCTGTTATATGATATGCGTAATGAATTAATAAGGAAATATTGTCAAGAAACCAGAGATGTCCTTGGCACTTGAAAATAAAGAATAACTTTAATTCATGTCCTTTATCTTCCAAGAAAGTCTATACAAAGATGGTACGATACAAGTACTTATGGTACTCTAAATAAAAAAAAGATGACTACAAGTTCACATATGCAATTTAAAAATACTTTCAAATATATAAAACATGTTACATAAAAACCCAAAATATATTTTTATAATATGTATATATATATAAATTCTATTTTTGAACTTTTATTAATAAATCATTGAACTGATCTTTACATTTCTTGTCTCACAGGAAACCACTGTCAGATTGTCATTAAAATATTCAAAACGGGAAATGTCCAGATTGAAACCTACACTCAGCAACCCAATTCACTGGATAATTTAGAGTCAAATGGCTTTCTTTTCTCCCTACTTCATAGGGCTTTGTGAGGATATAAAGGGGAAGGGAGAGAAATTATGGCCTCAGTCCAACTCTTAGTTCTAACCACAGTTGAACCACTGAATCAATAGGAACTTGGCACAACAATATTTACATAAGATCTCAGTGTGCCTAAATTCTAACAGGGACCAACAACTGGGCTTAGGTTTACGTATACTACCTTGAATATCTTGGAAGAAACATAAGACACCCAGGAGAAAATATAGTTTTAACATCCTCCTATTCCTACAATGCATCTTTCTATCATCTTTACCCTAGCATAGAGATCTCTGGTGAACTTTTTTGTAGCATCATGTCAAGTCAATACCAACTGAAGGGGACCCAAAGTCAAACCTATCATGGGGTTTCTTCAGGGAAAATAAAGCAGGCTCTAAATATAATAATAATAATAATAATAATAATTCCCCTTAGTTTAGTGACCTGCCCAAGATCATCCAGTAGGTCATCCAGTAGATTTCCATGGCAGAATGGGTATTCAAACTCTAATCTCACATTGTATGGCACTACCCAACAACAATGACTAAGTGATCTTAAAGATCTTTAAGAATTGTCCAAGAGCGACAACTGTCCTCATTGCTGTGCTTTACACAAAATTTTGTTTTACACCAAGCTTTGTCGATGAGATGTTGTTCCAGATTTCAGAAGCTCCTCTAAACGTGATACTTCCATGTTGCAGGAAATCTCCTGACTCTAGGATTGCCAAGGGGGGAGTTTTCCACTCCACACTGTCCTAAGATGTAACGCCTATACAACAGTGGTTTCCAAACTTTTTTCACCAGTGACCACTTGACCAGGGACCACTCTTCAACATTAGTACCAAAAAGGTTGCAAATCAGTTTTTGGTCAACTGTAGATTCGGTTTGGTTATTTGGGGTGCTGATTCAGAAAATTGCATTGGACAGAACACATTAGTTCTAGTTTCTGATACAGAAAACATGCCATCCAGTAGACGCCATATGCTTGAGCACAGAAAATCATATTTAATAATCTAGAGATGATGTGGTAGTAGTAATCTTTTGTGGGTACTCAGCCTCTCCCCTCTCGACATCCCCACTGCCTTTGGCGCTATAAAAAGGTTTCACAAGACCAATCGCTCTCGTCGCTGCATAGTTTTGTGGCAATGGTGTGGTGACAATGAGGTCGCGGACCAAATTTTCTTTCATGTGGACCACAGGTTGGGGCTTGGGGGTACTGCTTTGCAGTGGCTCCAATCCTTTCTGGAAGGTCGTACCCAGAAGGTGTACCTTTATCTTGTGGAGTCCCTCAGGGTTCAGTACTGTCCCCGATGTTATTTAACATCTACATGAAACCGCTGGGAGATATCACTTGGAGTTTCGGAGGTGTTATCTGTACGCAGATGCCGTCCAGATCTGTTGCTCCTTCCCACCTGTCACTAAGTCTGATTTGGCTACGGTCGTCCACGCTCTGGTCACATCCCGAATAGATTACTGCAACGCACTCTACGTGGGGCTGCCTTTGAAGACAGTTCAATTAGTCCAACGGGCGGCAGCCGGATTACTAACTGGAGCTACATACAGGGAGCATACTACCCCCCTGTTGTGTCAGCTCCACTGGCTGCTTGTCCATTTCCGAGCTCAATTCAAAGTGCGTTAAAGCTCTCGCTCCCGCCAACTTCTGAAACGCGGTTGGTGGGGACGAGAGAGGGCCTTCTCGGTGGTGGCTCCCATCTGTGGAACACGCTTCCAAGCGACATACGATCAACACCATCCCTCCTGGCATTCAGGAAAAAAGTGAAATCTTGGCTGTGGGACCAAGCGTTTGCACTTCAGCAAACGCTTTGGACTGGATTTGTAACAGCAAGTTGATGGATATGGCTCAATGCTCCTGTAATGGACAAAATACTGTTTTTAACTTAAGAGAATGTGTATATGTTAATGTTGTTAATGTTAATTGTATTTTAATGTGTTTTAATGCTGTATGTTTTTGGTTTTATATTGTATTTATTATGTTGGCATCGAAGTGTGCCTTTTGTTAGGCCGCTCTGAGTCCCCCCTCGGGGGTAGAGAAGAGCGGGGTAGAAATGTTGGAAATAAATAAATAATAAATTAACCACTGCTATAGTAGAAGCCTTGATGTTGAAGAGACTAGGTAGTGCTTGCATAGTAAGGCATGCAGTTAAAAGACTTGGCTCCACAAACTGCAGCTGCAAGAATAATTTCAGGGAAATCTTGGGATTAAAATTCAATTTCAAAATAACGTATTTCCTGAAAATCCCAGAAGGAATTTCACAACCTATAACATGAGAACGGATTCAATCATGAATATATTCACGCGGTTGCCTCTCTTTCTCTCTTTCTAGAACTAGACTCTGCCTTACAAGAGGACCCAATGTAGTTTGAAGGCCTGCTTCATCTCTTCTTGGATTCAAAAGATTAACCCAACACATTTCTTCCCTTTATTATACTGCCAGTCTCCTCATATATCATCTCTCATTTTAAGTACCAAGAAACAGGAAGCCTTCACGTTTTATAAAGGACTTGGACAGTCCTTCACATCCCACATTTTCTCTGTATAACAGATCCGACTTCACAAGCAATACAATAAAGATTTCAGTTCAAGCAAGGATTATAACAGGCAGAAATTTTACTGGATGCACCACTTCTCCTTTCAGTCAGCTTTGAAAAACATAGCTAGAAAAAAGAATGGAACAAGTTCAGTTCTAAAGAATTGCAATTTGGAAAAGCAGAAACCTTCGGAGAGGGAAGAGTCCACATTTTTATAAAAGGCACTCCTATTTATTTTATTTTTATTTATTTCCTGGGCTTCTAGGCCGCCACTCCCGGGAGGCTCGGGGGGGCTCACAACAAGAAAAATGTACAATAAAACACATTAAAATCGAACACTCAGTAAAACGCATAATCAAACATCAAATTAAAATGCAATATGCTGTACGGAGTACAGAGACAGCAAAATGCAGTAAGCAATAACAACAGCGGGCTATGCGCACAGCCATCTATTTAGAGGCCAAAGGCCTTCTGGAAGAGGAACGTTTTACATGCCCGTCTAAAGGGCAGGAGGTCTTGGAGGGCTCGGGTTTCGACCGGGAGAGCGTTCCATAGCGTAGGAGCGATTACAGAGAACGCTCTCCTCCGGGTTGCGGTTAACCTTCAGACCTTGACAGATGGAATGGCCAGCAAGTTGGTGTTTACAGACCGTAGTGATCTTGTAGGGCAATATGGGGACAGACGGTCCCTCAGGTATGCTGGCCCCAGGCCGTGCAAGGCCTTAAAGGTGAGCACCAACACTTTGAAGGTGATCCGGTGCTCAATTGGGAGCCAGTGCAGATCCTGCAAAACAGGTGTTATGTGACAGCCTGCTGGAGAAATAGACAGGAGTCGGGTGGCAGTGTTCTGCATCAGCTTGAGCTTCCGGGTCACCGACAGAGGAAGGCCAACGTAGAGCGCGTTACAGTAGTCAAGTCTCGAGATGACCGTGGCTTGGATCACCGTGGCCAGGTCATTCCGGGATAGATAGGGGGCCAGCCGCCTTGCCTGTCTCAGATGGAAGAAAGCTATTTTGCTGACCATGGAGATCTGGGCCTCCATGGTCAGTTGGGAGTCCAAATGAACTCTCAAACTCTTTACAGAAGGCGATGGGCATAACGCCACACCGTCCAGGGTCGGAAGCTGGACATCCCCACCACCCGGACGACCTAGCCACAAGATCTCCGTCTTTGCTGGATTCACCTTCAACCTACTGGCTCGCAGCCATCCAGTAATGGCCTCAAGGCAATGTTGGAAATTATCAGGGACGGATCTAGGCCTGCCCTCCATCCTCAGAATGAGCTGAGTGTCATCAGCGTACTGATGGCACTCAAGCCCAAAACTCCGCACCAGCTGTGCAAGCGGCTGCATGTAGATGTTAAATAACAGAGGGGAGAGAATGGTCCCCTGAGGGACTCTACAAACTAATGGGGAGCCCTCGGAGACCACCTCACCCCTCCTCACTCGCTGAGACCGATGGTGGAGGAAGGAGTCCAGCCATTTTAGGGCTGTCCCCTTCACTCCAGCCATGGCAAGGCGGTGGGTCAAAAGATTGTGGTCGACTGTGTCAAACACTGCTGTGAGGTCCAATAACACAAGCAGCGCAGACCCGCCTTGGTCGAGCTGGCAGCGGAGTTGGTCTGTGATGGAGACCAGGACCGCCTCCGTCCTGTGCCCCGAACGGAAGCCGGACTGAAAGGGGTCTAGCCATGTTGCGTCATCTAAGAAGGACTGCAACTGCTCCATTGCTGCCCTCTCAACTACCTTTCCCAGGAACGAAAGATTCGACACGGGTAGGTAGTTGGAGGGAACCGCAGGGTCTAATGTCGGTTTTTTCAGCAATTGAGCTACCACCGCCTCTTTTAAGCACTCTGGAAACACTCCTTGCTCAAGGGAGGTATTGATGATGTTCAACAGAGGCCCACGTAACCCCTCCAGGCAAGATCTAACAAGCCAGGAGGGGCACGGGTCAAGGGAGCAGGTGGTAGGCCTGGTTGCAGCCACAATCTTATCGACAGCATCTGCGTCCAGTGGCCGAAACCAGTCGAAGGTGGGCCCAGCGGAGGGCCACGGAGTCTCAAGCTCCCTTACTGTATCAACCGTGGCAGGGAGGTCCCGGCGGAGGCTCATGAGTTTGCAGCCAAGACATTAATGAGAAACAATGCTCAAGTTGGACAAGTAACGCAGGAAGCATTGAAGCAGTCGATGGAAGTTAAACTAGTCTGTTGGATGGCGAGAGACCCTTAAGAAAAACATTTTCCATTAAATGTTTAGATTTAATGCAGTTTTAAACTACACTGAGTGAAAAATGTAATTAACAGATTTACATAAAATTGAGCCTGAAAAATATGTCTTTGTGCATGTATTCAGATCTTCTTTAGACCTAGAGTTGATGGGCATTTTAACTATTCCTCCGGTGTTTTGGTTCAAGGTACTTTTTTGTTTGCTTTTTAATGTAATGAAATAGATAATAGCTTTCCATTTGTGATAAAAACAAGTTGCACGGCAATGCAATTAGCTTCTGGTAATAGTGGTATACTTCATACCAAGGAATTAGCTGCTAGACTTTTCCTTGGCCCATAGAATGGCCTTTTAAAGTCTCACAAACATTTCCAAACCCACAATTAGATGATCCAAGGAATGGAACAAATGCTTTCCAAAAATGCTGGTTAAGGATTAATTATTATACTGCTCCACTGCATTTAAAGCCAACAAATAATGGTGACACCAATGATAATAGTAGTCAAATTTAACGTTCTATCATTACTCTAATGTGTAACCTACAAACGAAGCATAGCAGTGTACAGTCAGCCCTCCACATTTGCAGGTTTGACTTTTGCAAACTTCATTATTCAGTTTTGAATAAAATATTCTCCACAGAGTCTCACTGGATGACCTTAGAGCAGGGGTGCTCACACTTTTTCACCATGCGAGCTACTTATAAAACAATCAAGTCAAAATGATCTACCTACCCACTACAAAAATGTGAAACATATAGCACAATATCTGCTTTGAACTGGGTTTTCTGAGTCCACACTGCCATATAATCTGATTCAAAGCAGATAACATGGGATTTTATTCAACTGATAACCCTTCCACACATCCTATTTTACAGTTGACACACACAAACTGATTACTTACTACTGGACGAATTGCTGCCAAATTTGACCACAAGATACCTACAAGGAGTGACCATCACTAAAAAATGATTTTGTCATTTGGGAGTTGTAGTTGCTGGGATTTATAGTTCACCTACAATCAAAGAGCATTCTGTACCCCACCAACAAGAGAATTGGGGCAAACCTTCCACACAGAACCCCCACAACCAACAGCAAATGTTCAAGGCAGAGAGGAAGGAAAGGAAGGAAGGAGGGAGGAAACAGGAAGGAAAGAAGGCAAGGCAAGAAGGAGGGGAGAAAGGAAGGAAAGGAAGAAAGGAGATGTGGAGGGAAGGAAAAGGAGGGGGAGAGAGAGGAAGGAAGGAAGGAAGAACAGAAGGGAAGGAGGGAAAGAAGGGAAGGAAGAAAGGATGGGAAGTAAGGAAGGAAAGAGAGAAGGAAGGAAGGGAAGAAGGAAGGAAGGGAAAGGAGGGAGGGAGAGAGGAAGGAAGGAAGGAAGAACAGAAGGGAGGGAGGGAAAGAAAGGAAGAAGGGAAGGAAGAAAGGATAGGAAGTAGGGAAGGAAGGAAAGAGGAAAGGAAGAAAGGGAATAAGGAAGGAAAGAGAGCGAGGGGGAGGGACAGAGAGGGAGAAAAGAGAAAGCCCCTCCACTGGCTTACCAACAGCTCCGAGTCCCAGTCCATGCTGCTCTATATGCGTCCACTTGCCCAACTGGTCCGTATTTCGGTCTGGAGTGTCATCAGTATGCTGATGACACCCAGCTGGTGCTAAGGATGGAAGGCCGGCCGGACTCTGTACCCGATTATTTCCCTCAGTGCCTGGAAGCCGTGACTGGGTGGCTATGGGCCAGCAGGTCGAAGACGGAGTTCCCGTGACTGGGTCGTCCCGTGGGGGGAGCTCCGGCTGCCAATAATGGACGGTGAGGTGGTTAGTCCATCGCCGCTGGTTAAAAGCCTGGGGGTCCAACTGGACCCTCTGCTGACAATGGAGGCTCAGGTCTCCATCGTGAGCAGAGCAGCATTTTTCCGTCTGTGCCAGGCAAGGCGGCTGGTGCCCTACCTTTCCAGTGATGACCTAGCCGCGGTAATTCAGGCCACGGTCATCTCGAGACTGGACTACTGTAACGCCCTTTACATTGGACTTCCTTTGTCGGTAATCCGGAAACTGAAGATGGTGCAAAACGCTGCGGCTTGACTGCTGGCTGGAGTGACACTAACATGCCACATCACACCAGTCCTCCAGCATTTGCACTGGCTTCCCACCGAGTACCGGATTGCCTTCAAAGTACTGGTGTTAACCTTTAAGGCCTTGCATGGTCTGGGGCCAGTGTATCTGAAAGACCGCCTCTCCCTGCACATTCCCCAGAGACCACTACGGTCCATGGACCAAAACCTATTGGAGGTTCCATCACTCAAGGTTTGCCGATTGTCATCGACTCGGCAGCGCACCTTTTCTGTAGTAGCGCCTACTCTGTGAAACGCCCTTCTGGCAGAGGCACGAGCAATAACGGAGTTACAGGCCTTCAGAAGGGCCTGTAAGACCATCCTGTTCCGCCAGGCATTTAATCTCTAAGGTTGTGCTTTCCATTCTGGTCCTAATCTGTTTTTATTCTGTTTTTAACTATGTTGTGTTGTGTATTAATTGTTGTGAACCACCCTGAGCCTTTTTGGGAATGGTGGGATATAAATCGAAATAATATAATAAATAAATAAATAAAATAAAACAAGGGAACTGCATGGTTCTTACACTCAACTCCAGTCAGCAGCAGCATTTTATTTATTATTTATTTATTATTCGGGCTTCTATGCCGCCGACTCCCTGAGGCTCGCGACGGCTTACAGGAGCCGAAGGGCACAGTAAAATACAGGCAATAAGCAGTTAAAAACAATTAAAAACAACAGTAGTACAGTAATTAATAACACAGTTAAAACAATGAACAGCACATCATCCTCAGAAGAACGAATAGATGGCGGGGCATGGGCAGGACTTACTCACCAAAGGCCTGCTTAAACAGGTATGTTTTACAGGCCCGTCTAAACGGGAGCAAGTCCTTCATAGCCCGAGTTCCGGCCGGGAGGGCGTTCCACAGCGTAGGTGCTATGACAGAGAACGCCCTCCGGCGGGTAGCAGTCACCCTTGCGAGTTTAGCTGAAGGTATCTCCAGGAGATTGGAGTCCTCAGACCGAAGTGATCTCGGAGGGCAATATGGGGTGAGACGGTCCTCAAATACGCTGGCCCCAGGCCGTGTAAGGCCTTAAAGGTGAGGACCAACACTTTGAAGGTGATCCGGTGCTCAATTGGCAGCCAGTGCAGATCCTGCAAAACAGGTGTTATGTGGGCGCCAGCTGGCGTGCCAGACAGGAGCCGGGCGGCAGTGTTCTGCACTAGCCTGAGCTTCCGGGTCACCGACAGAGGAAGGCCAACGAGAGCGTTGCAGTAATCCAGCCTTGAGATGACTGTGGCTTGGATCACCGTGGCCAGATCGTTCCGGGAGAGATAGGGGGCCAGCCTCCTTGCCTGTCGCAGATGAAAAAGCGAGCTTGCTGACCGCAGAGACCTGGGCCTCCATGGTCAGCTGGGAGTCCAAATGGACCCCCAGGTTCTTTACGGAAGGCGATGGGCATAACACCGCACCGTCCAGGCTCGGAAGCTGACATTAACATCACCCGGGCGACCCAGCCACAAGATCTCCGTCTTCGCCGGATTCACCCCAACCTACTGGCTCGCAGCCATCCAGTAACGGCTTCGAGGCAGTGTTGGAAATTATCGGGGACAGAACCCGGCCTGCCCTCCATCCTCAGAATGAGCTGGGTGTCGTCAGCGTACTGGTGACACTCCAGCCCATAATTCCGCACCAGCTGTGCAAGCGGCTGCATGTAGATGTTAAATAACAGAGGGGAGAGAATGGCCCCCTGGGGGACCCCACAGAGTAGTGGGGAGCCCTTGGAGACCACCTCGCCCCTCCTCACACGCTGAGACCGCTGGTGGAGGAAGGAGGTCAGTCATTTAAAGGCTGTCCCCCTCACTCCAGCCACGGCCAGGCGGTGGATCAATAGATTGTGGTCAACCGTGTCAAACGCTGCCGTGAGGTCCAATAACACGAGCAGCGCAGACCCGCCTTGGTCAAGCTGGCAGCGGAGTTGGTCTGTGATGGAGACCAGAACCGTCTCCGTCCCGTGCCCCGAACGGAAGCCGGACTGGAAGGGGTCTAGCCATGTTGCATCATCTAAGAAGGACTGCAACTGCTCGTTACTGCCCTCTCAACTACCTTCCCCAGGTACGAAAGGTTCGACACTGGTCGGTAGTTGAGGGAACCGGGTCTAGTGACGGTTTCTTCAGTAATGGAGCTACCACCGCCTCTTTTAAGCACTCTGGAAAGACTCCTTGCTCAAGGGAGCTGTTTACGATGTTCAACAGTGGCCCACGTAACCCCTCCAGGCACGATCTAACAAGCCATTTTGCACCTGAACAATTTCCTGAACAGTTTCCAAAGACAGTCTCACATAGAATGTGTTTCAGCAATCCAAACAGGATGCAATCAAGGCATGTTATCATGGCCAGATTTGATATCTTCAGAAATGGGCACATCTGGCATACTAGTTTTAATTGTGCAAATGCACTCCTAGCTACTGGCAACTTGGATGATCTAAGAGTTCACCCAAGCCACAACCTGAGCTTTTCAGGAAAAATCCAGCACAGGTTGCATCTCAATTCCCTGGCCTGCCTTCCTACTGACCAGAAGCACCTCTGAATTAAGCTTCTGTTTCTTCACCTTCATGCTTTATTGGCAAAAGACACTGATTTAATACCTAAACAGCTTCTTTGGAGGTTAGATGGACGAAGACATACTGCCACAGTCTTGTTGACACCAAATCCAAATCTTCTGACAATTTCTTGCAGCGGATTAATGTTTATGTTAAATAGCAAGAGGGAGAAGAGACAGCCAAAGTGCTGAAGAGGAACACCCCCTCACATCTACTAGAAGCCAACAGTTATTGCTTTGAAGAAATGCTTTAAAACATTAAAAACATTATAGGAGATAAGAGGACCACCACTATATAAGAAGAAAATGATATTGGATTCTCTACACAACTTTTTTACTTTTAATTACAAGAGATATATGAGATACCCTATTCCTGCATCTGGTTAGAGCACTCTTTATAGCTGTATATTTGACACTCTTTGCCCTCCCTTACCTTTCCTTTAGATCCTTCCCCTTTCTTTTTCCCCTTTTTCTAATTCCCTTTCATTTTCGTAAAGAAATATGATGGAAGGTTGAGGGGAATGATACCCTCAACGGAAGAATCGGAAATGTTTTTATTATTCTCATGTATGTTTGTCTTTATTTCTTATCTTTGTGTTCTTTTATGGAAACTTTATCTATCTATCTATGCATATAATAAAAGTCAGTGTTTGCGGCGGGAGGTGCAGAGGGCGGGAGGTGCGGAGGAATATGTGGCAGCTTTTCGATTGGTTGCCACTGTGGGATTATTTGCATAAAGGACTCTCATTGGCCAGCCACAAAACTCCAAAACTCTAAGGCACCAGACAGTTTTTCCTTTGGAAATTGAATGTTCATTTCCTAATAGGATTTCACTACAGAGAGAGAGTTTCCTGATGTACTGAGAGCACTAATAGCATTACAAGCTAGGCCCAAAAACAGACATACATCCTTCCAGCCAAAGGTGAAAACACCACTTTTCTCAACAGGCCTCAGCCTGAATTGACAGTAAGGCTTCCTAGGCCTCAGCCTGAATTGACAGTAAGGCTTCCTAGGCCACAGCCTGCATTGACAGTACGGCTTCCTAGGCCTCAGCCTGCATTGACAGTACGGCTTCCTAGGCCGCAGCCTGCATTGACAGTACGGCTTCCTAGGCCTCAGCCTAAATTAACAGTACGGCTTCCTAGGCCTCAGCCTAAATTAACAGTAAGGCTTCCTAGGCCTCAGCCTAAATTAACAGTAAGGCTCCCTAGGCCTCAGCCTGCATTGACAGTAAGGCTTCCTAGGCTTCAGACTGAATTGACAGTAAGGTTTCCTAGGTCTCAGCCTGAATGGACAGTACGGCTTCCTAGGCCTCCACCTGAATTGACAGTAAGGCTTCCTAGACCTCAGCCTCAATTGACAGTAAGGTTTCCTAGGCCTCAGCCTCAATTAACAGTAAGGCTTCCTAGGCCTCTGCCTGAATTGACAGTAAGGCTTCCTAGGCCTTAGCCTGAATGGACATTAAAGCTTCCTAGGCCTCAGCCTGAATTGACAGTAAGGCTTCCTAGACCTCAGCCTCAATTGACAGTAAGGTTTCCTAGGCCTCAGCCTCAATTGACAGTAAGGCTTCCTAGGCCTCTGCCTGAATTGACAGTAAGGCTTCCTAGGCCTTAGCCTGAATGGACATTAAAGCTTCCTAGGCCTCAGCCTGAATTGACAGTAAGGCTTCCTATGCCTCAGCCTCAATTGACAGTAAGGTTTCCTAGGCCTCAGCCTCAATTGACAGTAAGGTTTCCTAGGCCTCAGCCTCAATTGACAGTAAGGCTTCCTAGTAAAGCGGTTTTGGTACTTTTCTGTGCAGGAGTACAGTCAGAGAGTGATGCTGCACACGTGTAGAGCTTTGAAAAGTGGGTTTCGGTGCCAAGAATCAGGCAGGCACTTGTTCCGTGAAAGTAACACTATGATTGGCGCTTCTAATCTATGCTGTGACTTGTTAAAGTACACCCCGTGCCTAACGTGAGATAACGTAGGCTTAGATTGGTCAAACAGTACAGGATGTGCTAATGGGAGACGTTTGTGCCAAAAAGGGAAAAGAACTGCGCATGTATGGAGGGATTCAGCCCCATCCTTTGCTGGCAGGGAAAAGGCAGAATGTGAAATGTTGCAAACCGGGTACATGAACGTCCCAGGCTGCTGATATGTACTGTGAGAAAGAAATAACGTAGAAATGACTATTGTTCTCATACATAGGTGGGACTTTTAGATGTGATGCTAATGGAAATGCAATGTTTTATTGGATTAATGAAATGCCATGAGACACCAGCCAATTATGATTGTGTAAAATCTATGAAGAAGGGCGGGCTTATCCGAGATGCCTCCATTGGGGGTATAAATGTTTTGTACTGAGAATGACCGGGGCCTTTTGCCCCTGATAGCAGCCGTGTTCTGCTGGCAAAAACCCACCAGCTGGTGTCATCAATAAACCATTTTGATTTCATCTACTTCACAGTTGTCGTGAGTTTTCCTCATCCTTGTACCCGCACGTCCAGGTAGCCTTGGTAAGAGTAAATTTGCCACTCGGAGTTCCATAACTCCCTAATTTGCTGCTACACTAGGCCTCAGCCTGAATGGACAGTAAGGGTTCCTAGGCCTCAGCCTGAATGGACATTAAGGCTCCCTAGGCCTCAGCCCATTTCAAATAACCCGGGCACCGCCGGGTCCCAAAGCTAGTAAAGAATATTTTTAAAATATTTTTTAAAATGCTGTAAAACAGTTAGTGAATATGTGCAAATAGTCTCAAATAGCCCAGTCTCATGCCAGCCCATGTGAATGAGATTTTTTAAAAAGGTTACTATCATTTACTGTGCAAAAATGAATCAAGTTCAGATGTACATACTTATGCATCTCCTGTTTCCAAAGCTGTGCCTCCTTCTCCTAAAGCACCACCCTACTTTGTTGAGGAGAACTTCTCTCTGCGTTGTTTACTGGAAAGGTAAATTTCACATAGGAACACACTGCTATTGTCTCCCCAAGGGGCTCAAATTTCTGGCAGGGAATGCAGGTGGATCAAGGGAATACCAGGTGCTTCCCATTGGATGATTTTGCTTCTATTTTTGGTCACAGATCAGAGATAGCCATGTTTCCTCCCATGCCTGATTCTCCATTGGAGCTCCATTGTTTCGGAAAGCAATGCCACGATTAGCTCCTATTTGAGACCAGAGATAATAAGAAGGAACCGTGTGTTTCTCTCCACAGAAAAAGGGAAATGATGTCATGAAAAGGAGGAGCCTTGATCAGAGGAGAGGTTTGCCATGGGTAAGGCCATGTCCTTCTATCCAGTTTGACAATTTGGTTCTGCACTCAATCTGGCACCTAGGACTAATTCAGTTCCTGACTCCTATGATAAACCAAGATTCTCCAAAATTACGGCCCACCAAACATGGGATTCTTGGCTGTGCAGTTGCAACCCTTGATATCTGAACTAATGTAGGTGTCACTGAATGCATCATCACTTGACCCTGATGTCTTTACTAACTGAAGCACGAGGTTAAAAGCATATTTCTCACAGTTGCTTATCAGGCAAAGTTCTTTGTCAGATAAAAAATGGCTAAATATTTCAGATATATAAAGATAAAACCACAAAGAGTATTAATCACTGCAAATTAAACAGCTAGTAAGATCTCTGTTCATGACTCCTTGATGGAGACACACTAGGGGCTTCGTTGTCAAATGAGAAGTGCAGCATGTCTTTTCCTTAATTGCACATAAATTACTATGATTATTGTATTGTTGAAAAAAAATGAATTTTTCTATTAACACCTCAAGAGGAGCATATGTGAACAAAGAGATTTCTGCACTACAACCAAGAATAATACGGAACAAGGGAATTTATGCACGCCATATAAGATGTATTGCACTTAGAGTAATGGGGAAAAAGATCAAAAGGCCTACCACAAAACTTTAATCCTAAGAAAATTAAAATAATATATGCACTTGCTAGGTTCTTAGAAGATGAAATACTGCATTTAGAAAGAGAATTTCTACATCTCTATGTACATCTGTGCCTTTATGATCAAACTAAATCATTGGTCCATCTAGTCAGTACAGTGTCTATTCAGACTCAAGCAGCCATCTAAGGTCTTGATCAGAAGTTTCTACCAGTCATACTACTCTTTTCAGAAACTTTTGCATGCCAAGTTATGTGCTTCTAAGCTATAGCCAACCCCAAAGATATTAAGTGCAGGTAATTTTCCAATATAATAACAGTTGAAAAGAAAAAGTGTCTATGATGTCAGAGTAAATAGCTCCTCTCTATTTTTTAAATATTGTTTTCTGTTTCCCTCCTTCAATGATTTCATATGTACTCAGTAGTATGTCGGAAGGCAAACATCAAGAAATTCAGAATATTCATGCTATTGACTTAGCATCAACATACCAAAATGAAGGCCTTGTTGAGATATTATATGGAGAAAAGAAGACATCAACAGCACTTAAATAAGGAGGCTACTAAGGAGTCTCTCATGTTCTCATTAAACAGAACTATGATGTGGTGGGACTGAAGCAAAAGGCTTTCCCAAAGACTCTTAGAACTCGAGTCAGTTTGTATCAGCCTGTTTTAAGTAGTCTGGAATGATATACCGGGAATGTGGCGCAGCTGGCTAAGTGTCAGCTGCATAAGAGCTCTCTGACCAGTAGGTCATGAGTTCAAGGCCTGCCCGGGTCGAGGTGGGTTCTCAACCTTAAGTGTAGCCTGCTGCCGACCTTTGCAGCTCGAAAGACATTTACATTTGTCAAGTAGGAGATAAAGGTACCACATTAAAGTGGGGAGGTGAATTTTGACTGATTTATGAGGCCATAAAGAATTGCTGAGGAATGTGGAAGAAACAACAAGGGACGCTGGAAGGAAACACTGAGAGAGATGAGGAGTGCATCAGCTCCCCCTGGTGGCCAGAAAGTTTGCCTCTGTTTGGCAACATATGTATATGTCAAAATGTATGTACTGTACTGTGATAAATGTCACATGTTTATATGTCATATGTTGAACTGCAGGGATTGTCTGCAAGTATGTGTACTGTAATCCGCTCTGAGTCCCCTTCGGGGTGAGAAGAGCAGAATATAAATAAAGTAAATCTCTATACCTTTATAAAGCAGAATGTTTGTATGTATGTATGTTTGTATGTGTCCGGCGGGCGGAAGGGCGGAAGGAAATGTGGCAGCTTTCGGATTGGCTCCCACTGTGGGGTTATTTGCATAAACAACTCCCACTGGCCAGCCAACACGAACATTCCGAGACTCAAAAGTGCCAGAGGGAGGTAAGGAAAAGGCCTGAGCCAGTCAGGCATGGTGGGAGTTTAAGTCCAAAACACTTTGCAGCCCCCAACAATGAGACAACAAAACCAAACTTGGCACACAGAACCCCCAAGATCCACTTTACGCCTTGGTGCAGTTTGAGGGAGGATGGGCCATGGATTGGCCAGCATTCCAACATCCCAAATCTCAAAGTTGCCAGACAAGAGTTCTTTACAAAAAGGCTTCCTTCAGCTGATTTTAAAAACTATCCCTCAGCCTGAATTGACAGTAAGGCTCCCTCAACTTGATTCTCCTGACTAGGCCTCAGCCGGACCTGAACCAAACTGAGTGAACATTTGCTACACCGGCTCTGATTGGCCACCATTCTTGCTTCCCTATTCTCAAAGCTCTCACAGACACTACTTTACAAACAGGCTTCCTCTAGCTACTTTTACCAACTAGGCCTCGCCCTCCACACACAGCAGCACTCCCTCCACTTGATTCTCCTGGCTAGGCCTCAGCCTGACTTCATAGTAACACTTACTTTTCTTATTTCTCCTGACTACGCCTCTTAAAACACACAAAAAAACCCCACACTTGCCGCACCCCCCCCCCAAACACCCACTCTACATCCTGGTGCAGTTTGAGGGGGGGGGCACGGATGATGGGACTTCCTGTACCTTCAATAACTTCCTAAGACCTCTGTGACCCTCAATCAATAACCAATACACACCCAACTGCCCACGCAGAGCCCCCATTACCTCCTGCACTTTGGAGGAGGGTACACCACGCATGATGGGACTTGCAGTGCTTTCACTACTTCCATAATACCATGTCAACGCCTTATGATGAAGGAGCAAGACCAAACTTGGCAGACAGAGCCTCCATGACCCACTCTACATCCTGGTGCTGTTTGGAGGAGGGTGGGCCACAGATGATGGGACTTGCAATACCTTCAGTAATTTCATGATCACACTGCAACTCCCAATACTGATGAACCAAGGCCAAACTTGGCAGGCAGACCCTCCATGACCCACCCTGAGTCCTGGTGCTGTTTGGAGGTGGGTGGACCACGGATGATGGGACTTGCAGTACCTTCAGTAATTTCATGATCCCACTGCAACTCCCAATAATGATGGATCAAGGCCAAACTTGGCAGACAGACCCTCCATGACCCACCCTGAGTCCTGGTGCTGTTTGGAGGTGGTGGACCACGGATGATGGGACTTGCAGTACCTTCAGTAATTTCATGATCCCACTGCAACTCCCAATAATGATGGATCAAGGCCAAACTTGGCAGACAGACCCTCCATGACCCAATCTGAGTCCTGGTGCTGTTTGGAGGTGGGTGGACCATGGATGATGGGACCTGCAGTACCTTCAGTGATTTCATGATCCCACTGTGAGCCACTTAAATAACTGCTAAATACCAACTACTACGTTTCTCAAAACACCCGGGCACCGCCGGGTGCCCAAGCTAGTAAATAAATAAATATAAGGAAAGCTAAAACTCAAAATGAGCTAAGACCAGCTAGACAACCCCGATATACCCCGATACATTTGAGCAAAAAGAATGACAAAGGAGCCAGTGAAGACTGTGCAACATGGATGGCAAAATGCTAATATATTAAAATAAAAAGGCAGGATTATGCAATACATATTTTGCTTCAATATTTCTCCCCCAAAAGAGAACTGCATACTTCCATAGAGCAGCAGACATTTTAGCCAGGCATCTGAATTGCAAATCCAAGATTGATAGGGAGCTGGCCACGAATCACCTAGCTATCTTAAACAAGTTCAAATCTGCAGGGCCAGACTAATGGACGGAGCTTGCTGATGTGCTCACTGAATCTCTTGCTATCATTTCTGAGAAATCCCGGAGAGCAGATGAGGTGCCAGACGATTGGAGAAGAGAAACATTGTCCCTCTCTTCAAATATAGGCAACAAACAAAATCCAGGAAAATTGAGACTTGTCAGTATAACTGCAATAACAGGAAACAAAATTAGAACATATGTTGTGGTTGCACCTGAATGCGAGGCTGAAAGAGTGGAGTCTGGGGCCAGGAATGTGAAACGGGTTACTCGTCAGCAGGAGTCTGATGAGGAGCATGAGAAGAAAAGGATAAGGCAAATACTTAATGAATCCTGTGATGAAGATACCTTTCCGGGGTTTTCTGGGGATGATGGGTCTGGTGGTGAGGGGAAGTCCATGGGTGATGAAGATGATGGTTCACTGAGCTCAGATGATATGGACTGGACTAAAGTACAGCAAATTCGTGATGTCTGTGAAGAACCAACTAGCAGCGACTCGTTTGTGAGGTTTACTAGGGATGGGAATTGGTCTGAGGATGATCAATATCCATGCTGGGGCGATGTAAGTCGTGGCAGGAGAAGAAAAGATTGGCATGAGAGACAAAGGGCAGCATGTGAAGCTGTAGTGGCAGCTGAAATGGTTGATGATGAGGCGTTAGCTCAATCAAGTTCTGAGGAAGATTTGTGAATAAGAGGGATTGGAAAATAAACCATTCCCTTGCAACTGGCAAAGTGTTGCTTTGTTGCCCATATCTTGTCTTGCCTTGCAGCGTTCCTGTGGACTGATTCTTGGACGTGAGTTTGGACCTAGGACTTCTTCATTGGCTTGGGTATTGTATCTGCTGGGGGTTCGCATCTTGCACCAAGATTACTTCCTGTGTGTTAGTTGCTACTGCCGCTGTTCCTGCTCTTCTGTTGCGACTTTGGACCGGTTTAAACTACTCCGCTTTGCTGCCTCCCCCTCTGGACTGACTACGGACCGTGTTGAAGCTTCTTCGCTGCCTGGCTCTTCCCCTTGGATGACGTCATCGGCTTTCAGATGACGCTTGCTTTTTCCTTTTGTGTTTTCTCTTATCGTGCATTTTGTGGAGATTTAATCCGGGTTTTCTGTTTAAGACTCTTTTTTGCTCAGTAGGTTTGCATTCTGTGTTATTGTTACGTTCACACTGAAGTTCAAGTGCTTTGGGGGTCTATTGCCCATTTTTGGTGTTTGTTGGACTTTACAAATAAACTTTACTTTTACTTATACTGGGCTTGGCTCCTTTAAGGCTATCTGGTTGCGACAACAGATTATACAGGAGTCTGTCTGCAAGTATCTTGATGACAACGAGCGGTCAGTAGGAGCCAACATGTGTTTGTCAAGAACAAATTCTGCCAAACTTTTTTGATGAGGTTACTGGCCCCTCGGCTATGGAACACCCTTCCTAGGGAGATCAGATCACCATCTTCACTACTAACATTTCGGGGGGAAATTAAGACATGGCTATTTGAGCAAGCATTTGCAAATATTGAGTACCGGACATAAGAAACGGAACAACTACACGATGGGATTGGACAATGTTTTAATGAGTATTTATTGAATTATGTTTTATTGTTGCTGTAATGATTTTATTGATGTTAATGTTTTTATATTGTACTTGCTTTTTATGGCAATGAATTTTTCCCTGTAAACCGCCTCGAGTCGCCACAAGGCTGAGAGGGGCGGTATACAAATATAGTAAGTAAATAAATAAATAGAGTAGTAGACAATGCAATGAGGCCCCTTCCCGCTGTAAGATTCTATGACTTACGAAATGTGAGATTCAACAATTATAAAACCAGAGAAAAATAGATTTTTCCCATCACATTGGCATCAGCATATGGATGCTTGAGAGTAGACTAAGGACCTCTTGCAACTGTGATATTCTGAGTCACAACTAAACATTAGCAAAAGAATATGAGAGTACAAAGAGAACCTGTACACTGCTAGGTAAGATCTAAAACAGTGGGTGGCCAGTTTGCCATCACAATCAATAGTATGACCTCATGTCCTTTAGGTGGTCTTGCAAGACATTTCTTTTTCAGCAGGCTTTCGACCTATAAGACACTTTCAGCACTCAGTTTGTCTGCTACCTGCTGTGGATATTGTATTATGTTGTGTGCTGTACTGCGTACAGCATACTGTGTTTTTAACCTTTGATATTTTAGAGTATGTAACTGTGTTTTAGTTGTGTTTTTATTGTATCTCGTCTTGTTGTGAGCCACCCCGAGCCTCCCGGGAGTGGCGGCCTAGAAATTTGAGAAATAAATAAATAAACTCTTATGATACAGAGATACTCGTAGGAACATGTCAGCAAGCGAGAGTCCAAAAGTGGCAGGTTAAAACCCGTGCCTCGACCCGTGCCCCTCCACGCTGATTCGAGCTTGCGTGGAGGGGTTACGAGGCCCTCTGTTGAATATAGTCAACTGCTCCCTTGAGCAAGGAGCTTTTCCAGAGGAGTTAAAAGAGGCGGTGGTTAGTCCATTGCTGAAGAAGCCCGGGTTAGATCCGCGGCTCCTCCAATTACCGCCCAGTGTCCAATTTACCGTACCTGGGCAAGGTAATTGAGAGGGCAGCAATGGACCAGCTGCAGACATTCCTGGATGATGCAACCTGGCTTGACCCCTTCCAGTCCGGCTTCCGTTCAGGCCATGGGACAGAGACCGTCCTGGTCTCCATCACAGACCTACTCCGTTGCCACTTGGATCGAGGCGGATCGGCGCTGCTCGTGTTATTGGACCTCACGGCAGCGTTTGATATTGTCGATTACCAACTTTTGTGTACCCGATAATTTCCATCTCTGCCTAGAAGCCGTAGCTGGATGGCTGCGAGCCAGTAAGTTGAAGGTGAACCCGACGAAGACGGAGATCTTGTGGCTGGGCCGCCCGGAGGGGTAGAGACCCAGTTGCCGACGTTTGATGGTGTGGCACTTCGCCCACAGCCCCTAGTTAAGAGCCTTGGGGTCCAGCTAGACACCCAACTGTCGATGGAAGCGCAGATTGCCTGCGCTTGCAAGACAGCGTTCTACCATCTGCGGCAGGCGAAACGTCTGGCTCCTTACCTCTCCCGCTGCGACTGGCCACGGTGATACAAGCCACGGTCATCTCGAGGATTGATTACTGTAATGAGCTGTACATTGGCCTACCCTTGTCGGCGATCCGGAAACTTAAGCTGGTGCAGAACGCAGCAGCGCTCCTGCTGTCGGGAGCCCCAAGATCTGCGCATGTGACCCCACTCCTGCGTGCACTGCACTGGCTTCCCATCGAATTCGGGTCTCCTTCAAGGTGTTAGTTCTAACTTTCAAGGCCTTATATGGTTTGGGGCCAGTGTACTTGAGGGAGCGTCTTACCCCATACAAACCCAGAAGATCACTGCGCTCAGAGGGGCTTAATCTACTAGAGGTCCCTAGTATTAAGATCTGTAGGCTGTCGAGAACACGGCAGAGAGCATTTACAGTGGCCGCTCCGACCCTCTGGACTTCTCTGCCGGAGGAGATACGAGCACTACGGGGTTTGTTGGCCTTCCGCAAGTCTGTGAAGACTTGGCTATATAGGCAGGCATTTGGTCCCAACTGATGCCTCCTTAGTTGCCAGCTGCCAACATACCGTCCTGCCATGTATTGCCTCTGCGTATTATTGCTTGCCGGGATCATTTGTGGGGAGGGGGCTTTTGGGTATACGTCTTTTATCTGTTTATTGATGTTTTATTGATTTTATGCTGTAAACCGCTCTGGGCTCCAGAGAGAGCGGTCTACCAAATCGAATTTATAAATAAATAAAATAAATAAATAAAACCTGATACCGGATGAGAAATTCCTCTCTGAGCACAAAGAAGACTGGGTGACTTGGAAGGCGCTGAACAGATCGCACTCTGGCACCACGAAATGCAGACCCAAACTTAAGAAATAGGGCTAGAAAGTAGAGTCCGCAACATGTGAGTGTGGAGAAGAGCAAACCACAGACCACCTGTGAGTCCTGCCACATGCACAATGGAGGACCTTCTTACAGTGACACCAGAGGCACTCCAAGTAGCCAGCTTCTAGTCAAAGAAAATCTAGTGTACAATAATGCCAAGTTTTTAACTTTGTATTCTTTTAAAAATACATTATAACTGTACCCTCAATATGCTTCTGATACGATAAATAAATGCACTCTTGAATCAAGTACACATACAACAAACATGCACTTAGAAAAAAATAGCAGCCATGAATATGAAACATACACCCTTCCAGATACACATATAAGCCATCCATAGAATGTATATGCTGCATGCATAATGAAACTCACCACCACATATTTTAGTGCATGTACGAAGCAGAAACTTACATTTTCAAAAAGGACTTGATATAAAAATGGGACTGCATATCCGTGACTACCTCTAATACAGCAACAGCCACTGATTTTGCTATATTGCAGTCATTACCTTTCCATGTGTGACACAGCTGTGTACAGTGCATGTGGTTTATCTGTGGCGGCTGACAACTCATTACACAGTAACTGGTAGGTGTCACCACAGCCCTGGGACCCTGAGACTGGCACAAATCCTATGCTGGCAGGGGCTTCTGTACCCCTACAGCTACAGCTGTCACTTTGCATCATGCTGTCCATTTGCATCCATTTACTGAACAGCCCTGCCGTGCAGAGCAAGGCACTCAGTTGGGCTTTAACAGAGACAGGAGACATAGACAGATGGGTAGACATCAGCCACAGGGAAAGCAAGTCCTACAACATATTCATTACCAAGGGTAAGATGTTCTTCTGGCATATCACCTGGCATCAATTCTAGATGCCGAAGGGCGAGCCAGAAGGTTAAATAATTCAGCCGCTTTAAATATAAGATGGCAAGGAAGAAAGATATAGCTAGTAGAGACATGAGGAAGAAAGCTGAATATTCCCTGCACTCCGCATATTGTTCAAATGCAACACATGTGTCCAAATCAGACTTACTTTTCACTACAAACATGATAGCTTCTCCGTCCCATCCCTCATGTTATAGGAATGCACACCCCTTTGGCATCCCCATAGTGAAATGAGGTGGGATGTAAATCAAGTTGGATTGATTGACTGACGTGCTTGTTTACTAGAAATCTCCATATCCAAGACAGTAATTAGCAACCCAAATTTGGAACAAAATTCAATAGAAAGGACTAAACTGCATCACCGCAAACTGTCACAGCAGACAAGAAGAACCATCTATTTTTCAAATTAGCATAAAGGAATAGAGACACATCAATGTGAAATCTGATCATTTAGAAAAGGCAGAAGAACTAGAAAATACCAGAAAAGTCTAAGAAAGGAAGTATTGGTGGCCGAGTGCTGCATTTGCAGGTTTTGAAGGATGCCTTCATGCCACAGCAATTAATCTGCACTGAAACTGATGGCTGGTATGTAAACACAGAGGAGGAATCAATCTGGGCCTGCATGATAATGCAGATGTGAAAGCCCCAATATTATTTCAGAGTCAAAGAAACATTAGCAATCCCTTGATGTGCTGATTGTCGCACAGAGAGCACAATAAATGAACAATGGAGATACCTTTTCCCCACGCTGTTCACAGAGCTGGCCACGTTCCGAGCTGGGAGAGTTTTTCTCCTTGACAGCTTCTTGGTGCTGCTGCTGTCATTGCCGCTGTCATCGTCTTTCTTTGGTGTGCTCCCTCCTTTGCTGTTGAGGTCCCTTAACACATTATAATTAATTTTACTCGAGATCTTCTTCTGTTCCAACATTTTTTCAATCGCCTCTCCTGCTGTGCTGGCCTGGATCAGCTCCCGTTTCTTTGCAGACTTCTTTGGCTTAATTGAAACATAAAGAACCACAGTGTTATGGGTGATCAGAACTATTCAATCAATGCAATACTGAACGGTGAGCTACAGTTTAATCATCATCATCCAGACAGGAATGGGTCATGAGAATGATTGATAGGCAGCACAGTTACATTGGTGCAGGAAGTCATTTTGTGCCTCGCCATGGTTTAAACAGGATGTTGCAGGGCTCCCACTGCAAAAGACTTCTGAAGAACCAGTGTTGTAAAACAGTGTTTCCCAACCTTTTTTGAGCCTCAGCACACTTTTAACATTAAAAAAATCCGAGGACACACCAACAACCAAAATGACACAAAATGACACTCTAACACAGTAAAGAACGACTGGGGGATGGTGGCCTGCTGGGAATGCCAAAGGAGGGGGAAGAGCCAGGCCATGCCCCGCCCCCTCCCCCGACTTCAGCTCTCCCACAGCTTCTCCAGCCTTGAGGGGGCAGTGCCAAGCCAGTGGTGGCAGAGCCTGCACAATGCTGGCTTGGCACTGTCCCCTCAAGGCTGAAGAAGCTGTGGGAGAGCTGAAGCCAGGGAGAATGGGGCGTCCCCTCAAGCCAGGCCACGCCATGCCATGCCCCTCCCCCGGCTTCAGCTCTCCCACAGCTTCCCCAGCCTTGAGGGGGCAGTGCGAGCGAGGGGCGGGAGTCATGGCGGATTGGAGGCTGGCTGGGGAAATGGCCGAAGGAGGCGGCGCCCAGCCCCTTTTTCCTTTTTTTCACCGCCGCCCGGCCCTTTCTCGTCCTCCCCCAAGCAGCAGGAGTTTGGCAGGAGGAGGGGGGAAGGAAAGGGGGGCAGAGAGCTTTTTTCGCGGCACAGCAGGAGGTCCGTCACGGTTGGGAAACACTGTTGTAAAAAGTCTTGAACTCACTGAAAAGCCAGCTAATGAGTAACAATTAAACATTATCTTTAAGAATTATGAATGGCAGTAGTTCCATGAATAACAAACAAAACGCCAGAAGGGCATTTCCAAAGGTTTCTAAAGTAATTTCTGTTCTCTACCATCTGATATTCCAATATAAGAACAAATAAATGAACTTATCTTTTCACTGAGGCCACTTCCACACAGCTGAATAAAACCCCACATTTTCTTCTTTGAACTGGAATATATAGCAGTGTGGACTCAGATAATCCCGTTCAAAGCAGATATTGTCGGATTTTCTGCCTTGATATTCTGGGTTATATGGCTGTGTGAAGGGCCCTGAATCATACTTTGTCCCAAGATGAGCAACCTAGATTATTTTTTGTCTACAGTCATTGACTACAATGAAATTGTTTAGGTGGGGATTTCACTTGTCATGCTAAAACCAATTCTGTATGGAATGGTGATAACATACGAGCCATCTTGCCTATAGAACATAAACCTTTCTAGTACATTGTAAAGCATTTACTTCCACTACAATGACCAGGATGATTATTACTCAGTTTTCTCTCCCCCCCCCCCCCCCCAATATAGCCTATAGTTTAGAGCAGTGTTTCCCAACCGGTGTGCCACAGCACACCAGTGTGCCGTGAGTGATCATCGGGTGTGCCATGGGAAATTGGAACCTCCAATACCCTTTCTTCCTTCTCCTGCAGAACACTTACTTTTTCTTCTCCACTCGGGCTCCCTTCTTCCCAGCCTCGCTCTGCTCTCTTTGCTCACGCTGCCGCTTCTGCAGGAGGGGAGAGGGGACCCGTGCGGGCAATACTGTGCAGACTCGCCCTAAGCGGCAGCATGAGTAGTGCGAGGCAAAGCGAGCAGAACGAGGCTGGGAAGAAGGGAGCCCGAGTGGAGAAGAAAAAGTGTTTGGCAGGAGGGGGAAGAAAGGGCGCGGAGGGGAAAGGGGAGGAAAAGGTCTCTGTCGAAAGCTGGCATGGGCAAACTTGGACCTTCCAGGTGTTTTGGGATCCAACTTCCACCATTCCTAGCAGCCTCAGGCCCTTTTCCTTTTCCCCTCTCAGCCATTTAAGCAGGAAAGGGCCTCAGGCTGTTAGGAATGGTGGGAGTTGAAGTCCAAAGCACCCAGAGGGCTGAAGTTTTCCCATGCCTGTTTTAGGGACCTTAAAGTGGTGAGCCTCCTTCCAACATTGTGATTCTCGATAGAAAACAAACAACAAAATAACATAACATTGTTTGAGTCCACAGTGCTCTCTGGGTGTAGGTGAACTACAATTTCCAAACTCAAGGTCAATTCCCAAGCAAACCCTTTCAGTACTTTCTGTTGGTAATGAGAGTTCAATATGCCAAGTTTGGTTCAATTCCGTTGTTGCAAGAGTTCAGGATGCTCTTTGATTGTGTGTTAACTATAAATCCCAGAAACTGTAACTCCCAAATGCCAAGGTCTATTTTCCCCAAACTCCATTTGTGTTCACATTTGGGCATATTGAGTATTCATGCCAAGTTTGGTCCTGACCCAACATTGTTTGAGTCCACAGTGCTCTCTGGATATAGGTGAACTACAACTCCAAAACTCAAGGTCAATGCCCACCAAACTCTTATAGTTTTTTCTCTTGGTTATGGGAGTTCTGTGTGGGAAGTTTGATTCCATTCCATCATTGGTGGAGTTCAGAATGCTCTTTGATTGCGGGTGAACTATAACTCCCAGCTGTTGAGCAAGACCTTCGTGTGTGTCTTTCTGCCATTCCTGCCAGGATATCTATGTTCATCGAAACAGGCCCAGGTTTCACACTGAGTTTATAAATACATTTAAAAACATATTAACTATATGTATTACTGTGTCAGAGTGTCATTTTGAGTCATTTTGGTTGGTGGTGTGCCCCTGGATTTTGTAAATGTAAAAAATGTGCCGCGGCTCAAAAAAGGTTGAAAAACACTTTAGAGTACACATTCCCTTCATTGGGGTTCCACTTCTCACAAAGTATCTGATGATGTCACCTATGCAGATGTGTATTTGCCTTGAAATTATCTTTCTATCTATGGAGACCCCATGAGTTTCATAAGGTTTTTTAAAAGTATTCAAAAGTTTTAACAATGCCTTCCTCTGAAATAGAGCCTACAGCCCTAGTATTCCTGGCAATTTCCCATAAAAATACTAACCAGAGCTGCTCCTTCTTAGCTTCCAAGATCAGGTGGGATCTGGTACTCTTATACCTTCCAAAAAAGGGGACTGAGCAAAAATAATGAACTTTTTCCTAGCCTGAAGTCTAGATTGCTCTATGGGAAAGTGGGGGGGGGGGGGGTTCCACATAATCATAGTCTTGGAACAGACCACCAGGGCCATCTAGTACAACCTCCTGACATACCGGAAAACACAATCAAAGCATGAGAGCAAGGAGTACAACCAGATCTAAATGGGAGACTATCCCCGCCATAGTCACACATGCACACAGCATTCACAGCCTCAGAAGCTGATGAGAAAGGAGCACAAGAAGATGGGAAAAGATGGTGCGCTGAGAAATCTGGACCACCTATAATGCCTGGCTTTCAGAACTTCGCGGAGAGAGCCACCTGGCACACAGCCGGCTCTGCTTATCAAGGGCAAGAGAAGGGAAGGAGAGGAGGCAAGGAGGAAGGTGGGCGAGTGAGAGAAACAATTGAAGTTGGTGGAAAAACCAAGATGAGGAGGAGCTGGGTGAAAGAATAGAGCAGTGTTGCCCAAACTTCCACTCCAATAATTCCTAATCAAAGGCCAAGGCAACTGTGTTGAAGGAGTTGAAGTCCAAAATACCTTGAGGACAAGAGTATGAGAACCACTGGGGGGAGAAGAACCAACCAAGGAAGAAGGACATTTGCAATGGGAAAGTTGGGGCCACTGCAACTGCTTGCATGACCTTCAATCACAATACCACAATTCCTTTTTATCTCTCTCTTTTGATGCTAAAGAGTGGTAATATTTTCAGCTGGAGCTACCATTCCCCACAGGGGAAGATTATGCAATCCCCATCTATAGTGAGGTCACTATATGTATTGAGGGTTTTGTATTTATTTTGTGGTTAAATGTGTGGTTTGTATTGTTACATTTGTATTGTATTAGATTGCTATATGCTAAACAGACTGCAAAGATTAACAGGGAATATTGAAGGGCACAGCCTCTGAGATGTTCGGTTGCTATGAGAACAGGAGGCGGAGCCTAACACTGGCTTTAGCAGGGGCAAGTTTTGAATTTCGTCAGTCAGGGAGCGGTTAGAGTTGCTGTGGTCTTTTCTGAGGGAAATAGAAAATGCTGGTTTTAAATACTGCAGAAAGGCAGTTAGGCTTAGAAAGCCTATAGGAACTGCTGTTTATAGGTTAGGCTGGGAAGCTAACCTAATATATAGGTTGGAAGCCTATTGAGGCAGAATATCTATAGCAGTGTTTCTCAACCTGTGGGTCGGGACCCCTGGGGGGGGGGGTCACGAGGGGATGTCAGAGGGGTCGTCAAAGACCATCAGAAAATACAGTATTTTCTGTTGTTCATGGGGATTCTGTGTGAGAAATTTGGCCCAATTTTATCATTGGTGGGGTTCAGAATGCTCTTTGATTGTAGGTGAACTATAAATTCCAGCAACTACAACTCCCAAATATCAAGTCTCTTTTTCCAAACTGTACCAGTGTTCATATTTGGACATATTGCCAAGTTTGGTCTAAATTCATCATTGTTTGAGTTCACAGTGCTCTCAGGATTTAGGAGAACTACAACTTCAAAACTCAAAGTCAATACCCGCCAAACCCTTCCAGCATTTTCTGTTGGTCATGGGAGTTCTGTGTGCCAAATTTGGTTCAATTCCATCATTGGTGAAGTTCAGAATGCTCTTTGATTGTAGGTGAACTATAAATCCCAGCAACTACAACTCCCAAGAACATAATCACTCCCGAAAAAAATATTCAAATGTGGGCACATCGGGTATTTGTGCCAAATTTGGTCCAGTGAGTGAAAATACATCTGGCATATCAGATATTTACATTACTGTTCATAACAGTGGCAAAATTTAGTTATGAAGTAGCAATGAACATAATTTTATCATGAGGAACTGTATTAAGGGGTCACCACATAAGGAAGGTTGAGAACCACTGATCTATAGAATTGTTGATACCGTAACCACCTAAGCTCTGAATACTTTGAAACCTCCACGCTGTTGTTCAAAATAAACTGTTGAAGTTCTTCCTTACAAATCTCTCTGTGACATCATTTCAAAACACAAGCCTCAAAATAAACCCCTCACATAGGGTAGCCAGGATTGTTATGGTGGCAGCTTGATTGAGAAAAAGATCCTCAAGTGAAGACGCTAGCTGTAGGCGGCGATTCTTTACACCATCCATTTACCTATTATGAGTGCACTGTCAGTTCCATGAGACTGTGTTCCCTTATTTTTACAGCCTAGATGTCCCAAACAAAGGGGAATGATTCCAGTTGGCATAGCGATATGGTGGAAGAAAAGTAAAGAGACACATATTCTTTCTAAGAATACAACCCCATTCCTCCTCTCAATCAGAGTATGTGTGTGTGTGTTTGTTTCTGGGGGTGGGGTGCTTATTGCCGCTGATCAGCATGGAACAGAATACTGAGCCAGCATTCCAGTAACTGCTGCAACAGTAAGCTCAAGGGATAGAGACACAGTTTAAGCAAAAGTACAGAGCTGTGTTCAAGACTTCCCAGGGGAATTTCTGCTCTACGGATCAGTGAAGGCAGCCAACTAGAATACATGGTATTGTCAATCTGCCAGTAAATGGACTTAGCTTAATATGTGCCCCAGCGAAAGGATCCCTGCTACTCAAAGCAAGAACAAGGTCAGAATGACAACACCACTTGAAAGTAAAGCAAAACAAAGGCAGCATACAGTCTTATTTTGACCCAGGCTTCTGGTTCATTCCTCTCAGTATTGACTATAACAGCCTTCCTAAAACAGCCTGCAGACTAGGACCTCCACCGTACCCAGGCAGCAAACGGCCCCAGTTCAAGGACTGACAGTAATTCTCCAGGGTTTCTGAAGAGTCTTTTCTAGATCCAACAGGAGATATCAGGGGTGAAACTTTGGATCCTTTGCTCTGTCACATAATTCTTTATCTTTCCCACTATAAAACTAAAACCGAGAAAACCAGAACACTAAGTTTTTGTGGCAATCATAATGAAAAAAGCATGAGTTCAAGATTCTTCAGAAATCAAATATCCTATAAATATTTGCTCCTGGAATGTTTCTGGTTGGAAAGACCCTCTCGGGAGCGATTTTAAGAGCTTCTTAGCAGGCTTTCAGATCATCGCTTTACAAGAAACCTGGATTGCCGAAAACAAAAACCCAATATGCATCCCGGGTTTTCTTAGTTGGTGGGTCCCGGGCCAAAAAAGTGGGAATCGAGGGAGAGCCTCAGGGGCCTCTGTCTTCTGCTTAAGGAGGATATTTCGGCCGGAGAAAACTTGTATAGGGATGATAATATTCACCACTACCTAGTGGTCAGAACTCTACTGAGGGGCTTGAGTTAATTATCATCAATGCGTATATACCCCCTAAACTCCCTATTACAATCTGGTACAATGGCTACAATTGGAAATCCTGTTAGAAGACCTTTCCTTACTATATAAGGATGCTACTGTTATCCTCTTGGGCGATTTTAACGCTAAGCTTGGTCCCTCCTTACATTCCTTTATTCAAAAGGAAGGTCTTCCAGACTGGTTTGCGACTTCCCACCCCCACTGGTTTTCTAGGGACCAGAAGTCAAACAAGGCCGGTGCTTCATTAGTTTCCTTAATCTGTAAAAACAACCTGAGACTATTGGGTGGTTCGAATGTCTTATCTCCTTATCCCTTCACTTTTCACGCTAATCTTCACAGCAGTTCCTTGATTTCATCTGCGTATCCTCCGATAAAGTAAATCTTTTTCTCATCATAAAGTGCACACTATGGAGGACTCTGACCACCAACCGGTCAGTACTCAGTTAGCAATCTTGCCTTCTTGTATTCCTCCAAAGGATTTAGGCCCGCTATCGCAGGCAAGGCAACGCTCTGTAAAACAAACGTCTGGCATGGCCCTGTGTCAACCTAGACAATATCCAAAAATCTATCGACTCTGACGATTTTACAAAATGGGCCATAACCATTAAAACTCCTTCCCAGGACTGGCCTGCAATAGACAGAGCATTCGCCAACATCTGTGGCAAACTTAAAGAACTTATGTCTACCAAAATCATACGTAGGGATAATAAGGGTTCTTCTGTTCTGTGGTTTGATAGGGAATGTCATAAGGTTAAAAAACAGCTCAAGGCTGCTATAAGACTAATGAAAAGGAATACAGCCCACATTTCCACGCCAACATGCTGCTGCTAAGGCGAAATTATAAAAAACTAATTAGACTGAAAAAGAACAATTACAATGAACAATTATGGAAAGGATTGGAGCTTGCAGCGGCTGGTAAAAATTCAGTGCTTTTTTGGCATAAGGTTGTGGGCGTCCTAAAAGAAAGGAAGGCTGATTTTGATAACCCAATCCCAGCAAATGTGTGGGAAGAGTATTATGGGCAGCTGTTCTCCTCCCATAACTTACCTTTCTAGGCATTCCACCCAGGATTTGGATGGGTTGACTAATTTACCTCTCTGGCCCCGGTCACGGAACAAGAAATTCTAAATATTATTACTTCTCTGAAACGTAACAAGGCCCGGAGATGACTATCTGCCTTCGGAATTGTTTATAGCCTACAAGGCCTGGTGGGCCCCTGTTTTAGCTGGTTTATTTTCATATATAAATGATACAGGATATATACCAAAGGGTTGGAATATGGCGATCATTATCCCCATTCACAAAAAAGGAGACAAGAAAAATCCCGCCAACTACAGACCTATCAGTTTATTGAATATTGTGGCCAAAATGTATGCAAAGTATCTTCTATGTAGACTGGAGGAGTGGGTAACTGAAAATGGAATCTTGGTGGAAGAGCAGTCTGGCTTTAGACACAATAGATCGACAATGAGCTCTAGAAGGAGGCAACTGTCTGTCAGAATAAGAAGCACGAGTCTTTTTACCGAACCCACTCAGAAAGACACTTTCAGATGCAGTACTTAATCATGACTGTGCATTATAGCTTGGAGAAAAGGAATTTAAGAGGGGACGTTGAAATATATGAAAAGATGTCATATTGAGGAGGAGGTAGACTGTCTGCTGATCTGGAGACTAGAAAATGGAGCAAGAATTCAAACGGCAGAACAAGAGATTCCACCTGAATGTTTTTAAGAACCTCCTGACAGTAAGAGTTGTTTAGTAATGGAATATGAAGCTTTAAAGTGTGTTGGGGGCCTTTTTTTAGCATTTTTAAACAGACTGGATGGCCATCTGTTCTGGCACAGGACCGGGTCGTTGCGTAGCTGGTTGGGAGTCAGCTGCATTAAAATCACTACTGGCCAAAAGGTCATGAGTTCTAAGCCAGTCCAGGTCAGAGTAAGCTCCTGACCATTTGTCTAACTTGCTGTCGACCGTTGCATCCCGAAAGACAGTTCCATCTGTCAAGTAGGAAATTTAGGTACCGCTTATGCGGGGAGGCTAATTCAACTAATTTTTTTTAATATACTTCACATTTATGTTTATTGTATGTTGTATGTTCTTTTACTATATGCTGTATGTTATATTGTATGTTTGTGATCCGCCCCGAGCCTGCAGGGAGGAGCGGAATACAAGACCGAATAAATAAATAAATAAATAAATGTATAGACCGCCACTCCCCAAAGGCTCGGAGCGGTTTACAAAGTATATGCCATAAATGTATTATTTATTTATTTATATCATTTATATTCCGCCCTTCTCACCCCGCAGGGGACTCAGGGCGGAACACAATGCACATATACAGGCAAACATTCAATGCCCTTTGACACACCATGTAAGACAAGACACTCAGAGGCAATTTAACATTTAAGCTTCTGGCCACCAGGGGGAGCCGTCGTACTCCTTCACTCTCTTTACACACTTCCTGGAGAAGTATGGCCTCATAAATTAGTCACATTAGCCTCCCCACAACGTGGTACCGAAATTTCCTACTTGACAGATGGAACTGTCTTTCGGGGTCCAGCAGTGTACAAAAGAATAAGAAAGTACTCCATTGGTGTCATAAGTGGATGGTGAAGCGACAGCTCCCCCGATGGTCGGAATTCAAGGCATACCCTCATGAAGCTGGAAAGTTAAACAGCCTCTGTGTGTCTGTCTATATATGCTGTGTGTCTGTGGCACTGAATGTTTGCCATGTATATGTGCATTGTGATCTGCCCTGACTCCCCCGCGGAGTGAGAAGTGCAGAATATAAATCAGTGGTTCCCAAACTTTTTTGGCCTACCGCCCCCTTTCCAGATAATTTTTTACTCAGCGCCCTCCTAGAAATTATTTTTTTTTAAAAAATTGAATAGCAATTAAACAGAAACATATATGTATTAATGCAGTGATTCTCGACCTTTCTAATGCCGTGACCCTTAAATAAAGTTCCGCATGTTGTGGTGACCCCCAACCATATTTTCATTGCTACTTCATAAATAATATTGCTACTCTTAGGAATTACAATGCAAATATCTAATATGCAGGATGTATTTTCATTGTTGCAAATTGAACATAATTAAAGCATAGTGATTAAGAACAAAAACAATATGTTTGGGGGAGTATGGACAACGGATGATGGGATTTGCAGTACTTTCGACCAATTCAGCTCGGACTTCCACAGCCGAGACCCCATGAATGACAGATCTGGACCAAACTTGCCACACAGAACCCCCATGACCAACAGAAAATATGGGAGAAGGTTGGGAGGAATTGACAGTGATTTATGGGAGATGTAGTTCACCTACATTTGGAGAGCACTCTGAACCCAAACAACCATGGATCTGGACCAAATTTGGCACAAATACTCAATATGCCCAAATTTGAACACTGGTGAAGTTTTGAGAAAATACCCCTTCTCATTTGGGAGTTGTAGCTGCTGGGATTTATAGTTCACCTACAATCAAAGAGCATTTTGAACTCCACCAACAATGGAATTGAGCCAAACTTGGCACACAAACTCCCATGACCAACAGAAAATACTGGAGGGCTTTAGAAGGAATTCACAGTGATTTAGGGGAGATGTAGTTCACCTACATTTGGAGAGCACTCTGAACCCAAACAACCATGGCTTTGGATGAAACTTGTCACAAATACTCAATATGGCCAAATTTGAACACTGGTGGAGTTTTGAGAAAATAGCCCTTCTCATTTGGGAGTTGTAGTTACTGGGATTTATAGTTCACCTACTCCAGCAGCAATAGAATTGAGCCAAACTTGGCACATAAACTCCCATGACCAACAGAAAATATTGGAGAAGGTTGGGAGGAATTGACAGTGATTTATGGGAGATGTAGTTCACCTACTTCGGGCCACCTGCTTCACACCACCGCCCACCAGGGGGCGGTACCACCCACTTTGGGAACCACTGATATAAATGCTATAAATAAATAAATCTGTAAAATAATGCTTTGACTGTGTGTTCTTGCAAGGCAGGGGGTTGGACTGGATAACCCCTGTGGTCTTTTCTAATTATTTGATTTTATGATTCTATATGTATGTTCCAAGAAAACCATATTTCGGCATCCCTCCAGGCTCTCTGCTTACAAGAGGCCCACAGATCTCAAAGATTTCTCTTCTGTGTGACTCTTGAGTTCCTCAGCTCAGAAAGCTCAAAAATGGCTTCTTGGCATATCTAAAATATAAGTCTGAATTTTAACTGTTCATGATTTGTATCTAATTGCATGTTGGCAAGCTGGCATATCACCATCATCTTCTGGATCAGTAGGTTGATGAATCCGGCAAAGACGGAGATCTTGTGGTCTACGGGTGGTGTAGATGTCCAGCTTCCGACCCTGGACGGTTTGGCGCTATGCCCATCGCCTTCCGTTAAGAGCCTGGGGGTCCATCTGGACTCCCAGCTGACCATGGAGGCCCAGGTCTCCGCAGTCAGCAAGGTTGCTTTTTTCCGACAGGCTCGGAGGCTGGCCCCTATATCTCCCGAATGACCTGGCGCACGGTGATCCAAGCTACGGTCATCTCAGGCTGGATTACTGTAACGCGCTACGTTGGCCTTCCTTTCTGAGCTCAAGCTGGTGCAGAACACTGCCGCCCGGCTCCTGGCCAGCAGGCCCATCACCTGTTTTGCAGGATCTGCACTGGCTCCCAATCCCGAGCACCGGATCTCCTTCAAGGTGTTGGTTCTTACCTTTAAGGCCTTGCATGGCCTGGGGCCAGCCTTGAGGGACCGACTCACCCCACACTGTCCCCCGAGATCACTACGCTCCGAGGATGCTAATTTGTTAGAGATACCCTCGGCAAAATCGGCTAAACTGACATCTACTCGCCGGAGGGCGTTCTCCGTTATAGCTCCTACGCTGTGGAACGCCCTCCTGGCTGGAACGCGGGCTATAAAGGACCTGCTCCCGTTTAGACGCGCCTGCAAAACTTATTTGTTTAAGCAGGCCTTCGGTGAGTAGGTCCTGCCCATGTTCCGCTTTAGCCACTGTCCTGGGGTGTCACGCTGTCTAATTTCTGAACTGTACCTGGGGTTTGTATTTTTGCTGTTTTAACTGTTTAATTGTCTTAGATGTTTTATCGCATTGCTTGTGTGTAGTTGTACCTTCGGTTCCTGTGAGCCGCCGCGAGCCTCAGGGAGTTGGCGGCATAGAAACCCGAATAATAAATAAATAAATAAATAAATCATCCTCGTCATCGTCATCATCATCTCCAGTTTTCTCTCCCCCAAATCTCTCTGTGATATGTGTTATCATGTAGATAGGAGGCCTAAGTTTTGCAGTCCCCAAAGATGCCCCCCACATATATATACAATTTCACTGAGGTCTCCTATAACTCTAAATTTCCAGGATGCTTTTGGCATCAAAATCACATCAAAAATCCCCCAAGAATATGAAAATATATAAACATGACCCCACAAGGAAACCCAGGACACTGTACTACCCTTACCCCCTTCTGTTTAATTCTGTGGCGTTTCAAAATGGTGACATGAAGGGATGTGACTTATTTTATTTATTATTATTTATTTCAGGCTTTTATATCCCGTCCTATCTTAACCTCTGCAGAGGAACTCAGGACGAGTAACAAATCAGCACCCCATGGTACCATTTACTCCCTATTGCCATTTTGACAAAGTCTTCACAGAAAATACCTCAATCTTCTTCTGAAATACCTCTCAAAATGACATGAAGTGAAGATACATGTCTTCTAGTTGGCAATTAGATAATGGCTAGAGAAGAAAACTGAGATCGCTGGCCTTGGCATGGAGCCTGTTGAGTTGGCTCAGAGGAGACAAATTTCTCCCCGATCCCTCAGGCTCATCCCAAAGTAGAACAAGGGATTGTTTTTCTATATATATTTATTTTCAGTTATTCCTGGCTGACTGCATAAAGCATTATTATGAGCTCTTACTCAACAGCCAACTTGAATTAATGTTCCAGGTGTGTGGCTGCCATCAAAAGAAGAGATCTGCATCTCTTTTTTCCCAGTAACATCTTGTGTTACAAAATGAGGGATGCAACTTCAGCTCCAAGGTGCAAAAAATATTGCTGTTGTTCTTATTGTTATTACTATTATAATTTTAGTAATTAATATCCTTTCTTTTTTCTGGGACTAAATGATAACAAATATAAATAGGATGAAACATGTACAATTATATTCACTAAAAATTATAAATGTTGTTTTAAAATGTCATTTTGCAACCTTCTTAGTAGAAAAATGTGGGAAATTAATTAATTGATATTTACTGTGCAGTGAAACACTCAATAGAATTAAAACATCCACTAAAAGACAAAGGATAAAAACCAACCAAACAGTGCATCATTAAAAGCCCATTGCAGTCCATTTCCGAAAGCTGTCAGAACAGAAAAATGTTCACTTGGAAGCAACAGGACTGTGTTTTGCTGGAAATAAGAGCCAATCAGACAATGTGGGGACAAGGAAACTCACAATATGAGTGTGTCATGATTGGAAAGAATTGGGGTGGAAAATGAGTACGCATATTTTCAATTATCTTAACCTATATTTTAGTTAGTTTTTTTAAAGTTATCAAAAGGTATTCCATTTTAAAGGGTTCTTTTAATTTTTTGTATTGCTTGGAATGTTATTTTACCTGTTGTGAATTGCTCTAGGACAGTGTTTTTCAACCTTTTTTGAGCCACGGCACATTTTTTACATTTACAAAATCCTGGGGCACACCACCAACGAAAATAACACTCTAACACAGTGATACATATAGTTGATGTGTTTTTAAATGTATTTATACACTCAGTGTGAAACCTGGGGCTGTTTCGATGAACATAACATAGATATCCTGGCAGGAATGGCAGAAAGACACACACGAAGGTCTTGCTCAACAGCTGTCAATCTCTCTCTGTGTTCCTTTGCATCAATAAGGAAGAAAGGAAGGGAAGAGAGAAGGAAGAATGGAACCAAAGAGCAAAGAAAGGGAGGAAAGAAACAGATAGAGAAGGAAGAAAGAAAAAGGGAATGAAGAAGGAAAAGAAAAAGAGGGAAGGAAGGAAAGAGGGAAGGAAGGAGAGAAAGAGGGGGGGAAGGTTGGCCACAGCAACGCGTGGCGGGTACAGCTAATAAATTTATGCAGCACATATATATACTGTATATATATGAATGGTGGGAGTTGTAGGCAGGGGCCCAAGTTGGCCCACGCCTGCCTTAAGTGTGCAAACCCTGTTAGTTTTCGGCCCCTGCTTGAAGGTGCCTCAACCCTGTGTCCCGAACGCCCCTTGACCCGCCTTGGCTGAGTGCGAGGGAATCACGGGAGTGGTAAATTGACACCACACTTAGCCTCCCCAAACTACAAATCCCGGGATTCCCCAGCCTTGAGACCTGGAAGACCAAGGGGTGCCTCACTGCATGAATGCTACCGTGTAGATCTGCCCCCAGGCAGCCGGGGGACCCATCCCAGGATCTGCTCTCTCTCCACGTGGCTCTTTCTGCCTGACACAGTCCCCGCCTTTCGGCTCAAACCCTTCCGAGGCCGAGGAAGGAGCGGAGGGGAGGAGATAGCCCAAGAAGGCAAGTGGTGAGTAGAGGCTGTGTTTGCGGGCTCAGGCAAGGGATCGAGCCCCGGCTAGGGCTTCCCGGTAGGACAGGAGGGCTCTCTCTCTCTCTCCTATCTCCAATTTCCCACAGCACACCTGATGATCGCTCACGGCACACTAGTGTGCCACAGCACACTGGTTGGGAAACACTGCTTTAGGATATCTGGGGGCTACACATTTTATATATTGCTGGGAACCCCCTTGATGGACTGTCATCTTGTTGTGGTGAGGGGGCTTGCATGTTCCAATGAACCTGCAGGCACAACGACTGGAGTCGTGCACTCCCAGGAGTGGCCACGGGGGGAGGTTACAGACCAAGCTCAGTACAAAGACCCAAAGACATCACTGGCAGAGGATGCGGAGGATAACATGGTACATGTTACAACGGCTGTGAAAGCGGAAGAAGGCTGCAACAGATTGAGAAGCCATGGCCGTCGTGTTTACCATGCCACTGTGGGACCTTATTCTGTGAAGATTGTGTATTGGTCAGTTGTGCACTGACCTCCACACATTTTTAAAAACTCACGCACAGGAGTCTTCCAAAACGAAATAAAAACAAACCAACAAAAGTCCCATGGCGATCGGCAAGGCCCTAGTCACAGACTGGCACATGGGCAGTGGATATGGACTCAGTCATTCTACCTCAAGGTCCGAGGCAGTTGAGTAGTTCGGCAGCTGTATGCCTTTTTAGCTGCAGCCCCTTTTAGGATCCACTCTGCTCACCCCATACCGGGAAGGGGTTAGAAAACCAAGGTTACAACATCTGTTATAGAACTCCAGTATGCTGATGACAATGTCATCTGTGCGCATTCAGAAGACTTACAAGCCACTCTAAACACCTTTTGCAGAAGCATACGAGAAGCTCAGCCTGTCATTGAACATCGAGAAAACCAAAGTGCTCTTCCAGCAGTCACCAGCCAATCCCTCTCCAATGCCAGAAATACAGCTTAATGGTGTAACATTAGAAAATGTTGACCATTTCCACTACCTTGGCAGCCACCTCTCCACCAAAGTCAACATTGACACTGAAATACAACACTGCTTGAGCTCTGCGAGTGCAACATTCTTCCAAATGAGCAGAGAGTGTTTGAGGACCGGGACATCCATAGGGATACCAAGGTGCTTGTTTATAAAGCTATTGTCCTCCCAACCCTGCTATACGCCTGCGAAACAGACGTCACAGGCAACTCCTGGAACAATTCCATCAGCGCTGCCTCCGAAAATCCTGCAAATCTCTTGGGAAGACAAGCGGACAAATGTCAGCATGCTGGAAGAATCAAAGACCACCAGTATTGAAGCGATGGTCCTCTACCAACAACTCCGCTGGACTGGTCATGTTGTCCGGATGCCTGACCACAGTCTCCCAAAGCAGTTGCTCTACTCCGAACTCAAGGACGGAAAACGGAAGGTTGGTGGGCAGGAAAAGAGATTTAAAAATGGGCTCAAAGCCAACCTTAAAAACTCTGACATTGACACTGGGTAACCCTGGCCCTCGAGCGCTCCAGCTGGAGGTCAGCTGTGACCAGCAGTGCTGTAGAATTTGAAGAGGCACGCATTGAGGGTGAAAGAGAGAAACGTGCCAATAGGAAGGCGCATCAAGCCAACCCCGACCGGGACCGCCTTCCACCTGGACAGCAATGCCCTTACTGCGGGAGAAGATGCAGACCAAGAATAGGGCTCCACAGTCACCTATGGACCCACCGCCAGTACACTGATCTTGGAGGACTATCATCCTCGGAGTACGAGGGATCGCCTAAGTAAGTAATATTGCTGGGAGGCAATATATACAATATTTAGATAAATAATGTAACTCTCATAACAACAACAACAACAACAGGACCCAGCATGCAATCCTAAGGTTAACTGACTGGCTTAGACATTTCTGCATAATTTTATTACTGCAAACTGCCAGTCCTGTTCACAGGGAAAGATTGTGTGAACGTTAGCCAAATTTTTGGATTACTGGAGCTATACTCCAAAAGCATAACTTCTACAAGTTGCATTTCTTATCTAAATCTGTCAACAGGTATTGAAGCACATGTCCACAGTTTAACTGTAACAGGGAATTCTGGCTTCATCCATCCCAGGATTTTCACACTAAAGCCAGCCCTTGTTAAAGGGAAGAAGAGGAAGGGATGAGCAAATATTCATAGTGTTTAGTTGTGGCTTCATAAACCATAGTTTATTAATATATAATAAAGTGAATGTGGACATAGCTGACACTTAGTGTGGCTGAGTAAAATTATTTTTTATGGGAAGAAAATGTGCAAAAAGTAAAATGAAGCACTTCCTAAAAACAATTCAAAATGTCACTTTTTAATGCTCATTCCCTGATGTTTACAGCTCCAAACAACTCTGGCAACATTTTTTAAAAAATTCTTTCAAGAATAGCCCTTTTGCTTAGTAAGAGTCACACTGTTACGGAGCTACATATGATGTGTTGCTGTTATTGCCAAAAGGAGAGCTATTTTGATGAGGACCGCACTCTTGAAGTTGTGGCATATGCTGGCTGTGAAAAGGCTTAGCAGAGAGTGTTTCCACCTGAATGCCAAGCGCAGCAAGCAGGTCAACCTGAATGTTTAACAGAGTGACATGCTCTTTTTTCTGCATTGCTACCACCCATTTATAAACTAATCACAGAAAAGCAAAGAACATCAAAAGAGTCATGCTGGATCAGATCAAAGGCCAACCTACTCTAGCATTCTGTTCACACAGTCGCTAACCAGTTGCCCATAGAAAGTACATCAGCAGTACATATACACAGCTACACCATCTGTCTTGTTATACAGCTGTCTTCATATATCACTTATATAGTTGCATATTGTATACCAGAGGTGGTCCAGTGTGGAAAACTGGGAGGCCAAATAAGCCACAGGTGATCTTGAAGGGACACATATACACCCACACACTTGTACTTGCTGCAACAATAACAACGATTTTAACCTCCAAATCAAACCAAGCCCTAAAGCAGTATTTTTCAACCTTTTTTGAGCCGCGGCACACTTTTTACATTTACAAAATCCTGGGGCACACCACAAACCAAACTGATACAAAATGACACTCTTAACACAGTAATACATATAGTTAATATGTTTTTAAATGTATTTATACACTCAGTGTGAAACCTGGGCCTGTTTTGATGAGCACAACATAGATATCCTGGCAGGAATGGCAGAAAGACACAAACTTCCCACACAGAACTCCCATAACTAAGAGAAAATACTATAAGAGTTTGGAAAATACTATAAGAGGTGAACTACAACTCCAAAACTTGACCTTGAGTTTGGAGTTGTAGTTCACCTATATCCAGAGAGCACTGTGGATTCAAACAATGTTGGATCAGGACCAAACTTGGCATGAATACTCAATATGCCCAAATGCAAACACAGATGGAGTTAAAGGAAAATAGACCTTGACATTTGGGAGTTAAAGTTTCTGGGATTTATAGTTAACACACAATCAAAGAGCATCCTGAACTCTTACAACAACGGAATTGAACCAAACTTGGCATATTGAACTCTTATTACCAACAGAAATTACTGAAAGGGTTTGCTTGGGAATTGACCTTGAGTTTGGAAGTTGTAGTTCACCTACACCCAGAGAGCACTGTGGACTCAAACAATGTTATGTTATGTTGTTGTTTGTTTTCTATCCAGAATCACAATGTTGGTTAATGCAGAACCAGGACCGAGCCTGGGCTAACCACTGAATATTTTAATCTAGTTTTAAATACTCTATTTTAATTGTGGAATTTGTTGTGTGTAAGTCACCGGAGCACTAACGTGGAGGGCGACTCAGAAATAATAAAGTCAGTCAGTCAGGCAGTCAGTCAGGGCTCACCAACCTAAAACAGGCATGGGAAAACTTCTTCCTCTGGGTGCTTTGGACTTCAACTCCCACCATTCCTAACAGCCTGAGGCCCTTTCCTGCTTAAATGGCTGAGGGGAAAAAAGGAAAAGGGCCTGAGGCTGCTAGAAATGGTGGGAGTTGGAGTCCAAAACACCTGGAAGGTCCAAGTTTGCCCATGCTAGCTTTCGACAGAGATCTCTTCCTCCCCCTTCGCGCCCTTTCTTCCTCCTCCTGCCGAACACTTACTTTTTCTTCTACACTGCCGCTTCTGCCGCCATTTTGATCTGAGGGGGCAGCGTGAGCGTGTTCAGGAAGGGAGGGGGAGGAAGACGTGACCCGTGTGGGCGCTACTGCACAGACCCGCCCCAGAGCAAAGCGAGGCAAAGCAAGCAGAACGAGGCTGGGAAGAAGGGAGCCCGAGTGGAGAAGAAAAAGTGTTTGGCAGGAGGGGGAAGAAAGGGGATTGGAGGTTCCAATTTCCCATGGCACACCTGATGATCGCTCACGGTACACTAATGTGCCACGGCACACTGGTTGGGAAACACTGCCCTAAAGGGAAGATGGGGGCATACTAACCATTTGGGGGGCTTTCATGGAGCATTTTATGCCCCAAAGAGATGTTGTTTAACAACATGAAGCAGAAGTAATTTCCTGTTCATTTTTTTGTGTTAAAAATAGCCTCTCTTGTTCATAAATTGCCCTTGAATGCCAAAATGTTTAGAAGGCATTCCGGTACTTTTTAGTTCTAGTGTTTTAAATTGTGAGGCATCATAAGCTCCAATTTTGGGAGGGAGGGAGAATAGAAATAGACACTGTCATTAACACTTTTATTATTGTTATTATTAATAGAAAAATACATTTTCTTGAAAATATTTTTAAATGCATCACTTCTTTTGATCAGGGGCCTCCAAATGTGGGAGAAATACCCACCACATTCCTCGTGGCTTTGCGCCTTCAAGTCATGTATGACTTAGAATGACACTATAACAGGGTTTTCATGGCAGAAGTTGCTTAGTGAGGAGGACTGCATTTGTCTTCCTTATCTGGAATAACTGTGTCCAATTCTGGGTGTCACAATTTAAGAGAGATATTGACAAGCTGGAACATGTCCAGAGGAGGGAGACTAAAATGATCAAAGATCTGGAGACCATGCCCTCTGAGGAGCAGCTTAAACAGATGCATATTTTAGCCTGCAACAGAGAAGATTGAGAAGAGACATGATTGTCATGCCTAAATATCTGAAAGGATGTCATAAGTAAGAGGGACCAGGCCTGTTTTCTGCTGCACTGGAGACTAGGACTCAGAGCAATGGGCTCAAATTACAGGAAATGAGATTCCACATGAACATGGGGAAGAACTTCCCAACCGTGAGAGCTGTACAACAGTGGAACTCTCTGTCTTAGATTGTGGTGGAAGCTCCTTCTTTAGAGGCTTTTAAACAGAGGCTGGATGGCCATTGTCTGGAGTGTGGGCAGGCCAGGATTACCCATAAGACCAACCTAAGCCATGGCCTAGGGGTGCAAGCCCGGGGGGGGGGGGGGTGGTACAGATCACAGACCAAAATATACTAATAAAAATGTTGAAACAAATAAAAACGCAACGCGCATGGAGATGAGGAAGGAAGGATACCGGAGGTCCTCCTTTTCGACGACGACCCTGCCCCTTCCTGAATACCAGCTCCTGCCTCTGCTATTGTTGCGCAAACGGCGTATGCGCAGGGGCTCTCGACACTGGCGTCGATGTCGACAGGAGGAACAATTAACTCCCTCGATGCCGACAGCATCCACTTGCTGGCTCCTTCAGTACAAGTATAGTAAACTCCATTGCGCAGTCTGCGCATGCCCTAACACCATGAAAGCTGGTATTCCTCCTCCAACACGAGGAGACTCCTCCTTACTGGAGAGAGAAGCGCAACTGCTGGCTACGGCACATGCGCAAGCCCCAGTACAGAAGAGAAGCCCAACGCGACAAGCCCCGGTATCGGGGAGAAGCGCGGCATCGGTACAGCTGCTGACTACAACGCATGCGCAATCCCCGATACCAGGTAGGAGCCAAGTGCCTCAAGCCCTGGCATCGGGGAGGAGGCTCCTCCCCCCATGCCTGCATCCATAGTGCTTGCCGAGAGGGAAACTCCTGTGGCAGACCTAGTGGGGCCACACCAGGAGAGCTGGATGCGGGGCCCTAAGGGGGATGAGCAAATGAAAGGATGTGGGGGGGGTGCGGTAGTGGTTGGCTTAAAGGGGGCGTAATTCCAAAGTGTGGCCTAGGGCGCAAAAAAGTGTTAATCCGGGCCTGGGTGTGGGGTGCTTTGATTATGCTTTTTCCTCCATGGCAGGAGGTTGGACTTGATGGTTCATGTGGTCTCTTCCAACAAGGATTCAAACACTGCTCATAGTCTAATGCTCAAACCACTACACTACACTCTGGAGCAAAACATTGTTTTGCAAAAAATATGGTCTGACATCTGGAGACTCAAAAAAAGGTGAGTAGAGCATACTTTGCCCACTGTTACTATATACCATGCTGCTTCAAATACTGGAGATGTTATCCTGACAAATAGCTCTTAATGGTCGTTCAATAATTTATCTACTCTCCTTTTACAGTCATCCCAAATTGGCAAACATCACTTTGCTGTGGGTTACAAAAATGGTACATTTAATCAGGGTGATATGAAACAACAACAAAAAAGGTGTATGTAACACAAACCCTCTCTTTGGCTCAAGTTTCCAGTAATGTAAAGAACTTTACTAATTACAAAGCTATACTTCAGATTTATTATAACTCATATACAGGAGCAGTGCATGTCACTTTCTTAAATTGTATTACAGTTATTTTAGAGTTATTCCTTGGACTGTCCCATGAGTATTCGAAACCACTGAGGATCTCAACAAAAATTGTCCAGATATCACACTTGCAGTGGGTTTATCCCAAAAGTATTATTTACCTTATGTTCTTTATAAATTCCAAGCTCTTTCTCTTTTGCTATCCTTGCTTCTTTTTCTGGAAGGAGACAAGGAGGAAAAGCAATGTGAAAGGACAACTCTAACCCAGAATATATTTGAAAGACACTTACATTTGTGTGTGTGTGAGTGGTCTTGACTAATCACATGCCTAGCCAAAAGCCACGTTTGGGGAAAGGGGAACCACTTGATATGGCTCAGGTTCCACTATCCCAGAGTAGACAAAGGCATATATGTAATTATTACTGTACATACTCATGTATAACCCAAGGGCAGGTTTTGGAGACGAGAGTATAGATTTTTATATGACCCATGGATAAGTTGAGGGTCATTTGGCAGAGAGAGGCAAGTGCCAGCAAAGTTTCAGGGGGCCAGACACCTCTGCTTCTGCCATTTTCCTGCTCAGCATTCGAAAAGGGCAGAATTGGCACCATGGCGCAAAAAGTAGGGAGGGTCGCTCCTTCATCTAGATCAGTGGTTCCCAACCTGTGGTCCATGGACCACCAATGGTCCGCAGGAATTAAAATATGGTCCACGGCCTCACCGTTACTACACTGTTGCAACTAGAGTGACTGGTCTCGCAAAACCCTGTTATAGTGCCGAGGCTTATTAAATATGGTTTTCTGTGGGCGAGCAGATGGTGAAAACTAGATGACATATGTTCTGTATCAGTAACTAGAGCTGATGTGGTCTATCCAATTCAATTTTCTGAATCAGCTCCCCAAATAACAAAACTGAATCTAAAGTTAACCAAGAACTGATTCATAACGCTTTTGATACTGAAGTTGAAGAGTGGCCCCTGGTCAAAGCGGTCTCTGCTCAAGTGGCCTCTGGTCAAAAAAAGTAAGGGAAGCACTAATTTCCCAGAGTGGATTGAGCTTTTACCTTTTATCATCCTAAGGAAAGGGGATCATTCATTTTTTGATAAGATTTAAGATACAATACCCATATTGACCTCCAGCAAAGGATCGCTGCCTTGTCGTGCCGCTGGAGCTTGAGCACCTCAATGATGCCATGAGCGAAACCGTGAAGGGACACCCAGGACAGGTCAGTTGTGACAGAGAGGTCTGTGCTGGTCAGTGACCATAATAAAGTTTTGTTGTTGTTGTTGACAGAGAGGTCAGACCAAGAATGATCCCTGGGGAAGGCAATGGCAAACCACCCCAGTATTCTTGCCAAGAAAACTAAATGGACCAGTACAACCAGAGATATGTTGGTATGCCACCGGAAGATGGGACTCCCCGGTTGGAAGATGGTTAAAATGCTACTGGGGAGGAGCAGAGGATAAGTTCAACTAGCCCCAAATGTGATGACGCTGCTAGCTCAAAGCCGAAAGGAAGGCTAGCGGCCGACGGTGCTGGAAGTGAACGATGAATCCGATGCTCTAAAGATCAACACACCATAGGAACCTGGAATGTAAGATCTATGAGCCAGGGCAAACTGGATGTTGTTATTGGTGAGATGGCAAGACTAAAGATAGACATTCTGGGGGTCAGCGAACTGAAATGGACTGGAATGGGCCAATTCACATCAGATGACCACCAGATCTACTACTGTAGACAAGAGGAATGCCGAAGAAATGGAGTAGCCTTCATAATTAATAATTAATAAGAAAGTCGCTAAAGCAGTGCTTGGATATCCAAGCGAAGGAAGGGAAATGCTTTTGAACTGTGGTGTTGGAGGAAAGTTCTGAGAGTGCCTTGGACCACGAGAAGACCCAACCAGACCATACTACAGGAAATAAAGCCTGACTGCATATTGGAGGAAAGGATAGTAGAGGCAAAGATTAAGTATTTTGGCCACATCATGAGAAGAAAGGAAAGATTAAAGACAATTATGCTGGAGAAAAGGGAAGGAAAAAGGAAGAGGGGCCGACCAAGGGCAAGATGGATGGATGGTATCCCTGAAGTGACTGGCTTGACTCTGAAGGAGCTGGGGAAAGTGACAGCCGACAAGGACCTCTGGCGTGGGATGGTCCATGAGGTCACAAAGAGTCGGAAACGACTGAACGAATGAACAACAGCAAACTCATATTGACCCAAGGATAAGTTGATCCAAGTATTTTGGGTTAATTATTTACTAAAATTTCTAGACTTTTACATGAACATATAACCTTCTCCTGTTAAACAGAATGGGAATGAGGAAATAGGAGACTTGGGTGTTTGTGGTTTTAAAGGGGAGAACTTCTGATCTCTTTCTGCTACAGAAATTCCCACTCACATAACGAATGATACTCTATCCATGATAAGTTTGGTTATGCAACCACCAATGAAAATTCCATGTATGACAATTTCATTAAGGAAAAAATGTAAGGGAAGCTCTAATGTGTAGACATGGAGAGTTTTGAAAGTATATACAGTACATAAATGTCTAGTTAGAACAGAAAACAAAATGTAGGGTATTGTGGCCCACAGACACATGTTAAACTGACACAGTAATGTAGTATAATTGGGATCTCTTTTAACAGTTCATAAATAACTAAACCACTACACCATCAATTTCCCTGGACTGGCCATATTGTCTGAATACCTGATCACCGTCTCTCAAAGCAGTTACTATACTCCGAATTCAAGAATGGAAAACGGAATGTTGGTGGACAGTAAAAGAAATTTATAGATGGGCTTAAAGCCAACCTTCAAAACTGTGGCATAGACATCAAGAACTGGGAAGCACTGGACCTTGAGCGCTCTAATTCAGTCCTTGGGCATCTTATGGCCCGTGGGCCAGATGTGGCCCGCCAGCCGATTCTGACCGGTCCAGGGAGAAGGGCATTGGGTCGGGGCCATTTCTGCAAGAGGAAGGGCTGCCGCTGCCGCCATCCCATCGCGGGCTGTGGGGCCTGCGTCGGCAGACAGCCCGCCGCTCCGGAGAACGATCGGAGGAGCGGCAGCTTTGGAGTGCCTGCCATCCTGGGAGGCGATCCGGGCCTGCAGCGGGAGCAGTCGGCGACCTGCGGTGGCTGATTGCCCTGGCGACTCGGAAGACTTGAGTGTCTTCCAGGTCACCAGGGCGATCAGCCGCCGCAGGTCGCCGACTGCTCCCGCTGCAGGCCCGGATCGCCTCCCGGGATGGCAGGCACTCCATGGCAGGGCAATCAGCCGATCAGGAACGCCTCTGATGGAACAGCTGGGGGCGAGAGCGGGCAGAGGCCTGCAGTCTCCGATCATCTGCTGCTCTGCTCTGCTGCGGCGGTGGCTGGGTCCGCTTTCCTCTGGGCTGGGTCCATTGGGCCATTCCATCTTGGGATCCTTCCTCTCTTGAGGATGTCAGCCTCCATCTTGGTTCGCACCTTGTCTTCTTGAATTTTATTTTATTCTTTTTTAGTGGTTTTGCTTGTTTTATTATTATTATTTATAATAATTTTATTATTATTTTATAATATAATATAATAATATAAAATAAATAATATATATATTATATTATAATTTCAATATATTATAATGCCTATATATATACTATAATATAATAAATATGATATTAAGACTAATAATATATGAATATTTCTTGATATATTAATATGTTAATATTAATGATGTGTAATATATAGTAAGTATAGTAAATAAATAAATAAATAAATAAATAATATAGATTAGAATGTAGTTCAACCTTTAGGTGCAGCCCTCCATAATATTTTTTGGCTCTCATGTGGCTCCTTGGGGAAAAAAATTGCCCACCCCTGCTCTAACTGGAGGTTAGAGCGCTCACTGTGGAAGAACATGCAGATCAAGAATAGGGTTCCACAGCCACCTATGTATCCATGGCCAAGACACTACACTTAGAGGGCCATCAGCCTCGGACTACGGGGGATCGCCTAAGTAAATAAGTAAGTACCGGTAAGTAAGTAAGTAACAAAACTGTGCTTCGTTGTTTAATAAGCACATTCTTTTTCATGAATGTAAAAAGAGATGTTTTGCTTGTTCAGTCCTATGTAGTATATTATTCCTAGGAAGAATTTCTGCTACCAGAAGATGCTAGTCAATTGGGGGGGAAATCCCAATTGATCCACAATCTACAGTATATCCTGCCATTCCTGGCCTGGAGAGCCTTTGAGTTAGAAGGAATATACAAAAATTATTTTGACAAACCATCTGCAACCTAAGAAATCATCCAATAGATTTCCCCACAACAACAGATGGCAAGCAGATTTTTCTTTTGACAATAGTATCAACACCAGTACCAAATTCTCTTCAAGGAGGATAATCTCACACAGCCAAAACTGGATGCTACGCCAAATTATGGTTTTAATGCTAAGTGTATAAGCAGAGGCAAGCCTCTGTTAAAACTATAAGAAATTGGATATTCTCACTACTGATTTAAAAGCAACTAGTTCACTATTTTATATTTATTGTTTGCAAATTTAGGGAGCTGTGAGAAGTTCAATTCAGTCAAAACAGGATCAACACATGGTTTACGACTATTATTTATTTCATTTCTACCCCACAGAGTTCCTAATATGTTCATAGATTCCTAGGTATGAACATATTAGGAACTCTGTTCCATTTTAAATCAGAAAAGGGATGCTTCTTACCTTTCCCCTGTACTTGTACTAGGGGAGCAGGATGATATGGGAGGCATATGGCCCTTTGTTTCACAGCTGTTCATAAAAGTAACACTAAAAATAGATTAACATTGAATCACAGAATCCAAACGGACCCATCATAGAATCCAAATTGAATCACAGAATCCAAATTGAAGAAACCTTTACTTCATTAATAGCAAAACTATGGCCCTCCAGGCTGGCTCCAACTGATGGGAGTTGAACAACAACAGTATCTGACAATTTTCGGTTTAAAGAGAACCACTGAACACATCACATACGATAGGGACACAAGACTGGGACTGCAAGACGTTTGCAGAGGGACCCTTTAAAATGTGACCTAATATAACATTAGGAATGAAAGACTCTGTAACTTTAATTTGCTTACCCTTTTGTTCCTTTAAATAATCTGCATTTTCCTTCATCCATAGTTCTGCTTTTATTTGGGCTTCTGATTCATTGAGTATATACTGGAGACAGAAACAAATGGGGTAGGTTTTCAGTATAGGTATCAGCATCAGAATCTCGCAGCTTGCCAAATTGTTCACCCTTCCCCGCATGCGCTCCCTCTCGTTCGTAAAGTGCAATGACTGTATAATTGTTTTATGGGCCATGTAGCAAAGACCAATATAACTTTTTGCAAATAAGGACTTGGAGCTTAGCATGATTACGTAAAAAGCAACATGATCAATACATTATTTTCAATATTTTTAAACAATCAAAGACCACAAAGACCAACCTCTCGCAACCCTCCTAGACATTAGCACTTACATAATCTATCTATCTATCTATCTATCTATCTAATAAAAGTCAGTGTTTGCGGGCGGTGGTGCGGAGGGAGGAATATGTGGCAGCGTTTTGATTGGCTGCCACTGTGAGATTATTTGCATAAAGGGCTCTGATTGGCCAGCCTCAGAACACCAACATTCTACGGCCCCAGACAGAGGGGATTGGTTGCCAGTGACATGGTATTTGCATAAAGGACTCCGATTGGCCAACCACATTCCAACATTCTAAAGTGACTCAGAGGGAAAAGGAAAGGCCTCAAGCAGTAAGCCACTGTGGTCCACAGCAATGACGGATCAGGACCAAACTTGGCAAACAGGGGCCCAATGGCCCACTTCACAACCTAGTGTGGTTTAGGGCAGGATGGCCTACGAATGATGGGATTTGCAGTACCTTCACCTCATTCACTTCCCAATCAACACTGTAGCCCCTATAAATCACAGACCAGGCCCAAAATTGGCAGCAAGCCTTCCTTAACTTGATTTTCCTGACTAGGCCTCAGCTCATGGGATATTATTAGGCTTCCTCAACTTGATTTTCCTGACTAGGCCCCCAACAATGACAGAACAAGACCAAACTAGGCACACAGACCCCCCAAGATGCACCCTACATCCTGGTGCAGTTTGAGGGAGGATGGACCATGGATGATGGGACTTGCAGTACTTTAATTCACTTCCTTAGAGCACTGTGGCCCACACCAATGACGAATCAGCACCAAACCTGGCACACAGTGGCCCAATGACCCGCTTTACAAACCTGCTGTGATTTACGGCAGGATGGCTCACAAATGATGGGATTTGCAGTAGCTTCACCCAATTCACTTCCCACAGAACATTGCAGCCCCTACAAATAAGAGACCAGCCCAAACTTGGCACACAGAGTACCCATGACCCACTCTACATCCTGGTGCAGTTTTGAGTGGGACGGACCATGGATGATGGGAGTTGAAGTACCTTCACTCACTTTCTGAGACCACTGCAACAACAACAAAACTTTATTACGGTCACTGACCAGCACAAAGCGGGCACAAGCGCCCTAAGAGGAGAAGGACAACTCCCCAGTAAACATTTATTTAAAATTAGATTACAAATCAGTATAAAATATATTTTAAAAGACAGGATATTGTTGCCTTACTGTGTCAATCATCATCCGTCTGATATTAAGAGCAGCAGCACAGAACTTAGGAACACTGTAAGTTATTGTAGAGTCCAGAAGCAGCAGGGTGGAATAATATTTTTCACTGCGCCCCGGGTATTTTAAAAGCCATGGTTCAATTAGATTGGATCTAAGATCTCTGTAGAACATGCATTGAAGAAGCATGTGCTCAGTTGTTTCCACATGACCAGACTCACAGGGGCATAGTCTCTGCTTGAAGGGGGTCTTCTGATACCTCCCCTCCAATACAGCCGATGGGAGGGCATGGCATCTTGCCAGGGTAAAAGCCCTTCGGTGTTTGGGCACCTCCAGGTCTGTTAGGTATGCCATGGGGGCAGTGAGGTATCTAGTGGCTTCTCTAACAATGAAGGCTGGGGAACAGGCTAGGTCGGATTGGCGCTCTATGTCCAGGATCCGTTGCTTAATGAGATCCTTGGCTTGTTCCCATCTCATGCTTAGCAATTGTCCTTGGGAGAGACCACAGCAACCCTCATCCAATGACTAATCAAGACCGCACTTGGCACACAGAGCCCCCATAACCCACTCTACATCCTGGTGCAGTTTGGAGAACGGGGGACCATGGATGATGGGACTTCCAATACCTTCCCTCACTTCCAGAGACTGCTGCGACCCTCATCCAGAGAATGATCAAGACCAAATGTGACACACACAGCCCCCATGACCCACTCTACATTCTGGTGCTGTTTGGAGGAGGATGGCCAATGGGACTCAGTACCTTCACTAAGTTCCTGAGACCACTGCAAGCCACATAAACATCTAATAGGGACCAACCTTGGCACACAATGCCTTCCTCAAATAACCCGGGCACCGCGGGGTCCTCAGCTAGTAATAAATAAATGTTATTCACGATGCAAAGAAACCTTTAAAAATAATTGTTGTTGAAATGTCTATTGACCCTGCCTCCCAATATTTAAGTATCGAGGTCCCATGTTACCAATAATAGCTTATTTCCAAGCTGTGCTCCAACCATCTTCCTTTAGCCACATCCATTTAAAGTTAGCTCATCATCTCAAGTTTCCCCTTCAAAGAAACAGATATGAACATTCCAGTAAAGGGGAAATACTTCTGAGTATACACAAATGCCTTCCTTTTACCACGAAGCAACTACAGCTTTATCCAACACCCATTCACAACCACAGAGGCATTTGCCCTGTCCATTCTGAAACGATTTGTCATTCTGATCTCTCTCTGTTTCTTTCTCTCTCACACAAATAGAGATTATAGCTTCTAGTGGTGTTTTCATCCCGTTTTGTCTGAAATCTCGGCTCATAAAGTTCATCTGTTAATTTTCATCAGTGATTACCAATGCCTGTTATTAATAGTAACAAATCGTGGCCATAGTGATCTATTGTGTTGTATGTTACCTTTTACTGGGTCTTTCTGATCCCTGGGTAAAACAAAAACTGGCTTGGCCCTGTGAAAATATCTCACTTTCTTAACAGAGCCACATACGCAGAGAAGCAATACAGCCAAGGCAGGGAGAGCGTCCTTACCATATCTATTTCAGTGTCGTCAATTCCATTTAGATCCAACTCACCATCTCCAGTATTTTCATCTAAATATAAGCAAATGAAAGTTTAATTAGGATACGCATTCATTCCAAATCAAATCTGATTCATACTCCTGCTTTAATCATTTCGGAAATGCAGTCTTTCTGATAACTGGTTTGCTAACAAAGCAGTCTTTCAGAAGACAGGGAAAGTCCAAATTAGAAAAAAGAGGGAGAGCTATTTTTTCCAACCACATTTCCCCATTTTTACTCTTGCTTGCATGAACACAAAATGTGTCTGCAGTTAATAGACACGAACACCACACACACTTATTTCCTTGGGAATCGCCATTAATATAATCCAGTGGCAAACACCCAATTAAATGCAAGGTGAAAGAATGAAAGATTAGGAATTTTCTAATGTCCCAAATTTAAGGATACAGAACAATGGGGCAGCCACCAACTTCACCCATGTGAATGATGACTACAGGCAGTCCCCAAGTTACAAACATCCAACTTACAAACAACTCATAGTTAAGAATAGGAGTGAGACAACAGGAAATGAGAGAAATCTACCCCTTGGAAAGGAAATCCACTCCTGAAAGAGTTGTTATAACGAGAGACGGGTTAATTGGGGAACTTTCCTAATCTATCCCACCGCTGCCACCAAATATAAAGAGACGACTTAGGAAGGGTGGATCTTTCTTATTTTTTTTATCCTACTGTTGTATACCAATAATAAAGGGACAATGCTTATCAGGGTATTTAAAACCCAAAATTAAATCTGTGATAAAGCTGGAATAATCTTCTGGCCGGAAAACTTCTTGAAAGACCACTTGCCACCACCAAACTTATAAGCAATATTAAGCCTTTGGCTTATTTGAGGTATTTTAGGCAAGAATGTGCTGGATTCGCACTCAGGCTTGTGTACTGAGGTAACGCTGAAGGCATTACTTCTTTAAGATGTACGCTGCCACCATTAGACTTTTGATTACTGCAGGAAACTGCTTTAAAACTTCTCTGACAGAGGCAAACGTGAGGCAGATGTGTTGAACAATATAACAATGATGTTTATTTAAGAAAACTTGAACAAAATTGGCATTAAGCTTGGTGGTTCAAAAATATGGGCATAAAAGCGTATGGTTCCTTTACGCAGTTCGAATCTTAGTTGCAAACTCCTTTCTTCCTCAGAAATTACTGACAGGATTTCCTCTCTGCCTAGCAATTCTAACCTCCACTGCAGATAGTCCTTCCCTGGATCTATCTCTCCACTCCTCCACCAACTATCTTCCCTGATAGCTGTAAAATCTTCTCACTAGCTTACTCTGCTAGCTAACCAACCAATTTCAGGCCTCTTTCCCTATTCTCCACTCCAGACTCCTAACTCCTTCTTCTCTAACACCCACTCCAACAACTGACAGGGTTTTAAAAAACGCCTCCTTCAAGTAATTTTTTTTCCTTTTAGGCTCCGCCCTCTTTCTACCAGCCAATCCTAACTCCCCTCATTTTCCTCCAAGCTTCCTCCTAGGCATGCCCCCTTTTGGAAATGAGATCCAAGATGGATGCCCCCAGGCACCCTTCTAAAATGGCTGCCGAACTTCCTGGGCCTACTTTTCCAGGCTTTACCAAGCCTAACAGGTAGGGAATTCATCACAGTTGTCAAGGGGAAAAGTTATCTGTTCCGACTTCCAAAATAACCTAATTTAGGAACAAAATCTGAAATATGTGGTTAGCAGACCTAGATTTCAGTTCCACAAAGTAAAGAATAAAGACTACGGCTATCTTTCTTCCCTCTGCTTGCCAGATTTTCTTCTCTAAGCCTCCTCCCCTCCTGCTTTTATGCCTGGAAGTCATTATAATAACCAAGGAAGGAGCTGGAGGGAGCACTTACTTCCAAATTAGAGAGGGTAGAAATACACTGCATTAGAGAGGGGAATGATAAAAGCATAGTCTCCCAGTTGATTTGAAGACCCAGCACGATGTGGTGGTTTGAAAATAGGGACAGAATTTTAACATGCTTCAAAGCTTCACTCAGCTATGGAAACCCACCGAGTGACCATGGGCAGGTCACACTCCCTTAGCTTCAAAGGGAGGCAATGGGAAACCTCCTGAACTTATAGAGTTGCAAAGAGTCCAACCCCTTGCTGTGCATGGATGTACAAACAAAGTACTCCCAACAGATGACCCCAGCCATTTGAATATATCTCACCAAGAGCACATTAAAATATGGTCATCATAAGTCGAATCACTTTAGATATAATCCATATTTTCTCCAAAAGTGGGATTAAAGTAGGCAAATAGTGCTTCTACGTTGCCAGAGATTATGTGTTCACCCACATAACACATGCAGGCTGATGTGATTTATCCTAGGGCTAGCTACTTAATGCAGCTGTACCTCAGGGTTTTTTTTTAAATAGGGGAAGGTCTGGATTCTGCTCCATGATTCAGATCTTCCCCTTTGTTAGGGGAGTGAGGACAACCAGCTTCAATTCCTGTGAGGATTGCTGTGGCTCAGGCAGCTCAGAGAGGTGCAATCCACCTACCACGTTATGTAGTCTCTTCTTTCTGGGTTTGAGCTATGTGAAACATCGGGGGGGATCACTTCTTTGAAATTTCTTTGCCAGCCACATGGCACAAAACCTGGAAGAAGAGGCTGCGTACCATGTGGTAGGTGGATTTTATTTCTTCTCCTGGGGAAAATCAGAAGGTGTAGGGAGGGTGGAAACCGGGCCTATTACCAGTCCTTGCTGAGCCAGCTGTGATACACCTGGGCTGTCGGGCCAGTGTCTCACTGCCACCCTAATTCAACACACTTCTACCTGTCTGTACAGCAAGGCAGAACTGGCATTTTTCATTATGTCACATTATGTGCCCGTGTAGGACTGCCCTAAGACCACTATGAGCTATTTTTGAGAAAATTAGTGCCCAAATGTGTTCCTGTGGCTGGAGAATCACCAGATGGAAGAAACCTAAGGAAAAGCTTAAGAAAGCGACCTAGGACATCATCTTACCAGTAAGCCTACCTGTGGAAATAATTATTTTTATTTATTATTTTAATTTTATTAGATTTGTTAGCCGCCACTCCCAGTGGCTCGGGGCGGCTTACATCGACATACATCGACATAAAATGCAATAACATTAAAACACAAATTAAAAGATTCCAGAAAAGAATACAGTCTTTAAAATAACACATTGTTCACAACTCGAAGGCCTTCCGAAAAGCTAGCAAGTTGCGCAAAGCCCTAACCTCCGGAGGAAGTGTGTTCCATAGGACTGGGGCGATGATAGAAAGCGCCCTCCTCCGCATAGATGTCAGATGGTACTGTTTAACATTTGGCACAAGTAAAAGATTACACTCTTCAGACCTAAGTGCTCTCGTGGGACAGTATGGGGTTAAACGGTCCCGCAGTACACTGGCCCCAGACCATACAAGGCCTTGAAAGTTAGAACTAGCACTTTGAAGGTGATCCGTACTCGATAGGAAGCCAGTGTAGTTCTCACAGAATTGGTGTAATGTGGCAGCTCGGATACCCTTCCCTACAAATACACACATAAGCACAGCAATTCATCTTCTTCCAAGTACTACTGTTGAGTATCTTCAAATAATTTCAAATTTACGGTGAACACATGGTGAACCTATCACAGCTTTTTCTCAGCAGGATGTATTCATATTTGTCCTCCGAAGCTGGGAGTATGTGACTTGCTCCAGTGGGTTTTCATGGCTAAATGGGAATTTAAACCATGGCCTCCATAATCCTAGTCCAACCACAGACTCTTAAACAAACAATGCTGGCTCAGACTATCCCACTGTACTATCTATATATAAAAAAATGTAACATCGGTGGTTATAAGCTTATATGCAGCAAAACCACACAACGCAGACACACAAAACCAGACCACATACACTCACAACCCAACGAGGTATGTTTGTCACTAAAAAAACCCCCAAAAATTCTAGCCAATGGCCCAAAACCCTAAAAATCCTTTGGGACTACAAGTCCCAGAAACCCCTGCGCCAGGAAAAAACCGCCCATGGCCCAGGCGTGTGAAACGGCTCCTATTCTCCCCCCTCCCAAACGAAAACAACAATACCTTCCGCAAGGGACTTCACCTCCTCCAACCTCCAATCAGGAGCCACGCACGTGCAGTGCAGCTCCTACCACCTAGCCTGTCCTCATCAGGCTCCAATAAGCGGCGCATGCCAATGCCAGCCCCAAGAAGGGGCTAGCCTTGCGCCAAATCTCCCTCTCACCCCTCCCACCAGATTGCGCGTGATCTCCCAAATGAAGGAGAGAGAGAGAAGTTGGCCCCAAAAGGCCAACGGCTGCCCTGGGGAAGCGACAGGCCCCACCCACCAACAGAACAAAGGAAGGAAAGGCCTCCTGGAGCCGGTAGAGCCAAAGTGTCTCCCGTTTGCCAGAAGGGGCTGGATTAGATGGCCCTTTGAGGTCTCTTCCTACCTTAGGATTCCACTACTACTATTATTATTATGCTGAGGTGTCTATGGGCAGCGCCGGCTCTTTGGCTTACAAATAGAGGTGAGCTGTGCAGGCAAGCAGGCCGAATGGCCTTGGAGGTGTCTATGGGCAGCACCGGCTCTTCGGCTTACGAATAGCCTTGGAGGTGTCTGGCTCTTTGGCTTACAAATAGAGGTGAGCTGTGCAGGCAAGCAGGCCAAATGGCCTTGGAGGTGTCTATGGGCAGCGCTGGCTCTTTGGCTTACGAATGGCCTTGGAGGTGTCTATGGGCAGGTGTCTCCCAACGCCACAGCAACGTGTGGCAGGGTAAAGCTAGTGTCAATATATACAGTATCTAAAGCTCTAAGATGACTTAGGGCCCTTCCACTGCCATATAACCCAAAATATCAAGGCAGAAAATCCCAAAATATCTGATTTGATATATGGAGTCCACACTGCCATATATTCCAATTCAAAGCAGAAAATGTGGGATTTTATTCAGCTGCGTGAAAGGGGCCTTGGAGATGCTCCATGCAAGACAATTTTTTGAAGGTACAAACCTCCTTATGCACAAAATTTAATGGTTAAATACATTTTCAATCTTTAGGGTGCCAGTTGACCTCTTTCTTGCATGCACGCAGAGTGAACATTTAATCACGCAGAAACAGTAATTCTGGTCAATTTCCTAAATTCTTAACGCCAAAGAAAGGGAAACATAGAACTAAAATGGTTATCTGGGAAAGATACCCACAAATGAGTCTTCTGTACAGTGAAAAAGCCATGTTAATGGATTTCAGAACTTGGAAGCGGAACAACATGTTTATTTGGAAGCCCATAAATCCTCTCAGGAGCACTAAACTTGATGCCTTACATTCACAAGCAAGGCATGAGTTTTCAAACCACTAGATAATGTTTTCACACTGATACTACTCAAGACACTTTGTATAGTTTATCATTCAATTCTCCCGAGAATGTACCAGACAACATACATTTGCTGCAGGCAATTTTATGATAATATATTGACTGAAAATGCCTCAGGAAAAGGTTTTTAAAATGACATATTTTAGTCATGAGTTTTACTGACAACTCAGCAAACATTAAACTGTGTTCCACGCCATGTGCAACTTTTTACATCATAACTTTTAACGCGTACTTTGCGGGGGAGAAATGCCTTGTAGCAAATCCATCGCAAAACCTGCAAAAAACTGCTCCCCGAGAATAGAGTCTTATTGCTGACTTTCCATAAATTGCCTCAAAATCAAGTAAATGCACAAATAGGAGCTTTACTTTGCCCTTCAGAGCACTCTTATTATAGACAATACTATTACGCCATCGCAAGCAAATTGGTTAACATCACTGTCATGCCATGCAATTTGAACTAAGTTTGCAAAAGTGAGAACTGCTACATTTAAATGCCAGAGTCTAGAAAATATACTTTTTGGTGCAAGAATCTAAGAATCCGTCCGCCCCACTCAGCGTGGAAGGCATTGGCCTGGATCCCATTAGGAGTTTCAGTTAAAGTAGACCTATTGCCGCCATTGCTGAATGGTGAGTCTCTAATTTGCAAATTCCTTTCTTTCTTTCTTTCTTTCTTTCTTTCTTTCTTTCTGGCCTTTATCAGGGTGGTGTACAACTGAAATTAGCTCCTAAGACTTTTTTTTTAAAAAGCTTTATTTTGGCTTAACATTAGCAAGAAAAAATATTTGTTTGAGGTATATATTCAACAAGAAGGCATTTATTGTAGGTTTTTAAACTATATTTTTTAAGGCTGTGAGCCTACTTCAGGATTAACGCACTCGGCGAAGTAGGCGCCAGTAGGCGCTGGCAGATCCGCCTCCATGTCTGGGCGCACCACCGCTGGCTGGAATCCGCCTCCGCACCTGCTCCATGTCTGCTGTGTTTACCAGCAATCTTTATTTTAAAAAAAGGAAAATATTCAGACACTGATTCTGAGCTGCTGTGGATTTCAGTGATCTCAGGTTGGGATAATAAGCCAATGTTCACTGTAAGAATAACCTGCAATGGCCCCAGTGGGATATTTTTTAAAAACTAGGCCATGGCCATGAAATAATGTATTAAATTTATTTATTTATTTATTTATTTATTTATTTTTCGGGCTTCTATGCCGCCGCCTCCCTGAGGCTCGCGGCTTACAGGAGCCAAAAGGCATAGTAAAATACAGGCAATAAAACAGTTAAAACAGCTAAAAACAACAGTACAGCAATTAAGAACAAGTTAAAACAATGAACAGCACAGCTCATAGATGGCGGGGCATGGGCAGGACTTACCCACCAAAGGCCTGCTTAAACAGGTGGGTTTTACAGGCCCGCCTGAACGGGAGCAAGTCCTTCATGGCTCGAGTTCCAGCCGGGAGGGCATTCCACAGCGTAGGCGCTATGACAGAGAACGCCCTCCGGCGGGTAGATGTCAGTCTTGCCAGTCTGGCCGAGGGTATCTCCAAAAGATTGGAGTCCTCGGACCGTAGTGATCTCAAATAGCAATATGGGGTGAGACGGTCCCTCAGATACGCTGGCCCCAGGCCGTGCAAGACCTTAAAGGTGAGAACCAACACTTTGAAGGTGATCCGGTGCTCAATAGGCAGCCAGTGCAGATCCTGCAAAACAGGTGTTATGTGGCTACCTGTTGGCGTGCCAGACAGGAGCCGGGCGGCAGTGTTCTGCACTAGCTTGAGCCTCCGGGTCACCGACAGAGGAAGGCCAACGTAGAGCGCGTTGCAGTAGTCTAGCCTCGAGATGACCGTGGCTTGGATCACCGTGGCCAGGTCGTTCCGGGAGAGGTAGGGGGCCAGCCTCCTTGCCTGTCGCAGATGAAAAAAGGCACTCTTGCTGACCGCAGAGACCTGGGCCTCCATGGTCAGCTGGGAGTCCAAGTGGACCCCCAGGCTCTTAACGGAAGACGATGGGCATAGCACCGCACCGTCCAGGCTCGGAAGCTGGACATCCACATCACCCGGGTGGCCCAGCCACAAGATCTCCATCTTCGCCGGATTCACCCTCAACCTACTGGCTCACAGCCATCCAGTAACGGCTTCGAGGCAGTGTTGGAAATTATTGGGGACGGATCCCGGCCTGCCCTCCATCCTCAGAATGAGCTGGGTGTCATCAGCGTACTGGTGACATTCCAGCCCATAACTCCGCACCAGCTGTGCAAGCGGCTGCATGTAGATGTTAAATAACAGAGGGGAGAGAATGGCCCATTGCGGAACTCCACAAACTAATGGGGAGCCCTCAGAGACCACCTCGCCCCTCCTCACACGCTGAGACCGCTGGTGGAGGAAGGAGGTCAGCCATTTCAGGACTGTCCCCCTCACTCCAGCCATGGCCAGGCGGTGGGTCAAAAGATTGTGGTCGACCGTGTCAAACGCTGCCGGGAGGTCCAATAACACGAGCAGCGCAGACCCGCCTTGGTCGAGCTGTCAGCGGAGTTGGTCTGTGATGGAGACCAGGACCGTCTCTGTCCCATGCCCAGAACGGAAGCCGGACTGGAAGGGATGAAGCCATGTTGCATCATCTAAGAAGGACTGCAACTGCTCCATTGCTGCCCTCTCAACTACCTTCCCCAGGTACGAAAGATTCGACACTGGTCGGTAGTTGGAGGGAACCGCAGGGTCTAATGACGGTTTCTTCAGTAATGGAGCCACCACCGCCTGGAAAGACTCCTTGCTCAAGGGAGCTGTTTACGATATTCAACAGAGGCCCACGTAACCCCTCCAGGCAAGATCTAACAAGCCAGGAGGGGCACGGGTCGAGGGAGCAGGTGGTAGGCCTGGTTGCAGCCACTATCTTATCAACAGCATCTGCGTCCAGTGGCCGAAACCGGTCGAGGGTGGGCCCGGCTGAGGGCCACGGGGTCTCGAGTTCCTTTACTGTGTCAATCGTGGCCGGAAGATCCCGGCGGAGACTCAGAATCTTGTCTGTGAAAAAGCTCTGGAAAGCACCGGCAGTGAGGGCCTGATCATTATTTTTTGGGACAGTAGGGACCGTCGTCAAGGACCGAATTACTTTAAATGCATTAAATAGCATTTTGCAGCTCATAACCATTGCTTTATTATTTCATCTCTACAGGGGGTGTCTTTTTTCCAGAAATCCAAAATAATTTTTAAAAATCTGGCTGCCTGGATAATCCATGTTTTATTTTCACACTGCCAATGGAAATGGGTCACAAGGACATTACGGATTGGCTGGGCAGCTGGAGCTTAGCAATATTCCCTGAAACTTCAACGGCCAGATACATTTGGCATTTCCCTTCCCTGATATGTGGTGTGTTATTTTCCACAGGGGATTTGTTTGAGTCTAACAGTAGAACCCACAGTCCTCCTTCCTTACCATTTCCCAGTCAAATTTCTGATGATGATGATGATGATGATAATAATAATAATAATATTTCTCACCCACTTCTCCTCGTGACTCGAGGTGGGTTACGACATAATCATTGGAAAGATTGTATAAGTACACATATTAAAATGTATGTCTATAAAAGGTACATATTAAAACATAGTTCTATAAAATACATGTTAAAATACACAGAACAAAGATTAAACACATTGTGTGGATCAGAAACTCCTTGAGAAAAAAAAATCAGCAGGGGCTGGGTGTGTAACTCGCCCCCTATCCGTTGTGTCTCCCTCTTCCTCTGAGGATGAGTTGGAAGAAGAGAAGGCTGAAGAGGAAGTGGTTGGGGATTCTGGGCAAGTGGTCAGGTCTACTTTGGAGGAAGAAGAGGAAGACGGCACTCTGACTATTCCTAGTTTTCAGGAACATTGAAAGGAGCAGCAAGCGAGGCATACGTCAGTAAGGATTGCCGGAAGACCTGCGGCAATCAGAACACTCCCTAAAGACACCTGTGGGCTGGGGCTATAAATCAGAAGCGGAGAAATAGCAACCAATTCATCATCTAGCCTTTGCTCCTGATTTGTTCTCACTTCAGAGCCTTGCCTGTGTAAGAGGATTTGCTTTATTGAGGAAACTTAGTAAGACTTTGATTTATTTTGTGGACTTGCTCCCATTGCTTTGATTTTGCTGGAGTAAAGCTTTCTTATTTAGCTTAAACTTGGTTTCAAGGCTATTCTTGAGAAAAATGGGACACTATCCCCTCCTCCCTCAAATACAGATATTACCAAAAAACCAACAACACACAAACAAACACAAAAATCTGAAATCTGAAAAACCTCAGGTTCCAAGCAATTAGAATATAGGGGACTTAACCTGTACTACCATCATCAACACCAAACTGAGATAGTTTAATAGATTTCAACTTTGGGATATGTTTCCTAATCTAATCATCCCATATTTATTTTCTGAAGCAAAAATCAAGATAATGCTTGAAGGAACCTAAGTCTTTAATATGCCATTCTGAAACTCAAACCATTTCTATATACCACCGGATCGGTTTTTATGTCAACAATTTCCACTGGCTCCATTTTGGAATCATTGCACTTATTTGAGCCTGATCCCAGCTTTGACTTTTACCTCGGCCTTATTGTTTTAAGATGATGCCTTGTGATTGTGTCATGTTTTTATTTGAATGATTTTAATGCTGTTTTTATCTGTAACTATCTTGGGGACCCAGCGGTGCCAGGGTTATTTGAGGAAGGCATTGTGTGCCAAGGTTGGTTCCTATTAGATGTTTATGTGGCTTGCAGTGGTCTCAGGAACTTAGTGAAGGTACTGCAAGTCCCACTGGCCATGGTCCACCCCCCTCCAAACAGCACCAGGATGTAGAGTGGTTCATGGGGGCTCTGTGTGTCGCATTTGGTCTTGATGATTCTTTGGATGAGGGTTGCAGCGGTCTCGGAAGGTGAGTGAAGGTATTTCAAGTCACATCATCTGTGGTCCATCCTCCTTGAAACAGCACCAGGGTGTAGAGTGGGTCAAGGGGGCTCGGTGTGTTAATTTTGGTCTGTAGTGGTCATTGGGTGAGGGTTGCGTTATGAAGTGGGCCATTGGGCCCGTGTGGCACGTTTGGTCCTGATCCGTCACTGCTGTGGGCCACAGTGTCTGACTGCCTGAGGCCTTTCCTTTTCCCTCTGCATCACCTTAGAATGTTGGAATGTGGATGGGCAATCAGAGTCCTTTATGCAAATACCATTTCAGTGGCAACCAATCCCCTCTGTCAGGGGCCGTAGAATGTTGGATTTCTGAGGCTGGCCAATCAGAGTCCTTTATGCAAATATTCCCTTAGTGGCAGCCTATTGAAATGCTGTCACATATTCCTTGGCACCTCGGCATCTCTCAGAAAATGAACATTCCTTTTCCAACAGAAAAAAACTGTCATTTGGCTAACTCAAGCATTCAGTTGCATTCTGTTTTGCTGGCCAATCAGAGTCCTTTATGCAAATTGTCTCTCCCATTCCCATTCCCTCTGTCTGGTGCTGTAGAGTGTTGGAGTTCTGAGGCTGGCCAATCAGAGTTCTTTATGCAAATAATCTGGTGCCTTAGAGTGTTGGAGTTCTGAGGCTGGCCAATCAGAGTCCTTTATGCAAATAATCCCACAGTGGCAGCCAATCAAAAAGCTGGCACATATTCCTCCGCACCTCCCGCCCTCCGCAAACACTGACTTTTATTATATGCATAGATAGATAGATAGATAGATAGATAGATAGATAGATAGATGTGGGCTTGAGTCCCTTTGGGGAGATGATGGGAGGTTACAAAAATAAAGTTATTATTATCGTCGTTGTTGTTGAACTCATTTTGGAATTTTCTTCAAGTTGTTGTGTCATCAGAGGCAAGGAGCTAATTTGCAAAATGCCAAATTGAAGGGAAAAGATCTAAAAAGAAGTCATCTAAAATAAGCACAATTTGTGCTAAGGGGAAATTGTACCAGGGAGTACTTTAAAGGTTACTAGTCCTGCCTCCAAGCATTCAGCCTTCAGGACCATCTGACAAGTATTCATTATGGGTCAAGACTTCACTGAGAATATTTGGGACATTTACATTCCCAGGTTTTATGTCCCCTCCAGACAAAATTGTTTTTGTTATTAAATGCGCATCCACAGTAATACTCCAATTTGAAAAAGAAAAACAGCTGTTCTGATGAGACACAGCAAGCAGCACTGCACCCATCAGCAAAACCAGCTGATGCTGCCCTCACTGTGGAGGGTGGCCATCTGTTGCCCATTAAACAGCTTATTCCAGCGGCAAGGCTCTTTTTCAGCCATGGGGGGAAACACCTCCTTTCCGCTTAAGTTTCTGGACCATATTCTTGAATAAAAACACCTGAAATGCAGTATTCTGTAAACACAGATGTGACCACCTCCTTTGGCCCACGATCTTAAAACAGCAGAGGCCTGAGTGGTTTTGATGTGGTTCCTTGCAAGTCTGGCTTTCTGCTTCATGTCTCCTCCCCGAAACCTCCTCTTGAAGGAAGTCAGAGCAGGCCGAGTACAGGTAAAAACACAGTTCTGGGTTGTTGTTTGTTTAAAAAAAACCACGGCCGCTTTAGGCTATTAATCTTGTAAGCAGATCAGAGAGTGCCTCTGCAGTTAACTAAGGGCAAGGAGCAACAAATACGCACCCCACCACCTTCCCTTCCCCATTCTAATCTCTGGAGTGTAACCAGAAGCTTCCGCAGCTTTCAATCAAGTCTCCAAGTCAATTATAGGCTGGCAACTTGAAAGCATCTGTCCTGCCCATCACAGCCGCCACCATCAGAGGATGAGCACAAAGGCTTAAATTTAATTGCTAATTGCTTAAATCTCAACTATCGTAGACTCACTGCATCAGTGGAGTTTACATAACTGTTGACTTGCCATTCACCAACTGATTTAGTGGACCTACTCTGCTTGGGACTAGCAAATGGATTTCAATTGAGGGCTACAGAAGAAGGGGATGGAGTCTTATCTCAATGCACACTCCTCTGCTTGTAGAAGCTCCCAACTCCATCCTTGGTGTCTCCCGTTTCGATGAGGATGAGTGAAAACAGACAACCTTGAAAAGATCTCCATCACCTGGTGGACAGAGATCACTTTCTACGTCCAACCTATGGGTGAACCACAGCGCATCAGGACAACAAAAGAATTTTCCTCATGGCTGTGCCAAAACTAGAATCTCTTGACCTGGAAATTGCATTGCCACATTCTCTAATCACACATCGTATGCTGAAGATCTTCCTATTCTGTAAAGCAGGGGTGCCCACACTTTTTCAGCATGCGAGCTACTTATAATAAAACCAAGTCAGAAAGATCTACCTTCCGCGTGAGCGCCTCCCGCACTGCACACCGTCTATGTTTGCTTCCGGACGAGAGCGAAGCAGGGCGGAGCAAGGGGAGAGGGCGGGGCTTGGCCTGGCCTGGCTCCACCCCCCTCTGGCTTCAGCTCTAGCAGCAGCTGCTCCAGCCTTGAGGAGGGCAGGGCCAAGCCAGTGGTGGCATAGCTAGCACAAGGCTGGCTTGGCCCTGCCTTCCTCAAGGCTGGAGCAGCTGGTGGGAGTGCTGAAGCCAGGGAGGGGGTGGAGCCTGGTGCAGCCTGGCTCCGTCCCTCTGGCTTCAGCTCTAGCAGCAGCTGCTCCAGCCTTGAGGAGGGCAGGGCCAAGCCAGTGGTGGCATAGCTAGCACAAGGCTGGCTTGGCTCTGCCTTCCTCAAGGCTGGAGCAGCTGGTGGGAGTGCTGAAGCCAGGGAGGGGGCGGAGCTTGGTGCAGCCTGGCTCCGTCCCTCTGAGAAGCGCCCCATCCAGCTGCGATCGACCTCCTTCGGTCCCGCAATCGACTGGTTGATCACGATCGACTTCCTGGGCAGCCCTGCTGTAAAGCAATTACTTCTTATATTCTAGGCAATGTTATATTTATTACAGCTACCTGTTTTTCTATTTTGCAATTCTATTGCATTTTATGACTTTGTATTGCTGTTAATCATGTTGGGTGGTGCTCAAACAGTAGACTATTCAGTTTTTGTATAAGGAAATAAATACAGAGGATCTTTCATTTTTCAAGGGAAGGCATAGTAGTCTGACGAACACACTAGGAAGTCATATTCTATTATTATTATTTCTGAAGATTATCCCAAAAGTCTGGGAAGAGTAACATGAGCCTCTGGACTGGTGAGAGGGACCACAGCTCCATCAGACTATGTCCTTCTCTTCCTTCTTTTAAGTTTCCTCCCTTATTGTCTGACAGGACTTAAGTAGTTTGAGAAGAACAAGACCATACAGCCACCGAATAAAACAAGAAAGCAGTCCCCATGTTTTGAAACTATTCATATTTTCCCCAATCTTTCTCATCCCTGGTGGTGTTGGCAGAAAAGACCCACAAAGCTATGAGGAGGCCTCTACCATCTAGGTGCCTAAGACTTCATTCTTCTGACTTATAGACCTGTAGCTGGTCCTTTGTCATAAGAGTCAACCTCTAACATTGCCACGCTATTTCTGAGACAAATAATAATAATTCAGAGGACTGAATGGTTTCGAGTTCATGGGAACTGCAGTCCAACACACCTGGAAGGCACCAGGTTATGGGAGGAAAGTCAAGAGTCACAAAGGCCACAATTTCCGAAGTAAGATTTTTGCAAGTAACATTTGCCACCATGCCGTACCACTGCCACTCTGTATAAGTCAGCTATGTCTGGCCATGATTCTATGTGATTGTAAGGGGTGGGGTTTGTCATCTGTTTTAATATGTAATTTTATGTGTTTTAAATTTTATGTGTTTTATATGCTGTTTTATATGCTGTAAACCGCCCTGAGCCTCAGGAAGGGCAGTTTATCAAATCGAAATAAATAATAAAAATAAAAATAATAAAAAGTATGGGAAATATAGCTTTCCAAATGCTCACATATCTACCCAACTGACAGTATATGATGACAATGATGGAGATTATGTATATAATCTTTTCTCAATTTTTTAAAAAAAATGCAATTTAAAAAATCAAACATGGACATTAAAATAAAATTATATTATTCACCCTATTAAAGCAATTCACATCAAATAAGTAAAGCACAATTAAAAAGACAAAAGCTGTTAAAAACAGTTATAACAATACAGCCCCCCACTCACTAGCCTGTTCTTAAAAAAAATTGTTTTAAAAGCCAATCAGAATTAAATAGATTTAATTTAATTTGCTGTTGATTGAAGGACAGTGAAGAGAGGGCCATTCCAGTCTCCCTGAGAAAACTGATGGTCAACTCTTGAGCCCTCACCAACCATGTTTGTGACTGTGACAGAACTGAGACAAGGATCTCTTCTGATCATCTCAGGGTCCAGGCACACTCATATAAGGAGATACGTTTTGCCAAAAAGCCAGGACTTTACACACTGACCTGTAATCTACTATGGGTGCTGGTCTCATAGGACCAAAGCAAACAGAGATAAATATAGCACAGAGTAAATAAAGTTGATTGGCTTCCCACTAGCAGTATTATTCAAAATTTTGAACTAAGATTTCAAGTTACAGTCCCCATTCCATGTCTTAGGAAAGGGGAGTACAGTACTATGCGCCAATGCCCTGGCTGTACCAGTGCCCAGTCCACTCTGCCACATGGTGTTTAAAACAAAGCGAGAGAACAAGAATGGCTTTAATGTGGATTATGTTAATTGGATTACAAACTGTCTGACCTTGCCGGAGGGATTAGGTTACGCAGCCCCGGGAAGAAGGCAGGAAAAATGTCAACAAGATGGAAGACAAGAAAGTGTCAGTGAGAAAATGTAAAGAAACGAGATTTCATTTCTTTTTCTCTCCCAGTCCGGTTCTGGCCTCACAGGGCGCCTCTGAATTCCCTGTCAGTTTCCTTCTGCTGCCAAATTTTGCTGTTCCAAGACTTTCCACAGGAGCCAGAAGAAGAAAAAAAACAAACGAAAAGGCCGATTCAGCATTAACTCTCCATGCTGCAGCACAAGACCTCTGCAGATTCAGATTGGCTGAAGCCAAGACGTGCCATGGGGCTAAATGACCCAAAGCAATGGACTAGGGCCTTGTGTGACCATGCATTCAAATAAGCATGCACACTGAATCCTGAGTCATACTGTTTTCTCCCAGATGTTGTGGATGGTATAGTGTTGGCAGACATGTCCCCCCATCCCGGCCTCGGCTTTTGAGTGCTTACAACAGATGGCAAGTCTTTATAATAGGGGGGGGGGGGATCAATCCGCAGAAGAAAACCCTGTCCAAAATCTCCTTGCTTTCTTCTCCTTCCCTTAGCCACATAATTTTCTGACTCTTAAAATAACTGCTTGTATTGCAAATTATGTCACTTATAACTGAGCACAGCCTACTGCTGACTTTATTTTAAGCATACAGTCGGCCTTCCACATTTTCTGGCGTAATTTTTGTGGATTTGATTAATCTGTTTTCTCCAGGCATCTCTAAATTCTTCAGCATGATACTATGTTCAACTTTCACCAGAAGCTGACCACAGAGCCACAAATGGGATCTCTAGGTCCTTCAATGCAGGTGTTCTCATGCATTTTTAAAAAGTGGGGGAGGGGTTCCATTTGTACTTTTTTAACTTTCACAGGGGATCCTGCAATTCTAATCTCTGCAACAGTAGATAAACTACTGTACCATGAACGTATAGACTGCTTCTGCCAATTAAAGATTTCTTCTTGGACTTGGCCACAGAGGCAACCTAGGAATCACGTGGCTCTCCAAAAGTTGTTGACCATTTATTTATTTATTTCCACCATTTCTACCCCGCTTCTTCTCAACCCCCAAAGGGGGACTCAGAGCAGCCCAACAACGGCAACAATTCGATGCCACACAGTATATAGTAAAACCAAAACAGTTAAAATTAAAAATACATTAAAATACAGCTAGCATTTAAAATACATCATGTACATTCACAACAGTTAAAAACAGTATTCCGTCCATAAAAGCATTGGGTCTTGTCCACCAGTTTGCCATTTCAATCCAATCTAAAGTGCCGTATCGTGCTAATGTGCAAACGCTTGGTCCCATAACCAGGATTTCACTTTTTTTCTGAATGCCAGGAGGGATGGAGCTGATCATATATCATTAGGGAGTGCGTTCCACAGACGGGGAGCCACCACCGAGAAGGCCCTATCTCTCGTCCCCACCAACCGCATTTGAGAAGTAGGCGGGAGCGAGAGCAGGGCCTCCCTGGATGATCTTAAGTTACGAGGTGGGACATAGAGGCTGATGCGTTCGGACTAGTAAGCTGGGCCAGAACCGTATAGAGCTTTAAAGGTCAAAACCAGCACTTTGAATTGAGCTCGGAATTGGACAGGCAGCCAGTGGAGCTGACACAACAGGGGGGTGGTATGCTCCCTGTATGTAGCTCCCGTTAGTAATCTGGCTGCCACCCGTTGGACTAATTGCAATTTCCGAACTGTCTTCAAAGGCAGCCCCACGTAGAGTGCGTTGCAGTAATCTATTCGGGATGTGACCAGAGCGTGGACGACCGTAGCCAGATCAGACTTCCCAACATCTCTCAAGATTCTTCATTATTGGCTATGCTTGCTAGGGCAGATGGGACTCACAATCCAAAAACAACTGGAAAATAAAATAGTCCATCACTGCTGTGGAGAATCAGTTTTAACTAGGACAGCAAATGGGAGTAAAGAGTCAAGTCCCTTTCCTCACTATGGTCCAGAAAGTGAATGCAATTCCTCCACCGTCACATTATGGCAACTAAGGACCTTACAATTTCTTTCACAAATATTTGAAAATATAAATATAAAGTCATAGATTTTGTTACTGTTGTTGTGTGTCTTCAAAAAATTTCCAACTAAATTTCCAACTATCATGAGGGTTTCTTGGCAAGATTTGTTCAGACAGGATTTTGCTTTCCTCTGAAACTGTGGATAATAGCAAACATTATATTTTGACTATACTTGGGCTGGAAGCATAATCTCTCGGCATTACTTAGCGAACGAAAATTCTTAGGAAGGACTCATCCCACGCTTTCTACAAACGCGTTTATGACTAAAAAGGCCAATCTGAGATAGGCAAGTTCGGTTGCAGAAAGCACAGCAGAAAGTCTCCTTGGGTGATGTTGTTTCCAAGTTACGGTTCTTTCTGCGTTGTCGTTTCTCTTCGAGACCCATTCGGCGTGTCTTCTCGAAAGAGGCCGCAGCATTGTGGATAGTGCATCTCCATGCCTCCCAAAGTGAGGCCAGGGTGGACCATTGTTGGTGATCAATCTGGCCGAGTCTGAGATGTTATTTCAGGGAGTCCTTATGTCTCTTTTTGGGGGCGCCTCTCTTGCGCTGACCCGTGGCAAGTTCACCATAAAGTAGTATCTTTGGGAGGCAGTGGTCCTCCATCCTAGAGACGTGCCCTGCCTAGCGCAGCTGTGTTCTCAATAGCATGGCCTCAATGCTGGTGCTCCCTGGTTGCTGAAGGACAGCAACATTTGTCACATAGTTGGTCCAGTGTATATTTAGGATTGTGCGAAGACAGCGCTGATGAAAGCGTTCGAGGAGTCGTAGGTGTTGGCGATAGGTGATCCATGTTTCAGACCCATAGAGGATAATAGGCAGTACAATAGCTCTGTACACACTGATTTTGGTGCTTTGCCTCAGGTTCTTGTTGCTCCAGACTCTTTTGTGAAGCTTTCCAAATACACTATATGCCTTTGCTAATCTGTGATCTATCTCTTTGTCAATCTTGGCGTCTGAAAAGATGATGCTTCCCAGGTAGGTGAACTGCTGAACGGACTTAAGCACAGATTTGCCTATGCTGACTTGAAGATGATGGTGTTCTTCCTGTGGTGCGGGCTGGTAGAGGACTTCCTACCTATCTTCCTATATTTTCCTATATTTTGACTATACTTGGGCTGGAAGCATAATATGTATACAATGATTATAGAATTGCACTGAAGGACCAAGACAGGTCAATAAACACTTCTGAGGGGAGTATTTTTCCGCAGTATAGTAAGTGAAACTGAATATTGAATGAGTCCAAATTGCAGGAAAGGAGATTTCACCTGAACATTAGGAAGAACTTTCTGATCGTAAGACAGTAGAACTCACTGCCTTGGAGTGTGGTGGAGGATCCTTCTCTGGAGGCTTTTAAACAGAGGCTGGATGGGAATCTGTCAGGGGTGATTTGATAGTGCTCTTCCTGCACTGCAGGGGGTTGGACTGGATGGCTCATGGGATCTCTGCCAATTCTATGGATTCCATGGATAAGGGGGCAAACAAAAATACTTCATATGTTTTTGTGAAGAAGACTAAGCCTGCTTTTTCCCCCTCTTTCAGATTCTGTAGAAGATGTTGGTGTGGAGCTGGTTGTTAATCACCTTCTGCCTGAGAATACTAATTACTGGACTCTGCATATGAGGCACACCACTATTTCTCACATTTCCTACCAGCTTTTACTTTCTATTTCACTTAAATGTGGATGGATATTGTTGCTTTTCCTCACTTCAGTAATATTTTTTACCTCACAACAATCTATGATGAGCATAACTGACCCAAATGCATTCTTGTGTGTTTGGTGACTGAGTGCGGGTCTGATTCCTTACTCTGAGTCTAACATTCTAACTATGACACATTAACTTTTTCTCCCTTGGACACAGTGAAGGAGAAGAAGGGACTGATTAAACCAGGTTATTGCTTGAGCACTCAAGATTCAATGCCCGTTACTGCCAAAGGTCTCGCTCTACTATTACAAGGGTTGAATGAAAAGTAATGCCTCCACCTTCGTAACTCCTCAAAAGATGGCAGTACTGGTGTGCGGTAGGTACTGGCTTGTTCTATTGACTCTCCTCTTCAGTTCCATTTTGACGGGAAGCCTTAGCATTGAATGGTTGTGTTGTTAAAGTGTGAAGTATGGAACCCTGCGCAGATGGTCAGTCAATATGACTTAAGCAACGTGCAGTCATTGAATTCTTGACAGCAGATGGTGTCACCCCAAAGGAGATTTCTCAGAGAATGCAAGCTATTTATGGTGATTGTGTTGATGTGAGTACTATGCGTCATTGGGCGAGTAAGTTTAAAGATGTTGAGGTGGGAACATCTGACTTGTGTAACAAAGAGTTGGACATCCTGTGACAGCAACCACATGTTTCACAAGCAAAAGATTGACAGATTGATTCAGGACAATCGTCATATCACTCAGAAAGAAATTTCAAACATAATTGGTACTTCACAAGTACGTGTGGGTCACATTATTGCTTTGCTTGACTATTGGAAGACCTGTGCACAGTGGGTACCCAGGATGCTGACGTCTGAAATGAAATCACATAATTCTTCCATGACGGCTTCAGAAACCTGTTAATCGTTGGCAGAAATGTATCCAATTGACTGGGGATTATGTGGAAAAGTGAATAGTCATAGTTAAAGAGCACATTCTAAGGATTATTTCTGTGTTTGATTTATTACAATATTCTCATCCAAACTCAAGTAACGAAGGAGGAGGCATTATTTTTCATTCAACCCTCATATTTTACTTACTGCACATCTTATTCCATCTGTCCACCAAACACAGCACAAGACAGCTGACCACATCTTCTAAAGCAGGGGTGCTCATTAGGTAGATCGCGATCGACTGGTCGATCCTGGACCGAAGGAGGTCGATCCCAGTTGGATGGGGCGCTTCTGAGGGGGCGGAGCCAGGCCACACCAGGCCTCGCCCCTTCCCCCAGCTTCAGCGCTTCCACAGCTTCTGCAGGCTAGAGGAGGGTAATGCCAAGCCAGTAGTGGCTATCTATGCCACCACTGGCTTGTCATTACCCTCCCCTAGCCTACTGAAGCTGTGGAAATGCTGAAGCCAAAGGGGGAAGGGGGCAGAGCCAGGCCGCACTAAGCCCCTCGCCCTCCCCAGGCTTCAGCGCTTCCACAGCTTCTGCAGGCTAGAGGAGGGTAATGCCAAACCAGTAGTGGCTATCTATGCCACCACTGGCTTGGAATTACCCTCCTCTAGCCTGCAGAAGCTGTGAAAATGCTGAATCCAGAGGAGAGGGGGGGCGGAGCCAGGCCATGGCAAGTCCCGCCCCCTTCCCCCTGCTCCGCCCTGCTTCTCTCTCGGTAGATCTTTCTGACTTGGTTTTAGTATAAGTAGCTCGCATGCTGAAAAAGTGTGGGCACCCCTGTTCTAAAGCATTTTAAAATGATGAAAATACTAAAATCAGTAGCATAAAGAAAACCATATGAAAAGCCAAATTGAAATTAGCACGTCACTAAAATCACAAATACAAAACAGCAGAAAAGAACATGATAAATCCAGAGTTGGCATTCAAAATAGCATGGTAAAGAGGGAACTCTCAGCTGATGGGATGTTCAAACAGAAGATGAGCTGCCATTTTGGCAGTGTTGCCTTGATCTAGAATTTGCAGGCTGGAGAAAACATGCCAGCTTCTTCTAATTATATTAAATGCAGGGAGGAGATTGTTGCTTACGGGTTATATGTGCGGTCTCAAAACATAACTTCAAGGGCTGGTCAGAAACTGATTACATGTGTGGAGTGAAACAGAAGCAGCTTTCCTTTCCTGCCATTTTGAAATGACATTCTATCGTCCCAGGAGTTTTGAAAACTACTAGAACTTTTCCCATTATATAACAAGACGATGTCTTTGCTAATTTTATTTTTGCTCTGTTTAAGATTTTTCTTGACACCAAATGTAACTGAATCTTCTGTTCCCAGCATCTCAGTAGGACCAATTTTAACAAGCAGTTCGGAAGGTTAAAAACTATGACTCATCAATTGTGTAATAAAAAGGAGGGGTTTTTTTTTAAACCCCGCATTACATTTGACTCAGAAACTGATTTTATCTTAAATTCAGGCACAAAATTACTTGCACTAATCTTGTAAACCGCTCTGGGCACCAGAGAGAGCGTTATATTAAGTTGAACTTAATAAATAAATAAATAAATAAATAATAAAATGGTCTCATGCATTTTAGTGTGTTTGGGTTGCATGCATACAATGAGATCCATTCAGAAATTCACGACTCTGTCCAATGTCTTTAAAAGTAAACTATTACACCTTGCTTTGGCGGCCATTGCAGAACAAATGTATATAAGTGTGCTGGAGACAGAAGAGATCTCCTGCAATACATAGTGAAGTGGAAGGGGAAAGGTATTCCCAGAGTGATTGGCCTGAAAGTGAATACAATTCTGAATCTACAGGGCTCTTATGTTTAAAAAGTGAAATTAGTGTGGAAATAATGGGTCTTAACAATAAACAGATATCCTGCTGTTCTCTGTATGCTGGCAAGTATGTAATTTAATGTCCCCGATCTTCCACCTTACCATTATAGCCTGCTTCCTTAGCAAAGTAAAAAAGACAGGGGGCAACACCGTATAACACTGGTATTGCAAACTGACAGGTAACATAAGAGAATGTGATAGACTATTATGGTATCAAAAATATTATATATTATGGACAACACAATCTTTAGTTCTACACATTAAGTAACATTTCCAAGTTCTACGCATTACGTTCAGCACAATAGTTTCCTAAAGGACCAGGATTGATATAATATAGTTCATTAACAATTTTCAGAATCACCAGTCCAGGAAAAACGCTAGTTTCAGCCTAAACATTCAATATCTAATTAGACTCACTAAATGAGTATGGGTCCAGGTGGGAATGGAGGTGCCCAAAAGTCCGTATGAGAGATGGTAAAGCGAAGTTGCACGATCCCCGGTCCAGCAAGATGGTGTGTACTTTAAACAATCAAGTTGTGGTATTGTAAATCCCAGGTATGAGATAAACCAGGCTCCCCAAATGGGAGATCCCATCTGGCGTATCGCCAGGGAGGCTTCCAAGAACCGCGTGGAGAAAAAAAAGCTCCCAAACAGGAGATGCCAAGGGGCGTTCTGCCAGGGAGGCTGCCTACGGCTGGAGCTCTCTCCGAAGCCGGCTGCAGGCCGTTTCGCCTCTTTCCGAGGCTTCCTCAGGGTCAGCGTTTCAAGTAATCGTGTCGTCCTCAATAGTGCATAATCATACAGACGGTTTCATTAGGCCGGATCATCATCGGATGGGATGGAAATGTTACTTAATGTGTAGAACTAAACATTGTGTTGTCCATAATATATAATATTTTTGATACCATAATAGTCTATCACATTCTCTTATGTAACCTGTCGGTTTGCAGTACCTTAGCAAAGTAGCCTGTGATTATTAATTTATCCTTGCCAGTAACTTAAAAAGAAAAACCATATATCTAGCAAGACACGTTGTCAGAATTTGTCTTTTACATTTCCAGGCCCCATGGATTTTTCAGGTCCTCCCTCCCTAGGCCTGGAGCCACCTGTGACCACAGCACCACACAAGAGTCTAGAGTATAAGCAAAGAGTTCATTGTAAAAGCATATGAAATATATGAAAAAGCAGGAATAAAGAAAGAAGAGGAATAATCCAAAATAGGCTTAGCAATAGATGATAACCACACAGGATTCCAAATGTCTCATGAAAATCCAAAGGTAACAGAGTCCAGGAATAGTCAAAACTTGCAAGTACAGCATAAATTCATCAGCAAAAGATATCCTCAGAAAACTTGAGCAAGAATCATAAAACAAGAATATTAACACCTTCCAAGATACTTGAATCCAAAAACAGGACTTGACTTGACATAATTCAGGCTTAAGTTCTCCCTCAAATGGCAACGTTGCCTGAACTAATGTTAAGGTAAACAACTGGGTGTTAATAAGCAGTCATGAAGTCATGACATTTCCCATGAATTTTCTCTATCTCTTTCCCACGTAATCTTGTAGTCCTATGGAGCTGATTCTCTGCTCTTATCTGCAAACAGAGATGCTTGCTTAGCTCCGTACCGCCAGGTGCTTTCCCTTGAGAGTTTTCTATTTAATTTAATTGTTCTTCACTCAATCCCTTATCTAATGATGTTGTTTCTGACTCCTGTGCTTGACCTTGAAGCTCAGCACTGTATGAGGCAATTTCATTCCCATGGCCTGAATCTTTAACACTTTGAACCCAGCCTGCATCGCTTTGAACCTCGGCTGCATCAATTTGAACCTCAGGGAATCCCACAATCCCTTCTGAATCATCTGTAAACCCATCAACCCCTGGCTGCTGAGCTACAACACTCTCAGACAAAGGAGAAAGAAGGGAGCAATTTGAAGCATTCACACCTCATCCATTCTGTGTCACAGAGGAGATTTAACGTGTCTCTCTGTCCCTAATTGTAAAATGCTCAACTGTTGCCATCTTGCTTTTCTCAGGATCCTATACTACCGTGTTCTGAAGAAATAGTGGGGGCATGGAATGAATAACAGCCTGAGTTGAACATACACTTTTCTAGTGGTTGCTATGCTAACACCCTCGCCCCATACTTCTATTTCACACACACATTTATGCCAACACTCTAATTCCAAGGCCTGAAATGAAGCTGCCGTAAGGAAAACATAGCAGCCATGGCCACTAATAGCTACAGCCAGCAGGAAAGTACGTTTAAAAGAAATCTAAGAGTAAGAAAAAAATTCAAAGGTAGATGTAAGTACGACAGTGAAGCAAATGAAAACAAAACAGAAATATTGTATAAATTGAAGAGTGTGTGCATGCAGAGGAGTCTTGCATACGTCCCCTCTAGATACTGTATGATTCCTGTACCAGAAATCCATATATTTCCCTATGTACCTAGGGTCTCCTGCAGAAGCTACAGTCTGTTCTCAAGACAGTGTTCCCTCACTTATTGCTGGGGTTAGGTTCCAGGACCTCCCGCAATAAGTGAAAAACCACGATGTAGATATGTTCTATTTATTTTAATATGTATACATTATTGTAGTAGTTATACACTATTTTAAGTCTTTATAAACTTAAAATAAAGTGAAGTGATAGGCCCTTCAAGGCGGGCGGGAGGGAGGGAGGACTGAGGCGGGACTGCGCCTTGGAGAGCGGTGGCAGCAAAACCCCACAAAACAGCAAAAATACCATGATATATATTTTAAATTAATATTTTTTGAAATCTGTGAAACAGTGAGTCCGCAATAAGCAAACCGCAAAGTAGCGGTGAAACACTGTACGACAATTCTTTGTCCCATTGAAAATAATAGGGTTGTCTATTATACACAGTTTCGTGTATTCACGCAAAGTCTCAGCATGTATATTTTGGGGACACAGGAGGTCGTACTGTAATTGCCATAGGTCCAACGCAGAGGCAGCAGAACAATGAAAATGAGGTTGTTGACTACGTTGGGAGCAGCAGGGCAGATGGTAATGATGACTCTGACAAAGGGGACATAAAGGTCTACATGAGACCAGCTTCAAATCCAAGGTTAGTTATTGGCTCAACTTGGCAGGATCAAGAGAATCAAGTGAAACTGATTCTCAAGTGAAACTTTGTAAAAAAAGGTTTTTTAGAGAGCAGAGGCTTGGTAGTAAAATAAGAACATACAGTACTTGTTTTAAAGGCTTAGACAGCTTTTATATAATGGAGGAGGAAAAGAGCAGGAGGGGGAGCTTTTTATGACTTCCCTCGTTGCTAGCTGTCTTATTGGAAATAAATATTTCCTTCAACTATAGAAGTCAACACTAAGCTTTTGTAATGTCCAGACAGATCCTCAGCATATGAGCTCCAGAGTATTCAGGCAGGCCAAGAGGGTGGATATACTGGGGGCTCTGAAGTCTCAGTGAAGGACAGAATAACCAAACGCTGTCACAAAAATCCTGAGTCTGACAGTGATGCATTTTGGCACAGAAGAAATAAAGCAGGGCTGAGTCAACTGACCTCCGCTGGCAATGAGAACCGGGGAAATTAATGACTCGGAGGAAAACTTGGCCTTTGTTCCAAAAAGGCTTTAGAAGTCAATGCAGAAGCATCTTACAACCAAACCAAAACTTGACAGGTAGCCAGTAAGGCTAGGCCAAGCTTGGGCAGGAAGAGAAGGAAGGAGGGGGGCGTGCGGGTGAGCCAAAATTAAAACAGCCTGGGATTGCCAAATGCACAAAAGCATTACAAGGATCTATTTGTGAGGCCACAAAAGCCCAGCTCAGAATCTCTGCGTAGAGAAAGGTTTCATTCGGGAAATATTTCTCTGATGTTGAGACGGCTGACCTCACCACGCATAGTCCAAGGGCACTGCTATGACAGCACCAGCACAATTCCCCGACAGAAGGGAAGTTTGCGGTGCAAGGAAACCAGCAACTTTGTGCCAAACACATACATTACACACTTGTGAATTACTTCCAAAAACCCTTCCAGTGCACATTATGAGCAAGACAAAGTGATAAAAGGGAGTAGAGTGAACAAATAAGCCATCTTAAGAGAGAAGTGATGTTACTGAAGTGCTCAGCTCTATATACATTGGCATGTTGGACCCCTATGCTATTTACCTGAGTTACCATATGTTCTCTTTATACTACATATATCTTATTTTTCAAAGGAAACATTTCTCTCCAAGCAGATATTAAAATATCTGAGCCTTGTATTGCTGAAGGCTTTTTCAAATGTCACCTCCTAATTACTGTCTCACTTCCTCCACTCTGAGCTGTTCTAGGAGAAAGGACAGAGGAGAAGCCGCTGGTAGAGCTGAAGCTGGGGGAGGGGGCGGGGCTTGGCACGGCCTAGCTCCACCCCCCTCTGGCTTCAACTCTACCAGCAGCTTTTCCAGGCTTGAGGATGGCAGTGCCAATCCAGTGGTGGCATAGTTAGCACAAGGCTGTCTTGGCCCTGCCCTCCTCAAGCCTGGAGAAGCTGCTGGTAGAGCTGAAGCCAGGGAGGGGGTGGGGCCTCCAGAGGCCCCGCCTCGTGCTCCGCCTGCCTCTCTCTCGTCCGGAAGCAACCCTTGGAGCCTCCGCTGCCAGTGAGAGAGAGGAGCGCCCTGCTTCACGCTCGTCCGGAAGCAAACGTTGACGGTGCATAGCGTTGAAGGTGAGCGCGGGCGGAAGGTGCGTGCGCACAGAGCAGAAGCGCCCCATCTGGCTGCAATCCACCTCCTTCGGTCCCGTGATCGACTGGTCGATCGCGATCGACTTCCTGGGCAGCCCTGCCCTAAAGGCTCCAGATCCAAACTGATCTTGGAAGCCAAATGGCTACTTCTGGTAAGCCCTTGCATGAGAGGCAACAAACAAATATCAAATTCTGAAGACTGTATTTGAGAGGAAGGAATGAGCAATTGAACAATGGAAAAGGAAACTGGGTGAAGGGGATACTGAGAATGGCAAGATGTGCGTTCTTTTAATCCTTCAGAAGAGAAAGGAGCCATTCATGGAGGACACTGCTATCAGATTAGACATGATGACCATGTATTGCCTCCAGGATCTCTGTGTAACAATTGTAAGGAAACAGAAGAGGGGGGAACTCTTCTGTAAGACAATGCTCATAGTTCATTTCCACAACTTGGTCTTCAGGATCTTACCTTTACATATTTTAGTTACCATTTCTAAAGGTCACCATGCACCCTGCTTGCAGGCTTCACAAATTCAAAGTGTCGATTTTAAGTGAGGGCAGTCAATTTAGGGCTCTTGTTCTCCCTTCTGATTAAAAATGTAATTTCTTTTTGGCAGAAAAAGGAATATTTTTAGGAGGGGAAGCTGCAATATTAGCTTCCTTTTGCAAATTGAAAGGCACTTTCTGGATCTAGGAATATGACAAATTATATGCATAACATGGTTCGGCATAAAATTACCATGTTTAGTATTCTGAAAGTATATTTTATTTAGAAAATAATTACAAATTGAACTTACTTTTTAATATGTTCTCTCTATATAGATGGCGCAATAAGATCCTAAACTGTAAGAAATGCCTGAAAGCTTAGGAAGCATATCTGTTTTGCAAGTAAATGAGGAAAAAGAGGAGGAAAAATGAGAACTGAAGAATTATCAACATTAATAAAACAAAACAAATTCCAGTCCTCCATAATGAAAAAAAAAGAAAAGAAACCAGTACTGGGAAATACAATAATCTGATACTAGCTATCAGTGTTACCGATACTACGGTATCTAATATCTGGGAAGAGACCCCCCCAGTGCAAAAGATTGCTACTCTATTTTACTGTAATTTGGTTGTTTTATGTTCATGGCCTATATTAGTTATAATTTTTGATTGATTATGTTTTATTTAAATTATAGTGTTATGTTTAAGTTGTTCTTTATGTGAGGTTATTCTAAGTCATTATATTGGTACTTATTGTTATTGAGGCATTGAATGTTTGCCTTTTTGTTTGTTGGAATCCGCCCTGAGTTCCCCAGGTGAGATAGGATGGAATATAAATAAAGTATTATTATTTTACAGACACAAAACACAATATGTCACAGGAAACGGGATATATATGCTGGACCTCGCATCACAAAATCACAAGTCGAACATTTCCCAAGTGTCTAGGACATTATATTATTATTATTATTATTATTATTATTATTGCCCATTGACTACACTTTATTTCCTGGAAATTCAGTATGGACTGGCAGCCAATAGCTCTCTTACTGACACTGGTGTAAGAGAGCTATTGGCTGCCAGTCTCTTACTGACACTGGTGTTAGCTGGAAGAGCCATACAGTATAGAGGCAACCAAGATGGCAGCAGGGAGGGCAGCAAAATCAATCCTAACCTTTGGGAAGACAAAAAGGGGGTAATTTGGTATGCCCTTCAATCAAGATCTTTAATGACAAGATCTTACCCCAGCTGTTATATGGTGCCAAACTATGGGGTCAGGGAAATATAAAAGGTATGGAGGGGATACAGAATAAGTTTGTCAGAGCCCTTTAGCACTTCCCTCTGGGACACCATCTGCATTGTTAAGATTAGAAACAGACATGCCTTCAATTAAGGCCAGAATCCACAAACTCAGTATCCTATATGGGAAAAGAGTTATGGGAATGGAGGAAGAGAACATGACTAAGTAATGTATGATAGAACAACAAAAGTGGGGCGGCTGGACCCAATATTGCTCTTCTTTGCTACACCAGTATTTTGACGGCTCGATAACAACACTAATGAAACTGGATAAGAAGACCATTGGAGATAAAATAATGGATGTGGATGTGATCGAGAACATGAGGGATAGTCTAAAGCAGACATTTTCCACCTGGTATCCCCTATTTAAGAGTGATCAATACCGCTAAGATTACGCACAAGAATTAACCGTGATGACCCTCAGGAAAGCCTTTACAGCCTTGCGGTTTCAGACAATGCCTTCAGCCTGGCCGGATTGAAGATATAGAGGAACACCTTATTCCCAAAGATTATGTATATGTGGTTCAGGAGGGATTGAGGATCTAACACATTACTTACTACATTGCCCTCTGTATAAGGATCCCAGGAAGAAGATTCTAGGAGGGCTTCTGGAGGATAGGGTGGCTTGGCAACAGACAGCAGTGATTAAGGATTTGCTAGCAGACTACTCTAAAGATATAACAATAAAGGTTGCCACTTTTGCAGTGGCAGCTCAAAATATCCGTGCGAAACTAGTAAAATCCTTAGTGAAGGACGGGAAATAGCACAGGATGATACAGTGCGTTGTAGACATGACTGGAATTTAAAGAGTCAGTTTTAATCAGTTTTAATATTTGTACTGAAGTTTTATATTGTGATGTGTACTTTGGATGTCACTAATATGTGTGCTTAATTTGTCATGGCCTCTGGCTAGAACAATAAAACTTATTTATTCATTATTTATTTATTCCTATTTTAACCCCATCTCGATCCGAAGGGATCTCCTTCTATTGTGGACAAGAACCTGCTAATGGACATTTAAAGCCATGAAAAAGATTCGAAACGGATTACCAGTGGCCCCGATTCTAAAGGATTACCTTCCCGTCGGCTTGCCTTCCATCGGATCACCTCAAAGGAGCCTGGATATTTGGCTCCGGTTCTTGCTTTTGTGACTCCTATTTCATTTACGGGCTTATCCACGCCTGTATCCTCTGGATTACAAATACTTTGGAAAGACTTTGGACATTTGGACTTTTGATTTTGAAATATTTCGGACATTTGGTCTATCTTCGCATCCTGGACTAATATTTTGAGACCAGTCTGTGCCGGGGATACGGTAATATGTATGTTACACTATATGATGATATTTGATTTGTGCCCTATATATACATATACTCTATATTTCATTTGTGTGTGCTAACCTTTTTTGGGCACTCCATGTAGTCATGCCAGCCACATGACCTTGGAGACATCTACGGACAACGCCAACTCTTTGGCTTAGAAATGGAGATGAGCACCACCCCCATAGTCCGACATGACTAGACTTAATGTCAAGGGGAAAACTTAACCTTTACACTGTAGAATTAATGCAGTTTGACACCACTTAAACTGCCATGGCTCAATGCTATGAAATCCTAGGAGCTGTAATTTGGTGAGGCACCCGCACTCTTTGGTAGGGAAGGCTAAAAGTCTTTTTAAACGGAAGAACTCAGGATTCCATAGCATTGAGCCATAATAATAATAATAATAGTAATCATAATACTTTATTTTTAACCCGCATCCATCCCCCCGAAGGGGACTCGCAGTGACTGATATGCGGCCGTGCCCGAGCAACAAATCACAGAAAAAAAATCAAAAACAATAAACACAATAAAAATACATCTTTGAAAATACAATAACACAGATGAATCTAAAACAGAAATAACAGGGCAAGCCACGTGTACATATAAAGTGTTCAAAAATTCGGGGAAGATAGCTGGAGTAGTGTTAAAAACATAGAGGATCATATTGGGGGGGGGGAGAAGGTCTCGGCAAAAACAGGGGCACTTGGGAGTCTAATCTCCAAAGGCCTGGTAGAAGACCCAGGTTTTCAGGTTTTTTTAAAGGATTCCAGTGAGGGGGCATTCCTAATCTCTCCCGGGAGGGAGGGAATTCCAAAGACGGGGGCCACAGAAGAGAAGGCTTTCTCCCTAGTGCTCACAAGCCGAGTCTGTGAGACTGGCAGGGGCGAAAGGAGGGCCTCCCTTGAGGAGCGAAGGCCTCGAGCTGGTTCATGGGAGGAGAGCCGGTCACGAAGGTAGGCGGGTCCCAAACCATTTAGGGCTTTATACCTATAAAGCCCTAAATGGTTTGGAACCCGCCTAATCACCTGCACCTTGAATTGGGCTCGGAAAATAAACAGCAGCCGGTGGAGCTCTTCAAACAGGGGGGTTGACCGCTCCCTGTAACCTGCCCCAGTTATTAATCTGGCAGCTGTGCGTTGGACAAGTTGAAGTTTCCGGACCGTCTTCAAGGGAAGCCCCACTTAGAGCGCATTGCAGTAATCCAATCTAGAGGTAACCAAGGCGTGGACCACCATGGCAGTGTAGATGCATCATTACATATAAATCTACCTGCTATCTCCCTTTTTAAAAGAAAAAATATTTCACAATATATCTTTTCTTCAATTTGTGGGTGGACGACGACCTGGAAAGACTATTTCTCCCATTTCCCCCAATTTCTATTTTAATTCATTGTTTCTACTTCCAATGACCCTTTATTGTTATTATTATTAATCTTTAAAACAGATGTAGATCAGATATCCATTCAAGGACTTCAAACTGATACATAGTTTATGAAAACCCTTCAAACACAGGACTATTTTTGGGAAGTAAGACACGTGTCTAGCAAATACACATATATACTGTAAATAAACCATTCATAAAGCATCCAGCTTAGATCCCAGCAACAGAAATCCAGCTGACCCATGAAAGCTCATGACTAATGACTGAGTTTTATAGCCATTACTCATGGTTCAACCTCAGCATCTCATACTCAGAGTTATGCTGCCTTTGTCCATTTCTAATTACCATCTGTAAAAGCCAGCGATATTTTGATTCTCCTTTAATTCTGTGAAAATCTATTTTGCAATCATTTTATCTTTCCAGTGTAACAACATTTTGTTGCAATTAATTCCTTATCCATGTTTATCCAGGGGTAAATCCCAATGAGCTCCACTAGACATATGCTCAGGTAAGCATACATAGGATTGAAGCCAAAGTCAATTAAGCATTAAACAAAATACTTCCTTCGGCTCCCTCTATACTGCATTTATTGCATGATTCCAAAGTTCTATCGTGTTGAAAAAGCACACTTTACCTCCTTCTCCTCCACTCAGGTTTAGCTGCGTTGCTTTGCAATCTGCCACGGCCTGAAGTTAGAACTTTCCTATCTGAGCCCAACACATTATCCATTCCTTTATCTAGCATTTCTCAGATAAAGAGTTTCCAAAGCACACTTGCTTCGTAACTGCTGCATTGCCACTTATATCAGTGACAGAATGACAGCATACAAATGCTAGTGATAAATGCTAATAACATAATAAAGAGGCAATTCTCCAATATAGCGAATATTAGAGTGAGATGTTTCCATTGAAAGCCATAAAGGACGCCTGATGCTCCCATTTCCATATGCAAATTTTCACCACAATCATTAAATGGATGTTACTAAATACAGCTGTAAGTGGATTTAGTCCTCCCCCCCCCCAATATATTGATTCACATCACTGTGACTTTTGCAAAAGGCTATTCTCATTGCCAACGTAATTACAGTTTTAAAGCTATGTTATGATAGCATGCATTTCTGCCTTAGCAATTTAGAACAAAGTTTGAATTCTGTGGCAGAATCTAGAATCAGAGTCTGCCAGCTGTCTGCCAGCTACACTTTTCCTATTCTTGCGTTAAAAGACCTCTGGTTCTCTAAGACAGTGTTTCCCAACCGCTGTGACACGGCACAGTAGTGTGCCGTGGCGGACCTCCTGTGGTGCCGCGAGAAAAGTTCTCTGCCCCCCTTCCTTCCCCCCTCCTCCTGTCGAACTCCTGCTGCTTGGGGGAGGAGGAGAAAGGGCCGGGCGGCAGCAAAGAAAAAGAAGAAGGGGCCAGGGCGCCACCTCTTTCGGCCATTTCCCCAGCCAGCCTCCAATCCGCCATGACTCCTGCTATGACTCCCACCCCCTCGCCCGCTGAAGCCGCGTGGAGGAGCCCCACCCACTGAAGCCCGTCCACCACTCATGCTCCCCCTCCTCCGTGCGGCTTCAGTGAGCGAAGGGCAGGAGTCATGGCGGAGAGCGGCGCCGGGGATGGGGGCCATGACTCCCACCCCTCGCTCGCACTGCCCCCTCAAGGCTGGAGAAGCTGTGGGAGAGCTGAAGCTGGGGAGGGGGTGGGGCATGGCACGGCCTGGCTCCACCCCCTCCCCCTGGCTCCAGCTCTCCCACAGCTTCTCCAGCCTTGAGGGGACAGTGCCAAGCCAGCTTTGTGCTGGCTCTGCCACCGCTGGCTTGGCACTGCCCCTCAAGGCTGGAGAAGCTGTGGGAGAGCTGAAGCCAGGGAGGAGGGGGCGGGGCATGGCACGGCCTGGCTCCTCCCCCAGCTCTGGCACTCCTAGCAGCTGCTCCCAGCAGGCCACCATCCCCCAGCCATTCTGTTAGGTTGGGAAACACTGCTCTAAGAGATGAGAGGTGCGATTAGATGCATCCTGTCTGTATCTTCTACAGCAATGTTGCCCAACCTTTGATGGTTTAGATGTTTTGGACTCCAGTTCCCAGAATTTCTGACCATTAGATAAGTTGGCCAGAGCTTCTGGGAGTTGGAGCCCCAAACAATTGGAGAACCAAAGGTTGGACACCACTGTTCTACAGTATGAAAGAGTATTTATTTTCCTACGCTCAAATAGTTGAGTTGTACACTCTGTGAACTGTAACTGGATGCAAAGTCATAGGGAGGAGGGAGCCAGCCTCTTTCCTACGGCCCTGGAGACTAGGCTGCAGAACAATGGCTTCAAACTACAGGAAAAGAGATTCTACCTGAATACTAGAAAGAACTTTCTAACTGTAAGAGCGGTTCAGCAGTGGAACTCTCTGCCCCGGAGTGTGGTGAAGGCTCCTTCTTTGGAGGCTTTTAAACAGAGGCTGGATGGCCACCTGTCGGGGGTACTTTGAATGTGATTTTCCTGCTTCTTGGCAGTGTGTTGGACTGGATGGGCCACAAGATCTTTTCCAACTCTATGACTCTAGATGTGATTAGATACATCCTGTCTATATCTTCTACAGCAGGGGTGCCCAACCTTTGGTTGTCCAGGTGTTTTGGACTCAAGTTCCCAGAATTCCTGACCACTGCAGAAGTTGGCCAGGGCTTCTGGTAGTTGGAGCCCAAAACACCTGGAGGATGAAAGGTTGGATACCACTGTTATACAGTATGAAAGAGTATTTATTTTCTTACACTCAACTAGTTGAGTTGTACACTGTACAAACAGTAACTGAATACGATGCAATTAAAGTGCATACAAATGAAGAAAGCGTACACAAGTGGGGACAACTCCATATATAGTTGTTGTGGCAAATTCTCCAAGATAATGAAATTGTCATAAGAGAAGAGTCGATTGCATGCTTTGATTGTTGGAGCCAAGGGAGTCAACCTGAGCAAATGTCATGTCACCCTAATCCTCCAGCAGCTGCACTGGCTACCGATTGAGCACCGAATCACCTTCAAAGTGATGGTACTTGAGGGACTGCCTCACCCCCTACCAACCCCAGAGATCACTTCGCTCTGAAGATCAAAATCTATTGGAAATTCCCAATTTCAAGACCTTCCGCTTGACAGCTACCAGGCGCTTGACAGGCGCAGAGCCTTTTCGATTGTGGCTTCTTCCTTGTGGAATACATTGCCGGCTGAAGTCCAGGCCCTGCGAGACTTGCCAACCTTTCGGAGGGCATGCAAAACGCAACTATTCCGTGTGGCATTTGAGTTATAGAATGGATTTTAATCTGGTTTTATAAATTTATTGTTGATTGCAGTGCTGTTTTGTAAGTCGCTCCGAGCCCTTGGGGAGTGGCGGTGTATAAATCCAAATAATAAATAAATAAATAAATAACACAAACTCATCTCAAACTCAATATAAGTAGTCCACACAATGTATGTCCTGTTCTGCAGGAGAAGTGCTGCTTCTAGTCACTGACTTCGCACAAGAATAACTACAGGTTATTCCAGTGGTTTTAATGCGTGAACAGGTGGATCAGAACAATCTGGTGACCAGACATCAAAAAGACCAACCATTGTGTTTTCCAAGCAGAAGCAGTTCCCTAGCAGATGCTTCCTGGTGATGTTGCTTTTGGTGATCACATGAGCACTTCACCACAAGCTATGTCACCAGGAAAACTGTGCCAGGAAGTGCTACTGGTTGGTAAAATAGCACCAGCATACCCCTAGAGCAGTGTTTTTCAATCTTTTTTGAGCCACGGCACATTTTTTACATTTACAAAATCCTGGGGCACACCACCCACCAAAATGACACAAATTTACACTCTAACACAGTAATACATATAGTTAATATGTTTTTAAATGTATTTATACACTCAGTGTGAAACCTGGGCCTGTTTCGATGAACACAACATATATATGACTTCTTCTCACATACTTATACATGGATATCATGTCTTCTCTCAGCCTTCTCTTCTTCAGGCTGAACATGGCCAGCTCTTCAAGCTGCTCCTCGTAGGGCTTGTTCTCCAGACCCTTGTTGAAACTTCACCCTGAGTGAAACTTGCTTCCAGATAACTATGGATGTCATGAAGCTGTTATAAACAGTTCCTGCCCCCCCCCCCAAAGGAACTGTTTATAACAGCTTCATGACATCCATAGTTGGGAGGCAGCTCTCGAAAAATCCAGTAAAATAGTAAAAAAAAATAAACATTTCCAAGCGGAGAGGCTCAATGTGTTTCTTGGAAACCTGTGAATGCTTCAGCCTCCCGATGCTCCCAGGTTCGCTCACTGCCCAATTCACCAGTGTGGAGCTTCCAGCACTTGGCAGAGCCCTTCCTTTGCCTCAAGGAGGATCTTTGGGGAAGGAAAGAGGGAGAAAGAGCTGCTAGGAGGGGGAAGAGTGCCAATTTCCCACGGCACACCTGCTGATCTCTCACGGCACACTAGTGTGCCATGGCACACTGGTTGGGACCCACTGCCCTAGAGGACAGGGTGCCTGTTCCAATTTGCTGACTGCCCAGGTAACCATATGATGCTCCCAGGGTTTATCTGGGACAACTCTGGAGCAGGACCCTCCTGGTGGAGTGTTCCTCTTGGTGTAGACACAACCTATAACTCTGCAGAGCTGTTTAGGAGCTAGGCACAAGAACCAGGCAAATACACAGCTGCACAAGCTTGCAAATGTTCTTGAGCCAGTGGCCAAGGGTACATGGAGCATTAAGTCGAAACAATTATACAGAACGAACTAAGGAAGTCTCCTTAAATTGACAGCTCTAAACCTCTATGAACAATATGAAGTCAATCTAGGAGACTTGCTGAATCTAGTAAGCAAGTCTCACTGATTTTGTCCTTTTCCCTGTCTTCTTGTGTGTGCCACCCTGGACATCACAGAATATGATTTTTTTGGCAAGGAGTAGCTGAGAAATAACCAGGAAAGGGGGCAAGAGTTTACAGAAGGCTTCATAATTTAATCTGTCATGGTTTTTGTAAGGAATTTTAAAATAATAACTATCATGCTAGAAGGGAGAATGGACAAATATTGTAATAGGAAGAACATAACCATGCACAGCTGTCTATAACCCAAAGGATGGGAAGTCATTACAAAGGAATAGGTGGGAGGAGGGAATGGCATTGTCAGGTACAATCACTGCACTGATATTAGGAAATGTTGCACTTGTTTATGTTTATGTCTAAAGATGTTTATTGTTGTTCTTTTTGATAAATATGCAAATTTTAAATGACTATATGAAAGAAATAACTAGGAAATGCCAGAGCGCATGGACCACTGTCCATATCAATTGCTTAGGGGCATTAAGAGCTCAAGCCTCTACCTTTATTTTAATGCATGATTTCCCTCATAATAATTAAGTTAATTGAACAACATTTACCCAAATGGTTTCACAGAAGAGGGAGTGCTTAAAATACGTACTAGCAAGTACTAGCATCTAGTTTTAATGCCAACGGGTAGTTTCGGGATGATCTAGACTATTCATTTAAGTAGAGCACATTCTGCTTTATGAGGCAGGCATGAGACTGAAACAGACAAGCAACTTTAATGTGGTGGAAAGAAAAGACGTGGCAGGTCGGTGTTGTGTGTGGTGGAGAAGCAGCAGGGACAGCTGCAAACAGAATAAGCTAACTAGCATGAGAAATTAGCCATGTGGTGCCAGGGATGTGCTAGCTTTCTGCATTTCAATTACGGCTCAGGCTGAACTGGGGAAAACATGTAATGGAAATGATAAGATAAATTTATAGATTTTGCTTGTTCTGCCTATACAAACAGATTATATAGCTTAAATAGCTCTAATAAGCACCTGCCGATAACATGCTAAAGGGCTCCCACTTATCTACCCCCTTCAAGTTGTAAATATAAATGACGGAAACACAGGCTAGCATCATAAGAAGATATGTATTTATTTATTTATTGTATCATAAGCAAAACGAAGATGCAGTTGTAATATATTTAAAAGACCCAAAGTTTGTGGTTTATTTATTTATTTATTGTTTCGATTTGCTAAACCGCCCTTCTCGAGGCTCAGGGCGGTTTCCAACATATAAAACACATAAAAATGTAAAACATCATAAAGCACCATAAAACAATCCTAGCCAATTACATTCACATAAAATCACACGAATCAGAACAAACTGAATCGTGACAAAGGACAGTAGTAGTACGGCTAGGCGGGAGATTATTAATTCAAGCACCGGTCAATCCCCAAATGCTTGCCTGAACAGCCAGGTCTTGCAAGACCTACGAAAGGCCATCAAGTCCCGCAGGGCCCACATCTCGACCGGCAGTGAATTCCACAGGACCGGAGCAGCCACCGAGAACGCTCTCTGCCGTGTGCTGGAAAGCCTATAGAGCTTTTTTTTAAAAAAAAACCTGGCATTATACTAAATGTCCTTTGACCAGTAGCTGGTCTCTTGGAATGCCTCTGGCGTTGCTATAAGAAGGTCCTCCATTGTGCACGTGGCAGGGCTCAGACTGTATTGTAGTAATTAGTCAGTGTTTGCTCTTGTCCACACTCACATGTCATGGACTCCACTTCGTGGCCCCATTTTTTAAAGGTTGGCTCTGCATCTCGTGGTGCCAGAGCGCAGTCTGTTTGGCACAGGGGTGCCCACACTTTTTCAGCATGCGAGCTACTTATATTAAAACCAAGTCAGAAAGATCTACCTATCTCCTCAAGGCTGGAGAGGGGAGGGGCAGGGCGGGGCTTGGCCAGAGGGGGCGGAGCCAGGCCACACCAAGCCCCGCCCCCTCCCCTCTGGCTTTGGAGCTCCCAGCAGCTTCTCCAGGCTTGAGGATGGCAATGCCAAGCCAGTGGTGGCATAGCTAGCACAAGGCTGGCTTGGCCCTGCCCTCCTCAAACCTGGAGCAGTTGATGGGAGTGCCGAAGCCGGGGGAGGGGGCGGGGCTTGGTGTGATCTGGCTCCGCCTCCCTCTGAGAAGCGCCCCATCCGGCTGGGATCAACCTCCTTCGGTCCCGGGATCGACTGGTCGATCGCGATTGACTTCCTGGGCAGCCCTGGTTTAGCACCTTCCAAGTCACCCAGTCTTCTGTGTGCCAGAGGGAAGTCTCTCATCTGGTATCAGCTATGAATTGAGGTTCCAGGTTTTAGCCTGCCACTTTTGGATTCTCGCTTGCTGAGGTGTTCCTCTGAGTATCTCTGTAGATCTTAGAAAATGATTTCTTCATGTGCCGGCTGATATCCGAACAGGGGATGGGATGGAGCACCTCACATAGTAAGAGGGTTGTCACTTGGTCCTTTCATTATTAGCTGCTTCTTCCCAGCAGATGTCAGGTAGTGCAATACTGGTTAAACAGTATAATTTCTCCAGTGGTATAAGACGAGATTAAAACCTGAGGCAGTGGTTTGATAACCCTCTGGTAGTGTAAGGCAGTGTTTCCCAACCTTTTTTGAGCCGCGGCACACTTTTAACATTAAAAAAATCCAGGGGCACACCACCAACCAAAATGACACAAAATGACACTCTAACACAGTAAAGAACAGCTGGGGGATGGTGAGCTGCTGGGAGTGCCGAAGCCAGGGGAGGAGCCAGGCCACACCATGCCCCTCCCCCTGGCTTCAGTTCTCCCACAGCTTTGCCAGCCTTGAGGGGGCAGTGCCAAGCCAGCATTGTGCTGGCTCTGCCACCGCTGGCTTGGCCCTGCCCCTCAAGGCTGGTGAAGCTGTGGGAGTGCTGAAGCTTGGGGAGGGGGCGGAGCCAGGCCGTGCCATGCCCCGCCCCCCCCGGCTTCAGTTCTACCACAGCCGCCAGCTTTGGGGCAAGCCAGCATTGTGCTGGCTCTGCCATCACTGGCTTGGCACTGCCCCCTCAAGGCTGGCGAAGCTGTGGGAGTGCTGAAGCCGGGGGGGGGCGAGCCAGGCTGCGCCATGCCCCCCTCCCCCGGCTTCAGCTGTCTCACAGAGGAGAAGGAGCATGAGCGGTGGACGGGCTTCAGTAGGCGGGGGCCTCCTCCACGCGGCTTCAACAAGCAAGGGGCGAGAGTCATGGCGGGAGTCATGGCAGAGTGGAGGTTGTTTGGGGAAATGGCCGAAGGAGGCGGTGCCCCGGTCCCTTTTTCTTCGCCGCCGCCCGTCCCTTCTTCCTCCTCTCCCAAGCAGCAGGAGTTCGGTTGGAGGAGGGGGGAACAAAGGCGGGCAGAGAGCTTTTCTCGCGGCACACCTGATGATCACTCACGGCACACTAGTGTGCCACGGCACACTGGTTGAGAAACACTGGTGTAAGGTGCTGGAATTCCATTAAAAAAGCTGACCATAACAATTTGTTTCAAAATATACATGGCTCAATTGAAAACTATCTTGTTCTTCCCAGTATCATTTTCTGATAAACACTAGCATCAACCATTAGTACCTTTTATAAGGATACAGAATGAGAGGATAAGAGGAAGAGCAGAGGCAGGGAAGGCAACACTCCAGCCAGCTTAAAACAAGCTGTTATAAAACCGCTGTTGAAGAAACTATCACTGGACCCCACTCAATTCGCCAACTATCGGCCTGTTTCCAATCTCCCCTTTTTGGGCAAAGTCCTGGAACGTGTGGTGGCCACACAACTCCAGGTATTCTTGGAAGACACGGATTATCAGGATCCAGCACAGTTCGGTTTTAGACCTGGGCATGGTACCAAGACAGCCTTGGTCGCCTTAGTGGATGATCTGCACCAGGAGCTGGACAGGGGGAGTGTGTCCCTGTTGGTTCTGCTGGACCTCTCAGCGGCCTTTGATACTGTTGACCACGGTATCCTTCTGGGACGCCTCGTGGGAAGGGGCCTTAGAGGTACTGTCTTGCAGTGGCTCCAGTCCTTCCTAGAGGGCCGATCTCAGAAGGTGTTATTGGGAGACACCTGTTCAACCCCACAACCATTGTCTTGTGGGGTTCCTCAGGGTTCAATACTATCGCCCATCTTGTTTAACATATACATGAAGCCGCTGGGGGAGGTCATCCGGAGTTTCGGAATGCGGTGTCATCTCTACGCAGATGATGTCCAACTCTGTCACTCCTTCCCACCTACTACTAAGGAGGCTGTTCAGGTCCTGAACCGGTGCTTGGCCGTTGTGTCGGACTGGATGAGGGCTAACAAATTGAAATTGAATCCAGACAAGACAGAGGCACTCCTGGTCAGTCAAAAAGCCAAACAGGGCATAGGGTTACAGCCTGTGTCAGACGGGATTACACTCCCACTGAAGATGCAGGTTTGCAGTTTGGGTGTGATCCTGGACTTATCGCTGAGCCTGGAACCCCAGGTTTCGGCGGTGACCAGGGGAGCATTTGCACAGTTAAAACTTGTGCGCCAGCTGCTCCCGTACCTTGGGAAGTCTGACTTGGCCATTTCCTCCAGCCCGCTTTGGCCGGCCCACCAGCATCCTCCACCGACAGCCTTTGCAGCGGGCAAGGAAGGAAAGGCAAAGCACGGAGAGGAGCCCCTGCAGATCCCCAGCCTCGCCGCCCGCGGCTCCCATGCCTTCCTCCTCCTCCTGCTCGGATTTTGGCGCAACTGGACGAAGAGTTAATATTTTAATCGCTAGTTGTGTAAGCACAAACGTGGAGGGCGACTCATAAATAATAAAGTTCAGTTCAGTTCAGTCTCTTCTCCTGCCTCCACCGAAAGGGCAGCGTCCTGGGTGAGTGGCCTCCTTTCCCGCCTTTTGCTGCCTCCTCAGTGAGAGAGAGAGAGAGAGAGAGAGAGAGAGAGAGAGATATCTCTCTCACTCTCTCTCCTGCCCCAGGCCGCTGCCAGGCCCTCTTCCCCGACCAAGTGGAGGAGGCCTCCATCTGGGGCAGGCGCCTGCAGCCGGGTGCGCTCTCCTCCGGCGCCTGTCTGAGAGGGAGGGAGACCTCACTGGAGGTTTCCTCCCAGAAGTACGCTCTCCTGACGTTTCGCCCTCAGGGGTGGGCTGAGACAGCATTTTTTTGAGGGGCGGGTCCGTGATCTGCGCCCCCTTCGGCTTGCGCCCCTAGGCCATGGCCTAGGATGGCCTTATGGGTAATCCGGGCCTGCTGCTGAATACCTCTTACAGCCATGGAGTTCCTTCTAAGTCAGAACCATCTTTTTCCATTTTGAATTAACAAGTTCAGGACCTATTTTTGGAACAGCAGAAAACCAGTTCACGCTATCTTCCAAATGGCAGAACATATACTTTATTTATTTATTTATTTACTATATTTATACCCCACCCTTCCTACCCTGAAAGGGATTCATAACGACTTACAAATTGGCAACCATATATATTAATATCTATATATCTATATATCTATCTATATAAATATTCAGTAATTCAGTTGGTCTAATCCAGTCAACACTGACAACTAGATTTTTTTTTCTCCAGGTGTGTTAGAGGAGAATGACAGGAACTGTAGTCCACAACATCTAGAAGGCACCAGGTTGAGGAAAGCTTGCTTTGTTTCTAGGAAAAGATTAACTAAAAATAAAACCACACTTAGGATGGTGGTACTGACAATGCAATGAATAATATCACAGGGGACCTCATTACCGAAGCTTTGCCTCATGCTCCCAGTGGACTTGAAGAGGTCAAAATCATAAAGAGGGGTCGTTTAGGGCAAAATTTAAACCAAGTAAGGCAGGCTTGGGATATCTCAGAGTTCTGTGTATTGATTGATCATTTGTCACGCTGTCTTCAAAGCAGTTAACCCAAGCAAAATGCTATCCCCACTCCCCTGTATCATCTCTTGCCAAGGCGAGGTCTGTGACTTCTCAACACGGGTTAATAAATCTCCATTAGCAGTAAAAAATGAAATTATAAGCACTCTCTGCAATGGATACAGACTTGGAGGACTACAGGCTTGACATTTCAGGCAACTCGGTGGTAACTGCTTAAATAACAGTTCTTTAATGGGTTTCATTTTCACCTGAAGCTGATGAAAATTCTATTTGAGCTCCAAATTTTCATTTTTTATAATGTTTCTGCAATAACCAAGATCAATATGATCACTTTTTATGGTCATTGTAACGATAGGTTTCTGGGTTAAAGGGAGTATGAGGGAATGGGAGAATAGGCAAGGGAGTAATTTTTGTGCTATCTCCCAGTGACTGCTCATCCAAGTAATTGACTGTTATAAGCTCAGGAGGTGCAGACAAAGAACGCAATCCATCCATTAAGCCACAGGTCTTTCCTCTTGTCCCCCACCACTTATAGGTCAAGTTTTTCCAATCTCCATCTCCTTGATCATGACCCTGAATGTACTTTCCTTGTATGATGATAGCTCATCAAAATGACAGATGAATTCCAGGGGTTGTGTCTACCTATGAAAAAAGAACATTCCAGTCTTGGATAGATAGACCAGTGTTTTTCAACCGTTTTTGAGCCACGGCACATTATTTACATTTACAAAATCCTGGGGCACACCACCAACCAAAATGACACAAAATGACACTCTAACACAATTATGCACATAGTTAATATGTTTTTAAATGTATTTATACACTCACTCAGTGTGAAACCTGGGCCTGTTTCGATGAATACAACATAAATATTCTGGCAGGAATGGCAGAAAGACACACACGAAGATCTTACTCAATAGCTGGGAGTTACAGTTCACCCGCAATCAAAGAGCACTCTGAACTCCACCAATGATGGAATGGAATCAAACTTCCCACACAGAACTCCCATAACCAAGAGAAAATACTATAAGAGTTTGGTGGACATCATTGACCTTGAGTTTTGGAGTTGTAGTTCACCAACATCCAGAGAGCACTGTGGACTCAAACAATGTTGGATCACGACCAAACGTGGCATGAATAATCAATATGCCCAAATGTGAACACAGATGGAGTTTGGGGAAAATAGACCTTGACATTTGGGAGTTACAGTTTCTGGGTTTTATAGTTAACACACAATCAAAGAGCATCCTGAACTCTTGCAACAATGGAATTGAACCAAACTTGGCATCTTGAACTCTCATTACCAACAGAAAGTACTGAAAGGGTTTGCTTGGGAATTGACCAGAATCACAATGTTGGAAGGAGGCTCACCACTTTAAGGTCCCTAAAACAGGCATGGGAAAACTTCGGCCCTCTGGGTGCTTTGGACTTCAACTCCCACCATTCCTAACAGCCTGAAGCCCTTTCCTGCTTAAGTGGCTGAGGGGAGGGGGGGAGAAAAAGGGCCTGAGGCTGCTAGGAATGGTGGGAGTTGGAGTCCAAAACACCTGGAAGGTCCAAGTTTGCCTTTAATTGTTTTGCTTGATATTCTAGTTCTAGGTGGTGTTTATCTTGATTTAATGATTGAATTTCGAGAACTAGAGATGTATTTTCTGGCTTAAGTTTAGCTTTTCTTTCCTTCAAATGGATTTTTGTTTCAATATCTTTCATTTCCTCATTTCTGTTTTTATTATTCCTGGCGCTGTGTTGAATCAAATGGCCTCTAAGAACTGCCTTTAATGCATCCCAAACTACTTGGGGTTTAGTTTCAGTTATGTCATTCAATTTTATGTAATCTTGAATAATGTTCTTATATCTGTCTGAGTCTTTTCTTTTCTTTCTGACACAATGGAGTTGTTTGATAAAATGACTGGTTGAACCAAACATATGAAACACTGAGAGTACCAATTTTGAGATTATTAAGGGAATCTCTCCATTTGATTTAGATTAGTATAGTACTATTACACATCTATTCCCAAGTATATGGAGCTTTTGTATACTAAAAGGAAAGTCTTGCCAGTTCCCTTTTTCTCCTGTTTTAACCATGACATGAGGTTACCTCTGAGTTGATAAGCACTGCATATTTCCATTGAACGTCAGATTTAATCAAAGGAGAGAAAGCCCAAAGAAAGAACTGTCCATTTCTAATCAAAAGAACATGCAGAGGAACACAAGTTTTTAAGTTCAGCCCACACATTTCATAAGTAGCAAAATCACATCCTCTGCAATTGGCAGCAAAGGCTGCAGATACATGAAGCGGGAGATGGCCTCGCTGGGGGAGGCGGGTGAAGGAAAATTCCACTATTACTATGCCGGCTGCAGCAAGATTTTCACATCTCATTAACGCCGTAATGAAGGCTCAATCACAGATACAACAGTCTATAAAGACTGCCAAATTTATGAGCTGCACATGCAAGGTTCGATTCAAAAGGCTTGCTTCAGCCAAGATTTATCACGGTGCGCTTCGAAGGACCTTTTCAGCATGATACGGTACATGGAATATACATTAAGAACAAACCGAAAGCAATTTGCACATTTTCAGGGAGTTTCATTTGGGCAACCACAGGTCACACGCTAAAGGATTTTGACAAGGAGTGCTGAAGAATATGGAAATAACGCATGCCTCAGTAAGAGCAAAGGAGGAAGCGGCTAGGAGCAGGGACACTGCGGGGAAGGAGCATGACTTGCCTTGAGGCCAAAAAGCAAAACAAAAAAGAGGTAATTTTAAAGGAAACCTATCCAAGTAATAGCAGCAATGGCCTAAACCACTTTGCTATCTTCACTGCAGTTCACAAGCTCTGGGACAAAACTGCCCATTCACTGATAGTACTTTTAAACATCTGTTTGACACAAAGCTTGGAAAGCTGCCTTTTAAAAGCCATTTCTTCATTTTACTCTCCTCAACAAAAATTACTATACCATGAGTGTTTGCATGTTGAGTTACATGTCTTATCAATGTGTGTCATGGCATATAACCGGAAAGATCTCACTCAAAACACTTCTAACAGAAAGCAATGGAAACCTTTGTGTTACTTCTGAAGTATACATTATAGCTGTAAGTGCAACTATACTGCAGTTTGACAGCATTTTAAATGCTGTGTCTAAGCACTATGGACTTATGGAAGTTGTAGTTTTACAAGGTCTTTAGCGTCCTCTGCCAAAAAGTGCTGGTGTCTCACCAAACTACAAATCCCATGAATCCATAGACTTGACCCATGGCAGTTAAAATGGTGGCAAACTGCATTAATTCTGCAGTGTCAATGCACCTTGCTGTAAAAGAAGGCTGTATCAATGGCATTGAATTGTTGCCAACAATGTGAACCACCCCGAGTCCCCTTCGGGATTGAGAAGAGTGATATACAAATACAGCAAATAAACAAACAAACAAACAAACCCATTAATGTACATGCTTGTGACACGTTAAGTCCAAACTCAAATATGCAGCCAAAATTTAAATTCAATGGATTTTTTTTCTAGGTGAACAGACACATTTGACATCTGGGGAAAGGTGTTGCCGGCATAAGGCTGTTATAAAAAATAGACAGACGCCTGAAATATACAGAGAAGACAAAGTAGTGGCATTCACGACTTAGACATCACGGCAACGTAATTAATTTAATTGATTATGTAATTTTAGTTTGATGTTACAATTTGCTGTAGGAAGTAGTTTGCTTTGAGATTTAGGTGGATTATCATTGTATTTGTGGCTATTTTCAAGGCATTGAAAGTTTGCCTTTATGTCTGTGTTTGCTGGAATCCGCCCTCAGTCCCCTCGAGGAGATAGGACGGAATACAAATCAAGTATTATTATTCAAGGCCAAAGATATGAGAAGGTAGTGCCAGAAGACTAGAGGACAAATATCACTTATTGCACAGGTAGAGACAGGTTTTCGGATCCATTTTATTTATTTATTTATTATTTCAACTTGCTAAACCGCCCTCCCCGAGGCTCAGGGCAGTTTCCAGGTGCATAAAACACATCAAGAGCCATAAGCTCTTGAGCCATAAGCTAGCAGATGCTGCCAACTTCACAGCTCCCAAAATTAAAATGTATGTAATAGCCACACCATTTTATGTACACCTTCCAATCAGTCACCCCACTACCATTTCCTTTTTTCTTTTTTTCTCAACTCCTCCCAACCCTCTAGTGAAAAAAAGAGCTCAGATTGATTGCCACAGGTGAAATTATATCACCTTCATTTTGCCAGTTACACAATGATGCAACCAGCTGGGTGTATGAGAAAGCAACCACTGGCCTCTACCATCTATGTAGCATCTCTGCCTAATTAACTGAATCTGAAATTGGAATAGAAAAGAAAACTTCATGTGCATTCTTCTTTCAGCGGGACTCACTTTCTGCATCTGAAGTTCTGCTACTATGTCAACCCAGTTGATCTACACCAGGGCTGCCCAGGAAGTCGATCGCGATTGACCAGTCGATCCCGGGACCGAAGGAGGTCGATCTCAGCCAGATGGGGTGCTTCTCAGAGGGGGCGGAGCCAGGCCACACCAAGCCCCACCCCCTCCCCAGCTTCGGCACTCCCAGCAGCTGCTCCAGGTTTGTGGAGGGCAGGGCCAAGCCAGCCTTGTGCTAGCTATGCCACCACTGGCTTGGCATTGCCATCCTCAAGCCTGGAGAAGCTGCTGGGAGCCAAAGCCAGAGGGAGGGGGCAGGGCTTGGCGAGGCCTGGTTCCGCGCCCCCCGTGGCTACTACCAGCAGCTTCTCCAGCCCGATGGCAGTGCCAAGCCAGCCTTGTGCTAGCTATGCCACCACTGGCTTGGCATTGCCATCCTCAAGCCTGGAGAAGCTGCTGGGAGCTCCAAAGCCAGAGGGGAGGGGGCAGGGCTTGGCGAGGTCTGGTTCCGCCCCCCCCCCCGTGGCTTCCGCACTACCAGCAGCTTCTCCAGGCTTGACGATGGCAGTGCCAAGCCAGCCTTGTGCTAGCTATGCCACCACTGGCTTGGCATTACCATCCTCAAGCCTGGAGAAGCTGCTGGGAGCTCCAAAGCCAGAGGGGAGTGGGCAGGGCTTGGCGCGGCCTGGAGCCCCCCCTGTGGCTTCTGCACTACCAGCAGCTTCTCCAGGCTTGAGGATGGCAGTGCCAAGCCAGCCTTGTCCTAGCTATGCCACCACTGGCTTGGCATTACCATCCTCAAGCCTGGAGAAGCTGCTGGGAGCTCCAAAGCCAGGGGGGGAGGGGGCGGGGCTTGGTGCGGCCTGGCCCCTCCCCCCCCTCCCCCTCCAGCCTTGAGGAGGTAGGTAGGTCTTTCTGACTTGGTTTTAATATAAGTAGCTTGCATGCTGAAAAAGTGTGGGCAACCCCGATCTAGACTACAGCCATTATCTAAGAACATAAGAATATCTCCATTATAGCAAAGCAAAGACCCATGTAGTCCAACAACCTGTTTTTCAAGGAGCCATCAGGAAGACCAGCGTGGGGTATTTTGCTGCCACTACACAAAAGTGTTCAAAGGTATATCGAATTATGAATGTCCTCAAGAGAGGACAGCAGGAAATAGCTGTTCAAATGAAATGACAAATAACTTATTGTGAGCGCAAACATCCCAGGGCAGCACAAGAGCTTGTAAATGTTCCAAAACATTCACACCAATATCATAATGAATCTTCTGAATGCAGAAGTACATATACTAAAGTAACAACAAAATAGGCAGCACGTTCAGGAGAGAACAGTCTAATTTTTTTCACTCTAGGACTTTACTAGAAGTGAAACAAAATAATTTCTGTTCATTCTGTGGGCAGGAATGATGGGATGGAAGCCACTGATTCCAAATTTCTGATTTCTTATCAATTTTTCTTAATATTTTATTAGAATTTTAAACTGCTTAGCCTTATGGATGCTTTGATTTTGTCTTCCTGCATAGCAGGGGGTTTGACTACTTGGCCCTTGAGATTTCATCCAACTCTATAGTTTTTGAAAAAAGGAGGGGTTAGTTGTATCACCGTGTCACTTCCAATGTGTCCCGATACATGGATCCAACCCAAGGAAGGATCTCAGAGGCAAAAAGTACCCTCCCATGCTGTTGTGCCGCTCATTCTCCCTCAGACTCCCACAAATCCCATCAGTCTCAATGAATGTACTACAGCATTTGGGGGGCTAGTCTTAAACTTTGTGAAAGTGAATGGTTCCTCACCCCTGATTTCACTGGCCTGCTCCACATGAGGTTGTACTGAGGTCTCTCATCCAGTTTGATGTTCCCAACATACAGGAAGAACTTCCTGTCTGTGAGAGCTGTTCAGCAGTGAAACTCTCTGTCACTGAGTATGGTGGAGGCTCCTTCTTTGGAGGCTTTTAAGCAGAGGCTGGATGGTCATCTGTCTTTGGTGCTTTGAATGCAATTTTCCTGCTTCTTGGCAGGGGGTTGGACTGGATGGCCCACGAGGTCTCTTCCAACTCTAGGATTTTATGATTCTATGACAAGATGATATTGGGCTGATGCAAATATTCTAATGGGAAGACTATCCACGATTACCCTTGGATAATGCTTAATCTTTGCTTGACACACAGAGGTAAAAGTCCTCAGTGAACAACCATAGCTTCTATGCAATCATTACTAGAAAATGTTCAATGTTATTAGGAGAGTAAGAGACGTGGGGAGGAATGGAGGCAAAGCTGGTGACTTCCCTACTTCACATGTTCATAAAATATGTTTGTATAACAACTACACAAAACTCTGCAATCACAACCGGTTTAAACATATCCATTTATACTTACTGAGATCTCGATCTTTCGTTAATATACACTCTTTGATCGACTCTGTTATCCCAAGACTGGCTGCAGTAGGGAGAGGGCCAAGAAGTGACTCCAGGGCAGGTGGCCTTACAGAAATTTCTTTTTCTTGTGATTTGTCTTTATCTAGAAGTTCACTGTAAAAGTCTTTGTTTAAATGATTTGCAGCTGCTTCCAGTTCTTCATCTTCTCCTTCCTCCTCTCCAAATATACTCAAGGTATTATCTTCCAAAGAATCTATAAAGAAGATCAAACCATTGCATCAAATAGGCTAGAACTGAGCCATAGTAAATGTCGTTAATAGGCCTTCTTAGGACTCCTAAGAAACACTTCTGATCATAACTTTTTATCTAGTCTTAAGATCTATCAGCAGTTCATTAACCATTCTTGTCAAAAGAACAGAATTACAGAACTAGAAAGCTCAAAGCTCCGGCTCATTTTCCCACTCATTATTTTTTTCTTGATGTTCAACTTTCTTCCTTGACTTTCTTCAATAATTGTTACAGGCATTTGCTTGTTTCTGTTAGTACTATGGTGAGCTCTACATATCTTAGACTGCTGATGGTTCTTCCTCCAAATTTCATGTCTCTTAGTCCCAAATCTAATCCTGCTTTACACATTGTATCTTTGGCATATCAATTAAATAGAAAAACTGAGAAAATTCAGCTATGCCTGACTGCCTCACCAATTGGAAACCATTCTGTTTCTCTGTCAAGGTTATGCATCAACAAAATCAATTTTTCTGGTCTACCCATATCTCTAAGAGCAATCTATAGTTTTTTTTATATAATTTATACATTTTTTTCTGATTTTCTATTTTTGAAAATCTTTGGGAGGTTCTATTTTCAAGTGCAAGTTTCCAATATGATCTCTAGTGCCTCTTCCCTTCCAAGGTTAGAATTATATGACAAGGTGGTGGCCCCTGGAACAGTGTATCTCCTAGCAAGTATCCAGGAAAGGACACATTTTAAGGAAAGGGATAAAAATTTAGTGCAGATCCCTGGCATATTAGAAAACGGTAAATACTGGTCCCCCATATGAGATTGCTCAAGATGTACTGCTCAAGATGTACAGCCTGGAAAACTCACAACAACCCACTGTACTGCTTTAGATGTTTGTGGATAGCTCCCAGTGAGTGATGATAGGGAATAGCAGCCTGACTATACCTGAAGTACTCGTTGTTCCCCATCTTGTTTTATACCAAAGTTTCTTAAACTTTTTTCCACTAGCAGCCCTTCCTACCCAAGGAAGCATTATTTATTTATTTATTATTTCGCATTTATGCGTTGCCACTCCCAAGGCGGCTCAGGGCGACTTACAGCGAGTAACAGGGTAAAAACAACAATAAAAACACAGCAGAATACAGATACTAATTAAAATCACAGTAAAATAACTCAACCGGGCTGAGCACAGAACTAGCACATGAGTGCCCGAACAATCAACGACTTAAGCCCCAAAGGCCTGTCAAAATAGGAAGGTTTTACATGCCTTCCGGAAAGTCATCAGGTCAGAGAGGGCCCTGACGTCAGAAGGCAGAGCGTTCCATAGGGTAGGGGCGGTTATCGAAAAGGCCCTCCATCTAGTGGTGGTGAGACAATACAGTTTGACACTGAGGACCTCCAAGAGTTGAGACGACTCTGAACGTAAAGACCTAATGGGAGAGTATGGGATGAGGCGGTCCCTAATGTACACTGGCCCCAGACCGTTCAAGGCCTTAAAGGTCAGAGCCAACACCTTGAAAGTGGTCCAGCATTCCACTGGTAACCAGTGCAGCTCACAGAGAATAGGTGTTATGTGGCTGGACATCGGAGCATCAGCCAACAGCCGGGCTGCCGCATTTTGGACCAGTTTCATTACATGATCACAGGTAGAGAAAAGAGGTGTAAAACAAGCATTTACTGACTATAAATCACCAATTGCAGGGCTTGCTAAACAGGCTGATTTTCCTTTTCATCGAGTATAGCTGAAGCCTTGTCTGCAGAGTCCACTGTAAGCAGTGCACATTTTTACTGGCATATTTGTATAAATGGGTGGCATTCAGAAACATTTTACTGTTGCCAAATTTTTGTGACCTCAATATTGAGCTAAGGGGACTCCATTTAGGGTCAGGACTCACAGTTTAAGAAGTAGTGTTCTATACCATAATTGAAAGGATCTGTTTTTTAACTTTATTTATGTATTTATGATTCGTGCTTGTATACTGCTCCTTCCCGGAGGCTCGGGGCAGTTCACAACATAACAGCATTTAAAAACAATCATAGATATTGAAAAAAAGTCTTTCCCCTCCAACTACAACTCTCGGAACTGCTAGAACCAGCTCAACCAGTTGCCGTGTTGGAAACTGAAGTCTGTAAAGTAATGTTTCCAAATGCAAGTAGAAGCTATCCAAGGAAAAGATAATCTAACACAACAGGAGAACTCAAGGACAGATTGCCCTAGAAAATCCATTCCTTTTCATATCATTCCGCCTGTGCTTTTGTAACCCACAAATGGATGATGTTCTTCACTACGGTCAAATCCAAGACATTTATACATCTGCTGTAAAATCATCAATTTTAAACTTATTCCTGGTGAATGAATTCTAAATAGACTTACCATCTTTATTGTAATTTGCATAAACTCCTTTTGCTTTAGGCCTGCTATTCTCTAATTCAATCTCTATTTCATCTTGGTAGCTTGTTATTTCACCTGCCGTAAATACAGAAAAGTGTCACCACCCCGCAGAGGAAACACAGCATAAATAAGAATGTTCTGTGAAATGCAGCCTTTTACCTTCTAATTCTTCCAGCTTTTTTGACAGCTCCTTCTCCAGCTAGGGGAAAAGGGAGGGGACGACAGAGAAAGAGAAGAAGAAATGAGCAAAATAATTAAACTGTAAACTAAGAAGATTTATGAACCAACTCTTAGGGAAGACATATCCTGCAGCAGGTCTGACAATGTTCAAAAACAACTGTTAGATTCCATGTGATCTCAGCAGATCATGCCTGTATTCAGAGGAGTTCACATTGAACAAGGTAGTCCTATGATCTCAGACAGAGAGAGAACTAGATTTAACAAAACTGGTTGAAGCTTTCTGCTACCTAATTAGATACCGACCTCAACCTGGTAGTTTAAAGAAAAACTCACAAATTGCCTTGGTGATATTATCTGGGTAGATGCACTCCATTCTGAGATATACAACCACAAAACAAACGTCACAAAGTTGTACTAGTTGTTCTTGTCAGTATGCGTAGCCTTTGTTTGGCAAGCGCTAATAATAATACTGTAATAATAATAATGTTTTTTATAGCCTGCCTCCATTTTCCCGAAGGGACTCAAGGCAGCTTACACAGAGAACACAGAGTTAAAATGTAATGCAATAAAACCAAACCAAACCAAATAGAAACATATCACAATAAAATATAACACCATATAGACCAAGGGTGCCCACACTTTTTCAGCATGCGAGCTACTTATATTAAAACCAAGTCAGAAAGATCTACCTACCTCCTCAAGGCTGAGGGGAGGGGGGCGGGGCTTGTCCAGAGGGGGCGGAACCAGGCCACCAAGCCCCCCCCTCCCTCTGGCTTTGGAGCTCCCAGCAGCTTTTCCAGTCTTGAGGATGGCAATGCCAAGCCAGTGGTGACATAGCTAGCACAAGGCTGGCTTGGCACTGCCATCCTCAAGCCTTGAGCAGCGGCTGGGAGTGCCAAAGCGAGGGGAGGGGAGGGGCTTGGCGCGGCCTGGCTCCGCCCCCTCTGAGAAGCGCCCCATCCGGCTGGGATTGACCTCCTTCGGTCCCGGGATCGACTGGTCGATCGCGATCGACTTCCTGGGCAGCCCTGATATAGACATTACCATGGGAGCAATAAAAGTGCCGAGTTAAGAGGGCTCTGGGTTTGTGCAAAATTCCTAGATAGAGCTAAGGGAAAATGCAAAACTTCAATGGAGCGCTTTATCTTACCTATCCCCGATAATAAATCCTTTCTGAATCCCCAGGAGATAGTACTTTACCTCCTCATGGATATAGATAAATATATAACCTGACGCGTAGCCTTGTTTGCCCTTGCGGCTAAAAAGACCAGGAGGAAGCACATAGCGGAAATAGCTACACTCTGCAAAGGGGATAACCTGGTTTAAGGGGGTCTAAAAGTGAACCCTAATGTACCTACGCCATATAAGTAACTTGTAATTATTTATACTGTTTATCGTCCCTATGTAAATTCTATGTGTATTGTTTTATGTCTGTACTATTTTATCATTTTGGGCTTGCAACAGCCTTTGGCCAAAAGCAATAAACTTTATTACACTGGAAGGGGTGGGAGAGTAATGTCCTTGGGCTTTATAATGTCAGGATCGTAGAGCAAAGGCCAAAGGCCCTTGTTCAATTTCAAATAATGAGAATGTCACAGGAACCAAGAGGCTAAGATAGGATAGGCATTCTCCACTCACAGTAGGTTAGGAAGGCAGATTCACACTTAATATATGGAGTAATATAGGTAACATGAAGTTACTTGCTGAAGGCCACCCTCTGCTTTTCACAGTTGAGTAAAGATCTAAATCTGGGTTTTTCAAATCCCAGCCTTTGGCCATTTGATTGCATCTCGCAGCATTTAACAATTAGCATATATTATATGAATAACATATACTTTCACCCACTCCCTAACCTTCTCTACCAATGTATTACTCTGCCTGGCATCATGTGCAGACTTGAATCTTGTTGGTTAATCCTAATTAGAGTAGATTCACTGAATCACTGATTTGCTAGGTCTTTTCTAGTCAGCATTAATAGTAGGGTCTAGGCCTCACTTGGCAGTAATTCTTAAAAGAATTTAGTAGAACTGGCTTGGAAGTTCTTCGCAACCATTGTTCATTCAGTCACAACACTGTCATACTGCAGTATACCCTCCAACTATCCAGCCTGGGGAAAAAAGGCCCAATTAATCCTTAGTCATTCCATTTTACCCAACTGCTATTGAAATGTCTCAGATTCTCTCCTTCCACCCTTTGTCTTCAACTTACTTTGATTGCTTCAAACTGAGTTCAAAGTGCAAAAGCAGCATCCTGCTCATTCTTGTAAATTCAGACAAAACAAAACTACGTCATTTCTCCTATCTTATGTGATCCTAGTCATTAAGAATTGTTGCCATCTTAACCACATTTTGATGTTGCTTGAACACATGAAATTTCAGGTTTTATCTGTGAAATGTTGTGGGGCAGGGCTGCCCAGGAAGTCGATCGCGATCGACCAGTCGATCCCGGGACCGAAGGAGGTCAATCCCAGCCGGATGGGGCGCTTCTCAGAGGGGGGCAGAACCAGGCTGCGCCAAGCCCCCGCCCCCTTCCCAGCTTCGGCACTCCCAGCAGCTTCTCCAGGCTTGAGGATAGCAATGCCAAGTCAGTGGTGGCATAGCTAGCACAAGGCTGGCTTGGCATTGCCATCCTCAAGCCTGGAGAAGCTGCTGGGAGCTCCAAAGCCAGAGGGAGGAGGGGGGGCTTGGCGCGGCCTGGCTCCACCCACCCTGGCACCTACCCCCTCTGGTTCCAGCTCTACTAGCAGCTTCACCAGGCTTGAGGATGGCAATGCCATGCCAGTGGTGGCATAGTTAGCACAAGGCTCCTTGGTTTTGGCACTGCCATCCTCAGGCCTGGAGAAGCTGCTGGATTGCCATCCTCAAGCCAGAGGGGTGGAGCCAGAGGGTGGACCAAGCCCCACCCCCTCCTCTCCAGCCTTGAGGAGGTAGGTAGATCTTTCTGACTTGTTTTTATTATAATTAGCTCGCATGCTGAAAAAGTGTGGGCATGCTGAAAAAGTGTGGAGCTCCCAGCAGCTTCTCCAGGCTTGAGGATGGCAATGCCAAGCCAGTGGTGGCATAGCTAGCACAAGGCTGGCTTGGCATTGCCACCCTCAAGCCTGGAGTAGCTGCTGGGAGCTCCAAAGCCAGAGGGGAGGGGGCAGGGCTTGGCGTGGCCTGGCTCCCCTCTGGCTTCTGCTCTACCAACAGCTTCTCCAGGCTTGAGGATGGCAATGCCAAGCCAGTGGTGGCATAGTTAGCACAAGGCTGGCTTGGCACTGCCAACCTCAAGCCTGGAGAAGCTGCTGGTAGAGCTGAAGCCAGAGGGGGTGGAGCCAGGCCACGCCAAGCCCCGCCCCTCCTCTCTCCAGCCTTGAGGAGATAGGTAGATCTTTCTGACTTGGTTTATTATAAGTAGCTCGCATGCTGAAAAAGTGTGGGCACCCCTGTTGTGGGGTATGTGCCATCAGCTTGCACAAAGCCACATGCTATCTCTGACAAGAATCAGCTCAGTGACAAAAGCAGCTACATCGCCTACAAAGAGTTCTTAACCTGTGGTCCATGGACCATAAGTGGGACCTTCCCTCTCTGACCATGGCATATGTTCTGTAACAGAATTTTGAGCTGAAGTGGCCTATCCAATGCAATTTTCTGAATCAGCACCCCAAACCAAATCTAAAGTTGACCAGAAACTGATTTATAATCTTTTTGGTACAAATGTTGGAGAGTGATCCCTGGTCAAAGTGGTTCTTGATCAAGTGGTCCCTGATCAATCAATCAATGATTTATTACGGTCTATGACCAGCACATAAAATGGGGCACAGATGCCTAAGGAAGGGGAATCGCAGTTCCCAAATAGGTCAAATATAAAAGCAGATTAAAAACATGTTATAAAAAGAAAACAGATTAAAAAGTCAAGTTAAATTATAATTTTAAAAGCAGATATGTGTCTAAAGAAGGGGGCGGCTAAAAAAAAGATATCAAGCTACTGGGAGGCTCTGGAGGGGGATGAGAAGGGAACATTTACAGCATTTCAGTTATAACAAATAACTCTAGCTGTATTCGCGGCAGGAAGTTGCCTTGTGGGGTCAGTCATCAACCATCTAATATTAATTGCTGCCGCACAGAACTTGGCAACACTGTGAGTTATCGCAGAATAGGAGTCCGAAAGCAGCAGGAAGGTGTAATATCTTTTGGTGCGCCCTGGGTGTTTTAAAAGTCATGGAGTGATAAAGTTAGTTCTAATGTCTCTGTAGAATACACATTGGAGGAGCACATGCTCAGTTGTTTCAATATACCCAGACTCACAAGGTCATAGTCTCTCCTGAGCAGGGGTCTTTCGGTACCTCCCCTCTAGTACTGCCGATGGAAAGGCATGGCATCTTGCCAGAGTGAAAGCTCTTCAGTGTTTAGGCACTTCCAGGTTTGCTAAGTAAGCCATGGGAGCAATGGTGTATCTATTACCTTCATCAATGTTGAAGGCTGGAGAGCAGGCTAAATCTAATTGCCGCTCTATATCCAGGATCCGTTGTCTAATGAGATCCTTAGCTTGGTCCCAACCCATACTTAGCAGTTGTCCTTGAGGGAAGCCTAGAGTTGCAATTTTAGTTGCCACTGCCTTATTCCGTGTAGATTAAAATTCGTCTCTCAGAGTTAACGGGGCAAGGCCACATGGTGAGAAAGACAGATGCAGCCAGTAATTGAGAGTGGCTGTCCAGACTCTCGCCTCCATTCTCACGAGGCCTGTCTCTAATCGCAGGGTGGCATTTGACACACACCTGGGAACCCGCATCACCGATCTTAGGAATTTTGATTGTACCTACTTCAGAGGGGTGTAGTTTGAAAAGGGGCTGGGTTGGGATCCATACAACATTTGTGCTATTGGATTTGCCTCAAAGAGCTTAAGTGCTGCTGGTATGTAGTGGCCTCCTCCCGTTTCAAGAAACTTTAGGATATGTAGCAGAGACAGCTCTTTTGCGCTGTCTCTGCTACATAATCAGCATGTACATTTTTGCTTCCAGTGCAATGGCAAAATACTCCCAGGTATTTAAAGCTTGAGACCTGTTCAATATTGTGTCCATCTAGTCTCCAGGTGGTACTTGGGTCGTTTCACAAACATCATAATTTTGGTTTTTTGAAAATTAAGATGAAGCTGTTCTGCATTGCAATATTTTGTTAGGGCTCTCAAGGCTCTTTTCAGGCCTACTTGAGTTCTGGATAGTAGCACTGCGTCGTCTGCATAGAGCAGGGTGGATAGGCACCTTTCTGCCAGTTTTATTTATTAATTATTTATTACTTCAAATTTCTAGACCGCCACTCCCCAAGGGCTCGGAGCGGTTTACAGAAAGATAGAAGTAAAACATAAACAAATAGATATAACAATTATAAAATACATAAGACCAGACATATACTGTTAATTATAACAAACTGTGTCATTCCTAGCTAAACCTAGCTGGACCTTGGTTGCAGGGCTCAAGGAGGGATCGATCGTAGACAAGGGGAACCTTGACAGTCTGGGTCTTCTTAGCCCCATCCATAGGGCTATGGGAACTGGATCTAACCCAGTTCCCGAACCCCAGTCCCCCAAAAGTTCTAGATCTATATTTCTTGTTCTTACTCTTCCTCAAAGTAATGTCTGGACTGCCCCGGTCTCCAATAGTCACCCCACAGTTAATAGGGGTGGCTCGGTGATCTCGATGAGCCTTCGTGTTGCCTTTATTTGCCGAAGAGAAGTCCATCACCTTGGGAATGCATGCCTCCTGGGGGACTGTTGTCTCTGGATGGTCCGTTGACGGACCGGAAGTCAGAAGTTTCATTGACTTCCTCTTCCAGCATCTCCTCCGGTGCCTGCGCAGTCGCCTCTTCTGGCCAGAGACTGGGGGGGGGAGGGGGGGAGAGAGAACAAAGATCTCCACCCCTCGGCAGCGTCAAGGCCGTCCGCCATCTTGAACCGTCCCTCATGGTCCCAGTTCAACACCAGAGAGTCACGACGTCGGAGACAGGGCCCCGGTGCCCAAGCCGGAGTGCCAGTAACATCCAAACATGTCTGGTCTGTCGATCCACAGTTTAGCGGCACAAGGCAGCCAGGTTGGTCAGCAACATGCTCGGTTGGCCATGGACAGCAAGCTCCTGTCTCGGTACCCCAGCCAGAGTCAAGAACGACTTGGAGAACTCCACCATGGAGTTAATATAGAAGTTGAAAAGTAGTGGAGCCAAAGTGTATCCCTGCTTGATGCCTTTTTCCGTTTCAACAGCCCAAGTGAGATGGCCTTGGGGGGTACATCTTATTTTCAGTGTGGTCCCTTCTTGTAGGGCATTTTTCCCACAGTTTGTTTTTAAAATCATCTTTATTAAATGCAGAAGTCGACAATCTATTAAGGTGGACCCAAGTTTTTCCCACAGTTTGATACAGGAGATAGAGTCAAAAGCTGCTGGTCCCTGATCAAATTGCTCCCTCGTCAAGAGGTCCCTGGTCAAAGTGGTCCCTGGTCAAAAAAAGGGTGCATCTACACTGCAGAAATAGCACAGTTTGACACAATTTTAACAGCCATGGCTCAATGCTATGGAATCTGGGAATTGGAGTTTGTTGAGGCAGCAGCACTCTTGGACAAAGAATGTTAAAGACCTTGTAAAACTACTACTCCTATGATTCTATGACATTAAGCTGTGTCAGTTAAAGTGATGTCCAACTGCATTAATTCTTCAGTGCAGATGTACACTTAGCTGATGGTAGAAATGATCATTTTCTGTCTGAGTCCCTGGAGAGTCATGGCAAGTCAAATCAAGCCAAACAGCATTTCTTTCCAAGGGAGATGAGACCAGCCTTTCATTTCAAGGGAGTGCAAATACAGGTCCAAAATGTGCTTAAATTAGTTTTAATATTCTTTTTGCCTGTTTATAAAACTTTTTAATCTAAATGTAAGACGCCCTGACTTCCATTACTGGGAGAAAGGTGTGAGGCTGGATTAAATAAATAAATAAATAAAATTATAATTATTTTTATTACCCCACTATCTTTTTCTACAAAAGACACTCAAAGCAGCTTAGATGGACAAATAATCTGAACTGGTACGAGGGAGTATGTTTTCTGTGCGTACAAAATTCATTGTAACTCCCAGGAATAAATCTCCCTAATGCCCCCCAAGCATTGCATTGAAAAGTAAACTTCCCATCCAAAATGAGGGGAAGCAAGCACGTTTTGGCATGATGAAAACCTAACTGCTTCTATGTTCCAATCGGGAAACTAACTGACTAGCCCTTGCATTTGATCATGTTTGCTGGCGATAAATGTCAGAGGGACAGCTATGTTTAATAGCCATCACAAACTAGCTGTTTATCAAAAGACCAACATTTAATTTGTGGCATTTATAGGATTTGATATTTAATGAGACTTCCAATTTGCAGAAGCTGGGAACAGGCACAAGTGCCACATCGCACTGCCTCCCATAACTGGTGAATGGAAAATTTCTCTCTCCATAAACATACAGTAGATGCAGCACATAAAGGGTAAGCAATTGATTTAATGGGATGACCTTGAATCCTGGTATTTTGAAGGCAAATAATTCTCCTCATTCCACTTTTCTTATGCAGTTTGTCTATGTATAAACAGTTATGCCTCCCTTAAATCAATTGCTTTCTCAAACAAATCACCTGGATTCTTTTTTCATAAGATGACTCAGAGTTCCCATCATTTTTACTATAGTGCTCTTGACTTTTCCCCAAAGTTCACAGTATTGTGGTATTGAAGTTGTGTTGGACCACCTATCTACGGCACCAGCATCTCAGACAGATATGTTCAGCTTTCCCCAAGATGTTGGACTAGAGGCCCAAGGGATGAAACTTTCAACTATCTTCATATTTGTGTATAATATATAATAAATACATCATAGGTAAAGATTTCCCCTTGACATTAAGTCTAGTCATGTCCAACTCAATGATGGATCTGGACCAAACTTGGCAGAAATATTCAATATGCCCAAATATGAACAGTAGTAGAATTTGGGGAAAATAGACTTGACATTTGGGAGTTGTAGTTGCTGGGATTTATAGTTCACCTACAATGAAAGAGCATTCTGAACCCTACCAATGAGAGAATTGGGTCAAACTTCCCACACAGAACCTCAATGACCAACAGAAAATACTGTGTATTCTGGTGGTCTTTTGTGACCCTTTTGACACCCCCTCGCGACCCTCAGGTTGAGAAAGTTTGGTCTTAAGGGTGCTGAAGTTAGATTTTCTTTTTGTTCTAGCATGCATCACTGCAGTGACATTTTCCCACCTATGATATTTCAGGAAAAAAGCCTTTTGGGCAAGCCATAGCCACCTATCTATTATGGGAGAGTTCGGAGTCAGAAAGCCACAAATATCTTCTTATAGAGCTACTAACACCAAACAGGGAACAAAGGCTTTTTTTAAAATTCACTCCAGTATGGGCTGAATAAAAACTTTATGGATGAGATTTAAACACTTTCTACAAAATGTTATGGAAGAAATGTAAACACAACATAAAACTTTTTTTAAAAAAAAACCCTAAACATAATCTTTTGTTCACAGAATCAGTATTTATTCAGAAATATCTATCAACTCAGAAACTGTCTAGTGACACCCTGCATGTCTTGGCAAGCGACATTTTGGAGCTAATCCAACACAATTTGATCATAATTAACAGCAGTGTTTATTTTAAATTGGACCAGTAAAAGCACAAAATTCTATGTAATGCTTTATTTTCCTCTAGTCCTGGGTATATCTAGTGAGAGCAGAACTTGAAAAGCTGGAAGGGGGGGCTGGGGGGGGGCAGTATGTGGATCCAATTAACAAGCAAATACCTTTCCAGCTGTGGCCTTTGTTAATTGGGGTGGAAGAGTGAACGTGGCATACAGAAGAGAGGGAATTTACATGCAACACAATCAGCTTAGCCATATCATCTGAAAGATTCCAAACCGTGTTAGTCAGAATACATTTGTCACGGCACAGTGAGGTGAGGTGTGCGCTGATGGGGAGAGCTGGTGCACAGCAGGTAGCCTGCCAGGGACAAGGCAGAGAGCAACTGTGGCAGCTCTGCACTTCCTTGGGCCCAACTGTCTCCAAAGCAGGAGCAAGCATCAATGCAATGCTGGCATGCATTGACTTCTCCAACCTCCCTGTCTCAGAGCATTCCCTTGGCATACCTTCATCCTCTCATCTCTATCCAAAATGCCACTATCAAAACCAATTGCTGATTCTCTGTTTCTTATCACATGATCCCACAGCCTTAAGCCTGACATCTCAATCCATTCCCTAAACCAGGGGTGCTCACACTTTTCCAGCATGCGAGCTACATATAAAACAACCAAGTCAAAATGATCTACCTACCCACTATAAAAATGTGAAACATATAACACAAAATCTGCTTTGAACTGGGTTTTCTGAGTCCACACTGCCATATAATCTGATTCAAAGCAGATAACATGGCTCAGTGGTTTCAATTTTAAATGATCGGGTATGAGAAAAGCTTTCCACAAGATGGGTGCCGCGTTTGCTCACAATACAGGACAATGCAAGGGTGCACACACGTACAGTTTCCATGGCAACAATCCATGAATTGTGATACGAATTGCTCTCTCATCCGCCCTATTCTCCGGATTTAGCCCCAAGTGACTATTTCTTGTTTCCAAAACTGAAGAAATGGCTCGGCAGAAAGAGATTTGACTCCAACAATGACAACATCTCACAAACAAATACCTATTTCGATGACCTCGACAAATCTTATTTTTTGGAAGGGATAAAAAAAATTGGAGAAACGTTGGACAAAGGAGACTACATTGAAAAATAAAATGATTTTTTAATCCAAAAATCTGTGTTTCATTCAAAAGGTCATTGACTTATTGACCCGCCCTCGTAGTCATGTATAAATATGTGAGAGGAAGTCATAGGGAGGAGGGAGCAAGCTTGTTTTCTGCTGCCCTGTAAACTAGGACGCGGAACAATGGCTTCAAATTAAAGGAAAGGTGATTCCACCTGAACATTAGGAAGAACTTCCTGACTGCGAGAGCTGTTCAGCAGCGGAACTATTTGCCCTGGAGTATGGTGGAGGCTTCTTCTTTGGAGGCTTTTAAACAGAGGTTGGATGGGCATCTGTTGGGGGTGCTTTGAATGCGATTTTCCTGCTTCTTGGCAGGGGGTTGGACTGGATAGCCCACGAGGTCTCTTCCAATTCTACGTATGATTCTATATTCAGAATATTCCACCCCACTTTCCGTCCTTGTGACAACTGGATTTTGAAAAATTTGGCTTGTTGTGGAAATAAGGATTAGTGAGAGCCTCAGTGGAGACCTTTTCCCATGATAACTTTCAGGAGTGAATTTCCCTTCTGAGGGATAGGTTTCTCTCACTTCATGTTGTCTTATCCCCTATCTGTCTGTACAACTAAAGCAGGGGTGCCCACACTTTATCAGCATGCGAGCTACTTATAATAAAAACAAGTCAGAAAGATCTACCTACCTCCTCAAGGCTGGAGAGGGGAGGGGTGGGGGCGGGGCTTGGCACGGCGTGGCTCTGCCCCCCTCTGGCTTTGGAGCTCACAGCAGCTTCTCCAGGCTTGAGGATGGCAATGCCAAGCCAGCCTTGTGCTAGCTATGCCACCACTGGCTTGGCATTGCCATCCTCAAGCCTGGAGAAGCTGCTGGTATTGCGGAAGTCAGGGGGCAGGGGCAGGGCCAGGCTCCCAGCAGCTTCCAGGCTTGAGGCCCAGCCCTAGCTCCCCTCTGGCTTTGGAGCTCCCAGCAGCTTCTCCAGGCTTGAGGATGGCAACAACAAGCCAGCCTTGTGCTAGCTATGCCACACTGGCTGGCATTGCCATCCTCAAGCCTGGGAAGCCAGAGTCAGAGGGGGCAGGGCCAGGCTGCGCCAAGGCCCTCCCCCTTCCACAACAAGCCAAATTTTTCAAAATTGTGCTAGCTATGCCACCACTGGCTTGGCATTGCCATCCTCAAGCCTGGAGAAGCTGCTGGTATTGCGGAAGTCAGAGGGGGCAGGGCCAGGCTGCGCCAAGGCCCTCCCCCTCCCCTCTGGCTTTGGAGCTCCCAGCAGCTTCTCCAGGCTTGAGGATGGCAATTCCAAGCCAGCCTTGTGCTAGTTATGCCACCACTGGCTTGGTATTGCCATCCTCAAGCCTGGAGAAGCTGCTGGGAGTGCCAAAGCCGGGGGAGGGGGCGGGGCTTGGCCTGGCCTGGCTCCGCCCCCTCTGAGAAGCACTTCATCCGGCTGGGATCGACCTCCTTCGGTCCCGGGATCGACTGGTCAATCGCGATCGACTTCCTGGGCAGCCTGAACTAAAGCCATTGCTAGGCTGCCCTCTCTGATATCACTGGGAAAGAAAGGTGACATGTGTATAACATTACATATACGTTTTATTGATTAGCCCATTGGCCGCATCAAGTGTATAAGGTGAAAGGAAGAAGAGAAAGAAAGGATGAAAGCAGGAATGACAAATTCCAAGTATTACATCACCATCTTCCATCAGTTATACTCACAAGAATTAGCTATAATTAGAATGAACAATAGTTCAGATGTCCATAAAGGATATTAAGAGCAACATGGAATGCATTAACTTACATCTAATTATCTATCTATCTATATAATAAACGTCAATGTTTGCGTCGGTGCGGAGGGAGGAATATGTGCCAGCGTTTTGATTGGTTGCCACTGTGGGATTATTTGCATAAAGGACAATGATTGGCCAGCCTCAGAACTCCGACACTCTAAGGCACCAGATTATTTGCATAAAGGACTCTGCTTGGCCAGCCTCAGAACTCCAACACTCTAAGGCACCAGACAGAGGGCATTGGTTGCCACTGAGAGACAATTTGCATAAAGAACTCTGATTGGCCAGCAAAACATAATTCAACTGAATGCTTGAGTAAGCCAAATGACAGCTTTTTTCCATTGAAAATTGAATGTTCATTTTCTGGAAGGTGCGGACCACTGCAACCCTCATCCAAAAAATGATCAAGACCAAATGTGACACACTGAGCCCCCACTCTACATCCTGGTGCTGTTTGGAGGGGGATAGACCATGGCCAATGGGACTTGCCGTACCTTCACTAAGTTCCTGAGACCACTGCAAGCCACATAAACATCTAACACACAATGGCACACAATGCCTTCCTCAAATAACCTGGGCATCGCCGGGTCCCCAAGCTAGTTCTAGAAATATAAAAATATATAAAACACCTCAGGAGCAGGGCATTTTGGTGATGGTGAAGCATTAATCTCACAATTAATCCCACAAGTCTTCATTCAGACTTGTATGAAGATGATGAAAATGTGTTTTTTTTTCTTTTTCCCAGAAAGTGATCATATAAATTACTATGATCTGTTATGATTCAAACAGCTATGGATGGATATAAACAAATCCCAAATTTTTGTTTTTAAAAGAATGTTTTTACATACTCAGTTTTGAAAACAGTTGGAGCTCATTTGTTCAAAATGTTGGTTTTCCAGATGGGAGAAGAAAGCCAGATCGACTGCATATATAGCACAGCGAGATAATTTTCTTTCCAAGTACAAAAGGAAAAACAGAAATTATGCATATAGAAGAACTGAAAGAATTCACCTGCTGAATCTTTATCTTCCGTTGACCAGCTGTAAACGAGGGAGGATCACATTCCTCTTCTAAATCAATTGTCATGAACTCATCTATTGTTAGCTGACTTGCAGGTGTATCTTCAAACTCTGTAAGTCTAAAAGCATACATATACAAATTAATGTAAACATTTCCATGGATGATTCACATTGCAGACATGCCAAAAGGGATATAAAACTATTTCGTGACTCTTAGCAAGCTATTAAATAACTCAGCCAAAAACAATTCCAATTATTCACAGGACTCCTCTTCCTGCCAAGTCAGTGACCATTAGCGAACCTTATCTAACACAAAGTATCAATTTAAATGCAGGAACCATTTTAGATTCATCTCCAAAAATGTACCTTGACAAATAATGTTTAATCATAAACAGTCTCGCTATGCTGGAAAGTTTATCCAAAATTAAATCATCTAGTCCTGTTTAGAGTACTAATTACTACTACTACTACTAAAATTATAAAATTGTATTTATTTTATTTATTTTATTTATTCGGGTTTCTATGCCGCCGACTCCTGAAGGCTCGCGGCGGCTTACAAGAGCCGAAGGCACAATAAAATACAGACGGTTAAGAACAATTAAAAACAAGCAACACAGTAATAATACAGATAACAATGCATTACAGTACAAACCTTCTCTATCAATGTAGATAACTATTTACAGGTTTTTAAACTAAGTCACAAGATCAGTTTGTATTTCCCTTTTCATTATATATCATCTGTGTTCCGTCCTCCTCCAAAGTGCACCAGGATGTAGAGTGGGTCATTTGGGCTCTGTGTGCTAAGTTTGGTCTTGATCAGTCTTTGGATGAGGGTTGCAACAGTCTTGGGAAGTGAGTGGTGGTGCTTCAAGTCCCATCATGAATGGTTCGCCCTCCTCCAAACTGCAGTAGGATGTAGAGTGGGGTCATGGGGGCTCTTTGTGCCAAGTTTGGTCTTTACCATTCTTTGTTTGGGGTCGCAGTGGTCTGTGGGAACCGAAATGTTTGAAATGGTCGGCCCCTCTTCCTTTTTCCTTCCATTTTCCCTAGCATCACTGTCTTCTCCAAGATTTCCTGTCTTCTCATTATGTGGCCAAAATACTTCATCTTTGCTTCTACTATCCTTCCCTCCAATGAGCAGTCGAGCTTTACTTCCTGAAGTATGGACTGGTTGGATCTTCTCGCAGTCCAAGGCACTCTCTGAACTTTCCTCCAACACCACACTTCAAAAGCATCTCTCTACTTAAAACTTGGATTCCATGCATATATGGGATATAATAAAATTAAAGTTGATGCAAATTTCCGAAACCATTACATCAGAGGAGCACTTATAAAAATTTGGGCAAAATACTATAAAAAATATACACCAAAATACCAATGTGGATTTCAACAAAGGAAGCATTTAGAATTAGACAGATTGATGATTTAAAATGGACAACCAGAACTCCTCTGGTGGAATAGTTGTGAATTTGTATTGAAAACTAAACAGCAACTTGCCATAGAAAACAGGAAATGAACTGGTTTCCCTACCTCCAAATCAAAGAAATATTTTTAAAAGATAAAGAAATTGGATTTGAAAATCAAAATAATGAATTAGATGAATTACTCTTAGGTAAAAACCAAAAATTAGTAGGAAAATTTTATAAATTATTATTAAGATGGGAAAATGAAGAAGACCAATATAAAGATGTAGCACCCATGGGTCCGCCCGGGCCACGCGGGAGGGGTAATGCACCGGGGGTCCCGTTGGCATTGGGACCCGCACAGGCTGAAAGGGATTCGGAGGATGAGTTGGAAGGCCCAGAGCAAGATTGGTCAGCTGTGCCTTTGCCCAGTCCACCGCCAGAGAGTTTAGCCTGGGATTTCGAATGGGAGCATTCTCCCGGGGAAGGAGCGGACCAGGTGGAGATGGGAGGCAGTGAAGCAGATAGCGGAGATAGTTATGAATTCCCAAATGGCCGAGGTTCCCAGGAGCTGGCCGAGCAGCAGATGGAGGCTAGCGGATGGGAAACTTCGGGGGAGGCTACTTCTCAGGAAGATAGCGATACTAGGCTGGAAGAGCGGGGCCGTTCTCATAACAGGCGCAGGGACATAGAGGAGGGCAGGAGGAGCTGGCATCTGTCCCTAGACCGTCACCGTTCGGAAAGTAGAGACTGGAGGCGCCGGGCCCTAGATCGTCGGGGTCCCGGCCGAGGGATTAAGTACGGCCCCGTGGGAACTGATCCTCAGTTCTCCGGCCACGTCTATACTGAATAGGCGCGAGCGGAGTGGGACCACAAGCAACAGTGGTCATCAAGTCTTGCCTTGCCTTTGCCTTGTTTCCTGAGCCGCAGTGGTTTGCGGCACCTTGTCCTGGTTCCTGATTCGCATTGTATTGCGAAACCTTGCCCTGTTTCCTGATCCGCATTGGTTTGCGGAGCCTTGCCTCGCTTCAAGCTATTTGCAATTATACTTTGGACTCTTGACTTTATACTTTGAACATTTGCATTTATTGGACTATATACCTTTTGGACTGTTTTTATATTCAATAAAGTAGTTAGCCTTTACTACGTCTCCGTGTGTGTGTTAAAGGGGCAGTTCTAAGTCGGCGTTCGTGACAAAAGACCATTTGCGAAAATGGTTTAGAAATATTGGTTATACAGTAGAATAAGCTCGGAGACATGGAAAAAGATACGGAAAAACAACAAACATATCATACTGCCAACAGTACAAAGAAAATTGGATAAAACTGATATACAGGTGGTATTTAGCACCTGAAAGACTTGCCAAAATATACACAAATTCTAGACCTAATTGCTGGAACTGCAACGGGAAGAACGGCACCTTTTTCCACCTTTGGTGGCTGTGCCCCAAAGCAGTGAAGTTTTGGAGAATGATCCAAAAAGAGATTGAGAAAACTATCAATAAGGAATTGGTAGGGAAACCAGAGGAGATTCTGTTGGGGATAACGGATCCTAACCTAGATAAGGCAGAATAAGAAATATTCTTAATAACAACTACGACAGCAAAAATTCTATACGCAAAATACTGGAAATCTAAAAGTAACACCACAAAGGAGGAATGTATATTAAAGATTGTAGAAAATATACAAATGGAAGAATTGACTGAAAAACTAAGAGATAAGTAAAGAAATATAATGACCAGTAATGATAGATGGAACTTAATTAAACTTTATTGCAAATCAGAATGTAATATAGAGATGAAATTCAAATGGTAAATTAAGGAAAGAAGTGACTTACATGCTAAAACATGAGTATTGTATGTATATATAATAGGATAGATTTAAGAATGTCTTTCCCATATATTTTAGGAAATGAGAAAAACCCTCACTTTACGTGGAGAAAATGATTTTGGATAGAATATATGAATTTTGAAATATCTTCTTATCCTTTTTGAAAAAAATTGATATAATATGCCCTAATCCTGTTATCGTATCCTTTTTTAATAGAGCACTGTCAAATCTTTATATCTTGCACTCTTTGCTTCCCCCCCCCCCTTGTCCCTTGTCTCTTGTCACTTCTTTACTCCCCTTCTTTGAATCCTTTTCTCTCCCTTTCCCTTCGTTGTGATGTTCCTTCCCTTTCCCTTTTATATCTCTTAATTGAAGTAGAGAAGTAAGACGAGAAGTTGAGGTAAATTTAACCTCAACGAAAGAAACGTGTATATGTATATGTATGTTTCGACTGTGATTTTCTTTTTTTATGTACGCATTCTTTTATGGAAATTTAATAAAGATTTTTTAAAATAATAATAATAATAAACATCTCTCTACCTTCGCTCAGCCTTCCCTATGGTCCAGCTGTCACAGCCATAGGTTACTACGGGGAATACCATTGCTTTGACTATGCGTATCTTTGTTGCCAGTGCGATGTCTCTACTCTTCACTATTTTATCAAGATTGGACATTGCTCTCTCATACTATAACCTAAAAATCCAAAATTTACTGAATCTGAATGGTGGGGGATTCAAGACTCATAAAAAAGTACAACTACAGTTCAACTGAATCCTTTTGGAGAGGGGGTGGGATATACATAAAGGTTGTTGTTGTTGTTGTTAAGATTATTATTATATCGCATTGAATCAAACTGTAGAATTCACTTCTATAAACCACAGTGGCAACTAATAACTTGGATGGCTTAAAATCATGAAGAATAAAGTTTATCGAGAGCTATTAAGCAAGATAGTTATGTATTAGAGGCAGTTAGACCATGTATATTTGAGCATAAGGGACTTGCAGCATTTATGTTCTATTACTGGGCTTCCCACTGAAACATCTTGTTGGCTACTGTGAGAACAAAACCTTCAAGCAATAATGCCTTTGGTCAGCTCCAGCCTGGCTCTTCTTATGCTGTTACACTAAGTCGTCTGTTCTCTTATTTCAAGTGCAAAGAAAGTTAAGTGCTAAACAATATTGCATTTATATACTGCATCTCAAATGTTCGGGCGCTTAATGCACTCTTGCAGTAATGGTATAAAGCCAGCCAATACTATTAGTGGTATACTGCAGTTGGCAATGAGCTGGAGCTGAAAGAACATTAGCTTTTTAACTCTCATCTGTTGAGTTTCAGAATAAGGACAAGGGACATTACAGCTCAGAGCTCTCACAAGCACCTCTGCTATATTCACTCTTTAAACTAGTGGCAACAGTTATGCCTAGGAGAAGCACTTCTACTGCCATAAGGCCGCATAGGTAAAGGTAAAGGTATTCCCCTGACATTAAGTCTAATCGTGTCCGACTCTGGGGGTTGGTGCTAATCTCCGTTTCTAAGCTGAAGAGCCGGAGTTGTCCATAGACACTTCCAAGGTCATGTGGTTGGCATGTCCGTGACCCGGAAACTCAAGCTGGTGCAGAACGCTGCAGCTCGGTTGCTCGCAGGAGCTCCTGCAAGCTGCCACATTACATCAATTTTGCGGGAACTGCACTGGCTTCCTATTGAGTACCGGATCACCTTCAAAGTGTTAGTCTTGACTTTTAAAGCCTTGTATGGTCCAGTGTACCTAAGGGACTGCCTAACCCCATACTGTCCCATGAGAACACTTAGATCTGAAGACTGGAATCTTCTAGCCGTGCCCAATGTCAAACAATACCACCTAACTTCAACACGGAGAAGGGCGTTCTCCATCATCGCCTCAGTTCTCTGGAACACACTACCCCTGGAGGTTCGGGCCTTGCGTAATCTGTTGGCTTTTCGGAAGGCCTGCAAGTCGGCCCAATGAGTTGTAATGTGCTATCCCCTAGGACTTGTGTTATCTCTTAGGAATTGTTTTATCCTTGTGGTTTTATTGCTCTTGTAGATTTGTTGTTTTATTGTGGTGCTTGATGTAAGCCGCCCCGAGCCGGCTGGGAGTGGCGGCCAATAAATCTAACAAATAAATAATAAATAAATAAAATGACTGCATGGAGAGCCATTACCTTCCCACAGAAACAGTACCTATTGATCTACTCATATTTGCATGTTTTCGAACTGCTAGGTTGGCAGAAGCTGGGGCTAACAGCGGGAGCTCACCCGCTCTCCGGATTCAAACCGGTGACCTTTTGGTCAGCAAGTTCAGCAGCTCAGCAGTTTAACCCACTGCGCCACCAGGGGGTTTGGGTCTCATATCTTCCAATATTTACAGGTGAGCACTAGGTCATATGTGGCCAAGCAATTTCAGAGTGTGGTCAAAATGATTACGGTTACGAATAGGTAACAACACTGAACTAGAGGAGACTGTGGTAGTTTGCTTTTTGTCTGATTATATAGGGCAGTGATTTTCAACCTTTTTAAAGCTGCAGCACATTTTTTACATTTACAAAATCCTGGGGCACACCACCAACCAAAATGACACAAAATGACACTCTAACACAGTAATACATATAGTTAATATGTTTTTAAATGTATTTATACACTCACTTAGTGTGAAAGCTGGGCCTGTTTCGATGAACACAAAATAGATATCCTGGCAGGAATGATAGAAAAACACACACGAGCACTTGCTCAACAGCTGTCAGTCTCTCTCTGTTTTTAGTTTTTATCGCAGTCAAGCTTGAGAAGGTCATCTCACACAGTTGAAAACGGGAGCAATGTCAAAATAGCTTAGTTGGCCAGAATGGGGAACTCCCTGGCAACATTTAACCTACAATAAGCAAGCAAGATGGCCGCGTCGAGCAGGCGTCCAAACGCCGAGCTCCGCCCAGCCTCTGGTAACTTTTCCTGTGCCGTTTCCCGCACAACACCCCTACTGCTGAGGGGGGATGCTCTTTGCCTGGGGAACGACTCACCGGACTTGCCTGACTTGCCTGGCTCGGGGGGGCCGCTGCTTGAGGCTCCGAGGCGCTCCCTGCCCCTTCTCGAGGTCTTGCAGGCCGACGCCGAGTTCACCTTGGAGGCTGCTCAGGCGCCGGCCTCCGTCCTCAGGGCCCTTGCGGGACTGAGGGACGTTGCTGCCTCCGGGAGGCCCCCCGGCCTGGTGGGGACTGCAGCGACTACGGCGACCACAGTGACCCCCCGGGGGTGCCTGGCTTGGTCCCCTGTGCCTTGGCCGGGCCTGGAAGAGGCTGGGCCTTCTACCCCCCCCAACTCCACCCAAGGGTACGCTGGCGAACAACCCGGGAACACCAGGGACGTACCGCCGGACCTTGCCGGCCTCGCCCATCATCTCGGCCAGTTGGTCGAGCGGCTGGCCATCTGGCTGGGTGAGTTGGACAGGCTGGGACCGGCGCTGGCGTCCTTGTGCGGTGCGGCCGCCCCCCGCTGCCCGGACCCCTGCCCTGGGCCTGGAGGAGGCGCGGCTGGCGGAGCACTGGGCCCGCCTCGCTCGGCCTCCCCGCACCCGGGTCTGGAGGAGAGAGGGCCGAGTGGAGTGGCCAGCCCCGACCCCACAGATGGACCTTCGGAGGACGGCCGGCGGGCTGCCGAGGGGGGGGTCCCCCTCTCTGAGGTGACCCCGCCCACGGGCGAGACCCCAGTAAGAGCGATGGCGGTCCAGTGGTGGAGCCCGTGGGCGGCCCTGGGACGCTGCCCCCCCCCCCGGGCTCGACGGTGGAGGCATCGGCTGGCTGCCCCAACATGGCGCCGGCCTCGTCCAGCCCGGCGTCCCTGGCCCCACCCCCTCCACCTTCCCCAGTGGCTGTGACCACGCCCCCGGCGGCCCCTGTTGTGGAGTTGCCGCCGCTGCTGGTCCCGCCGCCCAAGGCTGCGAGCTCCTCTTTGCCGCTGCACAGGCGGCCCGCAACGGATGCGGTGGACATCAAGGGGGTCCTGGCGAGGGTTCCGGGGGAGCGGCCCCGGCGACGTGCGGGGCGGCTGCCGGCGGTCCCCCTGACTGTGGCCAGCTCGGGCCCCGGTGGGTCGCCCAAGTCCGATGGACACCCGATGAGGCAGAGACGGGGTGGAGCACGGGGTAGGGGGCGGGGTCGGAGGACGTCCCTCCCCTGCTCTGTAATACCTCCCCCCCCCACGGTGGCTGTCTTCCGGAAGGCGCCCTCCGGAGGGCCCCGTCCCAGGACTTTCCGGAACACTGCCCGCAGGCACGGGACGCCTCTACCGGCGAACCCCCAATCTAGGAGGGTGGACAAGCCGCCGATAACGAGGCATGGTCCACAGGCTGGCAACGACCGACACCGCAGTGACTGTCACTGCTTAGACTTGGAGTCTTTGAGGACGTTCCTCGATTTGTGGGACCCCCCTGGCTCCCCCCATTTCATGGTCGCCCTCGATAGCTCCACCGGGTGGCTCTGCCCTTTGGCATGAGCCTGGTCTTCCCCCCCCCCCTATTTGCTGTTGTTCACCCTGTGATGTTTTACCCCCTGTATGTTTTGTATGTCTATTTATGTACTCTCTGTATTTTGTTGCTTCGGCTCCTGTGAGCCGCCGCGAGCCTTAGGGAGTCGGCGGCATAGAAGTCCGAATAAATAAATAAATAAAATAAATAAAAACTGTCCAAAGGAAAATCAGCAAATTTTAGCTTTTAACTACGATCTTGTTTCAGTTTCATTCACGTCTGAGCGAATCCAAGATGGCGCGACCATAGCACTCTCGCGTCACATCTTAGGTGCTATGGTTCCATTTTTAAAGGGACAGATGTGCCTTATAGTTTATATATGAATGAAGTTCGAAAAAAATTTCCCACGGCACACCTGATGATCTCTCACGGCACACTAGTGTTCCGCGGCACATTGGTTGAAAATCACTGATATAGGGAAAAGTAAGTCTGAACTCTTCCCCTCCGATGAGTTCAGTACAAACTACATTTGCACTTTGAACTTCAACTGCAGAAATTGAAGCAAGCTGAAGACAAAAGGGCCAAGTGGAGATGGAGAGAGAAACAGGGATTTTCAAAAGTAGCTGAAAAAAGTTGAGCAACAGAGGATTAACTGGAGCTGTTCCTGTCAAATCAGGACATTGAGATGATATGGAGTCTGCAGAAATACAACTCTTTCTCCAGGCATACCACAAATCCTTCACTCTAATTCCTACGGGTTATTTTCCAGTGTGACACCCCCTTTTTCATTTCCTTGATTGCGCTCCTTACAGCCTTTATGTGTCACAAAACTGATTATCCAAGAACAACCTGAGGCTTTTAAATCAAGGATGACCATGAACCAGAAAAATAAAGATCAGAAGTTTTTGTTTTGGGAGCAAGTTTTGTTTTAGGTGTCCATTGCGAGCAAGAGAGGAAACACTTGTTCTTTAATTTGACAAGTCTTTCCCTTCTCATTTGTTTTATTTATTTACATGCATGTTTTGAGTAAAAGTCACAATTGTGGGAGGGATGTATACTAGGCAAAAGAAGAGCTGGATCTGAACATAAATAGGAAAGGAACCGACCCACACAAAATTGCAGTGCTGCATTTGCAGCTGGTTTCTAAGTGACCAGAGAAGACAAACAGAAGCTGGCTGGTAGCCTTGCTCATTCTTCTGTTGTCATTGCCACATACATAGAATAGGTACACATATGGCAAGGGGACCAAGTAAGTCTCCTTTGAGAATGGTTGAAAAGTCTAGGCATGAGAGAAGAACTACTAAGAATATCCTCTCTGGGGCTCCTGATGGGCAACATAAAAAGATAACCCAAGATGAGCCACTCCCCCCCAATACTGCAGCATGAGTAGGTTTGTATGAAGCGTTACTTACTTACTTATTTATTTATTTTGTGCATTTGTACCCTGTCTTTCTCATCCCCCCGAGGGGGGACTCAAGGTAGCTTCACAACAGGCACTCATTCAGTGCCATTCACATTCATAAAAATACATTTAAAACAATTCATTTTAAAATTACATTTAATAAAGCATTTGTTTAAAATCACACAGGTTTAAAATCCAAGTCCGGGTCAGTCCATTGTCCTTCATATCACTTGAGTCTATTTTCAATTGCTGCCTCTATCATTCAAACGCCAGGTTTTGAGTTTCTTTCTAAAGGACAGGAGGGAGGGTGTCACTGGGGAGAGAGTTCCACAGGTGAGGAGCCACCACTGAAAAGGCCCTGTCTCTCGTCCTCGCCAGTTGTAGGCCTCTCCAGCTGATCTTAAACTTTGCGATGGTTCGTAATGGGAGATACGTTCGGAAAGATAATCTGGGCTGGAACCGTTCGGGGCTTTAAAGGTTAAGCATATACACAAAAAGGGGATATGCTGAAAATGCTAAACACTTTAAAGGTTAAGACCAGCACTTTGAATTGTGCTCGGTAGCAGATCGGCAGCCAGTGGAGCTGGCATAGCAGAGGGGTTGTATGTATGCCGCTCCGGTGAGCAACTTGGCTGCCGACCATTAGACTAGTTGGAGCTTTTAGGCTGTCTTCATTCCGGAAGGCCTGCAAGACCTGGTTATTCCGACAGGCTTTTGTAACCTAAGATGGTCTTAGTTCTTTATTGTTTTTATTTTTTATTAATTTTAATGCTAAATGCTATGTTGAATTTTAACGTTATTACGTTGTTGTACCTTGCTGCGATTTGTGAGTCGCCCCGAGCCACCCGGAAGTGAAGGCTAAGAAATCGAATAATTAAATTAAATTTAAATTTAATTAAACCCCACGTAGAGTGCGTTGCAGTAGTTCATTTGGGATGTAACAAGAGTGTGGACCACCGTGGCCAATCAGACTTCCCAAGGTATATGCACAACTGGCACACAAGTTTACTTGTGTAAAAGCTCCCCTAGCCACTGCCGAGACCTGGGGTTCCAGGCTTAGCGATGAGGATTATAGTGAGGCAAAGGATGCCAACCAGCTGGGCTATATATTCCCCAGGGAGGAGATGCCACAGGAAGTCAATCTGCACAATGGACGCAGACATACACTGCATCTCCTAACAGCTTCTTCAATACAGCACCAGGGTTAGAAGCAATACAACTTCTCCATCAACACTCACACCCACAGCAACATTGAGGAGCATCCTGCTAGTCACTAAACCAGCTTTGAGTCACAGATACAGCTGGTACCAAATATGACTTGATATCAATTCAAAGGCACACTTTGAACCCAGAAGGGAACTAGCTTCTGGGATGTAGCAAAACCAATAATGAAGCCAACAGAGTTAGACAAACATTACTCATAATCCTCTTACAGTGTCAGAAGCAATCTTTGGGGACCCAAATTCCCTCTATGTCTCAATGCTCATCGAAGGACAAAAGAAAGAAAGAAAAATCTGTTGAGTTATGTTTTGGGGAGATTGTACTGAATTTGTGCTTGTAACACTCAAGTGACAGAAATGTCAACAATTGTTAAAGCAAGTGTGAAAATGAAAGTACTCAAGTCTACCAGTCAATTCTTAGCGGCTTTGTAGTAAACGGCTTCGCTGAACGATTAGTCTCACATACAAGGAAAATCCATGGATCGGGGAAAATGGCGCTTTACTCCATGGAAGAAAAATCCGAGTGAATGCCCAGCTAACTGATTGGAAGAAATTAGCAAGGTATACCAAATGGATTTTTGCCTAGCACACTGGCAAGATGCTTGTAATTCAGCCAACGATACTGTATGTATTTTAGGATACTACTTAATTTAGCAAAGCAACTCTTGGTGCATCTCCAATGGAATTATGTAGCCAGATACCAAATAAAGCTCTGCATTTCCATTCATAACAAGCATTCTTTTCCTTCTGGTAACATCCCAAATTCCTCAAGTCAGCCATCTGCTTGACAGCTGATTCAAGATCTTGACTGACACATATCCTCTAACCACCAGCACTGCATGCTTTTCCCTTGAATATAAACTTATTCCGCCTTGCCTCCTCTGTTTGACACAATGCCCGTGACAAATTGCAGAACTTGGCATGTCACCCTGCAAAGAAACAGAATTCCATATGTCTTCCATTACTTATGTACAGTGTATGAAGAGATCTAATATATATGAATTAATTCACTACCACCATGCAGAACTATAGTGCTGAAACAATTTTTGTCCTATATTATTGCCAAAAATACAAACCAAAAAGAAAGAAAGAAATGCTAGCACTTGGATGTAGTTTAGTGAAAATGGTCTGTTTGGGGATCTGATTTTTGCTGTTTCCCTGTTTTAATCCATAAGGGTCACACATCATAGAGTTGAAAGACACCTTGTGGGCCATCCAATCCAACCCAAATCTGCCAAGCAGGAAAATCACATTCAAAGCACCCTTGAGAGGTAGCCAATCATCCTCTGTTTAAAAGCCTCCAAAGAAGGAGCCTCCACCAAACTCCCGGGCAGAGAGTTCCACTGCTGAACAGCTCTCACACTTAGGAAATTCTTCCTAATGTTCAGGTGGAATCTCATTTCCTGTAGTTTGAAGCCATTGCTCCATGTCCTAGTCTCCAGGGCAGCAAAAAACAAGCTTGCTCCCTCCTCCCTATGACTTCCCCTCACTTATTTATACATGGCGCTCATCATGTCTCCTCTCCGCCTTCTCTTCTGCAGGCTAAATATGCCCAGCTCTTTAAGCCGCCCCTCATAGGGCTTGTTCTCCAGACCCATTTTAGTCACCCTCCTCCGGAAACATTCCAGCTTGTCGACATCTCTCTTCAATTGCAGAGCCCAGAATTGGAAACAGTATTCCAGGTGTGGTCTGACCAAAGTGGAATAGAGGGATAGTATGACTTCCCTGGATCTAGAAACTATACTACTATTGATGCAGGCCAAAATCCCATTGGCTTTTTTTTGCTGCCGCATGACATTGTTGGCTCATGTTTAACTTGTTGTCCACCAGGGCATCAAGATCTTTTTCACACGTTCTGCTGTCGAGCCAGTTCATGCCCTTAGCAATAAAATAATTCCTGGCCTGTTGTCACCTATTAGTCCAACCCTCTCATTGCTTGGACGAAGCTTCCTAGCCAAGCTAGGATTTTTTGTTTAACATCTGTGCTACTCATTGCAGTGCAGAGAACCCCAGGATTATGAGCTCTGGCTCCTGACTTCTAGTGTGTTCCTGATAACATTTCAGCTCTAGTACCTAAGCAGACATCAACTTGATAGTTGAGTTGGACTGTATGGCCATGGTCTAGAACAGGGGCGGGCGATCTACGGTTCGCGGCCCGAATCCGGCCCAGCAGCCAATGCTGTCCGGCCCTTGACTCCCTCAAGACTTCGTCCTAAAGAGAGGGAGGCGAACTCCCATTGGGGCGGCTACATGTTGAAGAAGCAAACGGAAGAAGCAGGCAGGCAGGGGAAGGGGAGAAGAGAAGGAGCAGCCAGGAGCAAGAGCAAGGGAGGGAAAGAAGGAAACAGGAAGACAGGAAGGGAAAGAGCGCCGAGGCAAGAGGGAGGGGGCAGCGTGCGAGGAGGAAGTGATGGGAGGAGGAGGAGGGCGAAGGCATGCTCTTGCTCCTGGCCGCCTCCCCTTCTTCCCCCTCCCTTCCCTTGCATGCATTCGCCCTCCTCCTCCCTTCACTTCCTCTTCGCGCGCTGCCCCCTCCCTCTTGCCTCTGCACTATTTCCCTTTTTCTGTTTCCTGTCTTCCTGTTTCCTTCTTTCCCTCCCTCCCTCCCTCTCTCTTTCCCTCTCTCTTTCCCCCTTTCATTCCTTCCCCCTTCCACCACCTGAACGCAAGAGGGAAGGAGGGGGAGTGCCGCGAGGGAGAGGGGGTGGGGCCAAAGCGGGAAAAGGGCAGGGCCGAGACCGGAGCATGCGGGCGCTTCCATTCCCTCCTCCTCGTCTCTTCTCCTCTTCTGCCTCTTTGGGCAAATTGAGGATTCATGCCAAGTTTGGACCTGATCCATCGTTATTTGAGTCCACAGTGCTCTCTGGATGTAGGAGAACTACAACTCCCAAACTCAAAGTAAATGCCCAGCAAACCCTTTCAGTACTTTCTGTTGGTCTCATGAGAGTTCAGTGTGCCAAGTTTGGTTCAAGATGACTGAATGGCCATCTGTGAGGAATGCTTTGTGTTTTTCCCTTATGGCAGAAGGAGGTTGGACTGGATGGCCCTTGGAGGTCTCCTCCTACTCTAGGAACCTGTTGTTGTTATTATTATTAGCAGAGGCTGAATGAATATTATCATCATTATTATTATAATGCTCTCACTGAAATAAATTTCCAAATATTTTGCTTTTATGGCTCTCTGAGTCAAAAAGGTTCCTGACCCTTGATTTAATGAATTACAAATGATACAAATGTTCACATTTTGTTAACCATTGTTTTGCAAAATTTGAGTGAATAAATGTCATTTTTCCTATGACAACCTCTCATTTTCATTACTCATAACATATACTCTTATCAGCCTTATTAATACTGTATATCAAAAACGCAATGTAGTGCCTTTTTATTACTATTTAAGAAATTCAATTGATATTATGTAGAATGTAGTTCAGCCTTTAGGTGCGGCCCTCCATAATATGTTTTGGCTCTCCTGTGGCCCCTTGGAAAAAATAATTGCCCACCCCTGGTCTGGAAGCATTCTCTTATGACCTCACAACCTCTGAGGATGCCTGCCATAGATGCAGGTGAAATGTCAGGAGAGAATGCTTCTAGATCATGGCCATACAGCCTGAAAAACCTACAACAACCCAGTGATTCTAGCAATGAAATCCTTCAACAGTTCATTTATTTGATAGCTTTTCAAGACCTTGACTGACACATTGTCCTCACATTTTGGCGAAATCTTCAAGTTACAGTTAACCCTCTGCATTCATGGATTCTACATCCATGGCTTGAATATATCCCAATAAAAATAATCCTAAAACTCAATTTTGACACAATTTTACCATGGCACTTTATCTATTTAATGGGACTTGAAAATCCATGGATTTTGGTATCTGGGGAGCCTTGGAATCAAACCCCAGCACTAGGCCCACAGTACTTTGAAAATTACATTACATGTCAGGCTAAGTCTCTGGGGAGAGATCCTTCTATACAAACATATTGTTACGAATAGCAAGCTATAGTGCATAAAAGGACCCAAAATAGGCTGGCAGTGAGAGAAAACCCATGAACAAATTAAGGTGTCCAGTTGAAGGGTAATTATCATTGACTTGGCTTTCACACTGTGCTTAATGGGAAGTGCAGAACTTTCTGTAAGAATGCGGGAAGCCCAGTAATTACTGATCTTGCCTCTATCTCCCTTTCTTCATTAATCATAGGAAAGATAATATCAAAGAAAAACAGCATCATAGAACTGGAAGGGCAATCTAGTCCAAGCCCCTGTCATGCAGGCAAGCACTCGCTATCACAATATAATATGAGGAAAAATTATTTGGCTACCCGATAGATACTTTGTACAGGAGGAATGCTTTGTTCAGCTGAACATACTACTGTACACCAAATATGTTCAAGTTGCAGCATTCAGCAAGAGGAATGAACTATCTGAGAAAGAATGTTGCCTCGCCCTTTTGAGAAACAACAGTGATTTAACATAATTGATGTTCTCTGTACGGAAAATGTTTGAACGCAATATTCACCCAAATTTAAGATTAGGACTGGGTCCAGCATGGATGATTTGAAGGCAGACTGAAACGGAGGAGCAACCTAAAAGATCCAGAGAGCTAGAAACACAGGAACCAGCGTATATGGGATCAGTCTACTAGTCCATGTAGTCCAGTGTTTCTCAACCTGGGGGTCGGCAACCCTAGGGGGTTGTGACAGGGTGTCAGAAGGGTTCTGTGTGGGAAGTTTGGCCCAATTCTATTGTTGGTGGGGTTCAGAATGCTCTTTGATTGTAGGATTGAGCAACGCGGCCTCCACTGGACACACCCGAGGCCGGCGATAGACACCCTCTTAGTAGGTCTGACCTCTTCTGTCAGACTGCGGGACGGAGGAAGCCAAGCCACTCTCTTTTCCTGTGGCCAGCTGCGAGAGATCTCTCTGAGACCCCCCAGGCTTCCATCTTTTGATGGCAAGGTGGAGTCAGCTTAGGCTTTACCTCAGCACCCTCTTGCCACACCTCGATCCCAGCCTCTGCCCCCCCCCTTTTTTCTCTTCTCTTTTCTAGATGTTGGATTGTTTTGTTTGTCGACTATTGTTTTGTTATTCAACTTGTGAACCGCTCCGAGCCCACGGGGAGTGGCGGTGATAGAAGTTCGAATAAATAAATAAATAAATAAAATAAACTATAAATCCCAGCAACTAAAACTCCCAAATGTTAAGGTTTATTTCCCCCAAACTCCACCAGTGTACACATTTGGGCATACTGAGTATTTGTGCCAAGTTTGATCCAGATCCATCATTGCTTGAGTCCACAGTGTTCTCTGGATGTAGGTGAACTACAACTTCAAAACTCAAGGTCACTGCCCACTAAACCCTTTCAGTATTTTCTGTTGGTCATGGGAGTTCTGTTTAGTTCGGTTCAATCATTGGTTGACTTCAGAATGCTCTTTGATTGTAGGGGAACTGTAAATCCCAGCAACTACAATTCCCAAATGGCAAAATCAATCCCCCACAACCCCTCCAGTAATGAATTTGGGCGTATTGAGTATTTGTGCCAAATTTGGACCAGTGAATGAAAATACATCCTGCATATTTTTCATTAATTGCAGTTGTGAAGTAGCAACAAATATAATTTTATGATTGGGGTCACCACAACATGAGGAACTGTAGTAAGAAGTCATGGCATAAGGAAGGTTGAGTACCACTGTTTTAGTCTGATATTAACTTAATTTACTGAAAGTATCTCTCTAAAGCAGGGCTGCCCAGGAAGTCGATCGCGATCGACCAGTCAATCCTGGGACTGAAGGAGGTCGATCCCAGCTGGATGGGGTACTTCTCAGAGGGGGCGGAGCCAGGCCGCAGCAAGTCCCGCCCCCTCCCCAGCTTTGGCACTCCCAGCAGCTTTTCCAAGCTTGAGGATGGCAATGCCAAGCCAGTGGTGGCATAGCTAGCACAAGGCTGGCTTGGCATTGCCATCCTCAAGTCTGGAGAAGCTGCTGGGAGCTCCAAAGCCAGAGGGGAGGGGGAGGGCCTTGGCGCAGCCCGGCCGGCCCCCCTCTGGCTTCCGCAATACCAGCGGTGGCATAGCTAGGGTGTGGAGCTCCCAGCAGCTTCTCCAGGCTTGAGGATTGCAATGCCAAGCCAGTGGTGGCATAGCTACCACAAGGCTGGCTTGGCATTGCCATCCTCAAGCCTGGAGAAGTGCTGGGAGCACCAAAGCCAGAGGGGGGGCGGGGGCTTGGCGCTGGCTCCGGCCCTCTTCGGCTCTACCAGCAGCTTCTCCAGGCTTGAGGATTGCAATGCCAAGCCAGTGGTGGCATAGCTACCACAAGGCTGGCTTGACACTGCCATCCCCAAGCCTGGAGAAGCTGCTGGTAGAGCGGAAGCCAGAGGGGGCGGAGCCAGGCCACGCCAAGCCACGCCCCTCCCCTCTCCAGCCTTTAGGATGTAGGTAGATCTTTCTGACTTGGTTTTATTATAAGTAGCTCGTATGCTGAAAAAGTGCGGGCACCCCTGGCCTAAAGCAATGGTTCCCAACCTATGAGTCCCCAGATGTTTTGGTCTACAACTCCCAGATATCTCAGCTGTTAGGATTTGAAGTTGAAGGCCAAAACATCTGGGGACCCACAGGTTGAGAGCCACTGCTCTATGGATTTCCGGCAGAGCTTTTCTTAGGGATGCCCGGAATCTGTAACTTCTGCATGCTAAGCAGATACAACCCTCCTCAAATGAACTGAATAGAAAAATGGAGGGATAAACAAAAATGGTGCATTAAATATCCACCCATAAATACAAATGTTATGTCTGAATTGGCTTCCTGGGTTTTTAAGCACTGTTTCAAAAAATGTAAGAAGTTAGATGAAATAAGTTCTTATTAATTTAGCCAACTTCTATTTAATGACATTTCAAGAATCTAAATACCTGAAGGAAAAAATATTGTGTTCATTGAAAGCTTACTCCTAAAGGTTTGTTTTGAATATGCCTGCGATAAATGCAATATAATGTGGAGTTATTTGAGAAACATCAATCATGTTTTATGGATTTGTGATAAATACAGTTGTAATTATAGCTCCCTGGAAATAATTCAGCTGTCACGTTTACCTCGTCAAAGTAAATAACACTGTCAATTTCCTTGATGTGCATGACCTGAGTAAACATTTCAAAGCGTGCATTTCTCAGTTATGCACCTTAATTTTAAACAACTGCTCAAATGAATGTGCCTCCATCTCATTTCAGTGCATTTGACATCACTCAAACAAAATGAAAATTGCACATCAATAATCTATCGAAATCACTTCGAAATCATGCAAAGTATTTGCTTGGTAGAGCCGCAAACTTTCAAGTCGTCTTGAGTCTGTAGGTTTTAACAATAACTAATTACCATGGTGGCTTTCAAACAGTAGGAAGTTTGAAGTTGGTCTGAAGCTTCACACAAGGGTTACACAAATTCATCCAGGCCATAATTCAATAGCTCAATCAAATAAACATTGATTATTTAAAAATGACAGTTTTCAACTCATATTACTAGGATGCCTGGACTTTGTTCTGAATCATGCAATTTATTTATTTATTTATTAATCACGCTTCTATGCCGCCACTCCCGGAGGGGCTCGGGGCGGCTCACAAAAGCCGTACAGGCGCAATAAAAACAACAACAGTGGTAAAACAAGAACCGATCGGCGGTTAAAATAGTACAGTAGTTAAAAATCTGAGGTGCAACACATCACCACAGATGGCAGTTAAAACAGAAGGGCTTTAGACAAATTTAGACAAATTAATAGAATGGCTACGGCAGACCTCGAAGAAGAAGACGGCATATATATGCTATCGTACTGATGGTAGCTTGTTCAACTTAAGCCGTCTGAGGGCTCGCACTAAGACTAAACTATCTAGTCCGTGAGCTCCTTTTGGCTGACGATGCTGCCCTTGTCGCCCATTCAGAAGCAGCCCTGAAGTGCCTCACATCCTGCTTTGCACCAGCTGCAGAGCTGTTTGGGCTGGAAGTCAGCCTGAAGAAAATGGAAGTCCTCTACCAGCCAGCACCACAGGAAGAACACCATCAGCCCCACGTCAGCATAGGCAAATCTGTGCTTAAGTCCGTTCAGCAGTTCACCTACCTGGGAAGCATCATCTCTTCAGACACCAAGATTGACAAAGAGATAGATCACAGATTAGCAAAGGCATATAGTGCATTTGGAAGGCTTCACAAAAGAGTCTGGAGCAACAAGCACCTGAGGCAAAGCACCAAAATCAGTGTTTACAGAGCTATCGTACTGTCTATTCTCCCATATGGGTCTGAAACATGGGTCACCTATCGCCAACACCTACGACTCCTTGAACGCTTTCATCAGCGCTGTCTTCGCACAATCCTAAATATACACTGGACCAACTATGTGACAAATGTTGCTGTCCTTGAGCAAGCAGGGATCACCAGCATTGAGGCCATGCTATTGAGAACACAGCTGCGCGGGGCAGGGCACGCCTCTGGGATGGAGGACCACCGCCTCCCAAAGAACTCGCCATGGGTCAGCGCAAGAGAGGCGCCCCCAAAAAGAGATATAAGGACTCCCTGAAACAACATCTCAGGCTCGGACAGATTGATCACCAGAAATGGTCCACCCTGGCCTCACATCGGGAGGCATGGAGATGCACTATCCACAATGTTGCGGCCTCTTTCGAGAAGACACGTTGAATGGGTCTCGAAGAGAAACGACAACGCAGAAAGAACCGCAACTTGGAAACAACATCACTCAAGAAGACTTTCTGCTGTACTTTCTGCAACCGAACTTGCCTATCTCAGATTGGCCTTTTTAGTCATCAACGCGCTTGTAAAAAGCGTGGGATGAGTCCTTCCTAAGAATCTTCGTTCACGAAGTAATGCCGAGAGAATGTCTGCAAGAATGTCTACCTTTATTCAGAGGCAGCAAGCCTTTGGAAAGGGGACAATAGGCTTCCCACATGTGGGTCCTGCTATACACGTATCCTCTCCCCACATCTACACACAGAAATGTCCAACCAAAAGGCTGAGCAACCACAATGTACCAACAAACCCTCTAAAACTGATGAAGTTCCAAAGAATGACACACAAGAACCTTTTAGTCAAATAGGGATGAAAATGGTAGACTGAATATAAGTGGCTTAACAACCATGAGAGGAGTTTAAATTAAGCAAATTAATAGTTACATCTATAGCCCCCCAAAAATCTCAATAGTATTTATTTATATTATAAAATGCCTTTCTCCTGTTGAGAGACCCATAGCAACTTACAAGAAGGTTAAAACAAGGTATTGAAAACAAAAACTTCTAATTTAAAATTAAAGCACAATATAACAAACTAATATTAAAACACCATCAATTCTAAAAATATTAAAGTCATTTAAAAACTAACAATAAGTATACAATAAAACACACACACCTCATAAAATATCCTTGTGCAACCAATTAATCATCAAATAAATAAATAAATAAATGTCAATTTAAATAAAATGTCTTTATCTGCAAGTAAAAGGATAGCAAAGAGAGGACCTGTTTAACCTCCATTGGAAGGGAATTTGGGAGCAACCACCAAGAAGACCCTCTCCTGACTCCTCCTGAAAGACCTGCGATGGTGGCTGGATTGAGGAAAAAGATCTTAAGACGTGTAGATTCATACAGAGAGATTTTTTATTTTATTTTATTTTATTATTTGGCTTCTATGCCGCCACTCCCGACGGGCTCGGGGCGGCTCACAACAGCAAAATATCACAAGATAAAACAGCGGCACAAGATAAAACACAATAAAACATCATAAAACCTATTATCAATTACAATAATACAGTTAAAAACAACAGGATAAGATTTGCTACCCACAGGGGGTGCAGCCCACTGTCCTACACGTGGAAGGCAAGCTGGAAGAGGTGGGTTTTGCACGCCCGCCTGAAGGGGAGATATGGGGTGCATCTGCATTGTAGAGTTAATGCAATTTGACAGCACTTTTAACTGTCATGCCATCAATACCATGGAGTTTATACTTTGGCCATGCACCAACGCTCCTCGACAGGGAAGGCTAAAGACTTGAGAAACCACAACTCCCATGATTCCACGACATTCAGACATGGCAGTGAAAGTGGTGTTGAACTACATTAACTCTACAGTGTTGATGCATCCATGGTCTCAACTTAAACTTCATATGGATTTATAGGTCATAACCAGCACTTTGAACTGTGCTCAGAAACAAACAAGCAGCCAGTGATTCAGCAAGGGAGTTGTATATTCCCTATCAAAAATACTTGTGCTAAACATTCATATTTTTTTTGTTTCCGGTGCTTAATAAGGGAATGAAAAACAACATTTTAAACATGCTCTGTTCTTCTAAGGTTGGTAGGTTTTGGTTTATTAATTGGAGTTATTTCACACTTCTCGTGAGCTCAAAGGTATTGTAGATTTTGACAATATAGAAATGTTTTAAATTTTAACTAAGTAATGAACTAATCAGTTAAAAGGCAAGTAATTAATCCGTCAAAATTAATTAATCAACTGGCCACCCTAATAATTAAGATTGCCAGCATTCCAAAGTAAAAAAAACACGACAACAACCTCAAGCAAAATACTTACCATATATAATCATGTAGAAGTCAAAAAGTTTGTGGCAAAATGACCCTAAAAACCCAGGTTAATTTATACATGGGTCAGGGTGATAGCTCTGTCTGCCAGGTCACCACTTCTGCATGCATGAGCAGAAAAATGGCAGCAGTGGTGGCACTTGGCTGCTCACATGTTTGGGCAGGGCGAGTAGTGGGATGGTGGACCCATTAGAATGGTCCGCCCCAGGAGACTTATGGATCCGAATGGATTCCTGAAGGCTCTTGGGGACTTCCCCGCCTCCTTGGTAAGTGACCCTGTTGAGGCTCTTGTTTCTCTCTGGGATAGGGAGATGACAAGGGCTATTGGCGCGATCGCTCCAGAACGCCCCCTCTCGAGTAACCGAGCTAAACCAGCTCCTTGGTTTACTGAGGAGCTGGCAGCAATGAAGCGAAAAAAGAGGAGGCTAGAGTGCGTGTGGCATCGGAAGCGGAGCAGATCAGCCCATGCGCGCCTGGTCTCTTATCTGAGGACCTACGACGCAGCAACGAAGGCCGCACAGAATACATCCATTGCGGCCGAGGTGGCCGCTGTTAAGAACCGTCCAGCGGAACTGTTCCGAGTTGTTAGAGGACAATTAAATCCACCACAGTGCGAGATCCCTGACAGCTCGGTGGTACGCTGTGATGAATTTTCTCGGTTCTTCGCGGATAAAGTGGCGCTGATCCATTCCAATTTCGATACCACTTTAACGGCAGTCTCTGAGGATATGACACAAGCATCTGCTTGTCCGGTTTTAATGGATTCGTTTCAATTGGTTCAGCTCGATGATGTGGACAAGATTCTTGGAGAAGCGAGGCCCACCACATTCATCCTAGACCCCTGCCCATCCTGGCTGATCAAAGAAGCCAGAGGGGGTTTTGGCAGAGTGGGTTAAGGTGGTGGTTAATGCCTCCTTACAGGAGGGCAAAGATCCAGCCAGCTTAAAGCAAGCTGTTATAAAACCGCTGTGGAAAAAAACATCACTGGATCCCACTCAATTAGCGCCCCGAGCCTGCAGGGAGGAGCGGAATATAAGACTGAACAATAAATAAATAAATAAATAAACTATCGGCCAGTTTCCAATCTCCCCTATTTGGGCAAAGTCATGGAACGTGTGGTGGCTTCGCAACTCCAGGGGTTCTTGGTATACACTGATTATCTTGATCCGGCACAGTCTGGCTTTAGGCCAGCACATGGTACTGAGATGGCCTTGGTAAATGATCTACGCCGGGAACTCGACAGGGGGGGGGGGTGTCCCTGTTGGTTCTGCTGGACCTCTCAGCGGCTTTCGATACCGTTGACCATGGTATCCTTCTGGGTCGCCTTGCAGATATGGGGCTTGGCGGTACTGCTCTGCAGTGGCTCCAATCCTTCCTGGAAGGTCATACCCCGAAGGTGTTACTGGGTGACACCTGTTCGGCTCCGCAACCTTTATCTTGTGGAGTCTCTCAGGGTTCAGTTCTGTCCCCGATGTTATTTAACATCTACATGAAACCACTGGGAGAGATCATTCGGAGTTTCGGAGTAAGGTGTTATCTGTACGCAGATGACATCCAGATCTGTCACTCCTTCCCACCTGTCACTAAGGAGGCTGTCCAGACTGGCTGCTGTGTCGGACTGGATGAGGGCTAGCAAATTGAAACTTAATCCAGACAAGACAGAGGACCTCCTGGTCAGTCGAAAGGCCGAACAGGGCATAGGGTTACAGCCTGTGTTGGATGGGGTTACAGCCCCCCTGAAGATGCAGGTTCGCAGCTTGGGAGTGATCCTGGACTCATCGCTGAGCCTGGAACCCCAGGTCTTGGTGGTGGCCAGGGAAGCTTTTGCACAGTTAAGACTCGTGCGCCAGCTGCGCCCGTACCTTGGGAAGTCTGATCTGGCTACGGTGGTCCACGCTCTGGTCACATCCCGAATAGATTACTGCAACACACTCTACGTGGGGCTGCCTTCTGAAGACAGTTCGGAAATTACAACTAGTCCAACGGGTGGCAGCCAGATTACTAACTGGAGCTACATACAGGGAGCATACCACCCCCCTGTTGTGTCAACTCCACTGCCTGTCTGTCCAATTCCAAGCTGAGGAGACAACCACGCCTGTTGCAGACAACCAAAGGCGAGCTGACAGGTGGATGGTGAACAGGAGCCAGAGAAGGCAGGCAAAAGATGAGAAAGCCAAGTTTCTACCCAAATCTTTCTCATCATTGCCAGGATTTCTTTATTCATCATTTATCCCATCCTTTTTCACTTCACTAACCGCCTAATCAACTGCCTTCAATTATGTAAAGCTGGCTTGCTTGTCTTATTTGCTTTCTCTCCACCTTCTCTAAGGAGACAAGCAGACCAGCTATGGACAGCCAAAGGTGGTCAGTGGTCAGTAAAGAAGAACCGTAGAAGCGAAGTTTTTAAAAAAGAGGAAATAGTTGCCTCTCCAGCCAAATCTTCCTTATTGTCACCAGTGTTTCTTTGCTCACTAGTTCTGCCAGTGCCGCAAGCTGGAAAGGCGGCTGGTTTCTCATATTTTGCTTGCTTTGTTTGGCTGCTCTTTTGCCACCTGGCCACGTGCCCTCAATTGTCTGCAGCCAGTCTACTCATCTCTTCCTTCTCACCATTGCCTGTGAGCAACTAAGGATAGGTGGCCATCCAGCCAAGAGTTCATCCAGGGGGAGCCTACCTTAAAATCGTTCTTTTATACCCCGGCCTTCTCACCTCTGAAGAGGGACTCAGATCAGCAAACAGCAAGTATTCAATGCCAACATTTAAAATCTAAAAGCATCATAAATGTACAATAAAATACAATAAATACATTTTAAAAGCCTTTCGCTAAAGTAAAATCAAGTCCAACTTAATCCATATATTCGGCCCGTATCAAGTGTTTAGCGACTTTAGTCGCTTCACGATCTCCTCCTTCATTCTGCGAAGGCCTCATTGCACAGCCACGTTTTCACCCATTTCCTAAAAGTCAGGAGGGAGGGGGCAGATCTAATTTCATTTGGGAGGGAATTCCACAGCCGGGGGTCCACCACAGAAAAGGCCCTGTCCCTCATCCCCACCAGACACGCCTGCAAAGGTGATGGGACTGAGAGCAGGGCCTCTCCAGACGATCTTAGCACTCTTGACAGTTCATAGGGGAGAATACGTTCGGACAGGTAAACTGGGCCGGACCCGTCTAGGGTTTTGTAGGTCAACAAAACCCTATATGGTTCCGGTTGTGCTCGGAAGCTAATTGGCAGCCAGTGGAGCTGGCGCAACAGGGGAGTTGTGCGCGCCCTGTACCCTGCTCCCGTTAGTAGTCTGGCTGCTGCGCGCTGGACTAATTGCAGCTTCTGGGCAGTCTTCATAGGCAACCCTACGTAGAGAGCGTTGCAGTAGTCTATACGGGATGTAACCAGAGCGTGGACCACCGTGGCCAAGTCTGACTTCGCAAGATACGGGCGCAGCTGGTGCACAAGCCTGAGCTGTGCAAAAGCTCCCCTGGCCACTGCCGAGACCTGGGATTCCAGGCTCAGCTATGAGTCCAGGATCACTCCCAGACTGCGAACCTCCGTCTTCAGGGGGAATGTAACCCCGTCAAGCACAGGCTGTAGCCCTATACCCTGTTTGGCCTTACGACTGACCAGGAATACCTCTGTCTTGTCTGGATTTAGTTTCAGACTATTTTAAAATAACCAGGGACATAATCTGCTTTCAACCACAAGGCAAATCAGCACCAAAGAGCAACAGCGTCAGCAAGGAGGGAGTTGGTACTTCTTTTAGGCTCTCTCCAAATGGACTATTCCAAGAGCTTAGTTTGTCCAGGGAGACCTACCATCAAGTAAACACCCGCCTCTTCTGCTCTGCATGGGAAGAAGGGCAGTGCCAACAGACTAAACTGTTGTCTTTCACTGCTCTATTCAGAGAACTCCTTTTTATTGCCAAGTGGGATGAAATGAGCATAACACCCTTAGGGCATTAATACTGGGATTTGTAGTGAAACAGATTGATGTCTTTGGCAGAACAAAAGCCTACGAACAGAAATACATTTTCCTCATCAAATAAAAAAGAGGAACACATTGACTGCTAAATATGCAAAATTGCACAGGATTTTTTCCCACCCAACACGTATCTATATTATGTAAACCTATCAATGACACGGCATTATTTTATAAAGCTAGTCTTTAATTGGAATCAAATTCCGAAGCATTTCAAATGCACAGGTTTAAAGTGGGATTTTTTATCATCGGAAATAGCATTGAGAATCAACTACCACACATCCATCTTCAAAAAAGATGTTTCCCATGGGATTTATCTTTTTTTTTTTAACATCCTTAGCATCAAAGTCTAAGCTCTATTACTTTTTACTGGCAGCATATTACATGAAATGCTAGTTAAGCAACTGTATCTTCACCTTCAAATCTAAAGGCAAATGACTGCTTTTGAAATGGGTGTCCTAGTCCAAAAATTCTCCAATTACAGAATTTTCAAGGCACATCTGGAGGTCCTTGTACTAAAGGAAAACATCCGTGTTCACTTCAATACACAAAGAAACTCGTATTTACAGAAAAAGATATCCCTCTATAAGTTACTCTGTTTGTCCAGGAATTCTTTATATGTGTTCAAGAGCAAATGGGCTCAGATTGGGATCAATTGAGTACCCTGGAGATGGCAACTTTATGCCTCAGGACCTGGGGGGTTGTCTGAAAATTTGTTTAAAATTGTATTTATTCTATTTAAGAGATTTATTGTTGCACCTACAGGCTATTCCTCTTTGAAGTTTCCAATTATGTACTAGAGTTGGGCCTGATTCACTATTAACAAAAAAAATTGAGCCATTTTCGTGTAATTTCAGAAAAAAGAAAGGGGAAGCGAGAGATTAAAAGAGCAGTGAAATGAATTCAGAGAGACAATATTTTCAGAAAAGTTATCTCCTCCTCCAGAGGACCCTTAGAACAGTGTTTTCAACAAAATCCTGGGGCACACCACCAACCAAAATGGCACAAAATGACACTCTAACACAGTAATACATATAGTTAATATGTTTTTAAATGTATTTATACACTCAGTGTGAAACCTGGGCCTGTTTCGATGAACACAACATAGATATCCTGGCAGGAATGGCAGAAAGACACAAACTTCCCACACAGAACTCCATAACTAAGCGAAAATACTATAAGAGTTTGGTGGGCATTGACCTTGGGTTTTGGAGTTGTAGTTCACCTATATCCAGAGAGCACTGTGGACTCAAACAATGTTGGATCAGGACCAAACTTTGCATAAATACTCAATATGCCCAAATGTGAACACAGATGGAGTTTGGGGAAAATAGACCTTGACATTTGGGAGTTACAGTTTCTGGGATTTATAGTTAACACACAATCAAAGAGCATCCTGAACTATTGCAACAATGGAATTGAACCAAACTTGGCATATTGAACTCTCATTACCAACAGAAAGTACTGAAAGGGTTTGCTTGGGAATTGACCTTGAGTTTGGAAGATGTAGTTCACCTACACCCAGAGAGCACTGTGGACTCAAACAATGTTATGTTATGTTGTTGTTTGTTTTCTATCCAGAATCACAATGTTGGAAGGAGGCTCATCAAATGGCTGAGGGGGGGGGGGGGCTGAGGCTGCTAGGAATGGTGGGAGTTAGAGTCCAAAACACCTGGAAGGTCCAAGTTTGCCCATTCCAGCTTTCGACAGAGACCTCTTCCTCCCTCTTCCCCTTCGCACCCTTTCTTCTTCCTCCTGCCGAACACTTACTTTTTCTTCTACACTGCCGCTTCTGCCGCCCTTTTGATTCAAGGGGGCAGCGTGAACGTGTTCAGGAGGGGAGGGAGGAAGACGTGACCCGTGCGGGCGCTACTGCGCAGACTCGCCCCAGAGCAGAGCGAGGCAAAGCGAGCAGAGTGAGGCTGGGAAGAAGGGAGCCCGAGTGGAGAAGAAAAGGTGTTTGGCAGGAGGGGGAAGAAAGGGTATTGGAAGTTCCAATTTCCCATGACATATCTGATGATCGCTCACGACACACTGGTTGGGAAGCACTGCCTTAGAACTTGCTTTCCCAGTGGCACTAGCATAAGTTGGTCATTGAAAGTTCCTCTCGGAGGATGTTTGTAGCTAAAGTTTTTCTCTCTGTGTGCCTCTTGGCCAGTAAAAAGCCTGGTGGTGTCCATGCTCTGATTGACTGAGAATGGACACAACTGACGACTACCATTCCCAGAACCCTCTTTTACGGTTTGACGTATTCTTAAAAAATGTTATGTTTAAAACTTAAAACAATTCTAAAAAATCAATAGATTGGTGAATTCTTTTGAAATTTGGTGGGCCCGCAGTTGTAAACGGGGTCTACAACTGAGGTAGGTTTCATGCAGATAGGCATTAAATTGGCTGAAATTGAGCCTTTAAATTTTCCTGTTGTAATCAATGGGCCAAATCTGCCGAATAAAACGGAAAACACCTCTCCCCTTTGGGTAACTTTATGGTAAACAAAATGAGGGGACAGACGAAAATGGTATGCCTTTGGCCCGAATGCACACAACTACTGCGTACAGTGGGATACCACAAATTCTCTGACCTCACCAGTCCTATCTCCCAATAAGTACTTCTCTTCAAATTCAACATCAGCAACTCATCTCAAAGACGGTTTGTTGGATAATTACCTTCCAAGACTATATGCAAGACTATATGCAAGATTCAAATATGATGAACTTATCATTGAATTTTTTTGGCAAAATTTATTCAGAGGTTTGCCTTTGCCTTCCTTGGAGGCAATATGACTGGCCCAAGGTCACTCGGAATGTTTTCCATAGCCAATTGGGGATTTCAATCTAACACTGGAAGCCACTACACCAGGGGTGGGCAATTATTTCTTCCAAGGGGCCACACGAGAGCCAAAGAATATTATGGAGGGCCACACCTAAAGGCGGAACTACATTCTGATCTACATTATTTATTTATTTATTTGCTATATTTACTATATATTACACATCATTAATATTAACATATTAATATATCAAGAAATATTCATATATTATTAATATTAATATCACAATTATTATATTATAGTATATATATAGACAGTATAATATATTGAAATTATAATATAATATAATATAACATTATATTATATTATTAATTATATTATTATTATAAAATTATTATTATAAAATAATAATAAAAACCACTAAAATAATATTAAATTAAATTCAAGAAGACAAGGTGCGAACCAAGATGGAATGGCCCAATGGATCCAGCCCAGAGGATGGCAAAGCGGACCCAGCCGCCGCTGCAGCAGAGGAGAGCAGAGCAGCAGGTGATCGGAGGCTGCAGGCCTCCGCCCAGTCTCGCCTCCAGCCGTTCCCCGTATTGCTATGGTCCTCGCTTAAAGAGGGGGCTGCCTCAGGCTGCACCAGGGGTTCCTTCCTGCTTTCTCTGGAGTGCCCTCGTGGTGGTGATCCTGGGCTTTGGTCCTCTTGCATGAAGGGTCGCACGTCGGAGGAGTGAGGGAGGGCCCATAGGTGGAGGCAGCACCAGCTCAGGGCTCTCCGCCGCCTCCTCCTCCTGACTCCGGCGTGGAGAGGCTCCAGATGGCCAGCATGGGACTGTCTGCCGGCGGCATGGCGGCGAGGAGCCTTTGGATGACTTCCTGTAGCCCCAGATGAGCTGGCCGAGGCATTATGGGAACCGTAGTTTCCAGAATCCCACAGCTCCCAGAATGCCTCAGCCAGCTCATCCGGGACTACAGGAAGTCGTCCAAAGGCTCCTCCCTGCAACGCCGCCGGCACTGACGCTCCCACGCTGGCCATCCGGAGACTCTCCATGCATGAGGAAGAGGCAGAGAGCCTGGAGCACTCCAAAGCCACCGCGCCGCGATGGGATGGCGGCAGCGGCATCCCTTCTTCTTGGCCCCGCCCCCAACGCCCTGTCCCGGGCCGGACAGAATCGGCTGCCGGGCCGGATGCGGGCCATGGGCCGTGGGTTGCTCACCCCTGCACTACACCATGCTGGATCTCCTACATTTACATACAGCCACAATCAAGAATAGGGCTCCACAGTCACCTACATATCAACCGTGAAGACACTACACTTGGAAGGCCATCCTATTCAGACAACAAGGGATTGCTTAAGTAAGTATATACAGCCTCTCATACTACCAACCTAACCCTCTTGTTCATTGCTATTCACACCCTCAAATAAATGAAAACTCTGTGTGGAGCTCTTGCTTTCGTAAAGTACCCGAACCATCCCTATTAAGGCAACCTTCTAAAAAGGGAAAACAGCTCTCCTGTCGGCACAAGCAAGTGTCCAATATTACTACATATCCTATGTCAAATGTGAAAAGAAATACCCCAACTCTCAGGCTCAGACCTACCTTTTCCTTAAGGTAGATTCACCAACTTTAACCACCCTGATGACTTCTTTCACAGTGCGCCGAAAATCGTGCATTCTTGCCGCAACTAGAAGAGCTGAAGCATAAACAGAGAAAGGACCACATCAAAAGGCAGTTCAACGGGAGAGAAAGCAAGGGAATATGGTGAGTCATGCAAGCCCCATCTAAAATTCTAATTTTTCTCTATTAATTTTAAAATATTGATGTTTAGCTCTGGGCTTGAATACTGAGTGATTAAATTGGAACTTCATTAGAAAAACTTGATTTGTATGCAGTAAAATTAAACTAGTTGCAACAGGGCTCTCATAAATACAAAAGTACAGTATCGCATTTTGGGGACCTGACCCACTTGTAGTCTTCTAGAAGAGAGGGATGTGGTCCTAGGGACTGATTGATAGTGATTGATAACAAAAACAAAGGGAAGAACATCATTTTCATTGTTAATGGTTTGGCAACACAGCTGATGTTGTGACAGATGTATTGATAGATTGATGTTTAATTGGGAACTGAAGGAGGCAATATGATTAATTTAACAGAAGTATATAGCTAAAAGGCGAGGGAATAGGATTTTGTTTATCTTATGTTAGAGAATGAGTAAGACTTAGCGGCTTTTTTCTTCGCAAACTAAGATTCAGATTCAGGAAGGACTCATCCCACGTTTTCTACAAGCACGTTGATGACTAAGAAGGCCAATCCGAGATAGGCAAACTAACAGATGAAGATTACTAATAAAGATAATTATTTTAAATAACGTATATACTTGAGTATAAGCCAGGTTTTCAGCCCCCTTTTAGGCTGAAAAAGCCCACTCAGCTTATACTCAAGTCAGTTATTTATCATTTTACTCTGTTATTATTATTATTACATTTATTATTTTACTCTATTTATTATTAATTTGTTACATTTATTATTTTACTCTATTATTACTGTTACATTTGTTATTTTACTCTATAATTATTACATTTATATTTTATTTTATTATTACTGATATTATTACATTTCCTTTCACTCTATTATTATTTTATTGCATTTATTATTTTACTGCTATTATTGTTATAACTATTACATTTATTATTTTACTATAGTATTACTGCTATTATTACACTTCCATTATTGTATTCTATTATTATTTTTATTGCATATGTTATTTTACTCTCTTTTTTATTATTGAAGGTTAGAATACTGGTTTACTTAAGGCAGTGTTTTTCAACCTTTTTTGAGCCGCGGCACACTTTTTACCTTTACAAAATCCTGGGGCACACCACCAACCAAAAAGACACAAAATGACACTCTTAACACAGTAATACATATAGTTAATATGTTTTTTAATGTATTTATACACTCAGTGTGAAACCTGGGCCTGAACACAACATACCGTGTTTCCCTGAAAGTAAGACACCCCCGATTGTAAGACGTATCGGGGGTGTCAGGGGGGTCGGCTAATATAAGCCGTACCCCAAAAGTAAGCCGTACCGCGTCGCCGCGCCGCCGCCGCCGCCAACCGGCCCATCGCCGCGGCACACCTCCGTGGCACACCTTTCCGCCAGGCCTCCAAGGAAGGGAGGGGGAAGAGAGCCAGAGGCGTGGCAAAGCAGCGCCGCGTCAGAGTGATGCGCCGCCGCCGCCAGGCCCCTGGCTCTTTTCCCCTCCTTCTTTCGCCCAAGGAAGGGAGGGGAAAGGAGCCAGGTGCGTGGCGAGGCAGCGCCGCGTCAGAGTGACACGCGCCGCTTCGCCACGCCTCTGGCTCTCTTCCCCCTCCCTTCCTTGGAGGCCTGGCGGAAAGGTGTGCCGCGGAGGTGTGCCGCGGCCGATGGCGGCGTGACGGCGGCGGCGTGGGCGTGGCGACGGGGTACGTCTTAGTTTATATACGTACCCCAAAAGTAAGCCGTAGGGGGACTTTTCGGGGGGAAAAGAAAGTAAGACGCTGTCTTACTTTCGGGGAAACACGGTAGATATCCTGGCAGGAATAGCAGAAAGACACACACGGAGTCTTGCTCAACAGCTGTCAGTCATGGGAAAACTTTGGCCCTCTGGGTGCTTTGGACTTCAACTCCCACCATTCCTAACAGCCTGCTTAAGTGGCTGAGGGGGGAAAAGGAAAAGGGCCTGAGACTGCTAGGAATGGTGGGAGTTGCAGTCCAAAACACCTGGAAGGTCCAAGTTTGCCCATGCCAGCTTTCGATTCCATCGCCACATCTATCTTCAGCCTCTGGCGGTTTGAATATATGTGATTATATACGTGATTTTCTACCTGCTTCTTTAAATTGTCCGCAAACTGACTGTGTTATTGTGCGGATCCTGGAACTGACATTGGATAACATCGTGAGGATACACTTTGTTTTTTGCACTCACTTCCGTGATTTCATCAAATATCGGGAGTTTTCCGTAGAGGAGCGCTCCATGAACTCGCTACTTCCTGGTTCGCAACTCCACTGCTCTCTGTTGCGATCACGACAAACTACCTTATGTAAGGCTTTTGATTTTCTCCAGCAGGATTGGGTACTTTGAATGTGGTTTTTTACGTATGATTATGTATGATTAATTGTGCATTTTGTACTGTGATGTAGCGGCGCTCCTTTTATAAGTAAGGGTATTGGAGGTTCCAGTTTCCCACGGCACACCTGATGATCACTCACGGCACACTAGTGTGCCCTGGCACACTGGTTGGGAAACACTGACTTAAAGGATAACATTTATACTTTCAGTCTGAAGTTGATGTTCTATGATGATTCTAGATTGATTAATTTTTCTTTGATAAGAAATATTCCAGAAATCAGCTGGATGTGAAGCCAAACCGATTCCAGCTGAGGAGCAAGTATATCCCCTTCTCTCAACCTGTTCCATAACTTGAGGCATCTAGGGTTAAACTGAATTAGCAATGGGCTTATAAAATGTTAATTAACGAGAGGAGATGCAGCAGGAAGATTTCTCTCTCTCTCTCTCTCTCTTCTATATCAGAATGGGAATAACACAACAAAATTCATTGAAAGTGGGGTCAGCATGAAAAGCTACTTCAGGTCATTCATGGCTCTGTCACGCACAGGAAGAAATCTCAAGTCAGTTGACTGATTTAATAAATACAACTTTCAGTGCAACAGAATAGAAAGCATCATTCTCTGTACCTGCGCCGCAAAGGCCAGAGGGCCGTCGCCCCGTGTGCATCCAGTCTCTCTTCATCTGCTGCAGGAGCCTGAGAGCCGTCATGGAAACCTCATGGTTCTTAGTGCCAAACTCCAGCATGTGCGCAAAGCGAGGAATATATAAACATGGATCTGCAGCAAAACAAGAGACAGTTATTTCTGACCGTGACCTTTAACTTCCTAGACGCACATCTTGAAACAAGAAAGCCTTCTCTGATGTCTGATATGAGATAAAAGTTTATTCCACTACTGCTTCTCCAGCTTTTCAGATGTTGGCCTGTATTCAATAACACGAGAAGCTCTTCAGTTTGTGGAAGAGTCTTCACCAATGAAAGGGCTGGAAGCGATTTCCCCCCTTTCTTTGGTAGCTTTAGTTTTATCATCTCCCACACTCTTCTAGAGCAGGCATGGGCAAACTTGGGCCCTCCAGGTGTTTTGGACTTCAGCTCCCACAACTGATAGGAATTGTGGGAGTTGAAGTCCAAAACACCTGTAGGGCCCAAGTTTGCCTATGCCTATTCTAGAGGTTACGCACAAACTTGAAGAGCAGGTTTTCATGGGAAACACGGCTCTGTAAGGAAGGAGAAGTCATCCAAAATGGTGTCTCTCCTTTTGCTTCCATAAGCAGATGTTTTCAGTAGATCCAAAATGGGAAACCCCATTATAAATAGCTATAATAGTAAGATTTTTTTAAAAAGTCTGTTGAAAAGAAATTAGTCTAAAGGTAAGCATGAAAATAGAATTTGCAGGAGGGCAGTTGGCTCCCACATCACCGGAGTTGCCAAGTTTCAGTCAAAATTTTGCCAGGAGCTATCTTGCAATCTGTTTTCGAGATAAGGGTCAATGCTTGGATAGCTTTGTAACTTATGGACTAAATCCTAGAACAGATTCACTGCTATATTGAGCCTGAAGTCTGCAGCTGCCACTTTATTAAATTCAAACTGGAAGTTATATGTGATAGGCATGGAAAAAAGTGGTTTTTCCTTAATAGGAATTGGGTAGCTTAAACCAAACAATAGTAAGCCTTGACTGTAATAACCTTTTCCCTTCCTGCCATTCATTGGCTCAAAGCTTTGCCACCGTTGTAGGAAAAGACCATCATTTCCTCAAGGAGGAGACCAAAAGCAAATGGAGATTGTACATTTTATGAACAAATGACACTTACAGAAGAAAGGGACTAAACACCACTATCCCCTCCAGTGCCACTGAGAGTATTTCGTGACTGATTCTTTTTTAAAGTCATGCATTTTCCACAGTGTCCTTGCAGGCCCTTTCTACACTGCCATATAAAATCCAGATTATCTGATTTGATAATCTGGTTTATATGGCAATGTAGAAGGAGCTATGAATCAAACACACGAACTCCAAAAGAGTAAAGTAGCAATGTTGTATTGAACAAGCACAATTCCAAATCAAAAGTCAGTAAGTGTTAATGCACACTGTAATTAGTCACTAGGAAGCAAAATAATAATGGTATAATCCAAACGCCGTTGCATTAAAAGTAATAATTGTAATCCACACGCGTGACAGTAGAGATCACACCGGGTGAGGTGATCGGTGGTGTCCCAAAGTCGTCTGAAGCCGACGAGGACGCAGGTGCGTGGGCCCTTTCCACGTTTCGACCTGGCTGGTCTTTGTCAAGGCTATGCGACAGATAAGGGGATGTCCAAGGTGATGGGTGACCAAATAGGTCTAGAGCATAGGGCGAGAAGTGTATCTCCCTATGTGGTCGTGGCAAATGTAGAAGGAGCCTCATTCTCTTGTGCAGCACAACCTCCAGGGGAAGTTGCTGCTATACAGTGTTCCCTCGCTACTTTGTGGTTCGCTTATTGCGGACTCGCTGTTTTGCGGTTTCCAATAAAAACTCTATATATATATATATATATATATATATATATATATATATATATATACTGTGTATGTGTGTATGTGTGTGTGTATATATATATATATATCACATCACGGTATTTTCGCAGTTTCCTCAGAGGTGCTTTCCCTCCTCAGTTCTCACTTGAAGGTCCTTTCCTTCCTTCCCTTCGCTTCATTTTTAGCTTATAAAGACTTAAAATAGTGTACAACTACTAAAATAATGTATAAATATTAAAGTAAATATAGCGTCCCTACATCACGGATTTTCACTGGTCCTGGAACGTAACATCCGCAATAAGTGAGGGAACACTGTATACCCTTTGCCTTAATACCATGATTTGTGAAGCCGTAATATGTACTACAAAGTAGGCTAAAGTGACATCCTTCTGTGATGGTTCTCCACTGTGGTTCTGCAGGTACACCAATATCAAGAACATCCCAAGTGGATGAGAAGTCCTTTGGATGTTGTGTGCAAGACCGCAAATAACTTTGCTATCTCTTGTGAAATACTGGTTGTGTTAATCAAGGGAGGCAATGAAAAAACTTTGATATCCCTGGAAAATATGGGTTTCATTCTGAATACTCTGGGCCCCCTTCTATACTGCCATATAATCCATATTATTAAAGCAGGTAAACCACATTATCTGATTTGAAATGAAATTATATGAGTCCACACTGCCATTTAACTCAGATCAAAGCAGATAATGTGGGATTTTATACAGCTGTGTGGAAGGGGCTTAAAGAGCCTAGCAAACTAGGGACAAAATATTTCACTTTGGGCTATATATTATATGTTTGCAGAGCACAGAAAAGATATGTAGATAATTCCCACGGTCAAGAAGTAAATTTAAGGAAATCTTTGAGATGAAAGATTTGACCAATTTGAGATATGCACTTCCAAAAAGATAGGCGCATAGGCTAAACAATTCCAATCAAGGCTCACATCATGTTCAGAGGTACTATATATAGCGCCAAAGACATCTCCTTATAAACGGTCTTTCAGACATGCTTGGTTTATGTTCATGTTCCCCAGGCAAAACCTCTGAGATAGGTTGAATAAGATGTGATACCTCAGAGTAGCTCATCATCAATGGTATGTACACTCTAGATCAGGGGTGGGCAACCTACGGCCCGGGGGCCGGATCCGGCCCGGCAGCCGATTCTGTCCGGCCCAAAAGAAGGGCGTCGGGGGCGGGGCCAAGAGGAAGGGGTGCCGCTGCCGCCATCCCATCGCGGGCTCTGTGGGGCCTGTGTCAACAGACAGGCCGGAGGAGCGGCGGCTTTGGAGTGCCTGCCATCCCTGGAGGCGATCCGGGCCTGCAACAGGAGCACTGCAACCTGCAACCTGCGGGGGATGCTTGCCGTGGTGACCCGGAAGACTTGATCGTCTTCCGGGTCGCCACGGCGATCAGTCCCCGCAGGTCGCCGAGTGCTCCCCCTGCAGTAGCCCAGAAAACTCGCAGCGCCCCAAAGATTCCGGCCGTGAAAGTCTTCGGCAACCCAAGGCGGAACCATTTTGCGAGGGAATTGTTTCCAGAGGGGGAGCCTAAACTGGAGCACCGTGGCTCTTCGGGGGACTTTTTATGGAACGGACGGAGCAGATGGGCTCCCCCGAGTGCCGGGCCATGTTCGCCGGCTTGCAGGAGCTCGGGGCGGCCAACGGGGAGGACTTGAAAGAGACGCTGACAAACTGCACGGAGCCCCTGAAGGCCATCGAGCAGTTCCAGGTGAGAGACCAGGCCTTCCTGCCATTGCTTGGCCGCGCCGGTTGCCATGGAGACTTAACCCCGAAAGGGCCGGGAGGAGACCGAAATCCCTTTGCCAAAGCAGCCCCCCCCTCCTCTCCCCACCCAGACCTTTCCACTCTATCCCTCCTCATACACCTTTCCCCTCTTCCTTTCCTTCTTCCTTTCCTTTCCATCATATACCCACTCCCCTCTTTTCTTTCTCTTCTTTTTCCCTTCCTTTCTTTCTTTCCTCCCTCTTCCCTTTCCCTCATGCACCTTCTATCTGTTTTTTGTCTTTCTTTCTTTCTTTCCTTCTTCCTTTGTTTTCCCTCATACTTCTTCCCCTTCTTTCTTTCCCTTCTTTTTCCTTTCCTTTATTCCTCCCTCCATCCCTTTTCCTCATACACTTTCTCACCATCTCTTTTCTTTCTGCCCTTCTTCCTTCTTCCTTTACATGAATATTTCTTGATATATTAATATATTAATATTAATTATGTGTAATATATAGTAAGTATAGTAAATAAATAATGTAGATTAGAATGTAGTTCCGCCTTTAGGTGCGGCCCTTCATAATATTTTTTGGCTCTCGTGTGGCCCCTTGGAAAAAATAATTGCCCACCCTGCTCTAGATCACAGAAAGTTGTGATCGTGGCAATAGCGCCACAATCGTAATGATGTAAGGACCATGAATACAAGTTATGCATGATCCATCATCTTCAAATCCATCTACACATGCAAACATATTTGGACCAATGCCAGGTACCAATGGAGACTAATTTTCCTCTAAGTCTCCCTTGTCATGGAAGATGAATCTAGGAACATCAAGAGAACCAACACCAAAAGATAAATGGCTTGTGCGCATCCCAGGCTAATGTTGTCTGAGTGTTTATGCATTAAGAGGAAGTCCACAATGTCTCCATGATGAGATTTCTCCAATCCCCAAAACAGAGATTATTTGGGAAGATGTTCGCATATGCCAAGTCTAATATGCCTTTTACCATAGTAATGTAGCAATGCAAATGCACTTTAAAGCATAACATCCATTGTGCTTAACCCTCCTTGTTTTATATACCTAAAAGCATATCCCAGGTCTTTTGGAATTTCATGCAAATGCTAATGGAATATGCAATCAGGGACTGAAAGTGAAAGGCTTTTGCATTACGCTGCACTATAAGGCAGTAGATCCCATTTGATCTTGGAAGCTAAGCAGGTCTAGCTTAATAGATTGGTAGGAGACTGCCAACCAAGTGATGTTAAAGCGGGTTTGGTACTTTTCCGTGCAAAAAGTACAGTCAGAGAGTGATGCTACATGCGTGTTTAGCTTTGAGATGCGGGTTTCTGTGCCAAGGATCAGACAGGCACTTGCAATGTGAAACTAACACTGTGATTGATGCTTTAATACACCCTGTGTCTGACTTGAGATAACATAGGCTAGATGGGTGGAACAGTACAGTTTGAGCTATGGGAGAACTTAATGCGAATATAGAAAGCACTGCGCATGACAGAGAGTCTGACCCCCTCCGTTGCTGGCACATTGCAGTCAATGTTTCAAATTAGGGAACATCAGAGACTCAGGATTGATAGCTGTACTGTGAGAAAGAACTAACAGAAATGACTATTGTTCTCATTCATAGGTGTGACTTAAAGATGTGATGCTAATGAAAATACAATGTTTATTGGATTAATGAAATGTCATGTAAGCAACAGTAATCACCAGCCAATTATGATTGTTTTTATCCATGAAGAGGGGTGGGCTTAACTGAAATGACTCCATTGGGGTATAAATGTCTTTGTATTGAAGTGACGGGGTTCTTTGCCCCTGATTGCAGCGTGTTCTGCTGGCAAAAAGCCCACCAGCTGGTGCCAGAAAATAAATCTTTTGATTTTCACCTATTTCACAGTTGCCGTGTGTTCTTCCTCATCCTTGTACCCGCACGTTCAGGTAGCTTGATAAAGTTAACTTGGTACTCGGAGTTCCATAACTCCTAGATTTGGCTGCTTCAATGTAGGTCCTAATTCAGAGGAAGGAATTGTCTTAAAAATACCAAAATGAAATTCATGGAGTTACCAACAAGTTAATAAGCAACTTGAAGGCACGTGCGTACACGCACACACACACAATACAGCCATGGCTCTAACTTATCATTAGATCCTATTTGTTTCCCAAAGTTTCCCATATACAAAGCAGGATTTTAGCATTATAACAACACAAGTCGGGCTGCGGTGGCGCAGCGAGTTAAACTGCTGAGCTGCTGAACTTGCTGACAAGACAGTTGGCAGTTCAAATCCACGGGATGGGGTGAGATCCCACTTTTAGTCTCCGAGTAGATCAACAGATACCTCTCCGGCAGGAAGATAATGGTGCTCGATGCAGTCATGCTGGCCACATGACCTTGGAGGTGTCTACAGACAATGCTGGCTCTTTGTCTTAGAAATGGAGTTGAGCACCACCCTCCAGAGTTGGACATGACTAGACATACTGTCGAGGGTTAAAACTTTACCTTTTTAACAACACATGAACTCCTGAATATTTAAACTATAACAGGACATGTAATCACTAGCACTGTAAAATGGATTGCCAGGAAACTGGGGAAATGGGAAGGAGTGGCCAGTGTGTGTTAGAGGGCAGCCCCATCTAGAAAACAGTACTGTTTTCATAATGACAGAACGTTCTGTTATTTTTATATTAAATGTTCCTCTCCAAAAAAGCAGTAGGTACTTATTACAAAGAACCAAAAGAGGAGCTTCTCAGTTGAATTTAAGGCATTTCAGAAGTTTAATGCGTGTGCTTGAATGACAATTAGGTACGGTAAAGGTTTTCCCCTGACATAAAGTCCAGTCATGTCCAACTCTGGGGACTGGTGCTCATCTCCATTTCTAAGCCGAAGAGCCAGCGTTGTCCGTAGATACTTCCAAGGTCATGTGGCCAGCATGACTGCATCAAGCACCGTTATCTTCCTGGAGAAGCAGCACCTATTGATCTACCTACATTTGCATGTTTTTCGAACTGCTAGGTTGGCAAAAGCTGGAGCTAACACAGGAGCTGACTCCGCTACCCGGATTCGAACCTGCAACCTTTTGGTAAGTATGTTCAGCAGCTCAGAAGTTTTACCCACTGCACCACCCGGGGGCTCGTGTTGACAATTATAACATGCCATTTAAAACCATGGTACGAACCTTTGTTTTCACACTATATTGAAAATTATTAGATTTGTAATAAGTCCGCCTGAATTGATAAAGTATTTCGAGTATGGAAAAGTTAGATTTTCCCCTCCCTTATATGCGGTGGGGTGGGGTGGGGTGGGCGGGGCTTCAGTTGAAATTCATTTCTAGAAGTTCCAAAGTTAATTGCGCAAGCGCAAGAGATATCACATGTACGTATTCACAGTAACCACGAAAAGGTAAGTTAGATTTTCGGGCTGGTCCGAGGCTGATGACCTGGCTGAAAGATTCTGCAAACTGTGCTCCTGGAGAAGGTAAGTTTTTATTTTGTTTTTGTTTTTTGAAGAAGAAAAAACTGTGCTCAGCATCTGGGGAGAGTATGGAACTGGGTGGGGCTGTTTGTAACAGGAGTACTGGTGTTTGCAGAAAGAGGCTTACTCATGAGTCAAGTGAAGAGAATCACTTATAACTCAAGAGAGTCAAGCAAATAATTACAGCACCTACAGACTCTGAGACATTTGACGGATGCTCTGGGAATGATGGGAGTCAGAGGACATTTCTACTGAAATGGATTGGACTCAAGTAAGAGAAATTCAGAGGGCTTGTGAGGAGCCCACAAGTTCAGACACCTGGGTAGGATTCACTGATGATCAGGATTGGCCCTCAGAGTCCCCAGACAATGGGGGGGAATGTTCTAAGTCTTAACCACAGGTGGAAATCTTGGAGAGTCAGTCAAAGGGCAGCAGCTGCTGGGAGAGTAACACCTGAGGATGATGATAGGGCGTCGACCTCATCAAGTGGATCTGACTTGTAATATAATAATTATGATATTAATACTAATAATATATTAATATTTCTTGATATATTAATATGTTAATATTAATGATGTGTAATATATAGTAAATATAGCAAGTAAATAAATAAATAAATAATGTAGATTAGAATGTAGTTCCGCCTTTAGGTGCAGCCCCCCATAATATTTTTTGGCTCTGGTGTGGCCCCTTGGAAAAAGTAATTACCCACCCCTGGACTAACACAAACTACTCACCTCAAAGTTTGATATCAAAGCCTTGGCATCAGACTTGCGGTAACCTTTGACAGTTATGAAAAAGAACGTTTGGGTTTCATTCTGGCCTCCATTTCATATAATTAGCCATACATGCGGCCCAATTTCCCATGCCAAATGAAGAGAGAGCTATCTCAATAACATTCTTTCGGGGACCAACTTTTAATCAAGTGCATCATTTAAAAAGCTTTGTTCTCTCTGTTCCTGCTCTTCTGTTCAGATATCAGTTTCTCATTTCCTGCCAGGTAAATTGCTAACTATTATATGCAGCTCCGTTTCCGTCGCTGATGTCCCGCTTGAGCTCTTCCGCTGATAAAGATGAGGCCTTACATGAAAATGTTCATTTAAATAGATCTTGTGGATTCATAATTAATGAGAGGCAATCTCATTTACTTCTAAGTGTTAACACTGAGTGTTATGTTGCTGTTTCTATTTACTTTTATTATGCCAAACATGACCACGCATACGCAAGCATTCCCAAGACTGAAGAAGAACCTCGAAGCATCAGCAGGCAGCAAATTATAGGAAAAATAATGGGTAAAGTATTAACTTCCTCTGAGCTGTGAAGGGTATAGAGAATATTCAGTCAAATGCCATTCTGCCATGCAGGAAGACACAATCAAAGCCCTCCTGACAGATGTTCATCCAGCTTCTGCTTAAAAACCTCCAGAGAAGGAGACTGCACCAGACTCCAAGGCAGCATATCCGACTGTCAGACAGCTCTTACCTGATGCTTTGGTGGAATCTTTTTTCCTGCCATTTGAATCTATGACCCTGTGTCCTGGTCTCCAGAACAGCAGAAAGCAAGCTTGCCCTTTCTCAGTGTGACATCCTTTTACGTATTTACACACGGCTGTCATGTCCTTCTCAAACTATTTTTCTCCAAGCTAAACAGACCCAGTTTCCTAAGCTATTCCCCACAGGCCTCGGTGTCCACACCTTTAACCATTTTGGTCTCCCTAGATCAGTGGTTCCCAACCTTTTTTTGACCACTTGAACAGGGACCACTTTGACCAAGGACCACTCTCCAACATTAGTACCGAAAGGTTATGAATCAGTTTTGGGTCAACTTTAGATTTGGTTTGGTTATTTGGGGTACTGATTCAGAAAATTGCATTGGCTAGACCAGTGTTTCCCAACCGCTGTGACGCGGCACAGTAGAGTGCCGTGATGGGCCTCCTGCAGTGCCGCGAGAAAAGCTCTCTGCTGCCCTTCCTTCCCCCCTCCTCCTGCCGAACTCCTGCTGCTTGGGGGGGGAGGAGGAAGGGCCGGGCGGCGGCGAAGAAAAAGAAGGGGCCGGGGTGCCGCCTCCTTCAGCCGTTTCCCCAGCCAGCCTCCAATCCGCCATGACTCTTGCCCCTCGCTTGCTGAAGCCGCGCGGAGGAGGAGCCCCGCCAATGAAGCCCGTCCACCACTCATGCTCCTCCTCCACGCGGCTTCAGCGAGCGAGGGGCGGGAGTCATGGCGGAGAGCGGCGCCAAGGACAGGGGCCATGACTCCCGCACCTCGCTCGCACTGCCCCCTCAAGGCTGGAGAGGCTGTGGGAGAGCTGAAGAAGGGGAGGAGGCGGGGCATGGTGCGACCTGGCTCCGCCCCCTCCCCCTGGCTTCAGTTCTCCCACAGCTTCCCCAGCCTGAGGGGACAATGCAAAGCCAGCATTGTGCTGGCTCTGCCACCGCTAGCTTGGCATTGCCCCCTCAAGGCTGGAGATCCCCGTGTACAACTGTGGGACTAGATGGGCTGATTCAGCATGGCTCTTCTTATGTTCTAAGCTGTGGGAGAGCTGAGCCGGGGAGAGGGCCTGGCTCCTCCCCCTCCCCGGCTTCAGCACTCCCAGCAGCTGCTCCCAGCAGGCCACCATCCCCCAGCCATTCTTTACTGTGTTAGGAGTGTCATTTTGGTTGGTGGTGTGCTCCCGGATTTTTTTAATGTTAAAAGTGTGCCATGGCTCAAAAAAGGTTGGGAAACACTGGGCTAGAACACATCAGCTCTAGTTTCTGATTCAAAACATATGCCATCCAATAGTTGCCATCAGCTCATCTACAGAAAACCATATTTAATAATATATAGAGCTGATGTGACAGTAGTAGTGAAATGTGGCACCAGTTGGGCCTCCAAAGTAGGGTTGCCACATGAATAAGGGACAGGTACCTAAAAATAGGGAATTTTTCACAAAAATAAGGAACACTTCATAAAAACTTGAAAATCATCAATTGATGAGCACTATGTTTAGGTACCTGTCCGTTATTCTTATATCAAAATGTGGCAACACTACTCCAGAGGAACGGAACACCACAACTGGGGTGCCACCTCCAAGAAGGCCCTCTCATGTCTTCCCACAATGTGCTTCCCCAACTGGTGAAGACTCAAAGGAGAGCCCTTCTAGTAGATTTAAGTTTTCTGACAGTGTACAGCAGTGTTTCCCAACCAGTGTGCCAGGGCACACTAGTGTGACGTGAGCGATCATCAGGTATGCCATAGGAAATTGGAACCTCCAAGAGGGGGGGGGGGGGGGAGAGTCTAGTGTGTTGAAGTATAAAAACCCTAAGAAACCTACCTCGATAAAGGCACAAAATTACAAACACCCCCACCCCACCCGTTGTCTACTCCATGCATTGGGAAGGCCCACCTCCCTTTCCCCAAGTAGAGAGACCTCCTCTTGCCTCCTGGGGGTTCTGTGTGGGAAGTTTGGCCCAGTTCTATCATTGGTGGAGTTCAGAATGTTCTTTGATTGTAAGGGAACTATAAATCCCAGCAACTACAACTCCCAAATGTCAAGGTCTATTTCCCCTGAACTCCATCTGCGTTCATATTTGGGCATATTGAGTATTCATGCCAAGTTTGGTCCTGATCCAACATTGTTTGAGTCCACAGTGCTCTCTGGATATAGGTGAACTACAACTCCAAAACTGAAGGTCAATGCCCACCAAACTCTTCTAGCATTTTCTCTTGGTTATGGCAGTTCTGTGTGGGAAGTTTGTGTCTTTCTGCCATTCCTGCCAGGATATCTATGTTGAGTTCATCGGAACAGGTCTAGGTTTCACACTGAGTGTATAAATACATTTAAAAACATATTAACTATATGTATTACTGTGTTAGAGTGTCATTTTGGTTGGTGGTGTGCCCCAGGATTTTGCAAATGTAAAAAGTGTGCCGCGACTCAAAAAAGGTTGGGAAACACTGGTGTACAGGGATAAAGTCTCCCTTTCTCAAGCGACTCTTCATCCCTGTTTTGCCAAAAGCCTAAAAATATTATTTTAGATCCAAAGGCAATAAGCATACAAGGAGTTATAATTCCAGAAAGATATTTCTTGAAGCGGCAGGCGTAATTGGCAGAAGCATAAGAAATAAATGCGAACCAAGCAAGTTCTCCTCAGTCTGTTGCTGGGAACTCCTGGAACAACAATGAGGATGACCCCAGTCTGGCCAGATTGCTAAAGCCTGCATCAAGGTTCAGAGTTAGTCTGAGATATCCAAATATTTATACCTTGCCCAAGACAAAAGGGCTATTAACCATACTTGTTTTTCATCAGCCAGCTGGACTAAGGTTACCTCCCTCATTCCAAGGCCATACCAGGGCTAATTAGGGGGAAAAGGGGGTGATGGGCTTAGAAAAATGTAGCAACTGTGCACATCATCTTGCTTGCCTCCTCAAGATAACAACCGTCTCCTGCAAGTTTGCCCTACAATCCCTTACTGGAAGCCTAAAGGCCAAACCTCAACAACTGATTGTTTTTGTCTGTCTTACAGTGGCACTGGTCAAAGCCTAGAGCTCAGAAAGTGGTCCATGATGGCTGGAGGATGTGGGGAGTTAGCGTTCCAAAAGTTATTTTCACCCCAAAGATCTGCTCACTCCAAGATTGGATTGTGTGTGAGCCCATACTCCCACCTGCCTGGGGGTTTTTTTGGTTTTTTTTTTTTGAGAAGGGCAAATTTCAGGGAAGGTGGGGGGAATTCATAGGATCACAGAGTTGGAAGGGACCACAAGGGCCACCCAGGCCAATCCCATTCTGCCATGCAGGAACACAGAATCAAAACAGGCCTAACAGATGGCCATCTAGCCTCTACTTAAAAACCTCTAGAGAAGGAAACTATCATACTCCTACTACTTCATCAAACTAGAGAATGAATCAACTTTAAATCTGGTTTTTTGCCTCCTGCAGAATTCTGGGGTTTGTAGTTTAGTAAAGCTGTTAAAGGCTCCTCTCTAAACTACAAACTCCAGAATTCTGCAGGAGGCAGCAACCGAATTTCAAGTGGATTCATTCTCTAATGTGATGAGATCTCTAGGCAGCATATGCCACTATCAAACAGTTCGTACCATCAGGATGCTCTTCCTAATATTTAGGTGGAATCTCTTTGCCTGCAATTTGAAACCAGTGTTCCATTGTGTCCTTGACTCTAGAGATGTTGCCCTCCAGGTATTTGGGACTGCAATTTCATCGTTCCTGACAATTAGACAAACTGGCTAGGGCTTCTGGGAGTTGGAGTCCCAAACACCTTGAGGGGCACCTGGACTGTGGCGCAGCTGGCTGGGAGTCAGCTGCATTAAGATCACTACTGACCGGAAAGTCATGAGTTCGAAGCCTGCCCGGGTCAGGATGAGCTCTCGACCAAATTGTGTAGCTTGTTGTCGACCTTTGCAACCCGAAAGACAGTTGCATCTGTCAAGTAGGAAATTTAGGTACCACTTTGTGGGGAGACTAATTTAACTGATTTACGAGGCCATAAAATATTATTATTAGTATGTTCGAACTTCCTATACCGCCACTCCCCGGGGGCTTGGAGCGGTTTCCATGTTCAACATAGAATACATAATGGACAGACGATACAGTACAGCAACAAAAGGAGGGTGACTAACATCTAAGACAGGGGAAGGGGGGACCGAGCTCATGACCACATGAGTCGGGGAGCAGTCCAGGGCTATCCAGCTTGGCCGTCAAACGAGGGGAGCCTGGGAGGGTCCCACAGGTCTAACAGCGACTTTAATGTTGCTAGGTCCATCGGGAGACAGTCACCACGTGCTTGTGGCTCTGATCTCCCCGCCGTCGGATTGTCCAGCCTCCTAGGTTGAGGGTTCACCAGCAGGTGGCGCCTGGAGTTGGCATTCCAGAAGGTCCTGTGGGGGAGCCCTCTGGATGCCCCAGGCCCAGGCATCGCGGACCTCTCTCGCTCCAAGAGTCCAGGGGAGGATACAAGGGTCCTCGTGGTTCCATCGGCCTTTGGAGTCGCCCTCCGCAGAGGATGAGTTTCTGGGCGGAGCTGGGATTTCTTTTGGCGCCGCCCCCTGCCCCGTCCTCGGCGCCGTCCTCGACCCCGCCTCCGTTTATGCCAGCCCCTGTTTTCATGCCCTGGGGCAGAAGCGATTGAGGCCTGGGGGAGGGCGTTTGGCTCCAGCAACAAGGGTGCAGGCACAAGAGCCGCCCAGTCCGCAGGCGCCATATTCATGACCTCAACACTGGGGGGGGGGTCCCACTCTGGGGAGGGGAGAGGGGGGCAGAGATTTAGCCCGAGCTTCAACGTGGTTGTCACAGCAGCCCTCAGTCAGGCTCCGCTTACAGTCCCTCCTGGGAGGCGGTGTATTCGCCTCCTGCTCAGCTGGCATCTGTGTGGAGGGAGATGGGAATAGCAGCGAAGGCAGGGCTGGATGCATCGTCTCGAGAGCTTGCGTCGTGCTCTGCACCCAGTCCCTCCCAGATGGCTGGGGGGCCCCCTCCCATTCTGATGGTGTAGAAGAGAATGCAGGTGGGGGCGGGGCTGGGCACGCCATGGCATGAGCTGGGCTCTGCCCCCGGACCCATGGGATCCGCCTCCCGCTCTCCTGAGGGAGACAAAGGCGGGGTTTGGGTCGCCAGGAAGTATGCAAAGAATGAAGGAATGCGACAGCTCACCCTGGTGGCCAGAAGCTGGAATGTTAAATAGCCTCTGAGTTTCATGTTTTATGTTCTATGGCATTGAATGTTTGCCTGTATATGTACATTGTAATCCGCCCTGAGTCCCCTGTGGGGTGAGAAGAGCAAAATATAAATTTTGTAAATAAATAAATAAATAATTGTGCAGGCCTGCTCTAGAGCAGCAGAAAACACTCTTGCCCGCTCCTCAACGTGACATCCTTTCACAGATTTAATCATGGCTCTCATGTCCCCTGTCAACCTTCTCTGCCCTCTCCTTTCCATAGGCAAAAAAACGCTAAACAAAGGACGAAGGCAGGTTGACAACCAGATACATGTTCGGGCACTGAAACTTCAAAGTATTTCTTTCTACCCCTTTCCAATCAACCCCTATCTCCTTGTCTTGCTCCAGAATTGGGTATATTTCCAGGCCTCTCCATGGTTTCTTTTGGGGCTGGACACTGACTGACACTACTGCTATACCGCAAGATTTATTGATAGTCAGTGATGCAGCGGATAGTATACAATAGAAATGCATCCCAACTGCATCACTGATGAGTTTCAATATCCTTGTGCAGCCAAAGATAGAACTGGGCCTCCAAATAAATTCTACCCAGAGTTATTCCTTGACTGACAGTCAAATCAACTTTGTAATTGGCTGGACATGTAGGGCACCTTGGTTGGTGTCCATTTCCCTCGAGGCTAAGACTAATGGAAGATGAGCTCACAAGGATTATGTTGTGCAGTAGCAAACAGAAAATCAAAGTGTGCAAATGTGACGCATCTCCCACGTAATAGCTATGTTCAAGCAGGTGAGCAATCGAGAAAAAATTCACTTCCCTATCCATTTTCAGCCTTCTGCATCTTTTCCCGCTTTAAACTGGGAACATATAGCCAACAAGGTCGCTAATACAAGTGGACAGTTTCACACCACTGGATTGCTGTTAACATTTGGCTGTGATGCTAACAAGAATCTCCAGATCCATCTACTTGATGCCAGAAGCCCAGTTCACTTTGCTCCCAGAAAGATCGGTCTTTGAAAGTGAGGATTCATCCACTGGCAAGCAAACCCCATCAGTACCTTCAAAGCTCCCCTCAGCCCTGGGCAGACTCCTCTGTGAAGAGGGAAGCAGATAAAAGGAAGGCTTAGCTGTCTGTTGGCCAGTGTACTCAGCATTTCCAAAATTCTGCCTCCTTGCCTCTTTGAAAGATGAGAGCAGTGGCTGGTTTGGCACAGATGATGGCAGAGCTTAGAAATAGGGTCTTAAAAAAAAGCGAGGAAAAAACCCTACAAATCCCCAAATTGCTTAGCTGGAATGAATCTGGTCAAGCTGTTTGGGGGCTTCTTGGAGCAGTAATGTTTCAAAGCTTTGGTGCTGAGAAGTCTTTTAAGTGACACTGCCTTAGCAAGGGCACCGTACAGCCTCCCTAAAAGAGCAGATTGGGGTGCCCCCCAAAGAGAGAAGTAAGCATGGAAGGTGACACGACGTGAGTGTCCAATCTGGGCATTATGGGTACAGACTGCATTGTTGTAGGGGTTTTTTTCGGGCTATATGGCCATGTTCTAGAGGCATTCTCTCCTGACATTTCGCCTACATCTATGGCAAGCATCCTCAGATGTGAGGTCAGAGGATGATTGCCATAGATGCAGGCGAAACGTCAGGAGAGAATGCCTCTAGAACAGGGCTGCCCAGGAAGTCGATCGCGATCAAAGAGTCGATCCCGGGACAGAAGGAGGTCGATCCCAGCCGGATGGGGTGCTTCTCAGAGGGGGGCGGAACCAGGCCATGCCAAGCTTCGGCACTCCCAGCAGCTTCTCCAGGCTTGAGGATGGTGCAGTTTGAGGGAGGATGGACCATGGATGATGGGACTTGCAGTACTTTAATTCACTTCCTTAGAGCACTGTGGCCCACACCAATGACGAATCAGGACCAACCTTGGCACACAGAGGCCCAATGGCCCACTTTACAAGCCTGATGCGGTTTACGGCAGGATGGCTCACAAATCATGGGATTTGCAGTACCTTCACCCAATTCATTTCCCACAGAACATTGCAGCCCCTACAAATCACAGACCAGGCCCAAACTTGGCACAGAGTACCCATGACCCACTCTACATCCTGGTCCAGTTTTGAGTGGGATGGACCACGGATGATGGCAGTTGAAGTACCTTCACTCACTTTCTGAGACCGCTGCAACCCTCATCCAGCGACTAATCAAGACCAAATGTGACACACACAGCCCCCATGACCCACTCTACATTCTGGTGCTGTTTGGAGGGGGATGGACCATGGCCAATGGGACATGCAGTACCTTCACTAAGTTCTTGAGACCACTGCAAGCCACATAAACATCTAATAGGAACCAACCTTGCCACACAATACCTTCCTCAAATAACCCGGGCACCACTGGGTCCTCAGCTAGTAAATAAATAAACAAAACACCTAGGAATGACAAGAGCTATTACAAGAGCAAGATCAAATACATCGTAAATCACAAGCACTACCAGGTAGGAATCTGAACACTTCCAATTGTAAGAATTTTTTTTAATGCAGCAACTATAATTGTAATAGAAACCCCACATTTCTAGATTTCCCAGCATGTATGCACAGTAGGAAACTAAAAACGAGCAGTTTCATGGTTATGCAGCAAAAAAAAGAGATGTGTGGTGACCTACATTAACTCTGGTGCCTTCAGTCTGTTGCCGCAAAAACAACAAAGGGTTTTTGCAGTACATTTACAGTTTTTTCCGCCCAGTATTGTGGCAGAAACATGACAGAGATCGAGAGACAGGCTAGAAAAAGCCTTCCTGAACTGGAAACTGTGCTAAAAGACCTTTTGTTGCCAGGCTTTTCATGTAATGTCTGAGGCCACGGGTGCATCTATAGCAGGGGTGGGAAACCTACGACCCGCAGCAGCCAATTCTGTCCAGCCTGGGAAGAAGGGCGTCGGGGGCAGGGCCAAAAGGAAGAGGTGCTGCTGCCGCCATCCCATCACGGGCTCTATGAGGCCTGTGTCGGCAGACAGGCCGGAGGAGCGGCGGTTTTGGAGTGCCTGCCATCCCTGGAGGCGATCCGGGCCTGCAGCGGGAGCATTCGGCGATCTACGGCGGCAGATCGTCTTCCAGGTCGCCAGAGCGATCAGCCACCCCAGATCTCCGACTGCTCCCCCTGCACGCCCGGATTGCCTCCAGGGATGGCAGGCACTCCATAGCAGCGTGGTCAGCTGGGGAACGGCTGGGGCGAGAGCGGGCGGAGGCCTGCAGCCTCCAATCGCCTGCTGCTCTGCTGTCCTCTGCTGCGGTAATGGCTGGGTCCGCTTTGCCATCCTCTGGGCTGGGTCCATTGGGCCATTCCATCTTGGTTTGCATCTTGTCTTCTTGAATTTAATTTTATTTTAGTGGTTTTTATTATTATTTTACAATAATTTTATTATAATAATATAATAATATAATAAATAATATAATATAATGTTATATTATATTATAATTTAAATATATTATATACTATAATAATTATGATATTAATACTAATAATATATGAATATTTCTTGATATATTAATATGTTAATATTAATGATGTATAACATATAGTAAATAAATAAATAAATAATGTAGATTAGAATGCAGTTCAGCCTTTAGGTGCAGCCCTCCATAATATTTTTGGCTCTCGTGTGGCCCCTTGGAAAAAATAATTGCCCACCTCTGATCTATAGTATAGTTGATACCACTAACTGCTATGGTTAAATGCTATGGAATCCTGGGAGTTGTAATCGTATATGGTATTTAGTCTTCTCTACCACACAGGGCTGGTGCCTCACCAAACTACAACTCCCAGGATTGCACACGTGTCAGCCAAGGGGCTTAAAGTGGCATCAAAGTGCATTTATTCTGCAGCATAGATGCACCATAGTACTTTCAACTGCATCAGCAATACATCCTTTATCCCACTGCTTCAGAGGAGAGGATGTGGCCTGCATGGATCCCTTTGGGGATCTGTTGGGAAATCTGGTGCCTCCTTTTGCCTCCCAAGAATCATAGAACTATAGAGTTGAAAGAACCTCCAAAGGCCATCTAGTCCAACCCCATTCTACCATGGTGGAACACACAAAGCACTCCTTTTTTTCCCTTTGATTTTTTTATTTTTGAAAGCAACACATAATTACAGGCATACCAATACAATTACGACTATAGACATAACTCTAAACAAGACACCATTAATAATATGACAACTAAGACAAAACAAAACAAAATCGACCTTAGACATCCTCACCCCACCCAACATAAAAATCATTCTTTTGACTTCCTGATCACTTTGTGATAGCTATAGCATTCCTTAAACATGTCATAGTTAGTTTTACCGCTATGGTTTATGTTTGGTCCTTTGGATTTTTTATACGATTTTATATATGTGTGTAAATTTTTTTTAAGAAAACGATAAAATTACTCCAATTTGTTTTGATTGAAGATGACCTATTTTGGGCATTTTTTTGCGTCAATAAATACATATTCATAATATCAAGAGCCTTCTCCATCCATCCATAGGTTGCAGCCATTTCTTTTGATTTCCACATTCGTGCAATGCTTATTCTTGCGGCCGTAGCAAGGTAAAAAAAATATCATTGTTTTTGTCTATTTGGAAATCTAAGATCCCCAATAAAAAATACTCTGGTTTAAAGTCAAAGTTTAGTTGGAGAATTTCTTTCATCTTTTTATAAACTTCCCACCAAAACTTTTTAATTATTTTACATTCCCACCACAGGTGAAAGAACGTTCCTGTGTTTTCCCCACATTTACAGCATTTTTTACTTAATTTTCCCTTGCTGTATTTGGCCAATTTTTCTGGGGTCAAATACCACATATAAAATAACTTAAACCAGTTTTCTTTAATTTCAGTGGCGTATGCATACTTAAGGTTTTTTTGTCCATACTTCTTCCCATTTAGCTAAGTTAATTGTATGACCTACTATTTTTGCCCATTTTGTCATCACTTTGTTTATTTGCTCTTCTTCTGTTGCCCAAGTTATTAGTTGTTGATAGATTTTTAAAATTAATTTGGGTTCAGTTTTAATAATTTTGTCCCAAAATGTTTCTTTTAATTCAAATCCTTTTTTTTTTGGTCTATTTTGTAATTTTCTGTGATCTGCCAGAATTGAAACCATTATGTTTTTGGCTCTATTAATTGGATTTCTTCAATCCTTTGACTTCTTGATTATTAAATTTTAATAATTTGTGGTATGGCACACAAAGCACTCCTGACAGATGGCCATTTGGTGGTAGAATAGGTTGTTCAGGCAGCTGTGATTGGAGCTGGCTCTTGGGAAATGGTGCCTGAACTTCCTGATGGAAAGAGCGATTTGGTGGTAGAATAGGTTGTTCAGGAGTGTGATGGAGCCTCTTCCTATGGCGGTTTTTAAGCAGAGTGTGATGGCCATCTGTTGGGAGTGCTTAGATTATGTATTCCTGCATAGTGTAACAGCTCTTTTCATTGAACTGGACGGCCTTGGTGGTCTTTTTCTATTTACAGAATCAGTTTGAAGATCACAAAGGCCATCTAGTCCAACCCTCTGCCAGTTTAAAGTAGAACCGGAAGTTCATCTGTTGGGAGTGCTTTGACTGTGTTTCTATATGGTATAATGTATATAGGCGTTGAATGTTTGCCTGTTGTGCTGGAAACCGCCCTGAATCCCCACCACGGGGAGAAAGGCGGAATACAAATAACATATGCTGATGATGATGATTATTATTATTATTATGGAGGTGGACAGGGTGACGTCGGTGGATTCTTCCTACTCATAGAATCATAGAGCTGGGAGATTCCAAAGGTAATGGAGTCCCAACACTTCTGCCATGCAGGATCATGGGGAAAGATTTGAAGCAGAAGCTGAAAGGCTATCTGTCGGAAGTGCTTTGATTGGGTGCCATTGTATGGTGGGGGGGGGGGAGATGTGACAGGAAGGCCAATGAGACCCCATCCTATTTATAGAATCACTGACTTTGATGATCCCAAAGGCCATCCAGTTCAATCACCTGTCATGCACAAACATATTGAAAGGGGGGGGGGGGCAGATAAAGCTGAATGGCCATGTGTCAGTAGTGCTTTGATTGTGTGATTCTGCCTAGTAAAAGAGACTAATGGCCCTTCTACCCAGCCATATAACCCAGAATATTAAGACAGAAAATCCCACAATACTTGCTTTAAACTGGGTTAAAATCCCACATTTTCTGCTTTGCACTGCAATATGTGGCAGTGTGAACGCAGCCCAGTGCAAAGCAGATATTGTGGGAGTTTCTGCATTGATATTCTGGGTTATATGGCTGTGTGAAAGGGTCCTAAGTCCATGCTGCCAGTTCAAAGAAGATAATGTGGGATTTTATTCAGCTGTGTAGAAGGGGACTTAAGCCACTTCCACACAGCCCTATATCTCAGGATATCAAGACAGATAATCCCACAATATATCTGCTTTGAACTGGGGGCCCGGTGGCACAGTGAGTTAAAGTGCTGAGCTGCTGAACTTGTTGACCGAAAGGTTGCAGGTTCGATTCCGGGGAGCAGCATGAGCTTCCACTGTCAGCCCCAGTTTCTGCCAACCTAGCAGTTCGAAAACCTGCAATCCATCTTACATCGACCCGGCGCAGAGCCTTTTCTGTAGTGGCACCGTCAATATGGAACACTCTTCCTAGGGATGTACGGGCCATGCAGGACCTTCTCTCCTTCCGCAAGGCCTGCAAGACTCACCTTTTCCGGCTAGCCTTTGATTGCTAGGCCAGAAATCATTTTTAAGCTAGTTTAATATGTATGCTTTTACCTCTGTGTGTTTTACCTGATTGTAAGCCGCTCTGAGCCCTCGGGGAGTGGCAGTGTACACGTCCAAATAATAAATTAATAAATAAATGTGAGTATTTATTTATTTATTTGTATCACGATATTTATACCCCGAAGGGGACTCAGAGCGGCTTACAGCAAACTGGAAATACAACAAACTACATTACTGCCATAGCACAATACACATCACATTGCACCATAACATTATATCGCAATATCATTAGCAATATTGCATGTAAAGTAAATATACAATTATAATATCACAATACCATTAGTAGTATTATATTGTATCAATGTATATACAATATATTATACCATACTCATACTATATTGTACTGTCTATCCTCCTCTATGGGTCTGAAACATGGGTCACCTATTGCCAACACCTACGACTCCTCGAACGCTTTCATCAGCACTGTCTTCGCACAATCCTAAATATACACTGGACCGACTATGTGACGAATGTTGCTGTCCTTGAGCAAGCAAGGATCACCAGCATTGAGGCCATGCTATTGAGAACACAGCTGTGCTGGGCAGGGCACGTCTCTAGGATGGAGGACCACCGCCTCCCAAAGATACTACTCTATGGTGAACTCGCCACGGGTCAGCGCAAGAGAGGTGCCCCCCAAAAAGAGATATAAGGACTCCCTGGAACAACATCTCAGACTCAGCCAGATTGATCACCAACAATGGTCCACCCTGGCCCCACATCAGGAGGCATGGAGATGCAGTATCCACAATGCTGCGGCCGAATGAGTCCCGAATGAGACACGCCGAATGAGTCTCGAAGAGAAACGACAACGCAGAAAGAACCGCAACTTGGAAACAACGTCACCCAAGGAGACTTTCTGCTGTGCTTTCTGCAACCGAACTTGCCTATTTCAGATTGGCCTTTTTAGTCATCAACGCGCTTGTAAAAAGCGTGGGATGAGTCCTTCCTGAATCTTCGTTCGTGAAGTAATGCCGAGAGAGACTATATTGTATCATAATTATCTTATACTACATTACATTATAATTATTATATTATAATATAATGACATTATAATATAACATTATATTATATTATTATGAAATAATAAATAAAATTATTTATTTAAATAAAATAATTTTTTAAAAAATTATCCTAGAAACCACAAGGCGTAGGGCTTTCTCAATCTCTGCTCCAGCTCTATGGAATTTGCTGCCACCTTATATGAGAGCCCTGCGTGACCTACAGTCCTTTGTCCAATCACTTAAAACATGGCTCTTTGGTAGAGCATTTAACCTGTAATCTATTTTAAATCACCACTTGTTGTATAGTTTATCCTGTTTTACCTGTTTATGTAAGTCGCCCAGAGCACTTAATGAAATAATAAAATGAATGAATGAATCCTCTACCAAAAAAATTCACTATTCCTATAAAACTCAAATAACCTAAAATAAAGTAAAATAAAATAAGATCAATAGGTACCGCTCTGGCGGGAAGGTAAAGGCGCTCTATGCAGTCATGCCAGCCAAATGGCCTTGGAGGTGTCTACGGACAACGCCGGCTCTTCGGCTTAGAAATGGAGATGACCACAGAGTCAGACACAACTGGACTTAATGTCAGGGCAAAACCCTTACCTTTACTTTAATCCCACAATATCTGCTTTGAACTGGGTTATCTAAATCCATACTCTGATAATGTGGGATTTTCTGCCTTGACATACTGGAATATAGGGCTCTGTAGAAGTAGAAGGCTCTTAGGGTAGAGGGTCTCTTCCAACTCTCGGATTCAATACTAACCTATCAGGGCGGGAAATTCAATTCGACCTGGGTCTTGGAAAAAAAGGAGCTGCCTTGTACCCAGCGCCCCCTTCAGCCCAGCCTGGGGATTGCAATTGCAATTGCTGCTGCAAAGAAGCCTGGGCTCCTCCCGCCGGCCTCCCATTCCCATCCTAGGCTTTTGGGGGAAGACTCCAGCAAGACCTTGCAAAGTTGTCCCGGCTGGAGAAGAAGAAGCAGCGGGGGGGGGGGGAGGAGAGGGATCCCAGTTTGCAAAAGGCATGATTGGCAGATGCAAAAGGCTTCCCTTTCTCCTGGTCTCCTTTGCAAACCGAGGAAAGGGGGAATGTGTGTTTGTGTGTATCTATGGCAGTGTTTCCCAACCTTTTTTGAGCCACGGCACACTTTTTACATTTGCAAAATCCTGGGGCACACCACCAACCAAAATGACACAAAATGACACTCTAACACAGTAATACATAGAGTTAATATGTTTTTAAAATGTATTTATACACTCAGTGTGAAACCTGGGCCTGTTTCGATGAACACAACATAGATATCCTGGCAGGAATGGCAGAAAGACACAAACTTTCCACACAGAACTCCCATAACCAAGAGAAAATGCTGTAAGAGTTTGGTGGGCATTGACCTTGGGTTTTGGAGTTGTAGTTCACCTATATCCAGAGAGCACTGTGGACTCAAACAATGTTGGATCAGGACCAAACTTGGCATGAATACTCAATATGCCCAAATATGAACGTAGATGGAGTTCAGGGGAAATAGACCTTGACATTTGGGAGTTGTAGTTGCTGGAATTTATAGTTCCCCTACAATCAAAGAGCATTATGAACCCCACCAATGATAGAACTGGGCCAAACTTCCCACACAGAACCCCCAGGAGCCAAGAGGAGGTCTCTACTTGGGGAAAGGGAGGTGGGCCTTCCCAATGCATGAAGAGGGAGAGATCAAGTAGTCAATGGGTGGGGAGGGGTGTGTTTGTAATTTTGTGCCTTTATCGAGGTAGGTTTCTTAGGGTTTTTATACTTCAACACACTAGACTCCCCCCCCCCCCTTTCCTGGAGGTTCCAATTTACCACGGCACACCTGATGATCGCTCACGGCACACTGGTTGGGAAACACTGATCTATGGTCTAGGCATGGGGCAAACTTGGGCCCTCCCTCCAGGTGTTTTGGACTTCAATTTCTAAGAGCCTAGGCTCTTGTAGGTTTTTCGGGCTTTATGGCCATGTTCTAGAAGCATTCTCTCCTGACGCTTTGCCTGCATCTATGGTAGGCATTCTCACAGCCTCTGAGGTTGCCTGCCGTAGATGCAGGCAAAACATCAGGAGGGAGTTCCACTGCTAAGAATATCTCAAACCACCAATGAAAAAGAATCATAGAGTTGTAGACTTCATGCCATTGCTCCAGTCCAACCCTCTGCCGAGAAGCAGGAAAAATGCATTCAAAGTGCCCCTGACAGATGGCCATCCAGCCTCCGCTTAAAAGCTTCCAAAGAAGGAGCCTCCACCACACTCCGGGGCATTGTGATGCCCAGAATTGGACACAGTATTTCCAACAACCCAGTGATTCCGGCCATGATTCTATCTACAAGAAAGGAGATTCCATCTGAACATGAGGTAGAACTTGACTGTGAGCAAAGCCCAACAACACACCAATAATCAATAATCAGATCCATTGTTGCCCATCAGGCAAATGGCTTCTACTGAAAATACGTGGGAAGCTAAGGATTGAAGTGCCCCCCCCCCTTTTCCCCCAAATTATAATTTTGTCCTTTTAAAAGGGGATTGGACTGGATGGCTCATGACAGGCCTGGGCAAACTTGGGCCCTCCAGGTGTTTTGGACTCCAACTCCCACAATTCCTAACAGCCTACCGGCAAACTTGGGCCCTCCAGGTGTTTTGGACTACAACTCCCACAATTCCTAACAGCCTACCGGCAAACTTGGCCCCTCCTGGTGTTTTGGACTACAACTCCCACCATTCCTAACAGCCTACCGGCAAACTTGGGCCCTCCAGCTGTTTTGGACTCCAACTCCCACAATTCCTAACAGCCTACCGGCAAACTTGGGCCCTCCAGCTGTTTTGGACTCCAACTCCCACAATTCCTAACAGCCTACCGGCAAACTTGGGCCCTCAGGTGTTTTGGATTCCAACTCCCACCATTCCTAACAGCCTACCAGAAAACTTGGGCCCTCCAGGGGTTTTGGACCCCAACTCCCACCATTCCGAACAGCCTACCAGCAAACTTGAGCCCTCCAGGTGTTTTGGACTCCAACTCCCACAATTCCTAACAGCCTACCAGCAAATTTGGCCCTCCAGGTGTTTTGGACTCCAACTCCCACAATTCCTAACAGCCTACCGGCAAACTTGGGCCCTCCAGGTGTTTTGGACTCCAACTCCCACCATTCCTAACAGCCTACCGGCAAACTTGGGCCCTCCAGGTGTTTTGGACTACAACTCCCACCATTCCTAACAGCCTACCGGCAAACTTGGGCCCTCCAGGTGTTTTGGACTCCAACTCCCACAATTCCTAACAGCCTACCGGCAAACTTGGGCCCTCCAGGTGTTTTGGACTCCAACTCCCACAATTCCTAACAGCCTACCGGCAAACTTGGGCCCTCCAGGTGTTTTGGATTCCAACTCCCACCATTCCTAACAGCCTACCGGCAAACTTGGGCCCTCCAGGTGTTTTGGATTCCAACTCCCACCATTCCTAACAGCCTACCGGCAAACTTGAGCCCTCCAGGTGTTTTGGATTCCAACTCCCACCATTCCTAACAGCCTACCGGCAAACTTGAGCCCTCCAGGTGTTTTGGACTCCAACTCCCACAATTCCTAACAGCCTACCGACAAACTTGGGCCCTCCAGGTGTTTTGGACTCCAACTCCCACAATTCCTAACAGCCTACCGGCAAACTTGGGCCCTCCAGGTGTTTTGGACTCCAACTCCCACCATTCCTAACAGCCTACCGGCAAACTTGGACCCTCCAGGTGTTTTGGACTCCAACTCCCACAATTCCTAACAGCCTACCGGCAAACTTGGGCCCTCCAGGTGTTTTGGATTCCAACTCCCACAATTCCTAACAGCCTACCAGCAAACTTGGGCCCTCCAGGTGTTTTGGACTACAACCCCCACCATTCCTAACAGCCTACCGGCAAACTTGGGCCCTCCAGGTGTTTTGGGGGGGCTTCAGCCCCCCCCCGAAATTCTCAGGGTGGTCCGCGAAAAGGCCTGACTGGTACATTATTTAAACTGTTATGTTTATTCATATCATGATCTGATCACCATGCTCAGTATATCCCACATTCATGGGGTTATTGGGATAACAATACAAAAGATTTGCTAGGGTAGACCCTCTTCCACCCCGTCTCATCCCCCCCCCCCCCCCAACCAAACTCAGCCCCCTCCGAAACAAAATCCTGGCTACGGCCCTGGCCTACCGGCAAACTTGGACCCTCAAGGTATTTTGGACTCCAACACTCACCATTCCTAACAGCCTACCGGCAAACTTGGGCCTTTCAGGTATTTTGGACTCCAACCCCCACCATTCCTAACAGCCTACCGACAAACTTGGGCCCTCCAGGTGTTTTGGACTCCAACTCCCACAATTCCTAATTTAGGAATTGTGGGAGTTGGAGTCCAAAACACCTGGAGGGCCCAAGTTTGCCCAGGCCTGGCCCACGAGGTCTCTTCCAACTCTTGTGATTCTGATTCTATGAAAGCCTTTGGACAATACAGAATGACATATTGTCTGGGCAGAGGAAAGAAAGGAGGGGGGAGAGAAGCCCCGCCCCTTTCGCTTTGCTATTGGAGAAGGGGGGGAGAGGAGAGAAGCCGCGCCCCTTTCGCTTTGCTATGGGGAGGGAGTTTGGAAGAAGCCCCTCCCCTCCGCTTTGCTATTGGAGGGGGTTTGGAAGAGGCCTCGCCCCTCCGCTTTGCTATTGGAGGAAGCGTTAGATGACACTCTGAACGTTCTGTTGTTGCTGCTGCTGGCTATTTGGCGGAAGTGGGACGGAGAAGAATGACATATTGTCTTGGAGGGGAGAGAGGGGGAGCAGGGCCCGCCCCGTCCGGCTGGTGATTGGACGAGGGGGCGATGACGCGCGCTCTGCTGCTGGGTTTTTATTTGAGGCAGCAGCAGCAGAAGAGGAAGGAGTAGGAAGAGAGAGGAGCTCAGGGAAGAAGCAGAGGGAGAGGGAGAGGTCGCCCATCCATCTTTGGCTTTCCCCCACTTTGCAAGGACTTAAAGAGAAGCTTGGCTGAAGTTGAAGAGAAGGAGGAGAGGATGCTCACCTTTTCCCTCCCTTCACCCAAAGATTATTGAGCTCCCCATTCATACACAACTCAAGGCAAGTGAGAGGGGATGATGGGATGGTGACTCATCCTCCTCCTCCTGAGCTGGAAGGGAAACACTGAAGTCTCTCTCTATTTTGGGAGAGGGGAAGCCAGGCCGACCTTCCTCCCTTCCCTCCTTCCCCCGGATGGATGCACCATGGTGGGATCATGAAGTGCCTGACGTTCTTTCTTCTGCTTCCAGAGACCTTCAAGAAGTCTAGGAAGAAGAGCGTCCGGGGCCTCCTGGCAGCCGGGTCTGGGAAACCGCCGGCGGGCTTGGGCGAGCGCGATGAGAGCCAGCAGGCGCCCTTAGCCCTCCTCCTCCTCCAGAAGAAGATGGCTGCGGAACTTTACCCGGCCAGCGCCAACCAACAAGCCCTCCTCGCCAACGGGAACAACAGCAGCAGCGGCAGCGCCGCCAACACCAGTCACAGCAGCGGCGGCGGCAAGAAGGCGGCCCTCCCGCTCCCGCAGAGCGCCCTCCCGCCGCCCCCCGCCCTCCCGGCCCTGCCCAACCTCAACAACAACAACGTGGAGAGCGCCAACTGGCAGTCCTTCCACCCCACGCTCCGGGAGAGGTAAGAGCAGGAAGGGCTGCTCCTGTGGATGCACCCCAACTTGGGCCCTGCCTTCCCAGGGTTTTGGACTGCAACTCCCACCATTCCTAACAGCCTCAGGCCCCTTCCAGGGGCCTGAGGCTGTTAGGAATGGTGGGAGTTGCAGTCCAAAACCCTGGGAAGGCAGGGCCCAAGTTGGCCTCCTCCTCCCTTGCTGCCATGACCAAGCCAAAAAGCCACTACTGCAGTGGCAGCTGGAAAGCTTCCAAGGCCTCTTCTGCAAAGGGAGAGAGAGAGAGAGACTTCAGGCAATCCTTGCCTTTGCTGTGCCTATCTTTCTTTTTTTCTCTCTCTCCTAACTGCGTCTCCTTGTCAACTTCCAGGAACGCCCTCATGTTCAACAACGAACTCATGGCCGACGTGCATTTCATCGTGGGGCCCGTGGGGGCCGCCAAGAAAGTTCCCGCTCATAAGGTTGGTGGGATTCTGCGCGGGTCTCTGCGTTCCCCTGACTGTATTCCCAAAGCCCCTGCTGTGGTCTCGAATCCGCTTCTGTATTCCAGAACCCCCTGCTGTAGTCTTGAACCTTCTACTGTGGTCTTGAACCCCTTACCGCATTCCCAATCCCCCTACTGTAATCTTGAACCCCTTATTGCATTCCCAAAACCCCTACTGCATTCCCGATCCCCCTATTATAGTCTTGAACCCCTTACCACATTCTCAAAACCCCTATTGTATTCCGGAACCCCTTATTGCATTCCCAAAGCCCCTACTGTGTTCCCGATCCCCCTACTGTAGTCTTGCATTCCTAAAGCCCCTACTGTATTCCCAAACTCCCTAAAGCTCCAAGGTAGGAAAGTTAGGACTAATAAAGGGAAATATTTCTTCACCCAGAGGGTCATTGGGTTATGGAACTCACTTCCAGAGGAAGCGGTCAGCCTGGACAGCTTCAAGGCAGGATTAGACAGATTCATGGATACCAAGGGAATCAGTAGTTACTGAAATGGACATCCAAGTGCCACCTCTGTGTTGATGGAGGCAGGCAGGATTTTCCCCGGGTACTGGTTGTGGGGGGTCCCAAGGGCCCCTTCTGCTATTCCCCCGTGTCCCTATGGGCCACTGCGTGACACAGAATGCTGGACTAGATGGGCTGAGGCCCGATTCAGCATGGCTCTTCTTATGTTCTTATGTTCTTATTGCATTCCTAAAGCCCCTACTGTATTCCCGATCCCCCTACTGTAGTCTTGAACCCCTTACCGCATTCCCAAAACCCCTACTGTAGTCTCGAGCCACCTACTGTATTCCCGATCCCCCTACTGTATTCCCGATCCCCTTACTGTAGTCTCGAACCCCTTACTGTAGTCCCAAACCCCTTACTGTATTCCTGATCCCCCTACTGTAATCTTGAACCCCTTACTGCATTCCCAAAACCTGTACTATATTGTCTGACCCGCTACTGTATTCTTGAACCTCCTACTGTATTCCCAAACCCCTTACTGTATTCTCGAACCCCCTATATTCCTGAACCCCCACTGTAGTCACAAACCCCTTACTATATTCCTGTACACCCCCCCCCCCTTACTGTATTGTCGAACCCCCTACTGTATTCCCAAACCCCTTACGGTATTCTCAAACTGCACAAAGTCATTTCAGAATTTTTGGCGTCCCGTATTAACTCAAGTCTGATGCACCGTCAAATTTAAAGCGCACCTCTATTTTCTAAACTCTAAAGCCCAACAATGGATTTGCCATATTACATAAATCTAAATGTGCACCCTAATTTTGGGGAGGTAATTTAGTCTCCTGGTGCAGCGGGTTAAAGCGCTAAGCTGCTGAATTTGCTGACTGAAAGGTTGGAGATTTGGAGCCGGATGAGGTCCTGGTGTTAGTCCCAGCTACTGCCAACTTGGCATTTCCCTTACTGTATTGTCGAATCCCTTAACTGTATTGTTGAACTGCAGGAAGTCATTCCAAAATTATTGGCATACCATATTTACTCGAGTCTTGATGCACCATCACATTTAAAGCGCATCTCGATTTTCTAAACTCTGAAACCCAAAAAAATGATTTGTTATTTTTGTGCCCCCTAATTTTGGGAAGGTAACTTAGTCTGGTGGCAGAGTGGGTTGAACTTGCTGACTGAAAGGTTGGCAGTTTGAATCCAGGGAGCGGGGTGAGCTCCTGCTGCTAGTCCCAGCTCCTGCCAACCTAGCAGTTCAAAAACATGCAAATGTGAGTAGATCAACAGGTACCACTTCTGCGGGAAGGTAACAGTGCTCCATGCAGTCATGCTGGTCACATGACCTTGGAGGTGTCTACAGACAACACCAGATCTTTGGCTTAGAAATGGAGATCCCCCCCTGAATCAGACCCAACTAGACATGCTATCAGGAAAACCTTTACCTTTTATTGTCAAAGACTTTCCCTGGTATCACTGGATTTCAGGGATGATTACAGATTCCTTCCTGGCTTCATTTACCTATTTCCTTAGATAATCCTTTTTTGCCAGACAATCAAAACAGCTACTCGCTAATGCAGACTTAAGAGTCACACTGGATTCCACCACATTAATGCTTGTGTTTACTGAAATAAGGAAGAAATGTGCTTATTTTTCCCCAATGTAATGAAATACCTGAAATGAGCCTTCATAATCGAATAATAATAGAATAACTTTATTGTACAACAAAATTGAGAGCCTACTGCCTGTTGGGAATTGTGAGAGTTGCAGTCCAAAACGCCTGGAGGGAGGGCCCACGTTTGCCTATGCCTGGATAGCAGAATGGGAAGGAGAGGGAGAGAAACTGCTCAAAGTGGATACCGTTTTAATTCTCTCCAACTTGGCTAACATGGACTTCTTGTCTGTTTTAATGCAGTACGTTTTGGCAGTTGGCAGCTCGGTCTTCTATGCCATGTTTTACGGAGATCTCGCAGAGGTCAAATCTGAAATCCACATACCAGATGTGGAACCTGCAGCCTTTCTGATCTTATTAAAGTAAGTCGTCGTAAAAATAGCACAGAGAAATTGCATGCTCTAAACGATGCTCTGGTTTTTTAAAAAATAAAGTGTTCATTTTGCAACATTCAAACATATGTTTAGTGGCCTTTAACGGTGATGCTGAAATTGCTCTTTGTCAAACTAAGTCAACAACGTATTAAAGGCTTTCATGGCCGGAATCACTGGGTTGCTGTGAGTTTTCCGAGCTGTATGGCCATGTTCCAGAAGCATTCTCTCCTGGCGCTTTGCCCACACCTATGGCAGGCATCCTCAGAGGTTGTGGGGTCTGTTGGCAAGTGAGGGTTGTTATATGTGTGTGTGTGTATGTATATGTATATACTGTACATATATAAATACACACACACATTCATACACACACACATATATATATATATAACAACCCTCACTTGCCAACAGACCCCACAACCTCTGAGGTATATAGAGTATATATACTTCAGTATATAGGCATATATAGGTATATATATAGAGAGTCCAGGGTGGGCGAAAGAACTCTTGTCTGCTTGAGGCAAGTGTGAATTTTGCAATTGGCCACCTTGATTAGCATTGAATGGCCTTGCAGCTTCAAATCCTGGCTGGTAGCTGCCTGGGGGATCCTTTGTTGGGAGGTGTTAGTTGTCCCTGATTGATTCTTGTCTGGAATTTTCTGAGTGTTGCTCTTTATTTACTTATTTAATACTGGTAGCCAGATTTCGTTCGTTTTTATAGTTTCCCCTGTCTGTTGAAATGGTCAACATCTTTCTGTCTCTAAATCGCTATTTTTTCTTCTACTGCTTCTGATAGGTACATGTACAGTGATGAAATTGACCTGGAAGCAGACACGGTGCTTGCGACTCTGTATGCAGCCAAGAAATATATCGTCCCAGCCTTAGCAAAAGCGTGCGTCAATTTTCTGGAGACGAGTTTGGAGGCCAAGAATGCCTGCGTCCTCCTGTCTCAGAGCAGACTCTTTGAGGAGCCAGAGCTGACGCAGCGCTGCTGGGAAGTCATTGATGCCCAAGCTGAAATGGCACTGAAATCGGAGGGCTTCTGCGAGATAGATCAACAGACGCTAGAGATCATTGTGACGCGGGAAGCGCTGAACACCAAGGAGGTCATCGTGTTCGAGGCAGTCCTGAACTGGGCCGAGGCTGAATGTAAGAGACAAGGGCTGCCAATTACGCCGAGGAACAAGCGGAATGTATTGGGCAAAGCTTTATACTTGGTGCGGATTCCGACCATGACTTTGGAAGAGTTTGCCGACGGAGCCGCACAATCCGACATCCTAACGCTTGAGGAGCGACACAACATTTTCTTGTGGTACACCGCTGCCAACAAGCCTAAGTTAGAATTCCCACTGACGAAGAGAAAAGGACTTGTCCCGCAAAGGTGCCACCGGTTCCAATCCTCTGCATATCGCAGCAATCAATGGAGATACCGAGGCCGTTGCGACAGCATCCAGTTTGCTGTAGATAAAAGGATATTTATAGCCGGACTGGGATTGTATGGGTCGAGCTGCGGAAAAGCTGAATACAGTGTCAAAATCGAACTGAAGCGGCTAGGAGCTGTCCTGGCTCAGAACCTGACAAAGTTTACCTCGGATGGATCTAGTAACACTTTCTCGGTATGGTTTGAGCATCCTGTGCAGGTTGAGCAAGACACCTTTTACAATGTAAGTGCCATTCTGGATGGTAACGAACTCAGTTATTTTGGACAGGAGGGGATGACTGAAGTACAATGTGGAAAAGTGACATTCCAGTTCCAGTGTTCATCAGACAGCACCAATGGGACAGGTGTACAAGGCGGACAGATACCTGAACTCATTTTCTATGCATGATGCATTTCACTTAGGTTGGTTATTATAGTCTAGGACTGGCTGGCTCCACACATTTGGGATGCAAAGATTCCGGCGCAGTATGGAATGAGACGCTACTTATCCACCTACTTACTTTGACCATCTGACTATCAAACTAAGCGAAGGAATGCTCTTGAATTTAATCTTATTTTATTTATTCATTAAGATATTTGACTTAATTATTAAACTGCAACATGCAGGAGAAGAGAACATTTTAAAAATTGCACATGGTGTGCATTTATTTTGTATATAGATGACTAACTGACAGACTGCAGCTAAACTCAAACAGAATGTTCTAAAGTAGAGCAGTTTGAGAATCTGTTGAATATAAAACATTTTTACTTGTCCTAAATATTTGTCTGTTGTTGATTAGTAAAGGTAAAGATTTCCCCTGACATTAAGTCTAGTCGTGTCCGACTCTCGGGGTTGGTTCTTATCTCAATTTCTAAGACAAAGAGCCTGCGTTGTCCGTAGATACCTCCAAGGTAATGTGGCCAGCATGACTGCATGGAGCGCCACTACCTTTCCGCTGAAGCGTTGCCTATTGATCTACTCACATTTGCATGTTTTCTAACTGCTAGGTTGGCAGAAGCTGGGCCTAACAGTGGGAGCTCACCTTGCTCCCCGGATTTGAACCGCCAACCTTTTGGTCAGCTAGTTTAGCAGCTCAGCAGTTTAACCTGCTGCACCACTAGGGGGCACCTGTTGATTACCAATGCTTTTCTCACTTGCTTTTGCATTCGTGTTTGCAAACAGGGTGATGTATATGCTTTTAGTTCTTTGGATGCTGCGAATAAACATCCAAACCACTAGGCAAGGATTATGCTACATACATACATATGTGTGTGTGTGTATATATATACACACACACCCTTGTGGTTTATTTACAACGGTATTACAGTTAGTTGGGCAGTTTTCGTCAGCTGTTCTTGTCTTGTGTTCACTGAATAAGGGGCATAGTAATGCTACCTTCTAGCATAGGCAAACTTGGGTCCTTCAGGTGTTTTGGACTTCAATTCCCACAATTCCTAATAGTCTGAGGCCTCTTCCTTTTCCCCCTCAGCGGCTAAGAGGGAAAAGGAAAGGGCCTGAGGTTGTTAGGAATTGTGGGAGTTGAAGTCCAAAACACCTGGAAGGCCGAAGTTTACCCATGCCTGTTCTAGCAGATCAGTTTTCCTTGACATGGCAACCTAACAGAATACAATACACAGAACTTTTCATTGGTATATAATTTCAGGAGTCCTGTATTATTCCATTTTTTACATTTTTTTTCTCCCAAAAGAATCTAATTCACTAATATTTCCTTTCACATCTCTATCCATAGGAGCTGTTACTGCAAAATGAGTAATGGCTGCAAGCCATTGTATTGGTGTAGTATGTTTCACCACTCAGTTCCAAGATCATAGGTACTTTACAAAACTTCACAATCCAAACACTGTAACACATCTTATTTTCAAATTAAGAACCAAAAGGTAATGTTAAGCTGTAATTCAGCACTACTACTACTACAGCCTGCCACTTTCAACACAGTAAAATATGTGTTTGAGTAAAAAGGTATACGAACGTGCCATTAATGCAAGTAGAAAGCAAGCGCATTTGAAAGTGCTAGTTCCCAAAAAAAAGACTGTCCAAACCGGTTTGGTATGTATCTGAATATTACAAAACTCCCCTCAGGACTGTTAATGAATTGACTGGCATGTAAAGTGTCATAAATAGCAGTATGTGCCTCAAGGCATTTTCAGCCTCTGGGAGCAGTGAGGTGCAATTATTATCCCTCTCTTTTCACTCATAAACAACCATGCTAGGGGACAGGGAGATAAGTATAATGCACTTCCCAGTTTCTAGTGATTCAAGGAATGTCTAATTTCAACTGATTGTTCTTATTCTTGAGCAAGATGCAATTAATTGGATAACAGATGAAGTACAGATAAACCAGCCCAACATATAGTTTCTTCCTTGACCCTGAAGGGAAGCAAATTTATATTCCCTGCCCTCCCAAGTGTTCCTCCATGACACAGTTTTGTAAGTGGAAGAAGCAAACAAATGGTGATGTAGCATTTTGAATGAAAAATACACTGACCAAAATAGATCTTTAAATCCTATGCCCCATTTTACCAATTCATTCCAAGCCAGCTTGCAAGATCATCACAAACGAGAGGACACAAGGATTTGAGACGTCTCGACACCAATAATACATCATCAATGCAATATTCCCACCTAGTCTCAATCATTTTCAAAGAGTGCTCAATTCAAAGTGCTGGTTTTAACCTACAAAACCCTATACGGTTCTGGCCCAGTTTACCTTTCCGAACGGATTCTCCCCTACGAACCATCAAGAACATTAAGATCCTCCGGAGAGGCCCTGCTCTTGGTCCCGCCGGCTTCGCAAGCGCGGCTGGTGGGGACGAGAGACAAGACCTTCTCTGTGGTCGCCCCTCGGCTGTGGAAATCTCTACCAAGTGATGCCAGGTCTGCCCCCTCTCTGTTGTCCTTTAGGAGGCTGGTGAAGACCTGGATGTGGAACCAAGCCTTCCCAGAATAGGCTGAGATTGGCTATTGTCTGAATGTATGACCACGCTTACAGATTGAGTGGAATTGTTTTAATGGCGATGTGGTTTTATGCTGGGTTTTTATGTATTTTAATATGTTGTAGTTGTTTTTACATTTTTAGTATTGAATGTTTGCTGTTATGCCGGTCTGAGTCCCTTGATAGAGGTGAGAAGGTCGGGGTACAAAAGTTTTAAATAAATAATAAATAAGAGTCATATAGCAATATCCCTTAAAAGTTAACTATACTGGAGCAGTGTTAGCCGATCTCTGAGTGTATCCCAAATAGGTTTGTGACCTAATAGCATTAAGGCAGTCATGGATTCCAACATGCAAAACGGGCGAGCATTTGGAAATAACTGGCATAAGTGGTAGTATCAGCCAAAAGATCCCAGGTTCTAATTTCATCTGTGCTATGACCTCCCCAGATTACAATAATTACAATAATTATGCAAATGTCAGAAATCAATCATCAGCCATGCTTTAGATGCTTAAGTGGCTTGATTAATGTTGATGAAAGAGCCTGTAAAACAGTAGTTCCTAACCTTTGGGCTTCTAGGTGTTTTGGACTTGGTTCCCACAGTCCATAACAGCTGGTAACTGGCTGGGATTTCTGGGAGTTGAAGTTCAAAACACCCAGAAACTCTAAGGTTGGGAACCACTGCTGTAAAACAAATGTGTAAAAGTTTTTACTCGTTATCTAAAGGCTGAATGCAGTCCGTTTGGGCATGTCAAAATAACAACTGAAGACAATATTCAGTCATACTATGATATTTGCCACAATACATATATTGTAACAGACAGTCAGACACAAGACTGATATACCATTACTTATCTTTAATGGGATATCAGAGGTGATCTCACCTTTAGAAGCATTCGTACCATGAGTGATAATGACAGCATTAAAATGTATTTTCACAATTGAAGTTCAACTTTGCTATGACCCTCTTCTGCCCCTAGTGTACAATCCCAGTAATACAGGTCCTATCAACAAGTTGCTCTACAAGTGAAATATAATTGACATTGTCAAGGTTTACATTGCTTTTCCCAAGATTGTTGGTGAAGAACTGCTCTAAGCAACAAAGCCTGTAAAAACACTGACCTTTTGCTGAGAGTAAACACATCTCTTTAATGTAGTTGCATGTCTTCCAATCTGAAAGTGTTTACCTAATAGATAGTAGATAGGCTATGTAGATATCCAAGTAGATATAGGCTAGTATTTCAGCATGCGAGCTACTTATAAAACAACCAAGTCAAAATGATCTACCTACCCACTACTCAGAGAGCCATAAAAGCAAAATAATTGAAAATTTATTTCAGTGAGAGCCATATAATATATTTTAAGACTGAATTCAACTAAATGTGAGTATAATAAGCCCCTGAATTTATTCATAATGATGATAATATTCATTCAGCCTCTTCTGCTACTACTACTAATAATAATAGTAACAACAACAATAGGTTCCTAGAGTAGAAGGAGACCTCCAAGGGCCATCCAGTCCAACCTCCTCCTGCCATAAGGGAAAAATACAATCATAGCATTCCACAGATAGCCATTCAGCCTCTGACAATAACAATGGGTTCCTAGAATAGGAAACCTTCAAGGGCCATCCAGTCCAACCTCCTCCTGCACCTGGGTGGCATAAGGAGCCTGCGGGGCGGGACTGAGCCTTCCCCCCGCCCTGCCTGCGATCTACCAGGACACTCTACGCGATCTACCAGTAGATCGCGATCTACCTAATGAGCACCCCTGGGCTATGGACTAAACTTCAGGTCGTAGATCAGGAGATTGAAACCAAGAGTGCTACCCAAGGCTTTTAGTACAGGTGGCTCACTTACTACAACTCTGCAGCATTCATTAAGGGACAAAAAACTAATTCCCACGATAGGTAAGAGTATGAAGTAGTCATATATATTGACAGGGTTGAGCTAGATTTGCCCACCATGCTTTTCCCAGCAGAGCTAAGATGCCCTGAAATCAATTGCACTTAAAATTATATATGATTAAAGCCTTGATCCAACCCAGACTTAAACTCTTGAGTTGTTTCAGAATATTACTTGTTCCAGGGCTATCCAATTGCCATGCAACGATTTTATCCTTTGAGGCGACACATCCATTTATTCAAACTTCATATAAAAGTCAACATTAATTTAAAGAGGGATCTTTGTATTTCTCACATAACACGTTTTTTTTTAAAGAAATTCTATAAGAATTTCCTCTATGTCTTAATTAGCTGTCTTCATCTCTGGGTGCCTCTACAGTTAATTTCGAAATGCCTTTTAAATGAGATGCTAACTTGTATTATGTAAATGTATTAACGTTGAAAAGACGCTGTGAAAATCATGGCGCAAGTATACCCACGTACCGAAAGCCAACTCTTATTAAAAAGTACCTATAGCTGGAGCATTTATGCAGAGTTCTCTGGCCAGCAGAAGAAATGTTTTGCCCAGGACGTAGACATTCACCTGTACAATAAAGAAAAAAAGGGGGTACTTTTAATTAAGTAGATAAATCATATTTATAAAAGGATCAAACTATGCTGGAGAGAATAATCTGAATTTAAAATAGGTTTTTTCAAGTACAAAGCTAATAATCCAAAATAGCAACTGAATGATTATTTACCAGTCGTAGAAATCATTAAAATCCACAGTGGGTTATACTAGAAGTACAAAATCAGCATTTCCCAACCTGGAGGTTGTGAGAGTCACCAAAGACCACCAGAAAACACAGTATTCTCTATTGGTTATAGGGGTTCTCTGGGATTTTTGGCCCAATTCTATCATTGGTGGGGTTCAGAATGCTCTCTGGTTATAGGTGAACTATAGATCCCAGCAACTACAACTCCCAAATGTCACGGTCCATTTTCCCCAAACTCCAACAGTGTTCACATTTAGGTATATTGAGTATACCTGCCAAGTTTGGTCCAGATCCATCATTGCTTGAATCCATGGTGCTCTCTGGATGTAGGTGAACTACAGCTCCAAAACTCAAGGCAATGCCACCAAACCGTTCCAGCATTTTCTCTTCGTCACAGGAGTTCCGTGTGCCAAGTTTGGTTCAATAATAATAATACTTTATTTATACCCCGCCGCCATCTCCCCAAGGGGACTCGGGGCAGCTTACATGAGGCCAGGCCAACAATACAGCAAAGCAAATATACAACATCAAAATACAACAATAAAATAGAATAAAATAAAAATGCAAAATACAAAATAATACAAAAAACAATACAGGAAGGCGCACACAAGGCAATATAAAATCACAATAATTGAAACAAAGCAGTTTAACACAACACACTCTGTTCAGAGGCTTCAACTGGTCCAACGGACAGCAGCCAGGTTGATAACAGGAGCGGCACTCGGAAAGCGCACAACTCCTCTGTTGCACCAGTTCCACTGGCTGCCAGTTTGCTACCGGGCACAATTCAAAGTGCTGGCTTTGGCCTTTAAAGCCCTAAACGGTTCTGTTCCTACTTACCTGTCCAAATGCATCTCTCCCTATGAACCATTGAGATGTTTATGATCATCCGAAGAGGTCCTGCTCTTAGTCCCGCCTTCGTCGCAGATCCGATTGGCGGGGGACGAGAGACAGGGCCTTCTCAGTGGTGGCCCCTCGGCTTTGGAACACCCTCCCTAGGGACATTAGATCGGCCCCTTCCCTCCTAACATTTCAAAAGAAAGTTAAGACCTGGCTGTTTGAACAGGCTTTTGCATTTGAAATATAACGGTTTAATTAGATCCACGGAATGATTTGACGATGTGACGGAAAGTGATTTTAACGAGCTGCTGAGAATTGTATTTTTATGTTTTAAAATGCTAATTGCTAATTGTTTTATATGGTTATTGTTCTAATTGTTTTAATTGTGTTTTATCTGGAGAGCAGTAATTGCTTTATGTAAACCGCCTCGAGTTGCCTTCAGGCTGAGAGGGGCGGTATAAAAATATAGTAAAAAAATAAAAACATAAATAGGGCCGGTTGCAAAGATTAAAAATTTTAAAACACTGGGTGATAAATATAATATATCTGGAAGGAGCTCCACTAATACTCCACCAATACAATCATTGGTGGAGTTCAGAACGCTCTTTGATTGTAGGACAACTTTCAAATGACAAAATCAGTTCCCCCCACCAACCCCACTAATATTCAAATTTGGGCGTATCGGATGTTTGCGGCAATTTTGGTCCAGTGAATAAAAATACATCCTGCATATCAGATATCTACATTATAATTCATAACAGTAGCAAAATTTTAGTTCTGAAGTTGCAACCAAAATAATGGTATGGTTGGGGGTCACTACAACATGAGGAACTATATTAAGGGGTCGGGGCATGAGGAAGGTTGAGAGATACTGTACTAAATGCTAGCAGAAGGAACTACTATTATGAAAGATATAATTTCCCCCAGATGCCCACATGTTCATTATGTACTTTAGCTGTACACACACACCTAAAAATCCTTTCTGTTTGAGGGAATCACCAGAACACCACATAATAAAACCCAGGGAACTCCAGTTGGTAAGTTAAACCAGTGAAATTTGGAGGCCCCGACTTGCATGAGCAGAAGTTTTCCACTAACCCTTCATTAGCTATAAACCACTCAGAACTACTTTCCAAGAAACCTGCAAATAATGAGTTTTTGGTGAGTTCCCCATTTTTCCTCAAGCACTTGGACAATTCTCAAGATTTATTAGCCTAAATTGCTCCACACGTGGATGTCAGTTCAACTTTAAAGCTATAGCTCATTCATCTCATTGGGACATTATAATAAAATGAGTTAGATTGGCATGCAGCATTTGCAGAATTGCATGAGCACAATTCCCAATGACACAAAATGACACTCTTAACACAATAAAGAACAGCTGGGGGATGGTGGCCTGCTGGGAGCAGCTGCTAGGAGTGCCGAAGCCGGGGTTGGGGGAGGAGCCAGGCCGTGCCATGCCCCGCCCCCAGCTCTCCCACAGCTTCTCCAGCCTTGAGGGGGCAGTGCGAGCGAGAGGCAGGAGTCATGGCCCCCGGCGCCGCTTTCTGCCATGACTCCTGCCCCTCGCGCGCTGAAGCCGCACGAGGAGGAGGAGGAGCATGAGCGGTGGACAGGCTTCAGTGGGCGGGGCTCCTTCGTACGGCTTCAGCGAGCAAGGGGTGAGAGTCATGGCAGGAGTCATAGCGGATTGGAGGCTGGCTGGGGAAATGGCCGAAGGAGGCGGCGCCCCGGCCCCTTCTTTTTCTTCGCCACCGCCTGGCCCTTCCTCCTCTTCCTCCAAGCAGCAGGAGTTCGGCAGGAGGGGGGGGGGAGGAAGGGGGCAGAGAACTTTTCTCATGGAACAGCATGAGGTCCGTCACAGCACACTACTGTGCCGCATCACAGCGGTTGGGAAACACTGACCTAGGTACTGCTATATACTGCCTCTTGACTGGTAGCAACTGTCCAGGGTCTTGGGCAGACATTTTCCCCATGACGGTTCTCTGATCCTTTTAACTGGAGACACTGTGTTTTTAGGTACTGATCAACAATGCCTCTTTACATATACCATATTTCTTCAATTATAAGATGCCATCAGTTGTAAGATACACACAAATTTCAGTAACACCAACAGAAAATATATATATGCGATTCTAAGATTATCCAATTTCTAGATATGTTTATATGGGGTAAAAGTGTATTTTTGAAATAAAGTGTACCACAGGCAATAATGCCTCTGTTTAATTACCTGCCATTTGAGAATCTGTATCTGTTACAAACCTATTACACGTTGTTCGCTTGCACTAAAGACCAAAGCATATAGCTTAATTTTTAAAAACAAAACAAAACCTTGAAATCAAGGAATTGATGGAATTTCTAGTCTATACTTTTATGTGCATATACCAGTATTGGTTTAGGTTATTGCTCATGTTTTAGAGAAAAAGCACATGTACAAATTTAATTTTGAAATTATTAAGACTTAATAATTTCAAATGGGGACTCTTGTCCTCCCACTATTCCCCTGGATATACTGAAATATGGTGTGGAAACCATCAACAAAACACTCAAAAGGAGCCCACAACCAGGATACTCTGTGTTAATTCACTACACCTTTCTATCAATATTTTTAAAGCATCTGTAAAGACTCTAACTACAGCCAATAATGTAAAGATCTTCAATTATGTATAGGCTCAAACTTTGTGAGGATCTGAATTCAAATCTGTGTTTTAAGTGTGGAGAGAATGTGAGGATTCGAACTCAGGGCTGTGACAGGGCAGAATGTCCTACCAATGCCACCACAATATGTAAGGACTCTTTTAATTTTCACTTGCTGCCACCATGTAATTTACTGTGCTTGGCTACCCACTAGGAGAGGGTTCTTTCAAGGCTTGTGGGAGAAAGAACCACTAGAAGAGATGTTTTTTATCAAAGAACTATGAAGTTTATTCAAACAGAGGTTTAAGCGTAGAGGTTTCAGAGTTCAAGAGATTGGGTGGTTACAATTTCTACTCAGAGGCACGTTCCTTAAGGTTACAATATACTAACTATGGAGAGACAGTCTGCTGCTATATCACTGCACTCCTATAAACAATAACTCAGCCATTTTCTACACTCTGCTGGTCCTTAAATCAAACTGCTTCCCTAGCAGTTAAACACAGCTGCACTGCTACTCTCTCCCAGAGTAGAGTCAGGCTTCACTGCTACTCTCCCTCAGAGTAGAACCAGTCTTTTTAACACTCGCTGATAGCTGGTTAAAAACAGACTCCCTAACTCTCCACACACCCTTCTGCTTCGCAGTTAACCACCAACTGACTTAGTTTGAATCTCAAGATTCCAGAGCCATTTAAGGCTCCGCCTCCTTTTTCCACAGTAACGGAAACTCCCTGGAGGTTCTGTCAGCTAATATTCCTGTTAACCCTTTAAGGTGAGCTAAGTTTTATCCTTACAATATACATATATATATATATATATATATATATATATATATATCAAACACATTTAAAACCTGTAACAAATAAATATGACTTCACCACAGCATCTATCCGAAACATTGCTCCACTTCAACTAAAAGTCTGTTTCACTGATTGACTGTAATGTGTATGCATCAAACATTCTTGCTCTCCATACATTTTTGATTATTTTAAGCACTGTACGTTTTAGAAATCAGTTCCTTCCAAAGCACTAAGTTTCCCTGCTAGTCCCAACTAGAAGGCACCCATTGAGTCAATGGGAGTTAGGTAAGTGGATACCTAGGTAACTTCTATGGCTACAAGAAGTTCTCTATGGAACAAAAATAGTAGAGTAGGGCTAAAGTCAACAAGGTGAGAGAAGCTATTTCAAAAGAGATATCAGAAGCCCTATTCCAACTGATGTAAGAAGCCAATCCTTCTGTCTGTCCATCTGCTCGTCTCCTGCTTTTCCACCCAGAACTTAAAGTGATTTACAATAATCACAGAATCATAGCGTTGGAAGAGACCTTGTAGGGCATCTAGTCCAAGAAGCAGGAAAATCATTCAAAGCAAATGAAAATATAGATTTATCTCAGTGGTTCTCAACCTGTGGGTCCCCAGGTGTTTTGGCCTACAACTCCCAGAAATCCCAGCCTGTTTACCAGCTGTTAGGATTTCTGGGAGTTGAAGGTCAAAACATCTGGAGACTCACAGGTTGAGACCCACTGCTTTATCAGAAATGTTTGGGACTAGAAATGTTTCGTATTTTGGATTTTGTGATACTTACATATACAAAGGAGTAATATCTTGAAGACGGGACCGAGGTCTAAACACAAAATTAATATATGTTTCCCTATAAGTCCTTATAACTAACCCCAAGTAGCAGTCTTGCTATAGCTTTTTGGACTAGCTGAAGTTTCCAAATATTTTAAAGACAGCACCACTTAGAGCACATTAGTGCTCTCTAAACAGGATATAACTAAAACACATGTCAAATGGGGCTAGATTGAGGCCTCTAAGAACAGGAGCAGCTGGAACTCAAGTTTTTCCTGTGCCAAATTCACTGCTGGCCACCACAGAAACCTGAGCTTCCAGGCTCAAGATGGAATCCAGAAACACACCCAAATTGCAAACCTGCATTTTTAGGAAGAGTATAATCCCATCCTGCACAAAATGAATCCTTATTCTCTGATCTGCATTTGAACTGCATTTGTCTGCATTCAACTTAATTTTGTTCTTCCTTATCAAGTCCCTAACGCATATTGATTTATAACCTGGGAATTAAGTAGAAAGAACAAAGTAAAAGAGTTAGTCATCATATACATATTGACAACACTAGACCATCACACTTTGGACAATCTCTTATAGCGGAATCATACATGTGTCAAACTGAATGGGTGAAAAAGCTGAACCTCAGGGATTAAATACAACATCCTCAGCATCACTCTCTGGGTTTGCCTCTTCAGAAAAGAATAGAGCCGTAGGTAAACATTGCTTCCAGCTCACATCACAGCAAGGTGACTTGCAAGAATATCATGGTGGATAGTAGTGAAAACCACGGAGAGGTTCACCATAACCAACAATGGCATATTCCCCCTTATCATTTCCTGTTGTAGGTAGTGCCCCAGGGCTACCAAAGTCATCCCATAGCCAGGCCCAACACCAAACTGAAATGGATCTACATCCATCTCATCTAGGGAACCTTTGGGCTTGTAGGCCACTACATGCTTCAGACCCTGTCCAAAAATGGAATCCTGGAAATTAGCCAGAAATTGTCCAGAATAATAGAATCCAAGAACGTTTCCAGTAATGGTCTTACACCTGCTTTTCTGCATATAAGAATCCTGTGTTATTTTAGGCATGCATTGAACACTCCTTCTGTCCACTCAACCACTTCCCCTTTCAGTCTAATGACATACAGGATGGTTATCATCCCTTCAAGAACTACATTCACATCTGTAGCCATGGATGTAGCGTACCTGAATTTCAGTAAGGCCTTCGACAAGGTTCCCCATGACCTTCTGGCCAACAAACTAGTCAAATGTGGGCTAGGCAAAACTACGATTAGGTGGATCTGTAATTGGTTAAGTGGACAAACCCAGAGGGTGTTCACCAATGCTTCCTCTTCATCCTGGAAAGAAGTGACAAACGGAGTACCGCAGGGTTCCGTCCTGGGCCCGATCCTGTTCAACATCTTTATTAATTAGTTAGATGAAGGGTTAAAAGGCATGATCATCAGGTTTGCAGACGACATCAAATTGGGAGGGATAGCCAATACTCCAGAAGACAGGAGCAGAATTCAAAACAATCTTAACAAATTAGAGAGATAGGCCAAAACTAACAAAATGAAGTTCAACAGGGACAAATGCAAGATACACCACTTAGGCAGAAAAAATGAATGCAAAGATACAGAATGGGGGATGCATGACTCAAGAGCCGTACGCGTGATAAAGATTTTGGAGTTCTCATAGGGAGGAAGGTGAACATGAGCCAACAATGTGATCCGGCAGCAAAAAAAGCCAATGGGATTTTGGCCTGCATCAATAGGAGTATAGTGTCTAGATCCAAGGAAGTCATGCTACCCATGCTCTATTCTGCCTTGGTTAGGCCACACGTGGAATATTGTGTCCAAAACTGAAGAGAGATATTGACAAGCTGGAATGTGTCCAGAAGAAGGTGACTAAAATGATCGAGGGTCTGGAGAACAAGCCCTATGAGGAGAAGTTTAAAGAGCTGGGCATGTTTAGCCTGAAGAAGAGAAGTCTGAGAGGAGACATGCCAGCCATGCATACATATGTGAAGGGAAGTCATAGGGAGGAGGAAGCAAGCTTGTTTTCTGCTGCCAAGGAGACTAGGATCCAGAACAATGGCTTCAAACTACAAGAAAGGAGATTCCATCAGAACATTAGGAAGAACTTCCTGACTATGAGAGCCGTTCAGCAGTGGAACTTCTGCCCCAGAGTGTGGTGGAGGCTCCTTCTTTAGAAGCTTTTAAACAGAAGCTGGATGGTCATATGTCGGGAGTGCTTTGAATACAATTTTCCCGCTTCTTGGCATTGGGTTGGACTGGATGGCCCATGAGGTTTCTTCCAACTCTATGATTCTATGATTGTTTAGGTTTGAATACATATACTTCTTATGTACATAGCATATCAAGAACTACTTTTCTGTGTGATGGCTCTCCATGTATTCTGAATCCCAATTTTCTAGCATTCAGATTCCTGTATGGTGCCTCCACATATATAACAGGCTCTTCATTTCAGACTGTTGCTCTGCCCATGAAGAGAGAGCTGTGGTATAGACCGTCAGCATTCCAATTCCTTAACTACATAAAGTAGTTAAAATGCCTAAATAAGACTTAATCAACTCTTACTAGGTTCAAAGATTTTCAAAACTCGTTGTAAAAATAAGATCCACGATGGGTTTTTTTTTTATTCTGGAGATGACAAAAATATTTCAGGGAGGATATTATTATTAGCAGGTGATAGCCAGCCAAAGAAGTTCACAGAAGGTTTTAAAGGAGGTATTTCAACATCTAGTGCAGCTACTATCCTTTTGCTATCTGCTTAGTCTTTTGAAATATTTTTTCAGAATTACTGTGTATTATCCACTCAAGCTGCACCAACACAAGCAGATCCCCAGACAATGCCTCCAAAGACTTTGGGTTGCTTTTGTGTGGAGCTCATGGCATTGAGTAAGAGTTGTTAGCATCCTTTACTGATAGTCTCAAGCTTCCTCTAGTTCTATCTTTTCAAATCTCAGCTGTCAATACTTCCACAGAAAGGAACCAATTTTTGTACTTTTAAATTCTTTACTTCTATGCGTGTTTCCTCACCATCACAACCACATCTCCAAGTGTATGGCAGTAAACATACATAAACAAGTCTTCTCTTTCCCCATGAAATAACAAAGAAGGTAAGCTGTGACATTGAAAAAAAGAGCATCAAACCTGCCGATCTAAATTATATTAAGAGTCTGAGGAGGAAAAACATACAATGCACACCCACAAATTCATAAAGCTGCTTGATGCCATTTATAGATTTACCTCCCACTTTCCTGCTGCAGCAAAATAGCTAAGGAACCATGACATATCCGGCTCTGTGCCAAAACTGCTTTGGCTCACCTTCACACAGTCTAGGATGGGGAGGGCCTATATTTTACCTCTTAAGCTGGCCATTTCTAACCACGCTCCAAACAAAAAAGTCTACTGAAGTATGCATGTGTATTGTACAAGTATTGGTAGTTATTTTACTTGTATTTTTACCGATTGTACAGATTAAGCAAACAAATTTGTTTAATAAAGATCAAGTAGACAGAATATATTGTAAAGAACAAAAGTAATTTTCTGGCCTGGCATCGCACATTTTAGTGCAAATATTAAGACACAAATAGTGTCAAAATCCAAAAATGTCCACAAGGGTGTCCATAGCGACATCTTTTGCTTTAGTATAGCTCAATGCACGCAACCTTTATTCTGTGCCATTTTTTTAAAAAAAAGAAACCTTGCATAAAATTACATAAATAAATTTTGTGTTTAGAATTGGGTTCCATCTCCACAATATCTCATTATCTACATGAATGGAAATACAGGTATTCCAAACCCCAAAAAATCCCAAATCCAAAACATTTCTGGTCCCAAGCAATTTGGATAAGTGATATTCAACTTGTAAAATATGGGTGGTACATATTGCACACATTTTATTTATCACAGACAGTTGGATCAAGTGTGAGGGGTCTGTTACATAAAATGTGCTTGAGGAACCACTCCCTAAATAGCACTACTGTTGCTTCACTATGTCTTCACTGCTGTTGCTTCCCATTCACTTGCTCTGCCCATCCAGTCATATCACCAGAAACAAATCAGAGTACAAATATAGGGTGAGGGATATATGCCTCAAGAGTAACACATGTCAAGGGGACTCTGGAATTATTGCTGATCATAAGTTGAACATGACCCAGCAATGTGATGTTGTAGCAAGAAGGCAAATGCTATTTTAACCTGCAATAAAAGGAACATACTTCATCCGGAATACTGTGTTCAGTTCTTGGCACTTTAAGAATGATATAGACAAATTGGAGCAGGTTTGAAGGAAGGCAACAAGAATAAGAGATAACGGGAATAAAACATATAGGTAAAGTTTGAAGGAACTCAACATATTCAGCTTTTTGAAGAGGAGGTGACATGAATGAACTCTTGGGCTCCTAATAAGGAAGTGCGAGCCTGACCTCTGTTGCCCCAGATAGTAGGACCAGGTCTAGTGGTCTGAAGTTACAGGAGGTAGCTTTGTGAAGGGATGCCATTCTCTGGGTGTCTTCAAAAAGAGGTTGAATGGCTAATTTCTGGGGACATATCAGTTGGAGATTCTGCACTTAGCATATGACATGGCAGAATCCTCCATGTTACGATCAGTTATAAAGCTTCAAGATCTGTTGTGTTCTTCTATTCCTCAGAAACCAGAGGCTCAGAGGGCCAGTAGGCTGCCATCTTCTGTGATTCCACAGTGTTTGCCTCTTGTGTTACTGATCTCGCTCTGCTCTAAGTGCTCGCTTTCCCCCACTACATCCCAGTTTGAGAAATGGCTGGTGCCTACACATACTATGCATGGTAGAAGTATTCATCCATACACACCCTTTGATTTGTCCATAGTTCATTGTGTCACAACTTGGAATTGAAATAGATTTAAGGTAATTTGCATTGTTAGCATTTGCGGTACAAAATATACTCAACACTGTGGATAGGCAAATATTTTTTAATGTGGCACAAATGTTAAGTGAAGAAAAGCAAACTGGCACATGGTGGTTACTAAGTATTCATCATCATCACCCATGTCAATACTTGGTAGACACAACCTGGGCAGCAATTACAGCTGTGCCTTTCCTTGGGCAAATCTGGATACAGAAAGTATGCCCATTTTTCTTGGCAATGAGCAAAACTGTTCCTGTTTTGTTAGGTAGGATGTATGCTCTTGGCATGGAGTAAGTTTCAAGTCTTGCCCCAGATTCTCAAATGGATTTCTTACTTGTATATATTAATAAAACCACATATGTGTTGTGATGCTGGAATACGACTTAATTAACTGACAAATGTGAGACTAGCTGAGAAACATGCAGAAGGGGGAAATGAGCCTATGGTGAATGCAGGCGACTTGTGGACTCCAATCTAGGTTTGCCAAAAAGTAACTCCAGGGGCTAGAAAACCGGCCCCTTAATCCTTTGAATTCGCCACTATTGTAAAATGATATAAATAGATATTGAGACAGTTCATCTCCCTTTACCAGCCAATCCCTTTCACCACAGAAAGCTATCTTTATATCAACTCAGGCTGTTTCTCCAACTAGGACAGTACTTCTATTGATGGGCATCAACTATTCAAGGCCTTTCCCACCTCCTGTTATCTGATCCTTTGAACTGGAGATACCAGGGGTTGAACCTGGAATGTTCTCTGTGCAAAGTGTGTATTCTGACGAACCAGACTGGCATGCTTCCCGCTTTATAAATGACTGCCAGACCCAGGTTTGAACAAAAGGTTCTCCCACCATCACGTACAGCTCAAGCCTGAGAACACTCTTTCCCTGCCAGAGGGGTTAGAAATGCTGAGTTGCAGACATCAAGGGAAATCCTTCAGAGATCCAAGTGGAACAGACCTAGTCCATGTTCTGGAAAACCAAATAAGCCAAGCCACAACTGGGAGCGTGGACAAAGCATGCTGAAACATATAACTTTATTTCTATTTTTTTTTCAAATGTGGGCAAACATAAATATACTATTCTGCACTGTTATAGCTTCAATGGAGTAAGTGGGGGGAAATTGACCACAATACAATTTTGACAAGGTCATCAAATTTGAAAGGAACTTGATATTTGTGGAAATTTCTTCTCAACCTCAAGCAGGGTGACACATATTCATTTTGAATCAAAACCTACTTAGTAAAGTTGTAAAATGACTATAATTTTACATAACTACAAAAAAAAACCTCAAAAAGTGGCAAACTCTTATTATAATACTTCTAAAAATTATTTAACGATTGGGTTAAAACCAGTAAATAAAGAGCTAATAATAGGTGTCTTCACCAGTGCCATAAATTAAACAGCAAAGTCACTGAGGACTAATGTTGCCGTAATAGTAGGCATTTCAACCAAATTTGACAAAAATGAACTACAGATTGAGTATTACATATTCAAAATGCTTGCAATGAAAGTGTTTTGGATTTCAGGTATTTTCAGATTTTGGAATATGTGCATTTGCATATATATAAATGCATAATGAGCTATCTTGGAAATGGAACCCAAGTCTTAACACAAATTTCATTTATGTTTCATGCATATCTTATATTTTGATGGTAATTTCAATCCGTATTTTAATAATTTTGTGTATGAAACGAAGTGTGTGTACACTGAACTACCAGAGCACAAAGGCATTACTATTTCAGTCACCAAATGGACATGTTTCAATTTTGGAGTATTTTGGATTTTGGAATTTTGGGCAAGGGATGCTCAGCCTGTGTTACAAAATAGAGTTTGGTAAAGTGCATGGATCTCTTATCTTCACTTGTTCTCTACTCGAACTACAACAAACCAGCCAGCCACCGACAAATCTACCTATATGGTAACAAAAAATTAATCTCAGCATACAATATAAAAATATGGCATTCTAGTTTGTAATAGATTATACCAATGCAATTGCTGCTTCTCTTCTTTTGCTTCGTTGTTTAGAACTTTTAAGAAAAAGGTGAGAAAGATTTGATGGGAATAAAATACCAAAATGAAAGAGAAAAACATATACATTCAACAGCATGCTCCATGTACAGGCCAGTGTTGGTCTGTCTAAAACAGTACTGATGCAAAGGGAAGAAGAAATCATTCTGTAAAGCGTGTCAACAAATGTCCACGTATGACTTCAATAGATAAACTAACTCTTAATGCACACAGAATTACCACAAACAGGCATTTAACAGCCATTTCTTCATATGATAAATAAAAAAAACCCAGCAATGTTCATAATGAAATCCCACTCTGTCCCCTCCCCACTACTGTGAAATGAAGTATTAAAATGGGGCATTACCATCCATCTCTACTCAAAAATAGCCCCAATGAAATCCCTGGAAATCCAATTTCGTGTCCTGAATAGAGTAAACCCACTGGGATTTACATAGCTATGGTCTTAATACCCAGCAATTGATATGGAGGGTCTACTGTTCTTAGGAGTACAAAAATAATGGATTTAGGTAAATTACTTACTTCCAGTAAGGGTGGTTAGGAATGCCTGCTTCGGGGCTTTCAAATGAAAATAAGTTAAATAACTGCAATTCCAGAAGGTTCTTTGATGTCCCATGCAGTTGAAGGGTGACAGTGGAGTGCCAATTACAACGACAGCTGGGGAGGCCAAAATTAGCCCCCTGAGCTTTATATAGACTGTATCTTGATGCTCAATGGCCATATCAAATCTATGCAATGCATACATATAGCTATTGATGACTTATCCCAAAACTACCGTAAACAACAAGTCAGGGTTGAAGTTATATGTATATCAATTCATTCAATATATATTTTCAATAATAAACATGCATGTACTAGTCACAGTGTAATCAATATATGTTATTGATATATGTTATTAAATTCATAACATTCATATATGAGTTCATTTTCAATATTATATGCGCATATATACTTTTAACTCTGGATATGCAAACCTCTCCAATTGTCCTTTAACCAAAATCTTTTATTTCCTCGATATCCAAAAGAGCCATATATTGTAATAGAGCACTCTCAAATAATAGTTCAGCTGTTGTGACTCATGGGTTTTCAATGAATTTCAAAGATTGTAGGTAAGTTCCAGCTAATCACACGGAGACACAGGGTGGGTATAGCAATATCCAATCCAACATGCGGAGGAGATCCGGTTAGGAAGGACGTGGGGTTCCAGCAATTCCCAGACAAGGGAGGATCGCTAGAAGTGAAGAACACACGCCTGCCTCCTCAACGGGGAGCACGCCAACGGGAAGTGGTGTAAACCACTCCTGGCCTGGAAAACCCGTTTTGCTCATGCGCTTCCTCAGGGCTATCCCGATGTTGGTAACACACGATGTCCAAGTAGATAAATAGCACAATTCTTTCTGCCTCTGCTGGTCCTTTTACACTTCAGCCTGGAGAGAAGGATGGTCTTCTCTGCCGAGAGAAGGATCTGGGTTATGAGTACACTCATGTAAGCCTTCCTCCACTCACAGACGGGAGGCTTCCACTGAAGCTGGGAAGGATTCCTGTCTCAGCCTCGGCTTGGCCCAACCGGAAGCGCCCCCTCACTTCCGCCCGCGGAGCCCCCTTCCCTCTCCTTGCAATTCATTGAAAACCCGTGAGTCACAATGGCTGAACTATTATTTGAGACTGCTCTATTACAATATATGGCTCTTTTGGATATCGAGGAAAGAAAAGATTTTTGTTAAAGGACTCTTACTTGTTCGGGACAATTGGAGAGGTTTGCATATCCAGAGTTAAAAGTATATATGTGCATATAATATTGAAAATGAACTCATATGAATGTTATGAATTGAATAACATATATTGATTACACTGTGACTAGTACATGCATGTTTATTATTGAAAAAATATATTGAATGAATTGATATACATATAACTTCAACCCTGACTTGTTGTTTACGGATTACTCATAGGTGACTATATTGTTTGCGTGTTTTTATCCCAAAACTACCCCAAACACCTCTATTTATTCTCTTCCATGCAAGCAAGGATTAGAAATTCACCCACTCACCAACAAATGATGAGGAAATACAACACAACCTCCACATGCATTCATGTTATGATCTCTATCTCATGCCATCTGACTATCAGCCCTCTTCACACAGAGCACATGGCCATTAGCCAAAAGGGAGAACAGGACATATGAACCAGCCATAAAAGTCAATTGCCCAAAGGTGGGGGAAGGTGGGCTCTGGAATGTGGGAAAGAGCAGCACCAGGCGCCAGGAAGCTTGCGTGATTTATGATATTGAAGCTAGGGCTATAGAGATGGGCCATAATGCCGAGACTTTTGTATTATGAACAAGAAGGACTTATGGTATATTCAGCCCTGGAGCCCTCAGTGGCGTAATGGGTTAAACCCTTGTGCCGGCAGGATTGAAGACCGACAGGTCAGAGGTTCGAATCCGGGGAGAGCGCAGATGAGCTCCCTCTGTTAGCTCCAGCTCTCCATGCAGGGACAAGAGAGAAGCCTCCCACAAGGATGGTAATACATCAAAAACATCCAGGCGTCCGCTGGGCAATGTCCTTGCTGACGGCCAATTCTCTCACACCAGAAGCGACTTGGAGTTTCTCAAGTTGCTCCTGGCATGAAAAAAAATCTTCAGCCCTTATGCATTTTGCTGTGTTCTTTCAGAGAAGACTAATCCTTAACCGTTCTTAATGTATATGTATAACTATTTTAATTTGTGTATGTATTTATTATGTGATTTATACCAGTGTTTCCCAACCTTTTTTGAGCCACGGCACTTTTTACATTTACAAAATCCTGGGGCACACCACCAACCAAAATGACACAAAATGACACTTTAACACAGTAATACATATAGTTAATATGTTTTTAAATGTATTTATACACTCGGTGTGAAACCTGGGCCTGTTTCGATGAACACAACATAGATATCCTGGCAGGAATGGCAGAAAGACACAAACTTCCCACACAGAACTCCCATAACTAAGAGAAAATACTATAAGAGTTTGGTGGGCATTGACCTTGAGTTTTGGAGTTGTAGTTCACCTATATCCAGAGAGCACTGTGGACTCAAACAATGTTGGATCAAGACCAAACTTGGCATGAATACTCAATATGCCCAAATGTGAACACAGATGGAGTTTGGGGAAAATAGACCTTGACATTTGGGAGTTACAGTTTCTGGAGTTTATAGTTAACAAACAATTAAAGAGCATCCTGAACTCTTGCAACAATGGAATTGAACCAAACTTGGCATATTGAACTCTTTTTCTTCTACATTGCCACTTTTGCTGCCATTTTGATCCGAGGGGGCAGCGGGGGGGGGGGGTGTTCAGGAGGGGGGAGAGAGGAAGACGTGACCCATGCGGGCGCTACTGTGCAAACCCACCCCAGAGTAAAGCGAGGCAAAGCGAGCAGAGCAAGGCTGGGAAGAAGGGAGCCCGAGTGGAGAAGTGTTCGGCAGGAGGGGGAAGAAAGGGTATTGGAGGTTCCAATTTCCCACGGCACACCTGATGATCGCTCACGGCACACTAGAGTGCCACGGCACACTGGGTGGGAAACACTGATTTATACTATGTTTGGCCTCAAATTGTTGCCTGTTTGGAAGCCATTCTGAGTCCCTCTGCAGAGTTCGAGAAGGACGGGGTATAATGTTTTAAATAAATATATAATCCTCATCCACAGCAACACAGTTGGAGCTGAGAAACCTTACAATTCATTGGTACAGTTTTTGCTCTCAGGCCCCTTTCAAGCCAATCCCAGAAGTCTCTACTAACACATTTTCTCTCTCCTATGAGAACTGCACCCTTTTATTTAAGTAGTTCTTTTTTATTTTTTTAATATTAGTTAGAACAGCATATAAAATCTGACCTTGAGCTACTGCATCAGTAATCTTCAGCTAATCTTCTATACTAATGCTTGATTTATTTGTAGAAAGGAGCCAGAGACACAAAACACTTGATCTAATTGCACAGAACAATTATCCCTGATTTACAATCCCATGATTTTCCTGTCCAGCACTGCTTAAACCAAAGAGAGAAACAATTGAGGTTGTTTCTTTGCTTGTCTTCATTTGCAGAGGAGAATGTTTGAACTAAGTACTTAAACAGAAGCAGATACAATACCTGAAGGAGGTCGCTGAGGTCAAGCAGCATGTCTGTGGTGAACAGTTAAGGAACAAGCACATTTGATGCATTGCAAGCTGATTGGCAACTGAAAAAGACAAAAGCATTTAATCCGGAAGGCACATCAATGGGCATCTCATCATGTTATTCTGGTTCTTCAAATGATGGTGGTGAAGGTTACTGCAAAACGTATGTTCAGGCGAAGGCAACCAAAGTAGTAAAGAGCCCAGAAACTATATTCTATGAGGAAGGGATATGTTGGTAGCCTGAAGAGATGGCTATGCTATGTTTAAATATTTGAAAGGATGTCATATTGAAGATGGAGCCAGCTTGTTTTCAGCTTCTCCAGAGACTAGGACTCAGAGCAATGGGTTGAAATTACAGGAAAAACTTCCCGACAGTGAAAGCAGTTCAACACTGAAATACATTGTTTTAAAGTGTGGTAGGGTCTCCTACTCTGTAGGTTTTAAAACTGAGGCTGAATATCCATCTGTCCAGAGCGTTGGATTGTGTGTTCCTGTGTGATAGAATAGGGTTGGACAGATGGTCCTTGTGGTGTCTTCCAAGGCTACAATTCTATGAAAACACACACACACATGTGCCTCTTTCATGGAAAGATTTGTAGTCTTCCCTCCCAGGCATTTCTGGACCACCAGTGACCCATAGAGCAATGTCTTTGACTTTTTGATATAAAAGTGGTGTCTTCAAAGAACCCAATTCTCCCCGAAGGCAAGGTATGATGATCCCACATCCTTCGTTTTAACAAAAAGGGGAGGAGTTTTTAAAAGAGTAGCATAGGATGTAATCGCTAAACATTTGGGCCACTTCTGGATTCCTTTGGAGGAATTCGTGTGGCACCCTCTGGAGATCCTGGGGGCAGAAAAGTGGACATAGGACAAGCAGGGGCTACTCACCCCCCATTTTAGTATTTACATGCTTGTTGTACTTACAAGAGTCAAGAACCTCTCTGGATTCCATGCCAGAAAAAAGGTGGAAAATAAATAAACAAACAAATATTCTAGAACAGGGGTGCTCATTAGGTGGCTCGCGATCGACTGGTCGATCCCGGGACCTTAGGAGGTCGATCCCAGCTGGATGGGGAGCTTCTGAGGGAGCGGAGCCATGCCGCGCCAAGCCCCGCCCCCTCCCCCAGCTTCAGTGCGACCACAGCTTCTTCAGCCTTGAGGAGGGTATGCCAAGCCAGTAGTGGCTAGCTATGCCACTACTGGCTTGGCATACCCTCCTCTAGCCTGGAGAAGGTGTGGTCGCGCTTTAGCCAGAACGGGGAGGGGGAGGAGCCAGGCCACACCAGGCCATGCCCCCTTCCCTGGCTCCGCCCTGCTTCTCTCTCAGATAGATCTTTCTGACTTGCTTATATCATAAGTAGCTCGCATGCTGAAAAAGTGTGGGCACCCCTGTTCTAGAATATATTCACATATGGCTTAAACTAAATATTATAGTAGACCCAAGATTGGACAGCAAGATGACAGTCACCATGCCTAGCTTGGTAGTAAAATTATGAGAGACATGCTAAATGGCATGGGTCAGGATGCACTAAACAAAATCCACAAATCTCAACAATTCCTAACAAAAACATCCCTTCCACCTTCCAAAACTAGTACTTCAAGGGAAGTGACACCAAAAAAGTATTTATAAAGACCTTTGTTGTCCACCACACCACTCATGAGTCTTCTTCTCTGCCTATTCACATTCAATAAATGCACACCCTAATAGGCCACCTTAGCAGCATATGGTGTGGAGATGCAGAAAGCAAATACGTTTTTCAACAGGAAAGAAAGCCATGGCTCAGTTATTGTCAAAAGTTTGGCGGACACAGAGATATATTAAATTGCCGACTAAACGACTTAACATGTTTGCTTCTTTGCAGGCTTATCAGCCCAATGCCAACAGCAATCTTCTCCGGGGAAATAAAACTAATAGGAGGGAATGTTTAATCAGGAGATTGCATTGACCTATTGGAATGGCCACCCATAGAAAATCAGCCATAATCAACAAAAAGCCAGGTGTGCCTGAGTCACATGGAGCATATGGAGCTTAAGTAGTTCAATCATGTTTCAACCAAAGAAATTAAGGAAGGAGAATATATCCATGTTTAGCGATTACATCCTACGCTACTCTTCCATTCACTTGCGGGGTTTCATATCGCTCAAACAAGCGTGAACATCGGCTCTTGGAAATTCCTGTCTGTCACAATGTATTTTTGCCAGGTAGATCTCAGGGAAAGACACATGATGTGCAGCAACATATGCCTACAGCGCCACATGGCACTTCACTGGGTTTATTTAGGCAAAGAAATATACAGAAAAAGCTCCTGCCATCAAGGAAAGAACGGCCTAAAGCAGAGGTAGATTTTTCCACAGAGGTAGGTTTTTAGAAGTGGAGTGAAGCCCAGTCCAGCTCCTGAAACATCCCCAAAACCCTCCATCCCATCCACCCACCCCTGTTTTAAAACACTGTGTGATTTTCAGGTAATTTTTGGCCAAAACATTGCCCATCTCTGTCTCAAGCATAATCTTCATTTACTTTCATTCCACTCTTCCTCCATGCAGTCAGCCTCCCCAAAAGGATGAAAACAGAAGGAAATACTGGATGTCACTTCCTGTCGCTGTTTTAAGAAGAACTACAAAGGAAAACTGACATATTTGGGCTTGTGAAGTGTGAGGCCCATGAAGAATCTGAGGAAACAACTGCCCTATAGTTCCCACTCAGATGCTCACCCCAGTATAAAACCATGATCTTTATGTGTTGCATTTTTATTCCAATCTTTCTCCAAGGTATCCTGAGTAATATACATTTCTCCCCGTAACATTTTGTTTTTAAAACAAGCCTGTGAGCCCACTGGTCCAAGCGTTCCCAATGAGCTTCAATCAGGCCTGCTTTAGGATTAATGGGGGTGCCAGGTGATGTTTTTCTAGTGACCCCAACATCTCCATAGCATGCTGGTTTTGAAAGGCTTATTTGGTGTTGATGGGACAGTATGAAAGAGCTGGGCAAACTTTTAAAGTTCTCAATACCCCAAAACAACAATAAGCCAGGGGCATTATGGAAAAGTACAGAAGTGGTCAGACCATATACCTTGCATTATTTGGTGTAGAATTTGCTGCTGTGTACCTTCAAGTCAGTTCCAACTTATTTATTAATTTTTATTTATTTATTTATTTATTTATTACTTCGATTTTATATACCGCTCTGTCAGCTCACTCAATAGCCGTCCGAAAATAACTCACAGGAGTCTCCTGGATATTAATCAAACTCTACTATGAGGAATCCAAACAGGGTTAAAGCCGAAAGTGGTAGCACAGCAATGCACATTCCTTATATAGAAATCCGCCCCCACATTCAAACAGGCCATTCTCGCCAGACATGATCCCCGCGCTTTTTGTGCGCGCCAAAACTTGGAGCGTTTCCCTCAGGGTCAGCCGACCAGGTGCCTTATCTGGTGTTTTCATATGTCAAGGCTCTGAGTAGAAGCCTTATACCACTCTATCCCAACAGGCTCAGGGCGGTTTACATAAGGCAACATTAACAATAAAATACACTAAAAAACAATAAAAACAATGCTAAAACCAACAATAAAACAATCTCCCCTAGTACACCTAGTTACATTGGGTCAGTTTAGATTGAAAGCCTGCTGAAATAAAGTTGTTTTGCAGGCTCTTCGGAACGCAGGCAACTCTCTAAGGGCCAGAACCTCATCTGGCAGGGCATTCCAAAGAGTCGGGGCTGCCACCAAAAAGGCTCTCTGTCTGGTAGAGAACAGGTGATAAGTACGAACAGAAGGGACTTCCAATAAGTTATGTTCTTTAGACGGTAGTGATATCTGGGGGACATACAGGGAGAGGCGGTCCCTCAAGTACACAGGCCCTCTAGACCATATAAGGCCTTAAAGGTTAACACCAACACTTTGCATGTAATCCGGTACTCTACTGGGAGCCAGTGCAGCTGCTGCAAGATGGGATTTATGTGGCATCTAACTGGGGCCCCGGTGAGCAAACGAACTGCAGCATTCTGCACCAGCTTGAGTTTCCGGATCATGGACAAAGGAAGGCCAATGTAGAAGGCGTTACAGTAGTCTAGTCTCGAGATGACCGTCGCCTGGATCATCGTGGCCAGGTCGCCCTCGGACAGGTAAGGTGCCAACTGTCTAGCCTGTCGCAGATGGAAACATGCAGATCTGCTGACCATAGAGACCTGGGCCTCCATAGTCAGCAGTGGGTCCAACTGGACCCCCAGACTCTTTACCAAGGACGACGGGCAGAGTGCTTTGCTGTCCAGGGTAGGCAGTCAGCACCCCACCACCACCACCACCACCACCGGGCGGCCCAACCAAAGGATCTCCGTCTTCGATGGATTCACCTTCAACCGGCTGGCATGTAGGCATCCAGTCACGGCCTCCAGGCACAGATGGAAATTATCAGGTACAGAGTCCGATCTGCTCCCCATCCTCAGCACAAGCTGGGTGTCATCAGCGTACTGATGACACTCCAGACCAAAGCTACGCACCAGTCGGGCCAGTGGTCGCATGCTAAATAATGTAGATGCTATGGTGAACCGATCACAAGGTTTTTTTGACAAAATTTATTCAGAGGAGGCTGACCTTTGCCTTTCTCTGAGGCTGAGTAGAATAGTAGAAGTACTAGTAGTAATAACAACAACAACAACAATAATAGGAGCGGGCCACATGTGCAAATACAGGGATTTTAAAAAAAACAAAAAACTAAGGATGAGATAGGATTAAAACACACCCACACATATATAGGGGAGGTTCTAAAACAATGCAATGTGAGGACGCCCATGAGGAGTATGAGGACATGTGAGATCATTCTCCGAAAGCACAACGGAAAAGCCACGTCTTGAGGTTCTTCTTAAAAGTTTCCAAGGTGGAGGCTAACCTAATCTCGCTAGGCAATGCGTTCCAAAGTCGGGGGGGCCACAGAGGAGAAGGCACTCTCCCTTGTTCCAAGTTGGGACTGAGATAGTGGAGAGGGCGAAAGGAGGGCCTCCCCTGAGGAACAAAGGGACTGGGCAGGTTTATCGGAGAAGAGGCGGTCACGAAGGTAGGTGGGTCCCAAACCATTTAGGGATTTATAAGTGATGATCTGCACCTTGAATTGGGACCGGAAAATAAACGGCAGCCAATTGAGCTCCTTAAACAGGGGGGTTGACCGCTCCCTGTAACTTGCTCCAGTTATTATTCTGGCTGCTGCACGTTGGACCAATTGAAGTTTCCGGGCCATTTTCAAGGGAAGCTCCACATAGAGTGCATTACAATAGTCCAGTCTAGAGGTAACTAAGGCGTGGACCACCATGGCCAAGTCACACTTCACGAGAGGAGAAAGAATTAAAAGGATTCAGATCAGGCATCAGCAGTAGACCCTGCCTTGTATGCTGCCCAAGATAGCCAGTCCTGAATTTCAAGGAATGAGAGGATAATTCAACACGAACCTGTTGAAATGTATAACCAAACTGGAGACAACTAAGATTAAATCTTCTACATGCAAAGGGCATGGATTCTACTACTGAACTGTGAACATTAACAACCATCAGTGTTATGGTGGTTGGCTTTTCTAGTTAGTTTCTCCAAAATTAGAGTTGAAGCTCCTATGCCTTATTCAGTTTTATTTCTTGTGTCTTGAATCACCTGGCAGATGAGGGATATAGTCTTAACTTCAAGCCACATCTCAGCCTCCTGTCCTCATCTAGAACTATAAAATAGAGTTATTTCAAGTCACCTGATACCTACTGATAAGAGCAATGTAACGGAAAAGCTAATTATAATGGAGTTTTCATCTTTATATTATTAGTGTTGATAGAGTGGCCAGAGGTTGGTTGCATCTGACTGGTTGTTTGGTTGCCATGGATACGTAGCCCTTTGGAGTAGAAATGTATCCATTTTAGAGTGGTTAGGAAGAAAAGGGGTGGAGCCAGATAATAATAAGGTGCAGCTGGCTAAGTGTCAGCTGCATAAGATCTCTCTGACCAATAGGTCATGAGTCCGAGGCCTGCCCGGGTCGAGGTGGGTGCTCGACCTTAAATGTACCTTGCTGTCGACCTTTGCAGCCCAAAAGACAGTTGCATCTGTCAAGTAGGTGATAAAGGTACCACATTAAGTGGGGAGGCAAATTTTGACTGCATTATGAGGCCATTTAAAGAACTCCAGGAAATGCTAAGGAATGCAGAAGGAACAAGGGACACTGAGAGATGAGGAGTGCGCCAGCTCCCCCTGGTGGCCAGAGTTTGCCTCTGTTCATTTATATGTGTGTACTTGTGTACTGTGTACAGTGTGTACTGTGTATGTGGAAAACGGCAGGGATTGTCTGCTAAGTATGTGTACCTGTAATCCGCTCTGAGTCCCCTTCGGGGTGAGAAGAGCGGAATATAAATAAAGTAAATAAATAAATAATAGAGGGGAACATTTTAACAAGTGAGGAGTCTCTAGCCTTGAGTTGGAGGGAAAAGGACCAGTATTTAAGTTGTAGCTTCCATTGTTGTATTTAAGTAAAGAAAAAGACCAATATAAGTCTAAAACATCAGTTGAGAAGAACTGAAAGACAGAGCTTCCTTTGGGAATAAGTTTTGGTCAAAGTATTGACAGAAATAGTGAATAGAAGCCTTAAGTTAACCAGCCAGGAGGCTGAGGAGAAAAAATATTTTAAAGAGGAAGAAAGCAGCCTAACAGAGAGAAACAATTTAACTGTTTGAATGTTATTGTAATAACCATTTGATGTGTTTAAAGGAGTGAAAGAAAGTTACAAGAATATACAAGTGGAACTGAAGCAAAGGACTTTGTAACCGATAAGCTTATGTGCCAAAGAATTCATGAATAAACTGGTTCTCGTTTCAACATACATACTGGAGTCTTGTGTCAAGTTATAGAATTTAAAGTTATACGGCTGGGAGTCGGTTTGTGATTACATTGAAGATACCTATGAGAAGAAAGTTGAAGCTACGTATTGACTCCAGGTTTGGATAATAAATAGAGGCAATATATATACAGACATATAAAAATTACACTCCTGTAAAAAAAAACCCACATAATAAAAGCACCATAGCAACAGAAAAAGTGTGTTCAATAGTGAACTACAATTTCCCTTGTACCAGCCTCATGAGGACATACGTACATATATATGTCCCCCCTCTCTATGTTATATCACATATTTAATTGGTGGCAACTTTCTGATTACATATATTTTGGTGCTAAAAGGACGTTTTGTCTTCACAAGCAGCCTTCCCCAATGCAATCTTCTCCAGATGTTTCAGACTACGACTCCCATCATTTATTTATTTATTTAAATTATTTCTATTCCGCCCTTCTCACCCCGCAGGGGACTCAGGGCGGATTACAATGTACACATTACATTTAGACACACAAACACACAAGACAGACAGAGGCAATTTAACATCTGGCCACCAGGGGGAGCTGTCGCATTCCTTCGTTCCTCGGCATGTTTCCTGGAGACCTTTTTTTATGGCCTCGTAAATCAGTTAAATTAGTGGTACCTTAATTTCCTACTTGACAGATGCAACTGTCTTTCGGGTTGCAAAGGTCGACAACAGGCTACACAATAGGTCGAGAGCCCACCTCGACCCGGGCAGGCCTCAAACTCATGACCTTCTGGTCAGTAGAGATCTTATGCAGCTAAAACCCAGCTAGCTGCGCCACATTCCCGGTGCTGTGATGGCTATGCAGTGTGGGAGCTGAAATTCAAAACATCTGGAGGCATCAGGGAGGGGAAGGCTAAATCAGAAGATTCGTTTCTATTCCCTCAGTTCCTAATAGTGAGACCTCGCTGGCCTTGAGATTGCAAAGATCTTAGCAAAGATTAAAGGAGGTTTAGAACAATTGTGCTACTCAAGCAGAACACAACACAATGAATTACCACAATAAATTAAATATTTTCTTCCATGCAAATGTCGTACAATGCTAAAGGCATTCTTTTTTGTGTGCCAGGCAGTATCAGCAATATCAAAGCTGGGGTTTTTTCCCCATAACTACAATCTTTCTTTCGATTTAATAAAAGATTGAAACTGATCCTCTCAAATATAACTCAGTTTAAATAATGGCTGTAAAAGAACAAAAGCATCTACACAATTTGATAAGAGAAAGTGCTGTAAAATTATCTGGTCGCAATTCAATATTTTGTGAATTCTCCTCCTCTTTCTGGGAAATCATAGCCTTAAAGATAGGTTATGATTTTCCAGAAAGAGAAGAATTCACAAACCACTTAAACTGGCGACATATAAAAAAGTAAATAAGAATTCATATGGCATTTTCTATGTCCAAAGAGCTCCACAAGCAGAACCTTAAAGTAACTCTTACAGCAATATTGTAATTGCTGGTGGGTAAAGCATGGTCCTCCAACTACTTGACTGCAACTCCTATCAGCTTTAGCAAGCCTAGCCAATTCCAAGGAGCTGTGAAAGTTGTAATCCAATATCTGAAAGGCCACACTTTGCTCGCCTCCGGTAGGAATACTCACTTCCTCCATAATGCAGATGGGGAAACTCTACAGAAAAGGGGTGAGGGCTTACTTAACTAAGATCACTTAGGGCAGTGTTTCCCAACCAGTGTGCCGGGGCGCACTAGTGTCCCGTGAGCTATCATCAGGTGTGCCGTGGGAAATTGGAACCTCCAATACCCTTACTTATAAAGGAGCGCCGCTACGTCACAGAACAAAATGCACAATTAATCATACATAATCATACGTAAAAAAACACATTCAAAGTACCCAATCCTGCTGGAGAAAATCAAAAGTCTTACATAAGTTAATTTGGCGTGGTCGCCACAGGGAGCGGAGGAGTTGTGAACCAGGAAGTAGCGAGTTCACGGAGTGCTCCTCTATGGACAACTCGCGATATTTGATGAAATCACGGAAGTGAGTGCAAAAAACAAAGTGTATCCTCACGATGTTATCCAATGACAGTTCCGGGATCCGCACAATAACACAGTCAGTTTGCGGACAATTTAAAGAAGCAGCACCATAATCATGGCGACAAGGTAGGAAATCACGAAAATAATCACATATATTCAAACCACCAGAGGCTGAAGATAGATGTGGCGATGGAATCGAAAGCTGGCATGGGCAAACTTGGACCTTCCAAGTGTTTTGGACTCCAACTCCCACCATTCCTAGCAGCCTCAGGCCCTTTCCTTTTTTTCCCTCAGCGACTTAATCAGGAAAGGGCCTCAGGCTGTTAGGAATGGTGGGAGTTGAAGTCCAAAGCACCCAGAGGGCCGAAGTTTTCCCATGACTGACAGCTATTGAGCAAGACCTTCGTGTGTGTCTTTCTGCCATTCCTGCCAGGATATCTATGTTGTGTTCATCGAAACAGGCCCAGGTTTCACACTGAGTGTATAAATACATTTAAAAACATATTAACTATATGTATTACTGTGTTAGAGTGTCATTTTTGTGTCATTTTGGTTGGTGGTGTGCCCCAGGATTTTGTAAATGTAAAAAGTGTGCCGCAGGTCAAAAAAGGTTTAAAAACACTGACTTAGGGAATTGACTTTAGAGGTAAGATCTGAAGTAGGATTACGTCAAATCTCAGAGTATGATGGGGTCCCCTTCACAGAGGCTAGGTGGCCATCTGTCAGGAGCGCTTTGTGTATTTCTACATGGAACAATAGGTTTGGATTAGATTGTTGTTGGGGTCTTTTCCAACTTTATGGTTCTGCTATTCTAATTTACCAGTCAGTCTCTTAGTTACTTCTCTTTTAAACGAACAGCCCCTCATAAACAGATTTTTTTAAAATAAAAAAACAAACCTAAGGCTGCTTAGCTGAGTCTCCTTATAGAGTGATGAGGTGGGGTATAAATATACATAATAAATAATAATAATATTTATTATATTTATAATTAATAATAACAACTATTATTATTATTATTATTATAAGAAAGTCGACAACTGATCCCAAGTGTACACTCTGCAAAGAAGCAGATGAAACAATAGATCACATCCTCAACTGCTGCAAGAAGATCCCACAGACAGACTACAAGCAGAGGCATTACACCGTTGCTCATATGATTCATTGGAACTTGTGTCACAAATACCATCTGCCTGTGACAAAGAACTGGTGGGATCACAAAGCTGAAAAAGTTACAGGAAATGAACACATCAAGCTACTCTGGGACTTCCAAATTCAGACTGACAGAGTTTTGGAGAACAATACTCCTGATTTCACGATCGTGTTAAAAAAACAAAGTATGGATCATCGATGTTGCAATCCCAGGCAACAGCAGAATTGAAGAGAAACAACTGGAGAAGCTGACACGATATGAGGATTTAAAGATTGAACTGCAAAGACTCTGGCACAAGCCAGTAAAGGTGGTCTCAGTGGTGATCGGCATAGTGGGTTCAGTGCCTAAAGATCTTGGCCTGCACTTAAACACAATCGGCCCTGACAAAATTACCATCTGTCAGCTGCAAAAGGTCACCCTTCTGGGATCTGAACGCATTATTCGCCAATACATCACACAGTCCTAGACACTTGGGAAGTGTGATCCAATACCAGGCCCGGATTAACACTTTTTTGCGCCCTAGGGCACACTTTGGAATTAGCCCCCCCACACACACCCACACACTTGGCTGGCCTTCGCCATGGTGCCTCCGGAGCAGAAGAGAAAGGCGCCACCTCCAAGGTCCCCATGCATTCCCACCGGCTGGAAAGCTCCACTGTGCTCTGAAGGTCTCCTTGGGACTCAGGAGGCTTGGGGAGAGCACAGCGGGTTCAAACTCACTCCAAAGGCGTGCACGAGAGAGAGAGTGAGAGAGAGAGAGAGAGAGAGAGCATGAGAGAGAGCATGTGCGTGCGAGAGAGCGCGCAAGAGAGAGAGCGTGCGCGAGACAGAGACTTTGCCAGGAGGAGCAAGGAGGGGCATGAGAAAGGGGGAAAGAGGGGTGCAGACCAGGGGGGTTTTTTTGTCCATGATCTGCACACACCCCCCGGCTTGCACCCCTAGCCGATACAACAGCCAGCAGAGTGACCTTGTTTGCTGTGTACTAATCTTTTTGTGTTTCAAATAATAATTTGTTTTTAACCTGTTTTTCATGCAGGTACTCAAAACTTGTGTACACGCTGTGGTAGAAGACGTGATATGCAGCAATCTTTCAGCATTGCAAGTTCTTCCTAAGAGCTAAATGAACTCCCTTCCTTCCCAAAGTCCTACTTCTGACTCAACAGCTTGTTAAACCAAAAACAAAACAAAACAAAACAAGCCCGCAAAGTACTGGGGTTGAACAAGTTTAAGATCCTTTGTTGAAAGCAGCCCACAAGACTGGATGGGCTGTGCAGCCACGTCCAGCCTCTGACAAACCTTCCATGTCGACACACCCTGAGACAATTGCTTTACCAGCAAAACAAGAGGGCGAGGCTTTATTGCTGTTTCAAGAATGCACAGAAATGAATAATTTTGTCTGTTCCCAATCTGCCTCTCACTGACTCCTCAAAAGATAAATATAAAAAAGGAACCAACACCCATAAAACCCTGGTATGCCATAAAACAAAAGGTGAGAATGAAGCTGTGCAAATGGGTAGGAGAATGGTTAAGATCATGAATTTCAGGGACTGAGGTCATGGAACAGGTTACGTCCCCATGGTTTCTAAGGATTTCTTCTTTTTAAAAAGAGAAAAGGTTTTTGCTCTCTTGATAGAAGGAAGACTAGATACAGCTCATTGGTACAGAATCTCAAGAAGCAAATGTCATACTCACTGGAGAAAAAGGATTTTTCCTAACATTTTTCCTAACACCCACCAGATCACCATAGCTGGGGGGGGGACGACGACTCTGTAGCCTCCAGATCCCAGATCCCATCTAATATTGGAAAGTAAGTAGTACTTGGAAGGGAGACTGCCAGTGAATACCAGGTACTGTAATACTGGCACCCTCTCTATCCACGTTTCGTAAGGAACTAAAAACGTGGATGTTTCATTGAGCATTCGATGGACGATTCCTTTGACAGATGGTCCTTAACCATGACCTGAATGCAAGTTCCTGTATTTGATTACTACACTTTTAAGTTAATCTGAAATGATCCTATCATAATTGCTCTATTCCTATGCTATTATATGTTCTATCCACCTTGACCAGCCTGTCTAACTTGTTTGCACACTAACCCCCTCCCCCCCCCAATGAGACTGGAGGTATCTCTATTGTTGCTTATGATACTATTTTAATATTTTATTTGTTTTTGTTTTTAACTGTATGTTGCCTTGGGCTTGGCCCCATGTAAGCCACCCCAAGTCCCTTTGGGGAGATGGAGGCAGGGTAGAATAATAATAATTATTTCTTTATATTATGCCCTTTTCGTCCCGAAGGGGACTCAGGGTGGATCACAGTACACATACACGGGAAACATTCAATGCTGCTTTGTATAAACAGTACACAGACAGACAGAACAAAAAGGAGGTATGTTGTTTCGATGCTAGGGAAGGTTGGGCTCAAGCCCAGCCACATGGGGTGCTGGCGGTCCATCCTCTATGATGAAGAGCCGTTAGGACTTTCTCCTTCCTTTTGGTCGACCAGCATTTTCTGATCTTCTTTCTTTATGGCATTGTAAAACACCTCCCCCGCTTTTAGTGGTACCTAATTTCTCTAATTACAGCTAAAGCTGTTTGCAAACTGCTTAGGTAAACAGTAAGCAGGGCTGAGAGTCGGCCGCTCATGCTAACCCAGGGCTTCGAACTTGCAACATTTCAATTGATAGATCTTTTAGTTGCTGGTGATTTACCAGCTGTGTTAAACTGTAGGGCAGTGTTTCTCAATCTGGGTGTCGGGGCCCCTGGAGGGGTCGCAAGGGGGTGTCAGAAGGATCACCAAACATGACCAGAAAACACAGTATTTTCTGTTCATCATGGAGTTCTGTGTAGGAAGTTTGATCCAATTCTATCGTCGGTGGGGTTCAGAATGTTCTTTGATTGTTGGTGAACTATAAATTCCAGCAACGACAACTCCCAAATGTCAAGGTCTAGTTTTTCGAAACTCCACCAGTGTTCACATTTGGGCATATTGAGTATTCATACCACGTTTGGTCCATATCTATCATTGTTTGAATCCACAGTGCTCTCTGGATGTAGGTGAACTGCAACTTCAAAATTCAAGATCAATGCACATCATACACTTCCAGTATTGGTCATGGGAGTTCTGTGTGCCATGTTTTGTTCGATTTCATCATTGGTGGAGTTCAGAAAGCTCTTTGATTGTAGGTGAACTATAAATCCCAAATGGCAAAATCAATCTCCCCCAACCCCACCAGTATTCAAATTTGGGCATACCGGGTATTTGTGCCAAATTTGGTCTAGTGCAGTGTTTCCCAACCAGTGTGCCACGGCACACTAGTGTGCCGTGAGAGATCATCAGGCATGCCATGGGAAATTACAGTGGAGGGAGGGAGGGAGGGAGGGAGAGAGAGCCTAGCAGGAAACTTGAGGCAGCGGAAATGAGGCTTTCCTGGCCGAAGCAGCAATGCCAGCCAGCCTGGCTGCAGTCAGGGAAAGCCCTCAGCATCCAGAACTTTCCTCCCTTCCTCCTCTCTCTCCTTCCCTTCCTTCCTTCCCTCTCTGTGCGCCAAGGGCTACCTGGCTGGGCTGCGGCTCCTCCTGCTTCCTGGCTCCTGGGCACTCTTCTGCCCTCCTCCCCTCTGGCAGCAAGGAGGAGGAGAGGGAGGAGGAATCCGCGGGAGCTGCCCCCATCCGACCCCGCTCCCGGAGGCTCGAGGTGAGGCTTTCTGCCCTCTAGCCCCTCCGTGCCAGGGAAAGGGAGCAACCCCTCATCTCTTGGCCTCTCCTGGCTGGGCTCCGGGTTCGCTGCAGAGCAGAACAGAGCAAAGGCCGGGATGCGCAGCTCCACAGCCCAGTTTGGTTCCTTCCTGATCTGGCCCCAAGGTGACAGCAGGGAAGCTGAAGGGACACGGGGGGGGGAGGCAATCCTGGGGGAGGCTGAACCCCTTCGGGAAGGAGAGCTGTGGGTGGCGACGGCTGCAAGCCTCCGCCGCAGTTTGTTCTACGGCTTGGAGCCACCCCATGTGCTCAATTCCTATTAGTCCTGCTCAGCCAAGCCCACATGTGCTTCGGCCACTCAGTGCAGCCTTCCCTTGCGGGACGGTGACGGGCCTCCTACACGTGGGCCTCCCGGGGGGGGGGAGGTTTGGTGGAAGCAGCAGCATCACGAGGGGGGAGGGTGACAATTAGTAAAATGATAGTTAGAGTGTCATTGTGTATCATTTTGGTTGGTGGTGTGCCCCAGGATTTTGTAAATGTAAAAAATGTGCCGCGGCTCAAAAAAGGTTGAAAATCACTGGTCTAGTGAATGAAAATACATCCTGCATATCAGATATTTACATTACGATTCATAACAGTACAAAAGTACAGTTATAAATTAGCAAAAAAAATAATTTTATGGTTGGGAGGGTCACCACAACATGAGGAACTGTATTAAGGGGTCTCAGCATTAGGAAGGTTGAGAACCACTGCTGTAGGGCTATATTGCAGAAGAAGAAGTTTTCAAAAGCCTGATTGACACTGGGGACCCTACCAGCAACACTGCTGCCATCAGCATAGCTTCTTGCCTCACAAGAGCATGCAACCACAACGTTGCAGGAACATTGGAAGATTGACACACCCAGAAAAGGCCTGGTGGGAGAAAGTCAGAGAGAGTCTCTCCATGTAAAGATTAAAAGGGATGTGGAAGGGAAAGCTATACTCCACCTTGAATGAAGGACAAGTAGAATAAAAATAGAATTAATGCACCAAAATACTGAAAGGATCTCTGTTTCAATAATTCTTGTAACACCCTTAACGGCACACATACAAACCTTAAGGAAGACAGGGAAACAAACCAATGATATGGTGGCACAATGAGGACTGGATAAAAGCCAACAGCACAACAGCTGCATTGTTAAATCACTATTGTTAATTGTTGTTGTTTTATTTTTTGTGAATTTCTTTCAGAGAAGGAGGGTCAGATATTCCTTAAAGTAGAAGAAAAGTTCAGAGAAGGAATCTGAGGCTAGCCAGCCTGTAGCAATCAATATCTGGCAATGCTTAGATGTCAAGTTGCCACAGCAAAGAGAAAATATGTCATTGCTTGCCCATGGGGCTAGCCTTTGTTATGCCTGCCGTGACAGCAATTATCAGTAGGAAGCAGTTGTAAAAACACCCATTTGTTTTTAAACCCTTTCCATTTGAGCGAGAGAATGAAAATATCAGTACAGAGGTCTGGGGGTAGTGAACCACAGAAATACTGACTTCATTCCCAGGAACTTGTAGTACAATTGTCCTCCCTGATAGGATCCTTGAAAACGCTCAGATCCCCAGATGCAGTCAAGCTCCCTTTGTCTGCGAGATTATCCCTTTGGGCACTGCCATTTGGAAGAACTATTTATAGACAGGCATTTGAAACCCACCACAAAAGAAGCTACGGTATATAAAGAACAGAGAACTCCTACAAACAGCAACATTCAATTCTAGCAGTACATGCTCAACTGGTTACGAAAGCAGGGAAATAGACCTCTGGATTACCTCATGCTTTTGCATCTGATTGCATCATTACACAACTTCTAAAGGCATGTGAGATTTGCCCATGACATAACACAAAAAGGAAGGGTTGAAAGGAGAACAACATTTTTGGGCATTTCGTCTAACTGGCACAAGCAACTGAAGGTAATAGGCCAGCTATGGCCCAGAGACAAGAAGAGGTCTAACTCTAGGTATAACACTGTGATATTTCGTCACCCTAAATTGGAAAGGACTGGAGGCACAGAACAACAACTACTATAATAGTAGCTACAGCTGGTATAGCATAATGGTTTTTGTGTCAGGCTCAGACTGTTGCAGATTAGGATTCAGATCCCCACTTGGCCATGGAATCCCAATGGGTGACCTTTGGTCAGTCACCCTCTGTGGTCAGTCACCCTCATATGGAGAAACCTTGTTAAGAAAAGCCCAAGATATGGTCACTCTAAGTGAGACAGGATTTGAAAGTGCGTTATAAGTACAATAGAGCCAGCCTGATGCAGTAGTAAAAGAACTGAACCAGGACTCTGGTAGACCAGGGTTCAAATCTCCACTCAACCATAAAACTCACCGGATGACCTTGGGCAAGTTCTACTCTCCGAGCCTCAGAGGAAGTCAATGGCAAGCCTTCTCTGAATAAATGTTTACAATAAATTATTGTAAGTCATCCTGAATCCCAGTCTGGGGAAAAAGTGGTGTATAAATTCCAATAAATATTGGAACGAACGTTATCTCCCTCTATGAACCATCATGGAGGTTAAGATCATCTGGGGAGGCCCGGCTTCCAGTCCCACCTCCTTCACAAGCGTGACCAGTGGAGACGAGAGACAAGGCCTTCTCAGTGGTGGCCCCTCGCCTGATGGTAATAGCCTATGGAACTTCCTCCCTACCAAAATTAGATCAGCGCCCTCCCTTTTGGTCTTCAGAAAGAAAGTAAAGATGTGGATGTGTGACTAAGCCTTTGGGCAGTAAGCAATGCAAAAATAGTGCAGGATTATGTACAATTTATTTTTTGAAAAGTCTCAGACTCCTGGATTGTATGTTTTTATCGTATGTTTTTATTGTATGTTTCGTATCTGTAATCCGCCACGAGTCTGCAGGGAGGAGCGGAATATAAAACCGAATAATAAATAAATAAATAAATAAATAACTTGATTTTCATGTTTTATATTAATATTTTTAATTTATTTATTTATTTATTTATTATTCATTTTTGTATTCTGCTCCTCCCTGCAGGCTCGGGGCGGATCACAACAAAAATACATAGGCGGCATGTTGCAACATATCAGCATGCGGCCTTACAAGTAATAAATACATAAAAACATAAAACCACAATTAAAACAGGTTACATTATCAAGACACGGGTTAAGAGGACATATATCATGGTTTTTTGGTCCAGTGTGCCTAATTAAAGGCCAGCCCGAAGAGGGCCGTCTTGCACGCCCTCCGGAACGGGCCCAGTTCCGAGATGGCTCAGGTGCTGTCCGGGAGGGCGTTCCAGAGCACTGGTGCCGCCACAGAAAAAGACCTTTGTCTCGTCGTTGACAGGTGGCAGGAGCGGACTGATGGGATTAACAACAGATTTTGCTCATCTGAGCGCAGTGATCTCGGGAAACGTGCGGGGGTAAGGCGGTCCTTCAGGTACGCAGGCCCTAGGCCGTGCAAGGCCTTAAGGTCAAAACCAACACCTTGAAGGCAATCCGGTACTCAATAGGAAGCCAGTGCAGTTGCCGGAGGATAGGTGTAATATGCTCTCTCGCCGGCACTCCTGCAAGCAAGCGAGCCGCGGCATTCTGCACTAGCTTGAGTTTCCGGATTGTCGACAAGGGAAGGCCAACGTAGAGGCCATTACAGTAGTCTAGTCTCGAGATGACCGTCGCTTGGATTACCGTGGCCAGGTCATCCCTGGACAGGTAGGGTGCCAGTCGCCTAGCCTGTCGGAGGTGATGAAATGACGTCCTGCTGACCGCAGAGACCTGGGCCTCCATGGTCAGTGAGGAGTCCAACACAACCCCCAAGCTCTTAACTGACGGCGATGGGTTAAGCCGCTCGCCGTCCAGGGTAGGTAACCGGCACCCACCCAGTCCAGGCCGACCAGGCCACAGGATCTCAGTCTTCGATGGATTCACCTTCAGCCGGCTGGCACGCAGCCAACCAGTCACGGCTTCGAGGCATAGATGGAAACAATCGGGTACGGAGTCCGACCTGCCGTCCATTCTCAGCAGAAGCTGGGTGTCATCAGCATACTGATGACACTCCAGACCAAAGTCACGGGCCAGCTGGGCCAGGGGGCGCATGTAAACATTGAATAATAAGGGGGAGAGGATGGCCCCCTGGGGGACCCCACAGTCAAGTGGGAGTCTCCCGGAGACCTCCCCGCCCCCCTCCACGCGTTGTCCCCGGTCCCGGAGGAAGGAGGCCACCCATTTAAGGGCAGTCCCCCCAACTCCGGAAGCGGCTAAACGGTGGGTCAGCAATGCATGATCTACAGTGTCAAACGCTGCTGTCAGATCTAACAAGACAAGCAATGCTGACCCACCCTGGTCCAGCTGGCGGCGAAGTTGGTCTGTAATGGCGACAAGCACGGTCTCCGTCCCATGCCCAATACGGAAGCCGGACTGGAAGGGATCAAGTCCAGCTGTGTCGTCTAGGAACCGCTGCAGCTGATCCGCTGCTGCCCTCTCAATTACTTTGCCTAGAAAAGGCAAGTTGGAAACAGGCCTGTAATTGGAGGGAGCCGAAGGATCTAGGTTCGGCTTTTTCAGCAGCGGTTTTACCATAGCCTCTTTTAATCCCCCTGGGAAGACTCCTTGCTCAAGGGAGCTATTTAAGATCGTGCCCAGGGGGCCACATAGACCCTCCCGGCAAGAACTAACAAGCCAGGAGGGGCACGGGTCGAGGGAGCAAGTAGTTGGTCTAGCTGCAGTCAGTAACCTATCGACAGCTGCTGCGTCCAGCGGTTGGAAACGGGTGAAGGTGGGCCCACCGAGTGGCGGCGGAGTCTCGAGTTCACTAACTGTATCAAGAGTGGCAGGAATGTCCCGGCGGAGGGTCGAAATCTTGTCAGCAAAAAAGTTCTGAAAAGCCTCAGCCGTTGGAGCCAAACCCCTATCAATTTTCCATGTTTAATTGTCTAGATGTTGTTTCGCTGTTTCATATGGTTTAATTTAATTTATAGTTAATTTAATTTATAGTTATATGTTACAGTTGTTTTTATACTGGGTTATTTTATATGTTGTAAGGTATTGCATTTTTGCAGTGAAGTTGTTGGACACAGCTTTGAGTCCCCCTGGGGGAGAAAAGTGGTGTATAAATGAACTAAATAAATACATAAATAAATGTTTGTTTGTTTTAAAAAGAAAACCTAGGATAGAGTTACTATGCTTCAAAGTCAACTGGATGGAACATAACAAGATACTACAATTCAGCTAAAAGATCCAAAGAGCACAGTGCACGTTAGAGCATTTCTGAGATTATCCTCCTTTCAAAACAACTACCATCCACTCATCTTTACAAACCAACAAACCACTCTTGAAAATCTAGGTAACTTAAAATATCAGTGATTCACAGGAGTAATAGGAATGTAAAAGCAACCAGTCATGTACCAAGTAACTTTTTCAGCACTTTAATTAGCAACGGCAAATAATTATGTGTAAAATAACTCACCAAATACCTGTTGTTTTGAAAAAGGAACTTTACTATCACTGCTAGATTCTTTTCACTGAAAATGAGTAAAGAAAAGAAATTTGGGGAACATACATCTAAGCTGGTATTTGGTTTCCAATAGTGAACAACTGGATAGCGTCTGAAAGCCCCAACAAGCTGGTAAAGGAGGCAATAGTTCTTGCCTAGGAGTTGCTCTTCAGTAGTTAGTGTTAATTGGTATACTGTCACTAAACATGGAGGTTCCATTGCTCTATCTTTGCATATAGCCATTGGTACTTTCTTTCCATTTCTTTATTACTTGTTAAGCATTCTAAATTAAGTGGTTGTTAACCACATTCTGGGCGACGTTCTGGATACGACTTCCTTTTGTCAGTCCTGAACTTCATAAATATCAGTTTCATAGAGCAATTTTATAATAGATATTATTGACAACAAAGGGAAGGTTTTCCAAATGTTTTTATATGCCTTAAAAGGGAAAAAAGCACATATTTTTAAAATCAGAAACAATGAAAACAAACAAAACATTTTATGTTTTGAACTTTACGACTACACATGTGTATACACATGTTTCGTTTATGTTCAGACTGTATTTTGTATACACAAGAATATCTGAAGAGAGTCGATTTTCAAGTTCCCAATTTTTTTTTGTGCCTGGGGAATATTTTTCCCACCTTCCTACCATGCTTTCAGTGCACAGCAATCATCTCTTCTCACAAGTGTTTTTAGCTGCACAGAATCTGAAGCAATCGGTTTTCTAGAAGGAAGGCATGAAGAACAAAAACACAATCTCAGATTGTTTTAAGTAAACCTAGAGCTCTTAAAGGACAGGAAAATGAGAGGAAGAAAAAGTGCAATTTAGTGCGATTAAAAAGTGGTAGGAAGACAGATGAGAGAGAGTAGGACAGGCCGCAGATTTGCCCAATCATTCTGTCAGAACAAGAAGTTACCTGCAAAATGTTTGTTTATAGGGTGTAGCCCAGTCTCGTTTCCAGCTTACGAGTTCAAGAATAAAGATCACAACAGATAAAGTTACTTGGAGGCAAGTTTGTTGTGGAGAGCTTTTCCATTTAGAAACCCTCTTGGGCACTCTGCCAGTTATATTATCCTGAAATGCCTCCTATGTTCCTTGTACACGCAGGCTTAAAACCAATCCGTCTATTTCCATTGCCTCCATCAATACAGTTGTAACATGCCTGGAAGAAGAGTGTAATGTTTGCAAAAGTTTGCACTCGCCTTTGGGTGACCTTTCCAAAAAGATCCATATCCAAGGTACCACCTAAAATCATGGCATTTAATAGAGGACCTGCCTTACAACAGTTTTGCTCTTAACTTTGTGTCTTCCAGATGTGTGAGGTTCCATCTCCCATTCCCCCCTTCCAGCTGCCTAATAATTTAGCACCATTGAGATTTCTCTTCCTAAAAGGCCTTTTTATATTGAATTACTGGTTTACCCCCCTGCTCCACCCCAAATATTTCTTAGGCAAGTTGAAGCCAAAAGGGATTAATATTACATGGAGATTTCATCCATTAGACTTGACCAAAAGGAATTGCTTTTGGGTGGAAAGGGGTAGATAAAACTCAACACTCAATCAAGTTCTCTAGAATCTTCTGCCACCATCTCTAGTAGCAGTCCTGGCACACTTTCCAGACCTGACTTCAGGTCCAGCCACTCCCAAATCTTCCTATTTGCACCTTCAATCATCATCATGCTACTTTGAATTGTGTGGGTTAATTGCTGCTATGTGCCTTCAAGTCGTTTTTGACTTATGGTGATCCTATCTCTAGGATTTCTTGGCAAAATCTGTTCAGAGGGGATTGACTCTGCCTTCCATTGAGATTTAGAGAGTGTGACTTTGCCCAAGTGGGTTCACCCAATCAGGGACGGTCTAAGGTAATTTTAAATGGTAAGCGAACATTATTTTGGCGCCCCCCAAAAAAACATTATACCCCCCGGCGCATGCCCAGAAACTCCTGCGTAGGGTCCCAGCTGCCCTACTTTTACCAGTAATCTTGATAATGATGCCATAGGAATAAGCCCCCAGCGCCACCACAAAGGCATTGTTAACACAGGCATGGGCAAACTGGGGCCCTCCCTGCAGGCAGGTGCTTCGGACTTCAACTCCCACCATTCCTAGTAAAAGGTAAATACAATACATTATATTATTGCCAGAGCGCGATATTACTATTATATATTAACATTGTATTATAACATTATACTGTAATATTATTAGTAATATGACATGTAATATAAAATATATCCTTATAATATCTTATTAGTAGTAGTAGTGTTATATTGCATTCCATGACACAGGCCCCTTCCCTTTCCTGCTGAATCGGCTGAGGGGGGGGAAAGGGAGGGAGGGCCCTGAAGCCCTGAGGGATGGCGGGGATCGCAGTCAGGGAGGGAGGGGGGCCCAAGCCGGCCCGTGCCTGCCCAAGAAGAGCCTCGTCCGGGGGGGGGGGTTGGGAGAAGGCCGGCCGGGGCCCGAGGAGCCCCCCCCAGGCCGGAAATGCGGGCTGACTCAGCTTCCCACTGAGCAGCGCTCTTTCCTGCCCCCCCTCCCCCAGCCGCCATGTTTCCCTTCTCGCGAGACTGGCTGGGATGTGGGTGGTGGAGGAGGCAGAGGCACCGAGGAAGGAAGGCGGGTGGGCCCAAAAGCGGAACATCGGCCAGACGCTGTCTGGCGGGCGGGGGAATGCGCCCTTTACCCAGATGGCGCCCCACGCAGTGGCGTCCTTTGCCTACCGGTAGGACCGCCCCTGCATCCAATGGGCTTCCATGGCCAAGTGGAGAGTCAGACTCCAGTCTCCAGAGTTATACTAACAACATTCAAATTTACAGTCAGCTATGAATGTAAAACCTGACAGTCTGATAGAAAAGAAAACTCATCAGGCATACCACATTCCTAACATCTGACAGGAGAGTCATGCAACACAGAAAATACTACAGTATAACCTCTTTATCCATGATTTCAATACCCACTGTATTATTTATTCATCTGGAAGTGTTTGTGGGCCTCTCTAGCTGCGCTGGTGCGATTCTATGTTATGCCTCCAGTCCACATATAGTCGAAATACAGGGTTTGCTATTGTTTATAATTTTAGGCATGTAAGGGGGCTTGGAACATATCCCTCACAAATACATGCGTTGCAAATGTACTTTGTTCTATAACAAAGGCTCAGACAATTAACAAAATTACCCCACTCCCAAATGCATAGAAGGGAGTTCTACTACTACTACAACAACAACAATAATAATAATTTATTTATAGACTGCCTTATCCTACTGAAGGGACTCAAGGCGGTTTCCAACTAATATGGCAAACATTCAATGCCAAAAGGAAAAACAAACAAACAATTTGTATACAGAAATTAGACAATACAAAACAACCAAATATAATTTAATAAACAAAATAACATCATAAAATACAAAAACCTGATAAAATAAAAATATAAAACCAATTTCATTGGGGCTCCATCAGGTGAGATTCAACAGTACCAATGGCCAGGAGTACTAAAATAGATGTAATCTATATATATAAAGGAAGAGCCGTCATGTGAAGACTACCTCAAACAGAGAAACCTTACAACGCAGAAACACAAAACTTGCCAACAGAAATAGGCCTCAAGCAAGGTACGTTTGTAGCAAAGAAACCTTCCCCCCCAAAACCTAAAAGGCCCCCAAAACAACGAGTAAAAATAAAACTACATTTCCCAGCATCCTCCAGGGCTGCCAAAGACTCTCCCAGCCTCTACATTCTGACAACATGATTGTCTGCCAATAATGGCGGATTTGCATAACTGCTGTACTGGCCAGCCAACATGAACATTCCGACCCATAACAAACTGCCAGAGCCTCCTCCAACACTTTCAAATCAGAAGACCATGATGGAGATCAACACCATTCAAGGGGAGCTCTTCTTCCTTTCCCAAAAGATCTCCAGTGGCTTGGAATTCCACATTAATAAGAGGACCATCCAGCAACAATGGGGTTTGCCAAGGAGGGTGCTCCAGCCCCTCTATATGCTGGCTCCAAGGGATGGAGGTCATCACCAACTACCTTCTGATGCCCAGCCCTGGAAGAGCTCCCTCAGATGGCCTGTCCATGAGGAAAGCCTCATCGGACATCGACCAATGGGTGCAAAAGACACAGAGCAGGACATCTTGAAAAAGAGAGGAGCAGAAAGTAAGCTAGACATGAAGATCTTGAGAAAGGTGGCTAAAAAGGATACGGAAAGGATTTTTAACAGTCTCCCAACAGACACTGGACGCACCTGTGAAGATAGAGATCCCCTGACAGGACAAGCCCTCCCCAAGCTGATCCGTCCTGGCCATGGTACAAGTCAAACCCGAAGGACTGCAGGCAAAGAGCTGAGGCACAAAACACATAAAACACCCAATTCACTTCAACAATTCCAACCCTTACATACTCAGACTTTCTCGCATCTCCTAAATAGGGCACAGCAACGTGTGCCGGGTACAGCTAGTCAACTATAAAAGTGCTGAACATGGGATCATGTAAACAACGTGTTGAGGGATAGTGCAAACAAAGGCTGGGGAAGAGTACTATCTAGCAACCTAGGGACTTGTCATTCTTTAAAGCTTGCTGGAACATCCAGGTTTTCAGTTCCCTAAGAAAGGAGGACAGTGTGGGGGCTTGCCTAATCTCCCTGGGGAAGGAGTTCCAAAGTTGGGGAGCCACCACTGAGAAGGCCCTTTCCCCGTACAATCTGGGACATTTAAAATAAATACCTTGGGAAATTTGAAACATGCTATTTTGCTTTTTTGGTAGCACGCTGAAATACTGAATTGGTCAACATAAGCAACAAGACCCCTTTCAGCACACTAGTTCAGAGTTTTCTTCCAGGATATTTTCAAACATGCCATAAATCATGGTAACCTAGTACCTTCTAATGCCTTACCAAATCAGCAATGAGAGCAACATGCTCTCATTGCTCTCTTTGCTGTAAAAATAACTCCACTTGAATGTAACCATGTTGCTCAAGAAGAGCAATGCCTCTAGGGAACACTAAAGAACATCCTAACTAGATACTGATGAAATCTTCAGCTGTGTTAAGGAACCAGAGGATGGAGTGTACTAGAAAGAAGAACTCAATTAAGGAAGCTCCGGAGACCAACTTGTTCTTAGCTTTTCATATGCTGTACGTACAACAACATCTTCCTGCTCAGCAAATACATCAGAATTCCAGAAATGGACAGTAGTCCCAGAATACCTAACAATTCAACTGCAGCAACTGCACCATCCATCAAAATTGATAAATCAGGAGGGGATGACAGGCCCTGATAGAAAATAAAGCTAAGAATTCACAAAAACTATAAAATAAGAATGGAGAGATGTGCTTCGCCCACTAGAATTCAGATATGGAACTATTATTTCCAGTAAGGGACAATGTCCTCTGAGTGCAACAAAGAAAAAACCATGGGAACAGGAAGTACAAGACAGTTTGCAGTCATGGCTCCGTTCCCTTGATTTAGTCTCAAAGCCAAAGAACTCTAAATTTCTCTATTATTAGGAGGCAGAAACCATGAACAGCTGCCCACAAGAGATTGCCCTGATTTGTCTGATAATATATAACTACCTGTCAGCAAGATTTATTTTCTTAAATTTACCTTCCATATGATCTACGGTTAATGAAAATAATGTATTTGAAATACTGTAGAAACGTTTATATATATTGCTTTAAGTCAAATAAATTAAACTTCAGTGTAGGACCCCAAGAGATCAATAAGCCATCATTCATTTATGAAGCCCAAACTCCCTCTTTATTTCAAAAGGCAAGCGTAGGACATAAAAAATTAATTCGGTATGATCACAGAGTGAACTCTGTTTTGCTCCAGGATAATAATAATTCAGCTTGAATAAGTGGAAGCAACCACTTCAAGCAAGCCTTGAAAAAAGCAATATGTGGAGCTATTTTAATGCTTGAAATAATGAACAACTTACACACCCGTCACAGAGAAACCTCTCAGCCTCTTTTCATTGCTGTTGTTTTCTAGAGCGCCAGCCCTCAAAGACTCAAACCAGGCCACTGAAGCTGTAGTCTAATTTATCCCCCAATTAGATTTTAGAAGTTTTAAAATTTACTATGCCATATACATGAGTTAATTTACTTGTTTGGGGGAGGGCACGCTTGCAATTACCAAGGTTTTAAAATGACAACTACACATACTTTCACTAACAAGAATTTTAACAAAGGGAAAAGAAGAATATTTCTTTGGAAGGCTCATCAAATTTTTATGGCTCTTAATCTTGTGAAGATGTTGAATACTTATCACTAGTAGCCTGGTTTACAACCCAGCAAATGCTCTTTTCATTACCAGGCTTCTTTTCTCCGACTCCCTCCCCCTTCCGCTCGCTTTTAGGAGAAACTGTAAATTTATTTCTGTTACTGGAGTTCTTCACGAGGGAAAAATGCACTAATTGCATATATCATTGGCCTCTGGTAAAATAACACCTTCCAATTGTATGTAAGGACAGAAAAGCAGTCAAGTTAGTCCTCTTTGCACATTACATGGCCATGGGTTTCACTGCAATTGGGTAGTGATTTTGCACAAAGACTATGCCTTTGATTGACACTTCTTTTCAGAAACAATACCTTCACCACTTCTGAAGAAATTCTTCAAATTCCTTCAATACTGAAATCAATACTCTACTTTGTCAGTGGATAGTAATACAATCCATGGATAGTTTTCCATGTTTTTTCTCTAACTTGAGCTGATACTGATAGGTAAGTTTTCCCAAACTGAGAACCATTGGTTTGTTTTCATTTATTTTTCAGCTATTTTTTCCACAAGTTTAAGAAAAAAGTATCAAAATTGTGCTGAAGAGATTATGGAGCATTGGGAGATTGGAACCGTATACAGCTCCCATATCCAAAGATACTAAAATTTCAGCAAGAGGTTTTAACATGGCGCCTTGCCGGGGCCGGGGTGAGGGGGACGGCTTTGAGTTGGCTGTCCTCCTTCCTCCGGAACCGGACACAGCAAGTGAGGAGGGGCGAGGTGGTCTCCGAGGGTCCCCGCCTAATTTGTGGGGTTCCTCAGGGGGCCACTTTTCCCCCTCTATTATTTAACATCTATATGCGACCACTCGCCCAGCTGGTGCGCAGCTTTGGGCTTGAGTGTCATCAGTATGCTGATGACACTCAGCTTATTCTGAGAATGGAGGGCCGGCCCGACTCTGTACCCAATAATTTCCATATTTGCCTCGAAGCCGTTACTGGATGGCTGCGAGCCAGTAGGTTGAAGATGGATCCAGCGAAGACGGAGATCCTTTGGCTGGGTCGCCCGGGATATGGGGAACTCCAGCTTCCAACCCTGGACGGCGTGGCTCCATGCCCGTCATCATCAGTAAAAAACCTTGGAGTCCACCTGGACACTCGGCTTTCTATGGAGACTCACATCTCCATGGTTAGCCGAGTTGCGTTTTTCCATCTCCGCCAGGCTCAGGAGCTGGCCCCCTACTTGTCCCGTCGCGACCTGGCCTCGGTGATCCAAGCGACGGTCATCTCAAGGTTAGACTACTGAAACGCCTTTTACATTGGCCTACCTTTGTCGGTGACCCGGAAACTCAAGTTGGTGCAGAATGCTGCAGCCCGCCTGCTCACAGGTGTGCCTATTCTGAATATTACAGAATATTACACCTATTCTGCAGGAACTGCACTGGCTGCCTGTTGAATTCCGGATCACCTTCAAGGTGTTAGTTCTGACTTTCAAGGCCTTGTATGGTCTGGGGCCAGTGTACCTGAGGGACCGCCTTACCCCACATTGTCCCACGAGATCACTGAGATCAGAAGACCAGGATCTTCTCCTTGTCCCGAGTGCTAAAGTCTATCGTCTTACTTCGACGAGGAGAATGGCATTTTCCATTATTGCCCCCACACTCTGGAACTCCTTACCGCCGGAGATCAGGTCACTCCGTAACCTCCTGACTTTTTGGAAAGCCTGTAAGACTTGGTTGTTCCGGCAGGCCTTTGAAACCTGAGTGGGTCTAACTATATATGTCATTTTAAGTTTTAAATATTGTTGTTAATGTTTTAATGTCTTTTTGCACTATTTGCTGTGTTCTGTTTGATTTGTGAGCCGCCCCGAGCCACCCTGGGAGTGGCGGCCTAGAAATCGAATAAATAAATAAATAAATAAATAAATAAGCTATATAATAGGAGAAAAGGTCCACCACAGATGTGCATTACTGTTTCTGTCCTTATTTAAAGACAAAATAAGAACTTACCAAACAAAAGGTAAAGGTTTCCCCTGACATTTCTAAGCCGAAGCGCCGACGTTGCCCATAAACACCTCCTAGGTCATGTGGCCAGCATGACTACATGGAGCACCATTATCCTCCCATAGGAGAGGTACCTACTGATCTACTCACATTTTCATATTTTTGAGCTGCAAGGTTGGCAGAAGCTGGAGCTAACAGCGGGAGCTCACTCCACACTCTGGATTCAAACTGCCACCTTTCAGTCAGCAAGTTCAGCAGCTCAGTGGTTTAACCTGCTGAGCCACCAGGCTAAGTCACCTTATATTATTTCTGGTTTGCATTGCAAGCATAATAGTAGTGAAACCATGAAAAAATTAGAAAATCTAACAAAACAGACTTGGATAAACAGGTTGTAGGCTCTACCTGAGATACTGACATACAAAGGGAGATGAGAGGGAGGAGAATTAAAAGACAAATTGTTTGAGGTCCTATGGAACCTACAGTATATGTGTCGAACACCAAATTCAAACGACCTTAGGTCAAGTAAGATTTTGGTTAGATGACTAGGCTAAGGCAGTGATTTTCAACCAGTGTGCCGCGGAACACTAGTGTGCCGTGACAGATCATCAGGTGTGCTGTGGGAAATTATTTTCGAACTTCATTCATTTATAAACTATAAGGTGCATCTGTCCCTTTAAGAAATGGAACCATAGCACTCTCTTGTCACCTAAGAAGTGACGGAGTGTGCTATGGTCGTGCCATCTTGAATTCGCTCAGATGCGGCTAAGTAAACAAAGTTAGAGTTAGTGCTGCAGCTGCGCGTCAATTTGGGATCACAGCAAGACAAGCGAGTGACAGTGATGGAGAAGTTTTTGAGAAGGGAAAATGCAAATCGCCGAACAGGGCCCTGGACAAAATTATGACACAGATGAAGGCCCTAATATGAGTGGTGGACAAAAGAAAAAAGAAAACAAAAAAACAGAGAGAGACTGACAGCTGTTGAGCAAGACCTTTGTGTGTGTCTTTCTGTCATTCCTGCCAGGATATCTATTTTGTGTTCATCGAAACAGGCCCAGGTTTCACACTAAGTGAGTGTATAAATACATTTAAAACACACTAACTATATGTATTACTGTGTTAGAGTGTCATTTTGTGTCATTTTGGTTGGTGGTGTGCCCCAGGATTTTGTAAATGTAAAAAATGTGCCACGACTCAAAAAAGGTTGAAAAACACTGGGCTAAGGTATCTCTATTATTAAGCAGGTCTTTGGAAATTGTATTTGATAGCAACGGATTGCGTTTTTTTCCAGTTCCGGTAAAATTTGTTCATATGGAACTGGCTACCAAGCCCAGACAAAGCTCATATTGAGAAAAACGAGAGCCACTAAAATACAATTTTACATGAAATCCATACAATCACATTAGAAAGTCAGCAGAGGAGCAAAAATGTTTCTAGTGTTTTTCGGAAAGCACACAAAGACTGCAGCCTGGCCAGAAAACATGCTGTGACATGATAATCGTCATCACACCAAAGAGCACATCTCAACCAGTTCAATGGGATGCTTGGGGTGTGGGCAGTTGCACAAGCTCACTCTACCACTTCTGACGACAGAAGAAAGCATCCTGGAAATAAGCCTTTGCAATCAGAAAGCAATTCCTTCCACTGCAGCAAATGCGGAAATGTAGCAAGTACAATCCAAAAAAGGATATTTTTCCAAAGTTCCCAAAAGAAACATCAGTAGTTAATTCTTAGGTCTAGATCCAAAAGCTAGTCCCAACGAAAGTAACATTACAATAATAAAATCCTAGAGTTGGAAGAGAGGCTAGGGGCCATCCAGTCCAACCCCATTCCACCATGCAGGAAGACACAATCAAAGCACTCCTGACAGATGGCCCTCCAGACTCCAGAGAAGGAGATGCTATTGGATTCCAAACCAATACATTTCATTGCAGAAAAGCTCCTACCATCAGAGAGTTCTTCCTAATTAAAATTAAAACTTGTGCGCTAGCTGCGCCTGTTCCTTGGGAAGTCGGACTTGACCACGGTGGTCCACGCTCTAGTTACATAGATTACTGCAACGCACTCTACATGGGGTTGCCTATGAAAACTGCTCGGAAGCTCCAAATGGCCCAGCGTGCAGCAGCCAGGTTACCAACGGGAGCAGCGAGGGAGCATACAACTCCGTTGTTGTGTCAGCTCCACTGGCTGCCAATTTGCTACCTGGCACAATTCAAAGTGCCGGCTTTAGCCTATAAAGCCTTAAACGGTTCCGGCACAGCTTATCAATCCGAACGCACCTCTCCCTACGAACCCTCCAGAAACTTCAGATCATCTGAGGAGGCCCTGCTCTCGATCATGCCTGCTTCACAAGCACGTCTGGCGGGGACGAGAGACAGGGCCATCTCTGTGGTGACCCCTCGGCTGTGGAACTCCCTGCCTAGGGATATTAGATTGGTCCCCTTCCTCCTGACCTTTCGAAAAAGAGTGAAAACTTGACTACTTGAGCAAACATTCAGAACCTCAGCATAACCGGACAAACTTGAATCGGAAAATGAACTAGGAATGGCTAAGACGATGGAACGGATGAGGATTTGGACAAGATCACATAGTTTTAAATTTTTTACTGTTTATTGTTTTTGTGGTTTTAAAATGTATTGTGATATTTATTTATTTATTGCTTTTTATTAATGTGTGTATTTTTATATACGGCATCTAATTGCGCCAACTTGTACGCCGCGCAAGTCGCCTTTGGACTAATATGGGCGTGTCATTTTTATTTTATTTCTTTCTCGGACTTCTAGGCCGCCACTCCCGGGAGGCTCGGGGCGGCTCACAGTAAAACGAGATACAATAAAAACACAATTAAAAAACAATACAACTATAAAATCTCAAGAGTTAAGATTAAAACAACGATGTGCTGTAGAGGATACAAGGCACAGCACAATGCAATGTAATGCAGCGATAACAGGCGAACCAGGCGCTGAGGACATCTTATAGGCTGAAAGCCTGCTGGAAAAGGAATGTCTTACAAGACTGCCTGAATGACATGAGGTCTTGGAGAGCCCGCGTCTCGGCCGGGAGAGCGTTCCACAACACTGGGGCAATCACAGAGAATGCTCTCCTACGGGTTGCAGTTAATCTGATTGATTTCGTAGATTGGAATGGCCAGCAAGTTGGTGTTAGCACGCAAAAATAAATAAATATGCTGTTTCGTCTCATATGCAGGTCTTAAAGCAAGGAAGGAAATGAGATAATGGCCTGCCTCTCACTGGGCATACTGAGCCAGACCCAGGATTCAAAAAGGACACTGAGAGATCTTGGTTCGCTTTGCACCCTGACATTTTAATGCCAGAATTTCAACAGCCTAGAAATGTGGCCTGAAACAATGACATATTGTTTTGGAAGAAAGATAAAAAAATCAGATGGAGGGGGATACAGATATGGTTTTATATGAATTTATTTGACTTGAAATTTCAAACCTCTATGCTTAAAGAGTCTCAGTAAGTTTTTAATTCAGTCCAATTCAGTATTCCCACCCAGCTTTGTTCTCCTTGTAAACAAGGGAGGCTTAAGAGAACAAAAAAAGTCCCCCAAACAACCTGCACCTGTATCCTGTCTTCAATAGGTCAGAAAAACCCTCTTCTCACCCTATGACTCAGGAACAATCCTGTTGGGCTCTCTGTTTCCAAAAGGACACACTCCGGCATCTGCGGCAAAGATAATTAAAACCCATTTGTCAAACATACAGGGGGTCCATCCTTCATGTTTTCCATCACCAGCTGTAGCTATTCCTGTCCACAGAAAGTTCACACGGTGAGCCATCTGTTGGCTCAATCCGAGGGAACATAACAACTTGGTCCAATCTTCTGGCTTGCCAGACGAAATGAGAACATGCCAACCGCCCCTCCCGTTAACTTCCTGCCCTCTTTCTTCTTCATGCAGTTTGTAGATTAGACTGTCAGCCGGCCGGCAGGGCTCCTTTCACCTCTGTCAAACAGTTTAGTCTCTTTGTTGTTGTGTGCCAAACATCTATTTTCGTTTTATGGCAGCCCTAAGGGAACCTATCACCGGGTTTCCCCGTAAGGTCTGTTCAGACAGGGTTTGCCTTTGCCTTTTTCTAAGGCTGAGAGAGAGTGACTTCCACAAGGTCACCGGGTTGATTTCTATGGCTGAGTGGGACTCCAAACCCCAGTGACCAGACTCATAGCCCAATATGCAAACTGACAGAGTTACTGGCTCCTTTAGGGTCTTTATTAAGAATTTGCTTAATACAATAAATTTTCTATTGAAATTGTCCACATGCTTGGGGATTTCCATGGCTTCTCTGTGAAACCATGAAAATGAACAAAATCTGGCTAACAGTTTTTTTTAAAAAATCTAAAATCGGGACAGTAAATAAAGAGCAGCACTAAAAAAAACAGGGGAATTCCAGACAAGAATCAATCAGGGCCAGCTAACACCTCCCAACAAAAGATCCCCCAGGCAGGAAGCAGCCAGGGCTTGAAGCTGCAAGGCCTTTCAATGCTAATCAAGGTGGCCAATTGCAACATTCACACTTGCCTCAAGCAGACAAGAGTTCTTTCTCACACTCTAGACAAGGGCTGCCCAGGAAGTCGATCACGATCGACCAGTCGATCCCGGGACCAAAGGAGGTCGATCCCAGCCGGATGGGGCGCTTCTCAGACAGGGGCGGAGCCAGGCCGCGCCAAGCCCAGCCCCTCCCCGGCTTCAGCACTTCCAGCAGCTTCTCCAGGCTTGAGGATGGCAGTGCCAAGCCAGCCTTGTGCTAGCTACTATGTCACCACTGGCTTGGCATTGCCATCCTCAAGCCTGGAAAAGCTGCTGGGAGCTCCAACGCCAGAGGGGAGGGGCGGATTGGAGCAGCCTGGCTCCGCCCCCCTCTGGCTTCCGCTCTACCAGCAGCTTCTCCAGGCTTGAGGATGGCAATGCCAAGCCAGTGGTGGCATAGCTAGCATAAGGCTGGCTTTGCACTGCCACCCTCAAGCCTGGAGAAGCTGCTGGTAGAGCAGAAGCCAGAGGGGGCGGAGCTAGGTCATGCCAAGCCCCGCCCCTCCCCTCCCCTCTCCAGCCTTGAGGAGGTAGGTAGATCTTTCTGACTTGGTTTTATTATAAGTAGCTTGCGTGCTGAAAAAGTGTGAGCACCCCTTCTCTAGACATTGTACAGATATATGAATCTCCCATGCCTAATTTCCGATAGACTTGACAACCACTAAGGATGCCTGCCATAGATGTGAGTGAAACATTAGGAGAGAATGCTTCTGGAACATCGCCATACAGCCCGGAAAACTCACAGCAATCCAATGATTCTGGCCATGAATGACTTTGACAAAACATCAAAAATCTCATTAGCAGCAATTTTGGAATGTCATTTTCTCTCTAGCTTCCTTTATAGAAAACTTGCCATAAGGGTCAACATAAGTTACAACCAATATGAAGGCACATTTCCATTGCAGGAAGTTAGTCCACCTCTATTACCTGCACTGAAGATTGGGGTGAAACAAGCATTACTGGGTATTTGGTCCTTCTATTTAAGATACATACAATTCTACATATCCTCCTTTGTAAATGACCAAAAAAGCATGTTCTTTGAAGGGCTTCATTTGAACTAGTTTGCAAACAAGAACAAAATAAAGCAGTACAAACTGGCTACTTTTGCCAATTTTTTGCCCAATTTGATCTTTCTGATTATACAGATTTATAGCCTCGACGGTTTGCTCCCCTGCAAAGAAAAATATTTTTTAAAAGTACAAATTCCCAACAGAGATGGAGAGAGAATTTAAATTCCGTTCATTTGGATCAGAATTTATCCAGATTCTCAACCTCAAATGTGAGGGGGGGAAAGGCACATTAGCCCAATCCTAGAATACAAGTCTGCCAGAAGACACACACTTCTTGTAGGCTCTATGTCTATTAACATGGCTTCCTAAAAATAGCATAAAGTATAGATTTTTGTAATAAATTGGAAGTTGTATGTAAAAAGGGCACCGAATTCTCTGAAAGCAGAACCATGGAGTTCCTGTTTCCTTCTAGTATTACATCTTATGCAAATTACTTAAATATGCTGAATGTATTACACAAATTACAAGACAATAAGAACATTTTGCTCAATCTGCATAAGTTAATACCAGTTTCAGCTTCTGGCAACATAGAAATTGAGAATGTCTGGTTGCAGAACCTCTCTCTGTTTCTCTTTCCCTTTTGAAATGTGGATTATATGCATAGTCTCAACTGTGACCCTTCAAAATCATGGGAATGTCACTATTATTACACAGTAGGCAGTTCAATACACCAGCCAGCTGAGCGAGCGAGTTTGAAGTCAGATTTAAATAGACTGGTTTCAGTCCACAAATGCTAATTCAGTTACAGGTTCACACTGGTTTATGCGATTAGACAATGGAAATGTATGACGGAGATAAACACCACCTCCTTGTTTCATTCGGCATGCAAAGAAAAATCTACAGATGTAGAAAAGTCATCTTTCACAAGACAAACCCTTCTCTCACCACCCATACTTCCAATTAAATTCTCCTTTATGAACACAACATTGAACATTCCACCTGGAAAATACTATGCAAGCCAAATATTGTTTCATGGTGTAATTCAGCAAAAACTACATTCAGCTCTTCCACGGTGCTCTCCCTCCCTCCTGGGAACTGCAGCCACAGCTGAACCACTCCTTAGTCTTAATCAAACCATAATATACATGAGGGCACGAAAGCTCAAACGTTTAGATCATGCTCCAAACAGCAAATGAAAGCCACCACCATGCAATGCTAAGGACAGTGTGGTTCAGGGTGCATCCACGCTGTAAAATTAATGCAGCTTGACATTGCTTCAACTGCCATGGGTCAGTGCTATGGAATCATGGGTGTTATAGTTTTACACCAGGGGTGCCCACATTTTTTCAGCATGTGAGCTACTTATAATAAAACCAAGTCAGAAAGATCTACCGAGAGAGAAGCAGGGCGGAGCGGGGGGAGGGGGCAGGGTTTGGCACGGCCTGGCTCCATCCCCCTCTGGCTTTAGCTCTACCACAGCTTCTCCAAGCTAGAGGAGGGTAATGCCAAGCCAGTGGTGGCACAGCTAGCCACCACTGGCTTGGCACTTCCCTCCTCAAGCCTGGAGAAGCTGTGGTAGCAAAGCCGGGGGAGGGGCTTTGTGCGGCCTGGCTCCGCCCCCTCCCCCCTCTGGCATTACCGCTACCACAGCTTCTCCAGGCTAGAGGAGAGTAGTGCCAAGCCAGTGGTGGCATAGCTAGCCACCACTGGCTTGGCACTACCCTCCTCAAGCCTGGAGAAGCTGTGGTAGCGCTAAAGCCGAGGAGGAGACAGGGCTTGGCGCGGCATGGCTCCGCCAACTTTAGAAGTGCCCCATCCGGCTGGGATCAACCTCCTTCGGTCCTGGGATTGATCAGTCAATCGCGATCAACTTCCTGGGCAGTCCTGTTTTACACGATCTTGAGTCTTTTCAGCCAAATAGTGCAGGTGCGTCTTCAAACTACAACTGACTGGAGAACTACCAAGCAACCAGGTTGACCAAGTTTTACCAAGATCCTACAAATGCTATTTTTAGTGAAGTCTGTTTGGGTCATAAGCTGCTCTAGATTCCAAGCTTCTGTTTATCTACTTGTTTCTCTTTAAAAAGTAAATCTCAAGTGCCTTTGCCCCCCAAATTATGTAGAAATATGTGTGGCTTTACTCTCTGGAAAGAGAAGAGCCTCCAGTTCCTGTGGAATGTATTGCATAGCCCCGGGGGAAGGGAACTGCGGGAGATTCAGGGGATCTAGGGCAGGGCTGCCCAGGAAGTTGATCGTGATTGACCAGTCGATCCTGGGACCGAAGGAGGTCGATCCCAGCCAGATGGGGTGCTTCTCAGAGGGGGCGGAGCCAGGCCGTGCCAAGCCCCGCCCCCCTCCTTTGGCACTCCCAGCAGCTGCTCCAGGTTTGAGGAGGGCAGGGCCAAGCCAGCCGTGTGCTAGCTATGCCACCACTGGCTTGGCATTGCCATCCTCAAGCCTGAAGCTGCTGAGAGCTCCAAAGCCAGAGGGGAGGGGGAGGGGCTTGGCACGGCCTGGCTCCACCCCCCTCTGGCTTCCGCTCTACCAGCAGCTTCTTCAGGCTTGAGGATGGCAGTGCCAAGCCAGCCTTGTGCTAGCTATGTCACCACTGGCTTGGCATTTCCATCCTCAAGCCTGGAAAAGCTGCTGGGAGCTCCAAAGCCAGAGGGGAGGGGGCAAGGCTTGGTGCAGCCTGGCTCCACCCCCCTCTGGCTCCCCTCTCCAGCCTTGAGGAGGTAGGTAGATCTTTCTGACTTGGTTTTAATATAAGTAGCTCGCATGCTGAAAAAGTGTGAGAACCCCTGATCTAGGGGATACATTTCTGTCCCAGAAATCACTGGGACTGCTAAACAACAACAAAATCATATTGCAAGTGACAAATAAACAGGTGCCCTGTTTATTAACATGTATTTTTATGATGAATGGTATTTCAACCCATTTTAAAGGTGGGAACCTCCAAAAAGAGAATCTGGGGCATTCTAACCATCACAGAGCTTTTTGAGCAGTTTATTTGGCCGTATGTCCTACAAAATTAATTGAAGCTTATTCCAAATATTCTCATGTATAAGGCAAGGGAACATTTCAAGACCAAATTTATGGGTGTTGAGATGACCCATGGAATCAAGGATCATTATGGGGAGAGGGGAAAACACCAATGATGGCTCAGGGACACCCCTGGCCTCTGCCACCATTTCCTTGCCATCGCATCCAAAAATGCTACAAGCGGTACCATGGCAGAGAGAGAGCTCAGGGAGTCAGTGTTTCTTTAAGGTTCTCCCAGGGCAGATTACGTTATTGTCATTCTACTGAAGGCAGGAGATGATTCCTTTAAAATAAAATAAAAAGAGTTAAGATAAAGTTATTTCTGTATCTGTTGATTGTTGTAAGCCGCCCCGAGTCCCTTCAGGGAAAGGAAGCGAGGTATAAATAAAGATGGTGATGATGATGACCCATGGATAGATAGGTCAACCCAGGTTTTTGGGGTTGAATTTTAATTAAAGCTTCTGGAATTATACATGAGTATATAGGCTATATGTGCACAGATGTAGATATTTGTACTTATTATGAATCCATGCTGTTCCGTACTGTTATGCAACCCATAACTGAGAAGCAAAAGTACAGCTACAGTGTGGGTGGGCATGTGGAGGAGTAGAAGGGATTTGTTTCAAAAAGCTGAAGTTAAATATGGGATGCTGCTGTTTAGGGGAAAAACAGGGTCTGCCAAATTGGACTTGGATTTGCTTTCAAAGATATGCTTTGCTTACACTAGAGCACTTTTCAAACATTTCAGGGAGGTAGGAATGTCAGTCTCTGCAGGAAAAACAACCAAGCACCTTGAGGCACCTTAGAGACTAATAATTTTTATCTTGCATATGCTTTTGGATATACATGGTTTGGCTCCAGGTTACCTACAGGATCGCCATCTCCCATATAAACCGCCCCTTAAGATACTGAAGGCCTCTGCAGATACTGACTCCAACCAGGACAACTCAACTGTCAACTGCGACCAGAGAAACCATATGATGAATACAGCAAAGATGAGCAGCCTCTACCACTATATAGGAGAACAAAGCCATGGGAAGTAAGAGGCAGAAGGAGATGCCTCCCCCCCACCGCCGAGGCCTCGCGGGGGGAGCGGGGTGGATTGATGGGGGATGGCCGAATATGGTGGCTGACCTTGAAGACGCCGAGGTAGACCGGATGTCTTCATCTACTGAAGACCGGAAACCCTCAATCAACCCGCAGCGAAAGCCATGTCATCGTCTGGGAAAGCGGAAACGGCGGCGGAAAAAGAAGAGGCGCCAAGACCGAAGAGAGCACCAGGAGACTGGCCAGACTGCTCAGCACGGAAACGGACCGGTGACCCTTCGTGGCCACAGAGCCCCTAGATCTGCAGAGACCTTCGTCGGTCCTCCAGAGCGGAAAAAGCTCAGAGTGTATAACTCGAGGACACAGAGGAGGCTCTACTCTAGGACTTTTGGGAGCACAAACTTTGGGCGCTGGGAGCACTCCTCGGTGGGTTCCCAGCCCCGGAGACAGGACGTCCAAACTAGTGGGAGGCTGACCTCTCGATCGTAGGGTGGGGGGTGGAGATGGTCTCCCTCCCTCTAGATCTGAGATCCTCCTTGGCTTTCTAGGAACCCCGCGGCTACCTTCTTTTGATTGTCGACAGATGCCACCTTGCGTCGACCCTCGGCAAGGTGTCAGTCTATGTGGACCGCTGAACTCTACAAACACATGGACAATTTTAACAGAACTAAACTATGAAAATGAACGAAATGTGGCGACCCGTATTGAAAAACACTACAGAATCAAGATAGTGACCACAAGTGGCTATGTGTCTGTTATTAGTATTGGAATGTTTTGTTGTTGTTTTTCTCATAACTAATGGAGTGAAACAAGGTTGTGTTCTTGCACCAACCCTATTTACAATCTTCTTCAGCATGATGCTCCAAAGGGCTACGGCAGACCTACAAGAAGAAGACGGCATATATATACGCTCTCGTACTGATGGCAGCTTGTTCAACTTAAGCCGCCTGAGGCTTGAGGATGGCAGTGCCAAGCCAGTGGTGGCATAGCTAGCACAAGGCTGGCTTGGCCCTGCCCTCCTCAAGGCTGGAGCAGCTGCTGGGAGTGCAGAAGCCGGGGAGGGGCGGGGCTTGGCGCGGCCTGGCTCCGCCCCCTCTGAGAAGCACCCCATCCAGCTGGGATCAACCTCCTTCAGTCCCGGGATCGACTGGTCGATCACGATCGACTTCCTGGGCAGCCCTGGAGTGGGCTAAAAGGGTTAAAGGAACAATGGGTTTGTGAGAGAGGACAAGGAGGGCCCTCTCATTGAGGAGAGCCAGAAGGTCTCCGGGCAACTGACAAAATATTTCTGACAGATGTGTTGTCAAAAGCTTTCATAGACGGAATCACTGGGTTGCTGTGAGTTTTCGGGGCTGCATGGCCATGTTCCAGAAGCATTCCCTCCCGACATTTTGCCCACATCTATGACAGGCATCCTCAGAGGTTGAGAGGTCCCGGAAAACTCACAGCAGGTCATTTCTGACAGACTTGGGCAGCTGCTGCCAATCCAGTCGACATTATTAAGCAATCTGGTCAAATAGTCTGATCTTATATCAGAACTTTGAAATGTTACTTTTTTGGTGTGCAAGTCACAAACCCCAGATACTGTGGCTGCTGGCCACAGTGGTTGGAGTATTTTAAGAGCTGTTGCCCCCAGAAAATAACTTTCCTAAGCTCTTGCCTGATGGAAGGCTTCTGAAGGTCCCCTCAGTCTATCTAATGAGAAGGCCAACCCTGTTCATGGGCTGGCACCCAGCTCATCAATGGAACAGACTGTCACCGCTCTCAGAAGGTAGTTGTATACATTCTGTGGTAGAACACGCAATCAGTGGGATAAAAAGGAACTGAAATGTAAGACATAAAACACTGACCATGATTTTCTCTGTGGTCACTAACAAACCACAGCTTTAATATAAATGCTATTATATTATCGATGGTTATTTTTTAATGCTTTATGTCTGTTCTTTTATGTATATGTTTTAATCTGGTTAGGTTAATTTATAGTTATATTTTATTGTCTTGCTGTTATTTTTTGGATTTCACACATATGTATGGCATTGAATTTTACCTTTTTAATGTTGGAAACCGCTTTTAGTTCCCTTAGGGAGAGAAAAGCAATATAAAAACATAGTAAATAAATAAATACATAAATAAATAGCTGGGTGGTAGTATACATATTCTAGTATGGATAAGTTGATGGACTATTTAATTTGTATCCCTGCACATGTTTCTTTTTTACTTAGATTTCTGGTATCTGTTTTCAACATAGTATGAAAAAGAAATAAGTATAGTATTATTTCTAAAACTGCAAAAGATCCTGCATACAGATCTAGCAAAATAAGCCTTGGAAATTGCAATTAGATATAATGTGATGCAAGCTTGCATACCATTTTGATTCCTCACAATTCCACACTCCAACAAGCCCATAATACAAAACCAACACAACCACATATTTGGCAAATCTTACTACTAGAATGTAGCTTTAACATCACACGGATAAGTAATTTCAGCCTGTCCTAAGTTTTGAGGTCTTTGTGTACTTGAAAGCAGTGTTTCCCAACCAGTGTGCCATGGCACACTAGTGTGCATGGTTCCGGAGGTCTGGACGGGAGTAACGAATGTTCATGTGAATCCCCTCTCTTCCCCATTGTAACCCCCCTCCCTGCACCCCCCTTCCTCCCCACCCTACCCCGCTGTCCTTTGTTTTTTATCATATGTGCTGTGAAAAAATACCAAAAATAAATAAATAAATAAAAAAAACAAAAAAACAAAACAAAAAAATCATATTGCAAGTGACAAATAAACAGGTGACCTGTTTATTAACATGTATTTTTATGATGAATGGTATTTCAACCCATTTTAAAGGTGGGAACCTCCAAAAAGAGAATCTGGGGCATTCTAACCATCACAGAGCTTTTTGAGCAGTTTATTTGGCCGTATGTCCTACAAAATTAATTGAGGCTTATTCCAAATATTCTCATGTATAAGGCAAGGGAACATTTCAAGACCAAATTTATGGGTGTTGAGATGACCCATGGAGTCAAGTATCATTATGGGGAGAGGGGAAAACACCAATGATGGCTCAGGAACACCCCTGGCCTCTGCCACCATTTCCTTGCCATGGCATCCAAAAATGCTACAAGCGGTACCATGGCAGAGAGAGAGCTCAGGGAGTCAATGTTTCTTTAAGGTTCTCCCAGGGCAGATTACGTTATTGTCATTCTACTGAAGGCAGGAGATGATTCCTTTAAAATAAAATAAAAAGAGTTAAGATAAAGTTATTTCTGTATCTGTTGATTGTTGTAAGCCGCCCCGAGTCCCTTCAGGGAAAGGAAGCGAGGTATAAATAAAGATGGTGATGATGATGACCCATGGATAGATAGGTCAACCCAGTGTCAGGACTGGGAGACCTGAGCTTAGGAGAAGTTCAGGCTCCCAACCTGCCATGAGATTGCACCGACCTTTGTCCCAGTTCTTTGGTGACCTTGGCTCCAGCTGCACAGAGATTGTGCTGAGCTAAGTGGGAGTGACGTAACTTCCAGATGTGTGCGAGGCTCCGGAGGGAAGTGAGGTAACTCCTCCGAGCCTGGACATTGGACAATTGGACTCATAATGCTGGCTCATGGACCCATGAGGTCACATCCCTTGGGACTATGGGATATGCTGAATCACCCGGATATGGTGCAACCCTGCTTGGACATTGCATGGGCAATAGGGAGGGGCTCGGGGTATATAAGGTGTGTTTGGGTGGTGGGACGGTGCTTTTGCTTCACATGTGTCGTACCTACAATAAAATCGTGTTGGACCGTGCTTCAATCTACGCGTGATCCTTACCGAGTGTTGGAGAGTCGTTACACCCAGGTTTTTGGGGTTGAATTTTAATTAAAGCTTCTGGAATTATACATGAGTATATAGGCTATATGTGCACAGATGTAGATATTTGTACTTATTATGAATCCATGCTGTTCCGTACTGTTATGCAACCCATAACTGAGAAGCAAAAGTACAGCTACAGTGTGGGTGGGCATGTGGAGGAGTAGAAGGGATTTGTTTCAAAAAGCTGAAGTTAAATATGGGATGCTGCTGTTTAGGGGAAAAACAGGGTCTGCCAAATTGGACTTGGATTTGCTTTCAAAGATATGCTTTGCTTACACTAGAGCACTTTTCAAACATTTCAGGGAGGTAGGAATGTCAGTCTCTGCAGGAAAAACAACCAAGCACCTTGAGGCACCTTAGAGACTAATAATTTTTATCTTGCATATGCTTTTGGATATACATGGTTTGGCTCCAGGTTACCTACAGGATCGCCGTCTCCCATATAAACCGCCCCTTAAGATACTGAGGGCCTCTGCAGATACTGACTCCAACCAGGACAACTCAACTGTCAACTGCGACCAGAGAAACCATATGATGAATACAGCAAAGATGAGCAGCCTCTACCACTATATAGGAGAACAAAGCCATGGGAAGTAAGAGGCAAAGGAGATGCCTCCCCCACCACCGAGGCCTCATGGGGAGCGGGGTGGATTGATGGGGATGGCCGAATATGGTGGCTGACCTTGAAGACGCCGAGGTAGACCGGATGTCTTCATCTACTGAAGACCGGAAACCCTCAATCAACCCGCAGCGAAAGCCATGTCATCGTCTGGGGAAGCGGAAACGGCGGCGGAAAAAGAAGAGGCGCCAAGACCGAAGAGAGCACCGGGAGACTGGCCAGACTGCTCAGCACGGAAACGGACCGGTGACCCTTCGTGGCCACAAAGCCCCTAGATCTGCAGAGACCTTCGTCGGTCCTCCAGAGCGGAAAAAGCTCAGAGTGTAACTCGAGGACACAGAGTAGGCTCCACTCTAGGACTTTTTGGAGCACAAACTTTGGGCGCTGGGAGCACTCCTCGGTGGGTTCCCAGCCCCGGAGACCGGACGTCCAAACTAGTGGGAGGCTGACCTCTCGATCGTAGGGTGGGGGGTGGAGATGGTCTCCCTCCCTCTAGATCTGAGATCCTCCTTGGCTTTCTAGGAACCCCGCGGCTACCTTCTTTTGATTGTCAACAGATGCCACCTTGCGGCGACCCTCGGCAAGGTGTCAGTCTATGTGGACCGCTGAACTCTACAAACACATGGACAATTTTAACAGAAATAAACCATGAAAATGAACGAAATGTGGCGACCCGTATTGAAAAACACTATAGAATCAAGATAGTGACCACAAGTGGCTATGTGTCTGTTATTAGTATTGGAATGTTTTGTTGTTGTTTTTCTAATTACTAATGGAGTGAAACAAGATTGTGTTCTTGCACCAACCCTATTTACAATCTTCTTCAGCATGATGCTCCAAAGGGCTAAGGCAGACCTACAAGAAGAAGACGGCATATATATACGCTCTCGTACTGATGGCAGCTTGTTCAACTTAAGCCGCCTGAGGCTTGAGGATGGCAGTGCCAAGCCAGTGGTGGCATAGCTAGCACAAGGCTGGCTTGGCCCTGCCCTCCTCAAGGCTGGCCAACAAACAGTACAAGACTAAGATATAAAAATATCTATTTCATAACATCATAAACAGCATTGGGTTATACAGGTGTTGCATACATTAAACAGGACTAGTCATACATAGAAAAACATCATAGGAGGTGCTCTATATGTAATAGAACAATGGCAATAAGTCATAGTAGAATCGCAACCCCTCAAATAATATAATGACTGTCCATAGAATCGAATGATGTCCCCAGATACTGTAAAGTCCAAATGGCGGATGACACAGGGATATTGGAGGTAGAATAAGCTCCAAAATATATAAGTTCAAAAAAGAGGCCGACGAGTTGGCGATGCCAAAGCTTTTTCAGGGCCACTCCCTCCTTTCGGGCGGGGCTTTCTCAAGGCCATAAATGATATTTCCGTGGTCCAAGTGTCTAAAGAGAGGTATAGGTACATATCAAATACAATACAATAGTCTATAAAACAACCCAGAGTACATTATAAATTAAAGGTAACATACCAGTCAGCGAAGCATTCAGGCTTAACCTTACTTAGGCAGTAAGGTGACCATAAAGGTAAAGAGAGGAAGGATCAGGAGTGTATTGTAAAGTAATTAGGTGGAACATTAGGTAATCAGTGATTGAACACTGATTACCTCGTTTAACCCATTAGGAATCTCTGAGTTTAATTGGATTATCCAAAGTCTTTCAAGTTTGCAAAGGGCCTTAAAGGGGTCTGTATACCTATGTGGTTCAATTTTATCAAGTACTCTAATGCGTAGTGAGTCAGGTTGATGTTTATGTTGTAGGCAATGTGTATACAAGGGTAAATCAGTGTTGCCTGTGTTAATCCTACTTCTGTGCTCAATAAAACGTTGGCGTAACGATCTAGTGGTCATCCCAACATAAACTGCCGGGCAGGAACAACTGATGGCATACGTGACATAAGAACTGGCGCAGGTTGCGAAACATCGTACTTCAAAGTTCTTCCCTAGGGAGGGGCTGTGTATAGTAGTATCAGTACAAATATTTTTGCAGATAGAACATCTGCCACAGATCTTAGTGCCCTTGCTGAGATTGCTCATATGTGTGTAAGCATGATTCGAATGGGTCAAGGTGTCACCTAAATTACGTGTACGCTTATAAGCGACAAGAGGGGGATGCTCTAACCCTTTGATGTGTGAGATAATGGGCCAATATGTCCGTATAAGTTTAATGATAGAACTCGAATGAGGTGTCAGTGTTAAAGGCCACACCATATTATCTGTATGGGCCTTAGGTTTACTCATGAGTAAGCTGTTTCTATCTGAGTGTCTGGCTTTAATGAGGGCCTTGGAGACTATCTGCTCTGGATAACCTCTTGCTAAAAAATCCATTTTCATGGTTTTAGCTTCTCTTTCAAAATCATAATTAAAGGAGGAGTTGCGTTTCAGTCTGGAAAATTGTGTAAACGGTAGGTTTGATTTTAATGGGTGTGAGTGGAAACTCTTAAAGTGTAGATATGAGTTCCTTTTTACCAATTTTCTATGGTTGCTAGTCTTAAGGAGGCCTTTGTCTGGAAAGATAGTAAGGTCAAGGAAATTTACTTTTTCTTGACTAGCATTCACTGTAAATTGGATATTGGTGTCCCATGTATTCAGCCATATGTTTAAGTCACTCAAATTGATGGAATCATTGATAAGAAATATGACATGGGTCATCATCATCACCATCTTTATTTATACCTCGCTTCCTTTCCCTGAAGGGACTCGGGGCGGCTTACAACAATCAACAGATACAGAAATAACTTTATCTTAACTCTTTTTATTTTATTTTAAAGGAATCATCTCCTGCCTTCAGTAGAATGACAATAACGTAATCTGCCCTGGGAGAACCTTAAAGAAACATTGACTCCCTGAGCTCTCTCTCTCTGCCATGGTACCGCTTGTAGCATTTCATAGACGGAATCACTGGGTTGCTGTGAGTTTTCGGGGCTGCATGGCCATGTTCCAGAAGCATTCCCTCCCGACATTTTACCCACATCTATGACAGGCATCCTCAGAGGTTGAGAGGTCCCGGAAAACTCACAGCAGGTCATTTCTGACAGACTTGGGCAGCTGCTGCCAATCCGAGTCGACATTATTAAGCAATCTGGTCAAATAGTCTGATCTTATATCAGAACTTTGAAATGTTACTTTTTTTGGTGTGCAAGTCACAAACCCCCAGATACTGTGGCTGCTGGCCACAGTGGTTGGAGTATTTTAAGAGCTGTTGCCCCCCAGAAAATAACTTTCCTAAGCTCTTGCCTGATGGAAGGCTTCTGAAGGTCCCCTCAGTCTATCTAATGAGAAGGCCAACCCTGTTCATGGGCTGTAACCCAGCTCATCAATGGAACAGACTGTCACCGCTGTCAGAAGGTAGTTGTATACATTCTGTGGTAGAAAAACGAAATCAGTGGGATAAAAAGGAACTGAAATGTAAGACATAAAACACTGACCATGATTTTCTCTGTGGTCACTAACAAACAACAGCTTTAATATAAATGCTATTATATTATCGATGGTTATTTTTTAATGCTTTATGTCTGTTCTTTTATGTATATGTTTTAATCTGGTTAGGTTAATTTATAGTTATATTTTTATTATTTTATTTATTTATTTATTGTTCGTTCTTGTATTCCGCTCCTCCCAGCAGGCTCGGGGCGGATAACAATGCGAGTATATGGGCAACATGTCACGACATGTCGACATGCGGCCCTACAATAAAACATTAAACACATAAACATAAAACACATTAAAACCACATTACGTCGTCAATAAAACCACATTACGTTGACAATTTTATTGTCTTGCTGTTATCTTTTGGATTTCACACATATGTATGGCATTGAATTTTACCTTTTTAATGTTGGAAACCGCTTTTAGTTCCCTTAGGGAGAGAAAAGCAATATAAAAACATAGTAAATAATAAATACATAAATAAATAGCTGGGTGGTAGTACACATATTCTAGTATGGATAAGTTGATGGACTATTTAATTTGTATCCTTGCACATGTTTCTTTTTTACTTAGATTTCTGGTATCTGTTTTCAACATAGTCTGAAAAAGAAATAAGTATAGTATTATTTCTAAAACTGCAAAAGATCCTGCATACAGATCTAGCAAAATAAGCCTTGGAAATTGCAATTAGATATAATGTGATGCAAGCTTGCATACCATTTTGATTCCTCACAATTCCACACTCCAACAAGCCCATAATACAAAACCAACACAACCACATATTTGGCAAATCTTACTACTAGAATGTAGCTTTAACATCACACGGATAAATAATTTCAGCCTGTCCTAAGTTTTGAGGTCTTTGTGTACTTGAAAGCAGTGTTTCCCAACCAGTGTGCCATGGCACACTAGTGTGCTGTGAGCGATCATCAGGTGTGCCGTGGGAAATTGGAACCTCCAATACCCTTTCTTCCCCCTCCTGCCGAACACTTTTTCTTCTCCACTCGGGCTCCCTTCTTCCCAGCCTCGCTCTGCTCGCTTTGCCTCGCTTTGCTCTGGTGCGAGTCTGCGCAGTAGCGCCCGCACGGGTCACGTCTTCCTCCCTCCCCCCTCCCCTCCTGAACATGCTTACGCTGCCCCCTCAGATCAAAATGGCGGCAGAAGTGGCAGTCTAGAAGAAAAAGTAAATGTTCGGCACGAGGGGAGAAGAAAGGGTGCGAAGGGGAAGAGGGAGGAAGAGGTCTCTGTCGAAAGCTGGCATGGGCAAACTTGGACCTTCCAGGTGTTTTGGACTCCAACTCCCACCATTCCTAGCAGCCTCGGGCCCTTTTCCTTTTTTCCCCCTCAGCCATTTAAGCAGGAAAGGGCCTCAGACTGTTAGGAATGGTGGGAATTTAAGTCCAAAGCACCCAGAGGGCCGAAGTTTTCCCATGCCTGTTTTAGGGGCCTTAAAGTGGTGAGCCTCCTTCCAACATTGTGATTCTGGATAGAAAACAAACAACAACGTAACATAACATTGTATGAGTCCACAGTGCTCTCTGGGTGTAGGTGGACTACAACTTCCAACTCAAGGTCAATTTCCAAGCAAACCCTTTCAGTACTTTCTGTTGGTAATGAGAGTTCAATATGCCAAGTTTGGTTCAATTCCATTGTTGTAAGAGTTCAGGATGCTTTTTAATTGTGTGTTAACTATAAATCCCAGAAACTGTAACTCCCAAATGTCAAGGTCTATTTCCCCCAAACTCCATCTGTGTTCACATTTGGGCCTATTGAGTATTCATGCCAAATTTGGTCCTGATCCAACATTGTTTGAGTCCACAGTGCTCTCTGGATATAGGTGAACTACAACTCCAAAACCCAAGGTCAATGCCCACCAAACTCTTATAGTATTTTTGCTTAGTTATGGAGTTCTGTGTGGGAAGTTTGTGTCTTTCTGCCATTCCTGCCAGGATATCTATGTTGTGTTCATCGAAACAGGCCCAGGTTTCACACTGAGTGTATAAATACATTTAAAAACATATTAACTCTATGTATTACTGTGTTAGAGTGTCATTTTGTGTCATTTTGGTTGGTGGTGTGCCCCAGGATTTTGTAAATGTAAAAAATGTGCCGTGGCTCAAAAAAGGTTGAAAAACACTGCTTTAAAGCACTGCCCTTCTGTGTGCTCTCCCAAATTCTAAGGAAAACTATTTGCAAGAGCTTCACAAAAACAATATCAAAACACTTTCCTGTCAAATTCATAGTACAAGTTCCTGCATGCAATTCACTCAAAACAGTGCAGAAGGGTAATACTCAGTTGGGGGTCAGAGAGAAGTCAGCACCATTCTTCCATTTTAAAAAAATGTATTTTTTTTTAAAAAAAGATCAGAATGGGAAGAGTGATGGGTCAGTGCCCAGCAACGTAGTATGTGAGCTGCATTCCATAAATCTCCAGGTAAAATTCCTGCCATCTACCATCAGAACAAAGCAGGTGGCAGAGCGATAATAAATTATTTATTTATTTATTTATTTATTTATTATTCACTTTTGTATTCCGCTCCTCCCAGCAGGCTCGGGGCGGATCACAGCAAGAAATACATGGGCGGCATGTTGCAACATATCGACATGCGACCCTACAATTGATAAAAACAACAAACATAAAACCACATTTAAAAACAGGTACATTGTCAGGGCACGGATTAAGAGGACATATATCATGGTTTTTGGTCCAGTATGCCTAATTAAAGGCCAGCCCGAAGAGGGCCGTCTTGCACGCCCTCCGGAACGGACCCAATTCCGAGATGGCTCGGGTGCTGTCCGGGAGGGCGTTCCAAAGTACTGGTGCTGCCACAGAAAAAGACCTTTGTCTAGTCGTTGACAGGTGGCAGGAGCGGACTGATGGAATTAGCAACAGATTATGCTCATCTGAGCGCAGTGATCTTGGGGGAACATACGGGGTAAGGCGGTCCTTCAGGTACGCAGGCCCTAGGCCGTGCAAGGCCTTAAAGGTCAAAACCAACACCTTGAAGGCAATCCGGTACTCAATAGGAAGCCAGTGCAGTTGCCGGAGGATAGGTGTAATGTGCTCTCTCGCCGGCACTCCTCCTAGCAAGCGAGCCGCGGCATTCTGCACTAGCTTGAGTTTCCGGATTGTCGACAAGGGAAGGCCAATGTAGAGGCCATTACAGTAGTCTAGTCTCGAGATGACCGTCGCTTGGATTACCGTGGCCAGGTCATCCCTGGACAGGTAGGGTGCCAGTCGCCTAGCCTGGCGGAGGTGATAAAATGACGTCCTGCTGACCACAGAGACCTGGGCCTCCATGGTCAGCGAGGAGTCCAACACAACCAATTATCTCCCAAAATTATAGATAACTTCTGCCAGGGACAGCACTGAGCTAGAAAACTCTATAGCTGCATAGAAGACAGAGTAATGTGTTTGTATGTGAAGGATATTCTAGGCAAAACCCGTATGAAACAAGGGACTACACTCCACATGCGGTGCAGCAAATCACTGTTGTATTAGATACATAATTCCACATGCTGGAAATATCCTCTTTCTGCCTCTGGAAACACACAACCAGCATGTTTCTAAGGCAGGCTACTGTGCTCCTACTGAAGACCCTGAAGGCAGATTGGAAGAAGGGCTGAACAGGATCTCAGAAAGGAAGATTATCCAAATTAGCTCTCCTAAATAATTTGCTGTACTTCACAACAGTAAGAGCAGGGCAACAGTTGAGCTGGGAAAGGGCTGATGCTCAAAAGAGAGAAAAGGCTTACGGACGCTGGCAAAAACAAATGTCAGGATCAAACATAACAATTCATAGCAGCAACCACAACCCATCCCTCGCACATGTGCAGCGGCAAGCAAGAGATAGAACCCTCCTAAAACCTACTCCCTCTCTAAATATAGCACAAACAGATTATAAATCAGTCATCTGGATTTATATGGAAATGCTTCTGTCATAACATGCAATGACCGTAAGTGTTATTAATAATATGAAGCCGATGGAGGGAGGAAAGTCGTAGAAACCTGACATTAAGCAAGAGCTTGGGGGAATTATTTTGTGGGGGACAACAGCTCTTAAAATCCCCCAACCATCATGGCTAGTGACCACAGTATCTGTGGGATTCAGGGGTTAAACCCTTGTGCCAGCAGAACTGCTGACCAGATCGGAGGTTGGAATCCAAGGAGCGGAGTGAGCTTCCGTCTGTCAGCTCCAGCTTCCCATGAGGGGACATGAAAGAAGCCTCTCACAGGATGTCAAAACATTAGAGCAGGAGTGCTCATTAGATAGATCGCGATCTACTGGTAGATCGCGTAGGGCGTCCTGGTAGATCGCAGGCAGGGCGGGAGGAAGGCTCAGTCCCGCCCCGCAGGCTCCCGACGTCGCCCAGGCGCAGAAGAAGATTGGACTGGATGGCCCTTGGAGGTCTCCTTCTACTCTAGGGACCTATTGTTGTTGTTATTATTATTATCAGAGGCTGAATGGCCATCTGTGAGGAATGCTTTGATTGTGTTTTTCCCTTATGGCAGAAGGAGGTTGGACTGGATGGCCCTTGGAGGTCTCCTTCTACTCTAGGAACCTATTGTTGTTGTTACTATTATTAGTAGTAGTAGCAGCAGAGGCTGAATTAATATTATCATCATTATTATTATTATGAATAAATTCAGGGGCTTATTATACTCACATTTAGTTGAATTCAGTCTTAAAATATATTATATGGCTCTCACTGAAATAAATTTCCAAATATTTTGCTTTTATGGCTGTCTGAGTAGTGGGTAGGTAGATCATTTTGACTTGGTTGTTTTATAAGTAGCTCGCATGCTGAAAAAGTGTGAGCACCCCTGCATTAGAGTATCCCCTTGGCAACGACCTTGCAGACGGCCAATTCTCTCACACCAGAAGTTACTTGCAGTTTCTCAAGTAGCTCCTGTCATGGGGGGGGAAACAGAGCTTGCAATCCAAAAAGCAAACTTTTACAAGCTGAAATATGAAGTCCGACTGTTTGATCACGCCTGAAATATTTTGTCCATTGCTTGCTAGTTGATTCTTTCAAATGAAGAAGTCGGGGCAGAACCTGGGATTTCCTGCATGCATTGCACTGAGCTTTGGTTCCTCCCTTAAAAGGTCTGCTCCCATCAATCACAATGTCAAGAAGAAGAAGAATGAGTGTATTCCCCCATATTCACATGAGTGACAGGGAGGGCATAGCCCTCCATGAGACATCCTGTCAATTACATCATCATGATCTTGCTTGCAAGAGAGACAGTGCCACCTAATGACTGAGTAAAAGGGAGGTAAACAACTTAAGCAGAATGGAACAGAAGGAAACCCACTCTAATAGATGCCGATTGTCAATGCCTGCAAAATGAGTTATCCACTGTAGTGCCTATCACTGCTTATGTAACAGGCCCACTTAGATTGCTAAGCCAGATGGCTTCTCACACATAACTACTTTTTTCCTGGGGCTGGATGTCAAGGTAACTGCAAGGGGAAAACTAAAGCATTTGATCAAATAATTAAAGAGGCTAACACTGGTCCATAATATCCTTTTTAGACATTTCTCTGATACACATAAGCACATTCCAAAAACACCAGATACACAATATCAGGACTACTTTTAAAATCATATCCAGTTATAATTTAAAATGACTTTGAAAATATGGATAATTCTCTCATCAAATGATCCTTCGGCAGTATAGCTCCTTAAAGCTTAAATTTCCTGAGCAGAGGAAGGCTTTGTGTCTATACCCCCAAATGCCACTGTCAGAAATATCATGAACCAGAAGGCGCTATCTAATTTGCAAATGTCATTTACATCATATGTCTGCCACAGGATCAAATTCACAAACCTGGAAAAATGCCAAGTTTACATCATATAAGCCACAAAGCTTTAAGGGATGAAAACAGACAAGACAGAGAAAAGCTGAATATATAAAATAAAAATAACAATAAACTTGGGAGAGGCTAAGATCCAAACATGAGCTTCTACACGGAAAAAAAGTCTTTCTCACACAAAAAGGCTATTTTATGAGAACAGTCTACGAATCTTTCCCAAAACAGCAGCCTCCTGCTGTGTTAAACTACAATCCTAATTTAACATCCTGGCTGTAGTGACAGGCTTCATTTATAGTCTCAATAGAACTGAAATTTAGGGGGGGAAACCAAATATTTTTATAATCAATTCCCATTATGAAACCTAATTAAAGAACAGTATCTTAATTAAGATTTTAAAAACCTATTTGTTGTTATTTTTCAGAGTTTAATGTATTAAAATTATGCCTGTTTATTCATTTGATATATCAAATGTATCTTTTCATCTACTTATTATTAATTCTTTTTGTTTTTCCCCTTAGCTACTCTGTATGTTTTAGAACGGGGCTGCCCAACAGGTGACCCGCGGGCCGCACACGGCCCGCCAGCCCCTTGGATGCGGCCCGCCTACCCTCCAAGAAATCGGCGCGAGCGAGGAGGCGGCGGGGGGAAGTCCCGCCCCTAGGCGTCTGACGTGGCTTCCCCCCAATGCCTCCTAGCTCGCACGCATGGGCGCCCCTACCTCCTTCACTGAAGGAAGGAGCGGCGCACGTGCAAGCGAGGAGGCGACGGGGGGGAGCTCCGTCAGACGCCCTACGGGCGGCGAGACTTTCCCCTGGGCTCCTTCTCTCACGCGGGCAGCGCCGCGCTCCTTCTTTCAGTGAAAGAAGCGAACCAGGTGGAAGCGCCCACCCGTGCGAGGGAGGGAGGGGACCTGCGGCGAGAGACGGCGGGGGAAGTCCCGCCCGGGTGGCAGGTGTCTGGCGTGGCTTTTCCCGCCGCCGCGAGGAGGGAGGGGGAGCCTGGGGGAAGCCGCTAGGCGCTGATGAGCGCCCCTCCCTCCTTCACTGAAGGAAGGAGCGGCACACGTGCGAGCGAGGAGGCAGCGGGGGGAAGCTCCGTCAGACACCCTACAGGCGGCGGGACTTTCCCCCGGCTCTTTCTCTCTCACGCGGGTGGCGCCGCACTCCTTCTTTTAGTGAAGGAAGAAGCGCGGCGCCCGCCCGTGCGAGGGAAGGGGAGCCGGGGGGAAGTCCTGCCCCTAGGCGTCTGACGTGGCTTTCTCCCGACGCCTCCTCGCTCGCACGCATGGGCGCCCCTCCCTCCTTCACTGAAGGAAGGAGGGGCGCACGTGCGAGCGAGGAGGTGGCGGGGGGGAAGCTCCGTCAGACGCCCTACGGGCAGCGGGACTTTCCCCCGGCTCCTTCTCTCTCACGCGGGCAGCGCCGCACTCCTTCTTTCAGTGAAGGAAGAAGCGCGGCGCCCGCCCGTGCGAGGGGGGGGAGCCGGGGGAAGTCCCGCCCCTAGGCGTCTGACGTGGCTTTCCCCCGACACCCCCTCGCACGCACGCACGGACACCCCTCCCTCCTTCACTGCGGCCCCCAGGTGATCAGTGACCGGAATTCCGGCCCTTGGGCCGGTAGAAGTTTGACAGCCCTGGTTTAGAAGGACTATCTTGAAATCTTAACTTGAATGATGGGGGAAAATAATAAAACGTGTTGACTTTGCTTACTCTGAAAGACTGTGAGTCCCCCTTTTCAAAAAAGAAAACACATCTCACACCATATCACATAGCTCCCACTGTTGCATCAGGTTAAAATGAGTGTTGTCTATTTTTATCTGCTACAGGGCAAGTAATCTACTCAGTTCCTTTATGCCCAAGGAACTTTTACAAAGCTTCCTTGAAGTTCCAACTTCAGGATCCACAGCTTCCAGGAGTTACATGAATCCATTGTGGGCTTACCTCGAGCAGCAATTCGCAAGATCCAAATTGTGTAAAATGCAGCTGCTAGACTCCTCACAAAAACATCAATGAGGTGCCATATCACGCAGTCTCTGCAGCGCTTGCATTGGCTGCCGGTTGAACACAGAGTCCTCTACAAGACCCTGGTCCTAGCATTCAAGGCCCTCCATATCTAAGAGACCATTTAATGCCACTCCACCACCAGAGACTGCCACAGTCAGCTCATGAGAATCTTCTCTATGTCCCTGACCCTAGAGAGGTTCGTTTGGAGTCCACAAGACAGAGATCCTTCTCCAGTGTAGCCCCAACCTTGTGGAACTCCCTACCGCCAGACCAAAGAGACACTCCTGATCTACATACATTTTTAGGGGCACTTAAGACATGGCTCTTCAGAAGAGCCTATGATTGTTAAGTAACAAGCAGTGACTATGTAACCTGTTTATTTTAATTGTGTAAGTCGCCCAGAGCACCTTTCCTGGAGGGAGACTCATAAGAAATAAAGTTAGTTTGTTAGTCAGTTAGTTTTATTTTTATATATTGACTGTTGTTTGACTTTGTACTATATTTTAACACGTTGGAAGCTGCTTTGGGTTCCCAATGTGGGAGAAAAGCAGCATATACTGTAAATGAAGATTTTTATTATTATTATTATTATTATTATTATTATTATTATTATTATTTGAAACACAACAAGATGAGTACCCTGCAAACAAGATTACTATGCTGGCTGTTGTATTGGATCACACGTCAGGCACTTCCCAAGTGTCTAGGACTGTGTGATGTATTGTCAAATAGTGCGTGCAGATCCCAGTAGGGTGGCCTTTTGCAGCTGACAGATGGCAATTTTATTAGAGCCGATTGTGTTTAAGTGCAGGCCAAGGTCTTTAGGCACTGAACCCAGTGTGCCAATCACCACTGGGACCACCTTTACTGGCTTGTACCAGAGCCTTTGCAGTTCGATCGTTAAATCCTTGTATTATATCAGCTTTTCCAGTTGTTTCTCTTCAATCCTGCTGTCACCTGGGGTTGTAACTATTATTATTATTATTATTCTACCAAGGATTATAATGAATCCATTGCCTGAACATTTGGGGCAAGGAGGCAGTCTTACTTGCATGTCTGTGTGCATGAGTGTGTGTTTTTTTACTTGTCCAATATTATTGTTCTTCTACTTTCACTTCCTTTACCTCAGAGATGGGAACTATAACGAAGCGTAATGTAACGAAGCGTCTTTGGTGTAATGGCCACTTCTAAGGATGTCTTCTTTCCTGTCAGAAACCTCTCATTTATTTCTGACTTACGCTGCCACCATATAATACCAACACAGAGAGAGGCTTGGGTTTAAGAGAAACTGTAACTTGGTTTATTTGAGGTTTTGCGCATAAGCTTAATGGTTACTTTGTCATAGCTCAGATCTCATTAGTTACACTTTCATTACGGCTAAGGACACCATCCAGACTTAGCCTGAGTTACTGGAACTATTTTAATTAATTTTCCTATTCTTTTGCTTTTCAATGGTTATTATCAGTCAGTGAGGCCAGTTCTTAACTATAATAACCGATGTTCAAGGCATTCTTGCCTTCTAAAGCATTCTTGCTAAAGGCACCTTGCCTATATCTAGCCCTCAGGCTTTACACAAACCGACTGGCTCTCAAGCTCAGCCCACCAGAACTGTCTCCCTACAGCTCTAAAAACAGACTGACCAGCCGAAGCTACCCTCTAGCTTCGCTGACAGGAAAACTCCATCTGCTCTCTCTGAGCCTCTCAGCACCAACTGACTAAATTCAAATCTCTCAGCATTCTAACCTAGCCTTGGCTGGCTCCGCCCATTGTTACTATGGTAACTCAACCTCCAAGCAGAGGGTGGCCCTTAATATCACCCTGTTATGGCCTATGTTACCTTTAACATTTAACAGATATATAAAATTACATTTAACCTGTAATTAAAATTATCACTTCACCACATGAACTGTGTGGCTGGAACCCAGCAATGCCCCTCGAAATATTGTTCATTAAAAAATGACACCAAAATGCAAATTTTCCAGCTGTAGAGATTACTCCAAATATATAATTTACCATTCTAACAATCCAGAAACAACGCATCACTGACCAAGAACAGACTCCTTGTTAAAAAAAATGGAAGTAGCACAGCCCACCAAATGTCAGGAAAAGACAGAAATGACCTTCCTACCTTCTCAATACACCAGTGGTTCCCAACCTTTGGTCCTTCAGGTGTTTTGGACTTCAGCTTCCAGAAATCCCAGCCACTGTTACTGTTAGGAATTGTGGAATCTGAAGTCCAATACTCCTGGAAGACCAAAGGTTGGGAACCACTGCAGTACACTCACCTTAACTTTTACTCAGTATCATCACCTTCATTTTGTCATTTAATTTTCATCATTTATATTACAGGAATCACAAAAATTACTTTGTATTCCCAACAATTTCACAGATCAGCATTACCTATATCACAGGAATGGGAAACAAATAGCCCTCCCAAAGCTACTCTAATGCATCATCAACAACACAACCTAAAACTAATACAGGCTGTAATCCAAGGTCTGGAGGGACAAACATTCCCTATCCCTCATCTGTTGTTACTATTCCTTCTATTGGGCCTTTGCCCAATAGAAGGCAATTATTCAATTTGGTAAGAAGATGTGTTTGCTCTGTTTTCTATATGTTATTCTGAGACCTTATCTCTTTAGAGTTTGAAATCCAGTTTCTTTCTTGACAATAACAATATGAAAAAAAAATAAAATATTCCCAAGAAATGCCAAGAAAAGAGGTATACAAGAATTGGACAGCATGATCACACAAAGTTCAAGTGGGAGAGAGGTACAAAAATTAAAAACAGACAACCAGCTCAGCAGAAGCAAAAAAGTATAGGATTTCATTAGAAGGAGGCAAGACTCAAAGGCCTGCTCTGGCTATGTTCAACATCAAACTAAATGTATTTCTGCAATTCAGAGACTTTTGTTGCAGTTACAGGTTATTAATAACTCATTCACCCTTAAACAAACAGAGAGATAGACAGAGAAATTGTTTTTGGCATACACAGCCTCATTCACAAGTAGAGCTGCTCACTACTTAAAACCGTTGAACTGGCCAATGTTCTCCTCCCGAAGAAATAATATCTTGTGGTCTCATTTAAAGGGAACGGAGCATACCACCCAATCCCATCCTGTTTCCTAACTGCCAATCCCTGCAACACAAAGCATTATATTCAAGTATGGATTAAACTTGGGAATTAACTTCACTGTTCACATTTCTTCAACTCCAAATGGTTTCCTGGTGCTTTCTTATAGAAATACACACACACACACACAGGAGCCACAAAAGTTCTTCTGCAGAAAGTTGTGCAGCAAATTCTGAGCACAAGAGTTAAGAGCTCAAGCGTTGTTCAGAAACGAAAGGATACGTGGGGTGCCTTCTGTCCTACACACCAAGTAGAGGCAGGCTGCTATGACATGGGTCATCTTCCTCCCACGGGTTAAGTGCTTGCTCACCGCCATCTTGAAGAAGTTGAAGGCGGTATCAAGGCAATGCTGATTGAGCTGAAGTTGGTTTCCCAAATGATGGATCTGTCGTTTTCCTTTAAAAAAAGAAAAGAAAAGAAAGAACATATCACTTGCAAAGTGCACTTGCATTATACACTGACGCCTGCACGAATGGTCTACACAAAATTAAAGACAGAGGCTTGGCTACTATTGTGCTAAACCACACACACAAAACAGAGTAGTGCAAATGGTTTGACACTTACTCCACTCACAAAATGAGGCATCCAGGAAATCACTGTGCAAACATAATTATTTATTTATTTCGATTTATTCGTCGCCACTCCCATCAGGCTCCCATAATTAAAACTATACAATAGTGCACGGACACCAGAGTTACTCACACAGCCCACGACTACATAGTAAAGGCCTGGGGTTATCTACTGACCAAATGCCTGTACAAACAAAAAGGTCTCACAACCCTTCTGGAAGGCTAGTAAGTTGGACAACGCGCGAATTGCGGGAGGAAGAGCGTTCCAAAGTACTGGAGCGATGACACTAAAGGCTCTCCTCCGTGTAGAGGTCAGGCGAAGGGTTTTACAGCTTGGCACCGCTGGAAGGTTCAGGGACTCTGATTGCAGTGGTCTTGCGGGACAATATAGGGAGAGGCAGCCCCTTAGGTACACTGGTCCCAGACCATTCAAGGCCTTGAAGGTTAAAACCAGCACTTTGAAGGTGATCCAGTGCTCAATTGGAAGCCAGTGCAGTTCACGCAGAACAGGCGTAATGTGGCAGCAAGATGGTAAGCCTGCCAACAGCCGAGCTGCAGCGTTCTGCACCAGCTTAAGCTTCCGGATCACCAACATAGGAAGGCCAATGTAGAGAGCATTACAGTAGTCCAATCTTGAGATGACCGTGGATTGGACTACTGTGGCTAGGTCGTGACGGGACAGGTAGGGGGCCAGCTTCCTCGCATGCCAGAGATGGTGAAAAGCTGCTCCGATGGCGATGGAGATATGCTTCTCCATCGACAGTTGAGAGTCAAGAGTGACTCCCAGGCTCTTAACAGTTGGCGATGGACATAGCGTCACACCGTCCAGGGTTGGAAGCTGGATCTCTCCCATACCCAGACGACCCAGCTACAGGATCTCCGTCTTAGCCTACTGGCTGTGTGTCGAAATTAGGACTGATTTGAAAAATGATACATTGCTAAGCTGGTAGGTTTTCCACTTCACTGGTGTTGAATTGTCTATCACAGGCATGGGCAAACTCTAGCCGCCCAGCTGTTTTGGACTTCAACTCCCACAATTCCTAACAGCCGGTAGACCTGGACGGCCAGTTTGCCCATGCCTGGTCTATCCAGTGGGAATTGTGACCCTCCAGATGTTTTTGGATTACAACTCTCAGGCTCCTCTCTACGGCCTTATCTGATTAGGGCTGTTGGGAGTTGCAATCGATAAACATTTGAAAAACTGTCTCTGTGCTTTAAAAGAAGTCGGCCCCCAAGAGATGAGAAGTTAAAAATACACTAAAGACTGAAACAGTAGCAATGTTTTCATCTGAACAGACAGATTGACTATTCTGAAGACATGAACAATACCCCACTCCCCAGTGTATGGATGCATGCTCCAAAATGTCAAACGCAACATCAGCTCAGGAGTAAACTGCAGGTTTTTCACAATCCACTAAAAATCTGGTAAAGCATTTTCTTACATTCATAAACATAAATACATATATGTGTATATATAGGGTCTCCAACCACATGAGAAAAATCACAACTGAAGGAATACAGCTGTAGAAAGACATGTGCTTTTTGCACTAGCTAGTCCTGAGGAAGCACTTCCTTCCTGTGCTTCTGTTTGTAGGGACGAGGGCTGGCAGATCACACAGATTAGGATGTGGCTTCAAGAAGATGGCTGCACCTCCTTGCTTTGTTTGAAGCCCTTTAGAGGATACAGTACAGCTGTTGATGCAGTTGTGGAAAGTGCAGCACAGGCCCACCGTGCCAATAAATATTTTGGCCGCAGGAAACTGAGAAGAGCACACAAGACCAAACATGGGGAAAGTGCTTACAGAAGAACAGGATCAGACAAGCCAGTAAGTAGCCCAAAGATATAGCATCTGAGAAAGATGCTTATGCCATGTGTTGTAACAAGACAGCCAATAATCTAAATTTTCATAGGGACCCTTGAGTGCATTAACATTTCCATGTGGGAAGATAAATTTGTCATGTGGCTTGTTTCGGCTTTATTATGATGACCACACCAGGCTTGCAATGTAATAGGAAAATGCTGGGACCATTACATGCATCACTTGGTGCTTCTTGTACAACCAAAGCATCACTTTAACACAGTAGTAAGGAAGTGCTGTCCAATAAAAAAAAACAATTACCGCAGCAAGTAAATAAAGGCAGTACCCAAGTTACGAACAAAATAGGTTCTGTAGGTTTGTTCCTAAGTTGAATGTGTATGTACAGTAAATTGGAAAAGAAACATTTTTAAACGTAGCCTTGCACTTTAAAAGCCCTTTTAATCCTTTTTCACTCCAGCTCCCAGAATCCATTAAGTACTGGTCATTATGGTTGAGGATCTAGAAGCAATCGTTCTCCTTCCGTTATGTTTTATATTCTATATGAAATGCGCCAAAATAGCGAGACTTCGCCACCTCTACCACCAAACATCAGTGTGGCATGTTTTATATTAACCAAACCTATGTGTAATCAAACATATGAAGCAACGTCATATATCGAACTACATCATAGGATCATCTGGTTCAGGAATTACTTCATTGTCTGACAGCAGCTCTCCAGGTTTTTCTTAGACCAGGCCTGCACAACTTGTAGCCATCTAGGGGTCTTGGGCCTATTCTGTGGTGGCCCCTTGGCTGTGGAACTCCCTCACAACTGAGATTAGATGTGCCCCCTCACTCCTGACCTTCAGGAAGCTATTGAAATCTTGGATCTGGAAAGAAGCATTCCCGCAATAATGGTTGAGTTTAATAATAGACTAAGTATCGATGATGTATGCCAGGGGTGCTCACACTTTTTCAGCATGCGAGCTACTTATAAAACAACCAAGTCAAAATGATCTACCTATCCACTACAAAAATGTGAAACATATAACATAATATCTGCTTTGAACTGGGTTTTCTGAGCCCACATTGCCATATAATCTGATTCAAAGCACATAACATGGGATTTTATTCAACTGTGTAGAAAGGACCTCAGATAACCCAGGGCCCTTCCACACATCCTATTTTACAGTTGACACATACAAACGGATTTCTTACTACTGGACGAATTGCTGCCAAATTTGGCCACAAGACACCTACAAGGAGTGGCCATCACTAGAAAAATTGATTTTGTCATTTGGGAATTGTAGTTGCTGGGATTTATAGTTCACCTACAATCAAAGAGCATTCTGACCCTACCAACAACAGAATTGGGGCAAACTTCCCACACAGAACCCCCACAAGCAACAGCAAATGTTCAAGGCAGAGAGGAAGGAAAGGAAGGAAGGAATCAGGAAGGGAGGAAGGAATGAGGGAGGGAGGAAACAGGAAGGAAAGAAGGCAAGGCAAGAAGGAGGGGGGAAAAGAAGGAAAGGAAGGAGATAAGGAAGGAAGGGAAAGAAGGGGGAGAGAGAGGAAGGAAGGAAGAACAGAAGGGAGGGAGGGAAAAAGGGAAGGAAGGAACGAGGGAAGGAAGAAAGGGAAGAAGGAAGGAAGGAAAGAGAGCGTGGGGGAGGGACAGGGAGGGAGAAAAGAGGAAGCACTTCCACTGGCTTACCAACAGCTCTGAGTCCCAGTCCATGCTGCAGCAGCCGCAGTTAGAGCTGCCTCTGGCCACACCCCTCCCCCGCGCTCTTCTTCTGGCGAGACCACAAAATGGTAGGGAAAACGGCGCACGTGACGTCATGGAGGTGGCAGAAATGGCATGGGAGCCATACACACGGTGTATGGCTCCCATATGGGCCGTAGCGACGCCGGTCACGCTGCTGCCACGCTGACTGGCCGGCAGCACTGTATTTATTCTACTTGTATTTTAATCTTTTATTGTTTTATGATGTTTTAAATTGTAATTTGGCATTGGATCCTTGCTGTTAACTGGCCCTCTGCGGAGGTAGAGAAGATCGGTATATAAAAGTTTTACATAGATAAATAATAAATTATTTTGGACTTCAGCTCCCAGAATTCCTGGCCACTGGACAAGCTAGCTTGAGCTTCTGGGAGTTGGAGGCCCAAACACCTGGAGGACCGCAAGTTGTGTAGGCCTGTTTTAGTGAGGTGGGTCAAATGTCATAAAACTGAGGAAAACCTCAACCCCACTTGGGAATTAGCATGCAGCTTGCATGCAGGTAACATTGATGCATGTATCTTTGCCTAGAAGTGATGGAAGGCTGCAAAGAACTTCCCTATAAAAAGGAACTCTACACAAATTAATTGTTAATTTGTTATTATATGGTTTGGGGGGGGGGTTGCCTTGTTGCTTGTGTTGTATTGAGGGCAGAGACTGCCTGTGTAAACCGTCCCAAGTCGCCTTCGGGCTGAGAGGGGCGGTATAGAAACGTGACAAATAATAATAATAATAACTCTACACACCATAAGGATACACACTTGATGCCTGTGCTACACTCTATGTGTGAGATGCATTCGGATTCCAATACAGAAGTACCTTCCCTGAACCAATTTTGTAATGCTTAATAAAATCTTCATTTTTCTTAGGTTTGGAGAAATGAGAAATACTGTAATTTAGTACTCAAGATAATGAAATGTCATTCTCTTCTGTCTGGGACTACATGTAAAGTGGTGTGATTTTCCTGTATTTGGGGAGGTTTAGATTGTGAGCTTGTACTGAGAGCCCAATTAGGGAAGAATGAGAGCATATATGTCTCCAGGGTCGTTTTTGAAAAAATCCTAGCCTGTTAGATATTGAAATAAAAAGACCAATAACTGTTGTCCACTGGTGAAAAAGCCAGCGATTCAGCTCCAATGCTGTGGAATTTCCTTCCAACTAACTCCCTACCAAGAATTGAAGATCTTTATTATTAGACAGGTCTTTTTGAAAACGATAGGCTGCTCAGCAATAAGCGAGTAGATGAAGTTTATAACTTGCCTCATCTCTATGCTTTTAATTCAATTTCATTTGAATACAGTCATGTCATCATATCCACAACTTCAACCATCCATGCTTGAAAATGCTTTTTTTAATTAAAAAAAACAAACCTTGATTTTGATATCTTTATAAAGGGGGCATTTTATTATACCATTACACATGTATATAATGAAGCTCATGAATCCATAGATTATATTTTGATTGTGTTTTAACACTGTGACATTTCTCCTTTTTTTCTGTTTATTTTTGTAAAGTTAATTTTTTTCTGTGCTACTTCGAGCCTCCACTTTGAGAGAAAGACAAATCATTTTTTATTAAGGCTTGAAGGATATCAAACCAATCAGTGGTTTAAAAGTTCATGGCTTAAATAATATCTGAGACATCAGAGTCCCGCTGTATCAGTCAATGTTTTCCCATCAGCTGTGCTGGTTGATGACATAACTTGTTGGCACCAGGTTGCAAAAGAATGCTATACAGTAATAAGTATATATTTCCTGAAATACTAGCCCAGGGCTGCCCAGGAAGTCAATCGCGATCGGCCAGTCGATCCCGGGACCGAAGGAGGTCGATCCCAGGATGGAGCGCTTCTCAGAGGCGGAGCCAGGCTGCGCCAAGCCCCCCCTCCCCAGCTTCAGAACTCCCAGCAGCTTCTCCAGGCTTGAGGATGGCAATGCCAAGCCAGTGGTGGCATAGCTAGCACAAGGCTGGCTTGGCACTGCCATCCTCAAGCCTGGGGAAGCTGCTGGGAGCTCCAAAAGCCAGAGGGGAGGGGCGGGGGCGGGCCCCCTCTTGTCAGATTATTGCATTTTAAATGGCCTGAGTCAGCACAAGATGTATTTTCTGCAGTTTGAAATCTACCAGCAGCTTCTCCAGGCTTGAGGATGGCAATGCCAAGTGCCAGTGGTGGCATAGCTAGCACAAGGCTGGTTTGGCACTGCCATCCTCAAGCCTGTTATTGTTAAATACAATGCTACAAAGGATTTTTACCTTGTGAATTGAAAAGCCAGAGGGGAGGGCTGGAGGTTTTTTGGCAGGCCTGGCTCTGTTGCCTATTCCCCTCTGGCTTCCGCTCTACCAGCAGCTTCTCCAGGCTTGAGGATGGCAATGCCAAGCCAGTGGTGGCATAGCTAGCACAAGGCTGGCTTGGCACTGCCATCCTCAAGCCTGGAGAAGCTGCTGGTAGAGCGGAAGCCAGAGGGGGGCCAAGCCAGGCCGAGCCAAGCCCTGCCCCCCCCCCCAGCCTTGAGTCTTTCTGACTTGGTTTTATTATAAGTAGCTTGCATGCTGAAAAAGTGTGGGCACCCCTGTACTAGCCCTTATGTAAACAAAATGGCACCCATCATGCAAAAAGGGTATACCAAGGGCCACAGTGTAGTCCTAATGTTTTCGCAAGCACAAAAAAGTGTTCAGGAAAAAAATAGTAGAGGGAGGAAATATCACGCAGCACAATTAGAATGGAGCAATTCAGTAAGCAGTGAATGTGATGCAACTTGTAGGAAGAAAGGGGGTAAATCTGAGCAAAGAAAACGATGTTTTCCCCTGTGTCCCTCCTATGTAAAACCTGTTGGGACCATTGGAATATGTATAGGCCTTCATCCCTCACTCAATGAAGCCCTACGAGCTGCACCCTTGACTTCTCATCTAGAACCTTAAATCTCCTTGTCAAGGCCACTATTACATATCTATAATTATCCTCTCTAAAGCTAAGGGCCTACTACAGTGTTTTTCAACCTTTTTTGAGCCGCGGCACATTTTTTACGTTTACAAAATCCTGGGGCACACCACCAACCAAAATGACACAAAATAACACTCTAACACAGTAATACATATAGTTAATATGTTTTTAAATGTACAGTATTTATATACTCAGTGTGAAACCTGGACCTGTTTCAAAGAACACAACATAGATATCCTGGCAGGAATGGCAGAAAGAGACAAACTTCCCACACAGAACTCTCATAACCAAGAGAAAATACTATAAGAGATTGGTGGGCATTGACCTTGGGTTTTGGAGTTGTAGTTCACCTATATCCAGTAGAGCACTGTGGACTCAAACAACGTTGGATCAGGACCAAACTTGGCATAAATACTCAATATGCCCAAATGTGAACACAGATGGAGTTTGGGGAAAATAGACCTTGGCATTTGGGAGTTACAGTTTCTGGGATTTATAGTTAGCACACAATCAAAGAGCATCCTGAACTCTTGCAACAATGGAATTGAACCAAATTTGGCATATTGAACGCTCATTACCAACAGAAAGTACTGAAAGGGTTTGCTTGGGAATTGACCTTGAGTTTGGGAGTTATAGTTCACCTACACCCAGAGAGCACTGTGGACTCAAACAATGTTATGTTATGCTGTTGTTTGTTTTCTATCCAGAATCACAATGTTGGAAGGAGTCTCACCACTTCAAGATCCCTAAAACAGGCATGGGAAAACTTCAGCCCTCTGGGTGCTTTGGACTTCAATTCCCACAATTCCTAACAGTCTGAGGCCCTTTCCTGCTTAAATGGCTGAGGGGGGAAGGGAAAAGAGCCTGTGGCTGCTAGGAATGGTGGGAATTGGAGTCCAAAACACCTGGAAGGTCCAAATTTGGGGGAAGAAAGGGTACTGGAAGTTCCAATTTCCCACGGCACACCTGATGATCGCTCACGGCACACTGGTTGGGAAACACTATATCCAAAATGCTCAAGTAACTCCCCATTGCTTTGCACTCTGTAGCTTCAAGCAGACCTCTGATGGAAAGCCTACGGACCACTTTCCCAATCCCAAAACCCTATGGGGACTGCACCAACCCCTATGCTTATTTTTACTATAATCAATAGCAAAGGTCCTACATCAGGAGGTTACACATAAATCTCCATCAGGAGTGTTACACATTAATTGTATTGAATGGCAACACTGCTAAACTAAAGAGAGACACACAATGTACAGGCAAGTTTGAATTTACATTGGGGTTATGTTACTGAACTCGCAGAGCAAAGTGAGACTTATGTTTATGGGGAGAGTGCATTCCATAGGGAATCGTTAATGATTAGGGGAATGAATTCCAATGGAGTTGAAGAATATTTACAGTAAAAACAGGTTACATTATGAAGCCTTCCATAAAAACTGTTCTTTTTTTGTTTGTTTTTCTCTCAGTCATTGATAAAAAAGTGTGTTTTTTCTTTGTTCATCATAGCTAATTTGTCCATTTTTGCTATTTTAAAGACTTTAACCATGTATTCTTCTATTGTTGAGAGATCTTCCTTCTTCCAGAAAGAACTGTGCATATATTATTCTTGCTGCTATTTATTTATTTATTTATTTATTTCGTTCGGCTTCTATGCCACCACTCCCGGCGGGCTCGGGGCGGCTCACAACACCGAAAAACACAACAAAGAGCAACAACAAATTAAAAACAGAGATAAAAACATCATTAAAATATCACTAAAATAAGATAGTAAAACACAACAATAAAACAACGACCTGGAGTATAAGACTCTTCCACAGGGGGGGTGCTATGATCATGTAGTGCAATACTTTGTAGTTTTATGATTTTGTTTGATTATTTGACATTCCCAATAAAAACAATTCAGGCTCCAATTGTATCTTTGATTGAAAAAAATCCTGCAGTGTTACAATTTCTGAAGGGGACCCAAAGTGATAATCACATATGTTGAATGGTCTGGTTTGATTTAAGGGAAAGGACTGCAGTAGAACCAACAAGCACTATCTGGAACTACTTCCACCAATTTAAGGGCAGCTCAGTGGTAGCTTGCCCTTTATGGCAGGAGCCAAAATCACTTTTTTAAAGGCAGTAAGGCTTTGTCAAAATGGCTTTGAAGATTTGGGGGGGGGAGTGGATTTCAGTCATGGGTTCCAGATTGGAGTTATGATCTCAAAACAGAAATAGAAAGTTTCACAAGAACAATATATCGTTTGAAATTTTGATCCTGGTGGCGACATGAAAAACTTCAAAACCAAATAATTTTCTTCAACCCATGTTGATATCATAAGAGGCCTTTTATTATATCATTCAGAATAAATCAAGATTCCTGTGGCACCCTGTCTTATTGTCATGTCAGATCATGTTATTCTTTCTTTGTACGCTTCCAGCCAATAATGAAAGGACCAAGGCAGTGACACCTTCAGCCCACCCTCTGTTTGGATATCAGCCAGCACGCCAATGCCTTAAATCAAGAAATAGTTTTCTAAGATCTACAGAGATATTTGCTGAAACACCTCAGCAAGCAAGAGCCCAAAAGTGGCAGGCTAAAACGCAGCTCCTCAATCAGTGCCTGATACCGAATGAGAGACTACCCCGAGCACACAGAAGACTAGGTGACTTGGAAGACCCTGAACAGACTGCGTTGTGGCACCACGAGATGCAGAGCCAAACTTAGGAAATTGGGCCACAAAGTGGAATCCACGACATGCAAGTATGGAGAAGAGCAAAACACAGACCCCTTACTACAATGCAGTCTGAGCCCTGCCACATGCAGGGTCAGACTAAGGTAATTTAAAATTATAAGCGAACATTATTTTGGCGCCCCCTTGCTCTCTGACCTCGTGGAGGGTGTGCATGCATGCCGGGGTCTGCATGTGTGAAACCAGCTAGTTTTGCACATGCGCCATTGCTGCGGGGCAAGCCCAGCTGCCCGGAGCCAGTAATCGCACGACACGAGGCCGAAAAGGAGCGTTTTGCAGCTGGAGACGCTCCGCCTCTGGCTACCCAACGTTCCTCCTTTTCGGCCTCATGTAGGGCGATTACCGGCTCTGGGCACTGGACTCGCCCCGCAGCAATGGCGCATGTGCAGAAGTTCCTGGCAGCCGGATGCGCCCCTGACCACATGGCGCCCTACGCGGCCACGTAGTTTGTTTACCCTTAAGTCCGCCCCTGGCCACATGCACAGTGGAGAACCTTCTTATAGCAACACCAGAGGCACTCGAAGTGGCCAACTACTGGTCAAAAGACATAAAATGTAATGCCAAGTTTTAAAACTTTTTTTAGTAATCATTTTTATTTGTCAATTTTTTTTGAAATAACAATAAAAGAGGGGGAACAAAATGGGTATAAAGGAAAATAGGAAATTAAGTAGGTAATGAGATGTGTGAGGGGTTCGGGAAGGGAATGGGTAGAGTGGGTAGGGGGAAAATAGGGGTTGGGAGGCTTCCAGTTCATTCCACAGCAATGTAGTCTTTTAGAAATAAATTTTCTTTAGAATTTAGCTACATATTTGTCCCTGAAACCTTTTAGTTTAGGTTCCTAATTGTTTATACCTGTATATTACATTTCATTTTCTCTTGCAGATATGTTCTTAGTGATTTCCAGTTAGTTTGTTTCGCTTTGTTCTGGTCTTTTAGTAATTGCGTTAATGTGTCCATATTCATATATTCTACTATCTTAATAATCCAATCTTTGATTGGAGGTGGGTCTTTTTCTCTCCACTTCTGAACTATTGTTATTCTTGCTGCTGCTGACATAAAATAAATCTTCTCTTCATTCGTTTCCACCTCAAAGTCCAATATGTTCAGCAAGTAATATTCCGGTTTCAGATCATATTTTACCCTGATAATATTTTGTATGTGTTTATGAATAGTTGTCCAGTGTTTTTTAATTATTTTGCAACTCTACCATAAATGATAAGTTCCTAGTTCTTTCCCACATTGCCAGCATTGGTTATTGTAGGTTTTGTAAAATTTTAATAGTTGCAATGGTGTTAAGTGCCGGTGAAAGAACATTTTATATCAATTTTCTATTATGTTGATGGCTCTTGTATATCTCAGTTTTTTCTTCCATACTTGTTCTCATTCCTTTAATAGTATTGTATGTCCAATGTCTATCGCCCACTTTAACATATTTCCTTTTACTAGTTCCTTTCCATATCCCATTCTAATAAACTTTGGTAAAGTTTGGACTTGAACTGGACTTGAATTTTGTTGATATGACGATATCGGAATTATTGGCTGAACTCTGGTGTAACGGCATGTGAATGCGATAATTAATGTTTTTACTGATGATTTTATAATATTTTGTATTAATTTTTTTTACTAATTGTATTTGTATAGCATCACTGATGGGAGAAGGGTGGGGTAGAAATAAAGTAAATAAAAAATAAATAAAAATAATATATTTTATGAGTTTTTTCTCTTTATACATTATGGTGTCCCAACATGTCTCTTGTTGACTAAAGCCTTCCTTTTTGTCCTCTTTAAAACACTCTTTTGTTTGTAAATAGTGGAACCAGCTCATCTTCTCATCTGATTCCCGTAACTCTTCCAGTGTTTTTAGATGCCATTCATTATTTGAACTCAAGGGGCCGCGCAAAATAGCAGATGGCCTTAAAGACGCTGAGGGGAGGCGGTCTTCCTCCTCCTCCTTGGACCTAGACCGAAAAGAACAAGTATGCAGGTGCCGGAAGAGAAGCCGGAAGAGGAAATTGAAGAAACACCTGACTTCCGGTCCATCGGCGGAGAGTCCGGAGCCAACAAATACTCAAGTGACTGATGTTCCCATTAACTCTGGGGTGAGTGTCGGAAACAAGGACAGACCTAGGACTAGTCCTGGTGGCGTACTGGAGAGGAACGATTATAAGAAGTACAAGTCCAGGACCTTCTGGGGATTGGGTTTTGGGAGCTGGGTCAGATCAGGCTCCCATAACCCCAAAATTAAAGCAAAATACCCTGTTGCCACGAAAGCTAGGGAGGCAAATCCCCTCCTGGCTATGACGAATCCCTTCCTCAGATCCTATGGTGGAAGACCTGTTGGAGTCAATTTGGAAAGGGCATAGTGCTACGGTTCCGCATCACTTTGGTTAATTGGTAATTTATTGTGCTGTTAAACTGTACTGTATTATGTGTGTATGTTACTCTTGCTTATACTATGTTTTTTCTTCAACTCTGTAAACCGCTCAGAGCCCTCGAGGAGTGGCGGTCTAGAAGTTTGAAGTATAAATAAATAAATAAATAATTTAGTTTTTTAAGTAAGTATTTCTATGTATGCCTCGGTATTTAAACTTTGTATTTTTAAATACACTACAACTGTACCCTTGGTTAGTTTCTGATACGGTAAATAAATAAATATACTTGCACCCCATATGTTCTCCCGGTTTTTCTGTGAAGAGAACTGACTCTAGCCGTAAGTGAAACCAATGTTCACAAGACTTGTGTTTTCTAAGTGGCTCCATGCAACACACAATTAGTTCCACTGCACTGTACCTTGCCCCCAACAATTTAATTGTGAATCCTCTTCCCACTCCTTACTTATTTTGGCTCATGAAAGAAGCATACAAGCTTCATACGCACTGTGCAGCTTCTCAAGGAAATCAACTGATTTGACTATAATTAGCCCACTGCTTTGTTGTATTCTATACTGGTTAATCTTCCTTTAAACAGCAACCCCATCATGTCTTTTTCTTGCCTTTGTTCCAACACAAAAGATTCCCGAAGCGGGAAATGTTAAGAGAAATGGAACATTCTTCATCAAAAAATGTGTTTAACTGCAAAAAAAAAAGGGAACATGTACCTCTGAACAAAGGAACCTCTCAACAACCTTGAGCCCATCCAAAGGCAGAAACCCCTTTCCAGAGAAATGTCAGTCTTCCAATGTCGGAAGGCAACTACACCTAAAGACTCAAATATATGTCACACACAAATATATATAATAAGCCTTCGGTAGCTGTTATTTCTAGGCAAAACAGGTTCAAAAGGTGACAATTTACACTGGAAAAATGAGAGGAAAGAGAACAGAAAACAATGATCAAACCTTCCTCTTGACTGCTATTTAACCCCCTTTGACCACTTCCCCTCAACTGCAGGGTTTCAAAAGCACTGACAGATTAGAGAGTAATGATTCAAAGTTGTTCAGGCTGAAAATGAGTTCAAGGCATTGATATGTGAACCCAAACACCCCTCAGGCTTCAACAAATCCACTTGCCGGAGAAGTTATGAAGTCTCACATCTACTCTGGCAACGGGTTAAGGAAATACACAAGGTTTTTCAACTCTGCTACTAAAAGTGGTTGTTCAACTTCACAAGGTGTGTCTATGTGACTTCAAGTTGCCTGCCAACTTATGGCAACTCTATTAATTTGATATGGTTTTGTTAGGCAGAGAATGCAGAGAGGAAGTTTTAGCAGTTCCTTTCTCTGAAATACGGCATACGTCACCTGGCATTTCTTGGCCCTCTCCTACCCAGGAGCTGACCCTACTTACCTTCCAAGATCTGATACGATTTGGTAACTTTAGAGCAGTGGTTCTCAACCTGTGGGTCCCCAGGTGTTTTGGCCTACAACTCCCAGAAATCCCAGCCAGTTTAACATCTGTTGGATTTCTGGGAGTTGAAGGTCAAAACATCTGGGGACCCACAGGTGGAGAACCTCTATTTCACTATTATTTATTTATTTAAAACTTTTATACCCCGATCTTCTCACCTCTATAGAGGGACTCAGACCGGCAAACAGCAAAAATTCAATGCTAATATTTGAAATCTAAAAACATCTAAAATTCACAATAAAATTAACAATTACCAATATAATAAATATATAAAACTATTCGCCATAGTAAAATCATAACCAGCTCAGTCCTTATATACAGTCCATGTCTGGTGGTCATCGCGTTTAGTCAGTTAGTGGTCTCCGCCCTCATTGGTGAAGGCCTCATTGCACAGCCATGTTTTCACCAGCTTCCTAAAAGTCAGGAGGGAGGGGGAGGCTACCACTGAAAAGGCCCTGTCCCTGTCCCCATCAGCTGCGCCTGCGAAGGAGGCGGGACCGAGAGCAGGGCCTCTCCAGATGATCTTAACACTCTTGAGAGTTCATAGGGGAGAATACGTTTGGACAGGTAACCTGGGCCGGGACCGTATAGCACTCTGAATTGTGCCCGGAAGCTAATTGGCAGCCAGGGGAGCTGGCGCAGCAAGGGGGTTGTATGTTCCCTGTACCCCCTTCCTGTTAGTAAACTGGCTGCCGAGCGTTGGACTAATTGCAGCTTCTGGGCAGTCTTCATAGGCAACCCCACGTAGAAAGCCTTGCGGTAGTCTATACAGGATGTAACCAGAGCATGTACCACCGTGGCCAAGTCCGACTTCCCAAGGTACAGGCGCAGCTGACGCACAAGCCTAAGCTGTGCAAAAGCTCCCCTGGCCACCGCCGAGACCTGGGGTTCTAGGCTCAGCGATGAGTCCAGGATCACTCCCAGACTGCAAACCTGCGTCTTCAGGGGGAGTGTAAGCCCATCCAACACAGGCCTGTTCGCCTTACGACTGACCAGGAGTACCTCTGTCTTGTCTGGATTTCCTTCATTTAAGCATTTCTAAATGTTTGCCGAAAATTATCATTTGGGCAGATGTTGCACTGTGTTAGGCTATCGGGTACTGAAATGATAGTGAAGTTGTAAAACTTCGATTAATCCTAAAACTTAATTTGATGTTGAACGTCATAAAACTGTCTGGTGCTACTTTCCGAGAAGGGGTTCACGGTTTTCACCTGACTGGCAAAGGGGCTCGTGGAACAAAAAAGGTGAAGAACTCCTGGCCTAGAGGGAGGTTAGTTCATTCTCATAGCACTAACATTTTACATCCCACTGGAATATCACTATCAAAACCTGGCATATCTTCTTCAGTTATTTTATCTATTCTAATCTACTAGATCAGGGATTTTAAATACAAACAAGACAGGAGAAATGAGAGGTGAAGCTCATTCCTCCCTTAGCTCTTTTTCAGATTCAGATTCAGCCTCAATCAGACCAATTGTCTGAAACCTTTTCAAGTCACTTATCAATACTACATCTCAATGTCCTTCTAGCTGCAAAAGACTAAATACAAATCTATATATATATAAAGGAAGAGTCGTCATGGAACGACCGTCCCAAACAGAGAAACTTTACAACGCAGAGACACCAAACTTGCCAACAGAAATAGGCCTCAGACAAGGTACGTTTGTAAGCGAAGAAACTTTCCCCCCCAAAACCTAAAAGGCCCCCCAAAACAACGAGTTTAAAAAACCTACATTTCCCAGCATCCTCCAGGGCTGCCAATGACTCTCCCAGCCTCTACATTCTGACAACATGATTGGCTGCCAATAAGGGCGGATTTTCATAACTCCTGTACTGGCCAGCCAACATGAACATTCCGACCCATAATAAACTGTCAGAGGAGGACAAGGCAAAGGGCTGAGCCACAAACACAAACACCCAATTCACTTCCCACAGAAAATTTACACCGCTACAAATCACAGACCACGCCCAAAATTGACAGTAAGGCTTCATTAACTTAATTTCCCTGACTAGGCCTCACTTAATGGAATGCTGTTTACGCTCTGAATTGACAGTAAGGCTTCATTAACTTGATTCTCCCGACTACGCCTCAGCTCATTGGACATTGTGTATGGCCTGAATTGACAGTAAGGCTTCATTAACTTGCTGTTCCTGACTAGGCCTCAGCTCATGGGACATTGTGTATGGCCTGCATTTGCAGTAACCTACCTTGGCACACAGAGCCCCTATGACCCACGCTACATTCTACTACAGTTTGGAGGAGGGTGGACCATGGATTATGGGACTTGAAGTACCTCCATGGATAATGGGATTTGTAGTACTTCAAAACCCACCATTCCCCACAGACCACTGTGTCCCAGGACCAAGACCGATAAAGACCAAACTTGGCAAACAATGCCCCCCATGACCCACACTCCATCCGACTGCAGATTAGAGGAGGACACAGCATGGATAATGGGATTTCAAGTACCTCCACTCACTTCCAAAGTACCCCACCCACACACGCATCAACCTCTACATCAACACAGCAGACGGAAAGACAAAAAACATTGTATATCCACAAGCTATGCAGAACGCCAGCAACACCACACAACAACAACTCCACAGGACTCCAACATCCCACCCACCAAAACAACCCACAACAACACAGCCATGACCCCAACAACACCATAACTAACAACAACTCCAATCCTTACATACTCAGACTTCCTCGCATCTCCAAAATAGGGCACAGCAACTATTTACAGCTAGTAAATAATACATAAAAAGGCACAAATTCTTTGTAAAATCTTTTTGTACTTCGAATTACATGAGAAAAAGTTGCATTTCCACCAGATGAAGAAAACTTCTTTGAAAACAAATAATGTGCTTTATGGTTTAAAATTTATTCCAAAGTACTCAGAAGTAAAAAATAAAATAAACACCTCCTACTGGATTTAGTAGCATTTACTCCCAAGAAAATACACATAAGACTGCAGCCTTAGAGTCAATTGATATATTTGGAAATAGTTGGAAGCTGCACAGTGTTCTGTAACTGGAACATAGCAGATTCCCATCCATCACCACCACCCACGTTTGAACAGAGAACATTATTCAGTTTGTTTACACAAACTTTTAGGACTTATGGAAGGTTAAAGTCAGACAAGCCAAAGAAATGAGCTATTTATCATGCCAGATTTTAGATTTCTCATCTGGCATGAAGAGAAAAGTGGTGTATTTACCTATAACAGCACAGTTTCATTGAATTAATTTTCGTAGATGCTGGGGGGGGTGTGTGTCAGGAGTGACTTGAGAAACTGCAAGTCGCTTCTGGTGTGAGAGAATTGGCCGTCTGCAAGCATGTTCCGCAAGGAATGTCCAAAGGTTTTCCATCTTGTGGAAGGCTTCTCTCATGCTTCCCTGCATGAGAAGATGGAGCTGACAGATGGGAGCTCACTCCGCTCCCTGAATTTGAACTGCCGACCTTTCAGTCAGCAGTCCTCTGGTACAGGGTTTTAACCCACTGCACTACTGGGGCCTCCATAGATGCTGCTGAAGGGTAGGGAGGGAAGGAATCATTATTCTGACAACCCTAAATAAAAAATCCAGTTTGACATTAACTAGAGCAGGGGTCAGGAACCTTTTTGACTCAGAGAGCCATGAAAGCAAAATATTTGGAAATTTATTTCAGTGAGAGCCATATAATATATAAAATATATTTTAAGACTGAAATCAACTAAATGTAAGTATACAGATCCTTCTCAAAAAAATTAGCATATAGTGCTAAAGTTCATTGTTTTCCATAATTATTAGTTGCTTACCTGTAACTTTATTTCCCTGAGTGGTCACCTGGGAATTGGTACATGTGGTATGTTCTGCGTCAGCAGAGCAACTTCGGAACCCTCTAAAAGAAATCTGATTGGCTAGTAGTAGCCCCGCCCCTCCGTATATATAGCCCTCACCGGGGCTACCGACCCAGTTCTCTTCCGCCGCGTAAAGCAGCCAGAAGGACTAGGCATGACAAGAGGGGAGGAAGGGCGGGCATGTACGAATTTACAGGTGACCACTCAGGGAAATAAAGTTACAGGTAAGCAACTAATAATTCCCTGTCGTGGTCACTGTAAATCGTACATGTGGTATCAGAATAACAAGCTACTACCAACCTTGGATGGTGGGCGTCATGCCACCGCTGAAAAGAGGACTGCTCTTCCAAACTCAGCCTGTTTCTTGGACACCGTATCCAACTTGTAGTGGGCCACAAATGTCAGAGGGGTAGCCCATGTTGCTGCTCGGCAAATCGACTCAATGAGACGCCTCTCAGAACGCAGCCGAAGTCGCCATTGCCCTCGTTGAATGGCCCTTCAGTTGGGTAGGGAGATCCCTCCCTGACATAGTATATGCTAACTTGATCGTAGAGACGATCCAGGAAGAAAGTCTCTGGGCAGAAACAGGTAAGCCAAGGGAGTCCCTGCGATATTTTATAAATAGTCTTTCTGATTTCCTATGACCTGCTGTTCTATTTAAATAGAATGACAAAGCCCTGCGGACATCCAAGGAATGTAAGGAACGATCCAGTTGTGACGTAGGATCTTGAAAAAAAGCTGGCAATACCAATTCCTGTGACATGTGGAATCTCGTGGCGACCTTCGGAAGAAACGCCAAATCCGTCCGGAGGACCACCTTATCCTTATGGAATCTTAGGTAAGGTGCATCAGATCTAAGGGCACACAGCTCACTAGCACGCCCGCTGATGTAATGGCCACTAGAAAAGCCGTCTTCAGGACACATGTGAAATATCCGCAGTGGCTAAGGGCTCAAAGGGGCTCTTGGTCAATGCAGATAAAACGAGTTGCAAATCCCAAGCCGGGGTTACTGGGGCTACTGAAGGCTTAGAATTTGCTACTCCTCTAAGAAAACGTTTAACTAGGGGATCTGAAAAGTAAGAAGGCAATCCCGCATCTTTCCTAAACGCTGAAATGGCTGCCAGATAGCAGCGGATTGAAGACAATGATAGTCCCGCCTCAGAGAGGGACACCATAAAATCTAAAACTAAAGAAATCGGAGCGGACAACGCGTCTACATTACGTAGAGCCGCAAACTTAGAAAAACGAGACCACTTAAAAGCATATGATTTTTTAGTGGATTCCCTACGAGCTGCTTCTAATATGCGGACTACAGCAGGAGACAAGTCAGACAGTGCAGCTACATGTCCCCCCAAATCCGCCAGGCCGTTAGCCTCAGCGTTTGAACCTCGGGGTACAGCACCCTGTCCCCCTGTGTCATCAGCAGATCGAACCTGTTCCGGAGACTCACGTGAGTCCCTTTGGATAACTGCAACAGGAGAGAGAACCAGGGTTGGCGGGGCCACCAAGGTGTCACTATGATGCAGTTCGCCTTGTCCCGTTGAACTTTGGCCAGAACCCGCAAGAGAATGGGAAATGGAGGGAACAGGTACAGGAACTGATTGCTCCATGACAGTAGGAAGGCGTCCCCCAGGCAACCTGTCGAGTGGCCTGCTCTCTTGCGTGCTCCGAAGTACTGGCATTTCTTGTTGTCTCTGGAGGCAAATAGATCTATGATTGAGTTCCCCACATCCGGAAGATGCGTGCAGCTTCTTCCTTGTGCAGGGACCACTCGTGATGGCCCATGGGATCCCTGCTTAGAGCATCTGCAACCGTGTTTTCTTCCCCGGGGATGTGTGCTGCGACGATGCTTATGTCGCGTTTTATGCACCACTCCCATATTTGAATAGTCAGTTCTAACAACGATGGGGAGTGTGTCCCTCCCTGCTTGTTTAAATAATACATCACAGTGGTGTTGTCTGTGAGTATTAGAACCACTCTCTGTGATATCAGTAGCTCGAATGCTATCAGAGCCCTTTGAACAGCCAATAATTCTAGGTAATTGATGTGATGTGACGATTCCTGATGGGACCACAGGCCTTGAGCCGTCAGATCTCCCAGATGAGCTCCCCAACCCGTCATAGACGAGTCCGTAGTGACCGTTAGCGACGGGTCGGGGGGCATAAAAGGTTGGCCACGGCACACATTGTTGTTGTCCAGCCACCAATGGAGAGATTGTCGGACAGTGTCCGGTAGGTAGAGAGACATGTTGGGATCGTCCCTCAACGGGTTGAATTTGGAGAGGAACCAACTTTGTAGAGGTCTGAACCGCAGCCTGGCATGCGGGGTGACTGACGTGGTTGACGCCATATGGCCTAGTAGCACTTGGATCTGATGTGCTATGACTATGTGTGACCCTAGAATCTGAAGCACCACCTCCTGTAATGAGAAAAATCGGTCCTCCGGCAGGAATGCTCTCTCGATTGACGAGTCCAGCGTCGCGCCGATAAAGCTGATACGCTGGGATGGCACCAGAACCGACTTTTCCCAATTGACCACAAGTCCTACGGACTGGAGGAGAGAAAGAGTAAGGGAAACATCCTTCTGTAACTTGCTACAAGAAGGGGCCACTAACAACCAGTCATCCAGATATGGGTAAACTGTAACTCCCATAACTCTGAGATGGGCTACAACTACCGACATACATTTAGTAAAAACACGGGGTGCTGAACTTAACCCAAAAGGGAGGACATTGAAGCAGTAGACCCTATCCCCTACCATAAACGAAAGTAACTTCCTGTGGTGTGGCGCTATCGAAATATGAAAATAAGCGTCACGCAAATCAATAGATACAAACCATAATCCTTTATTCAACAAAGGCAAAATTGAGGTCAACGTGACCATTCTAAACTTTTTGGGCGTATGTATTGATTCACTTCCCTTAAATCAAGAATAGGTCGTACACCGCCCCTCTCTTTGAAATGAGAAAATATCTCGAGAAAAACAAAAACCCCATTCAGAGGCCTGTACTGGTGAGATAGCACCTTTTAACAACAACTGATTTATCTCTTCCTGCAACTGCGGGAGGGTGAGGTGGCTTTAACCAATCCCAACGGGGCTGGCATAGTAGTTCCAAACTGTAGCCCTCTGCAACTATCCTCAAAACCCAAGAATCTGAGGTGATGTGATCCCAAAAGGGAAAGAAAGGAGCGAGCCTATTTAGATAACTAATATTAACTGTAACTGAGTGGATAGGGGGCTGAGACTGAGGAACACTAGAGAACTGAGGGAGACGATCATCACCTGAGAAAAAAGAACAACAGATCTAGTGACCATTAGTGAGGACACTCAAAATCGTCTTTTTACATTGTTTTGGGGCTTTGATTTACCCTGAAAGGGTTGCCCCCGAGGCTTAAAACTATATGGCTGCCGCCTACCTTGTTGAAATTTAGCAGCACCACCGCCTCGAAATTTAGAGCCACTTCCTGCTGTATTATAGAAATTCCTGCGGAAATACGGAGTAAATGTCTGTCCTCGACGTTTATTATTATACTGGAACGGCTGGGAAGGGAAGCCAAATTTGCTAGCAGCCCAACGTGTGTCTTGTTTTTGTTTTAGGTCCTCATCCGTAGTGGGATTAAAAGACCCTTTTCATTCATAGGAGTATCCTCCGCTAACGTTTTGCCTTCCTCCGATAACGAGGAAGAGCGCAGCCAAGCATGGCGCCTCAATGCCGTGGCCGCAGCAAACATACGGTTGGCTCCCTCAGCCATATGGGTGGCAAAATCCTTTTGAAATTGTGCCAACCCTACTGCCTCACCTTGAATCATTTTAACCACTTGCTGTCTCTCAGCTGGTAACCATTCGATGTGTGGTAATAGAATACCCCATAAATAATTCTGATAAGCACTGAAGTATGTGGCGTAATGCGCCATTCTCGTAAATAACCCTGCTCCCAAGTGGATCTTCTTCCCAATCGCATCAAGTTTTCTACCCTCCCTATCAGCTGGGAAGGTAGATTACCCTTAGGGCGTTTAGTTTTAATAAGTTCACTAACTACTGTATTGGGTTTTGACGGCTTAGCAGCCCACTCAGCTGAGGTCAAATCCACCTTATATAAAGTGTCAATGCCCCTAGGTACAGCTGATGCCAGACTTGGGGCAATATTAGATGGTAAGGCCAGCTTAAGTAAATAAGCTAATGCTGGCACCGCTTGCGAGGAGGAGCCTTTTGCTCCTCTGGTTTGAACATCAGATCTTCTACCGACCCTATATTCTTAGGGGGAGGCAAACCTAGGGCCCTGGTTAACCTGCCCATCATTGCCACAAAATTTCCCCAATCAGCAATTTGTAACTGGTCTGAGTCATCCCTCTTGTCCAAATCATTAGAGTCAATTTCTCCATCAGAAGAATCAGTTCCAGCATGTTGTGGAATGGTTGGTAGAGAAGTAGAGGCTTGATTGCCTAATACAGTTTGAACTTGGAATGGGAATCCAACAGGAGCTGTTGATGAACCAGCAATGCCGTTCTGAGGTAAAACCTGAGGAACAGGCATCTGTATATGACCCAGCACTGGTGCATTAGTCCCTTGCAATCGTTGGTTTAACGCTGGTACAGGGAGCTGACTGTTTATGGCAGACTGGGGAGCAGGCTGAGCAAAAGGCTGGGGATTCCCAGAGGGCACAGCAGGTGGCGGTCCCAAATAAACAAAACCCTGGGACGTTAGCTGCCACAGTCCCTGGCATGGAGGAGCCTGTATAGGAGCTGACAGTACAGATTGCTGAGGGGCAGATCTCACAATTGGCTGAGCAGCTGACTGGATCCCTTGTAAAACCGGCACTTGAATAGGACGCACAGCCTCTTCATGGCCAGCTGAGGCAAGTGGATGAGGCGGGGGAGGAGCCACCGAAGACACAGCCGAGGAAGGAAGATCCCTCCTGAGGGGGGAGCGAACGTGGCTAGCCCTGTCTCTCCTGCGCTTGCGTCGACGTCGAGGAGAAGACTCAGATGAAGATGAGGAAGAAGATGATGACGCCGACGAGCGGCATCGACGGCGTCTTCGACGTCGAGAAGAACAGCTGGAACGGCAGGACGATGCTCGCGCATGCGCACGCCCGCGCCTCCTCTCCGATGGCGAAACTTCCCTCAAAGTATCAAAAGGGCCTGAGGGAATTGGCGGCGCCGACACCGAGCCTTCCAACAGCTGTTGTTGTGGAGACTGAAGATTCCCCGCTATCGAGGGCGTCGCTTCCAATTCAACCGCTCCCTGAGTTAAAGGCACAGTCTCCATTTGCTCAGGGAGGGAAACAGACTCCTGAGGAGCCAAGAGCAGTTGCAGGGCTTGCCCCTGCAGGGGAGCTCTTCCAGGATCTGAAGCCGAGGCACATCGCCAACTGGCGGAATAAAGCTCTCCTCACTCCACGCCTTTTTTGACAGGTCCATCTGAGGCGCTCGATTTTCAGTCAGTATAGCCTTTTTTATCTTCTTTTTTGCTGGAGCCTTCTGAGAGCGAGGCTGAGGCACTGAAAATAATCCCTGAGGAGACAACAGGCCCTGATCCATTACGGGGCCTGTGAAGGGAGCAGTGCCTTTCCAACAGGGCAACCTTAAGCCTGGCTTCCCTGTTTTTCCTCGTCTGAAGCGAAAAAGCTTTACAAATGGCACAAGGCTGGCCCAGATGACCCTCACCCAAACACAAAAGACAAAGGGAGTGTCCATCCGAATCTGGAAGAACGTTTGGGCACTGGGCACATTTCTTAAATGAGGTAGTTGCCATACCTCAGAAGCCCAAATTGCCAAAAGAGAGAAATGATCTCTTAAGTAAACTCAGAGTTCTCAACTCACAAAGAAAAACAAATCAAAAAATAAATAAAATAAATAAAATAACTACAATCTGAGTTCGCAGTCCAACTATAGAGCAGAAAAGCGAAGGTTCACTCGTTGCTTTGAGCGGACGAAGAGAACTGGGTCGGTAGCCCCGGTGAGGGCTATATATACGGAGGGGCGGGGCTACTACTAGCCAATCAGATTTCTTTTAGAGGGTTCCGAAGTTGCTCTGCTGACGCAGAACATACCACATGTACGATTTACAGTGACCACGACAGGGAATGTAGTGATACAAATTAAACTTTCATATATTGCACACCAACTGAAATATTTTGGCATACAGCTCCTGAAAACCCAAAAATACTGTCTCAAAAATTAGCATATTTCGTCGGATGGAATATGCTAATTTTTTGAGATATGTATGCCAAAATCATCAGTATTAAAACAAAAAAAAGACCTGAAATATTTCAGTTGGTGTGCAATGAATCGAAAAATATATGAAAGTTTAATTTTTATCATTACATTATGGAAAATAATGAACTTTAACACTATATGCTAATTTTTTTTAGAAGGACCTGTATAAGTACATACTATGAGAAAAGGATTCCCCCGGCAGAATGACGGGACACTTCAGACCTGACTCTGCAAAAAGCATGCTCAGGACTCTGTGAAAGGAAGAGAAGACGGAAGGAAGGGGGGGAAAGAAAGAAATACAGACAGACAGAGAAAATAAAGGGGTGAGGGGGAGAGAAAGAAAGAAAAGAAGAACAAACTATGGAAAAGGAAGAAAAGAAAAACAGGAGAGACAAGGAGGAGAAAAGAAAGAAGGAAATGGGAAGGGAGGAAAGGAAAGGGTGGGGAAAAGAAAGGAAGGGGAGTGAGGAAAAGGTAAAATAATGAATGGAAAAGAAGAAAAGAAGGGGGAGAGGAAAGTGAAAAGAAAGGAAGAAGAAGGAAAGGAAGACTTGGTGAAAAAGACTAGAGGAGGAAGGAAGGAAGAGGGAGGAAGGGAGAATGAAGGAAAGAAGGAAGGGGAGAGAGGGAGGGAAAAGGAAGGAGAGAAGGAGAAGGAAAGGGTGAAGGGGAGAAAGAAAGGAAGGAAGAGGAAGGAAGAGGGATAATGGAGGAAAAGGAAGGGGAGAGAGGGGGGAAAGGGAAGGAGATAAGAAAGAAATGGTGAAGGGGAGAAAGGAAGGAAGGAAGAGGGAGAATAGAGGAAAGAAGGAAGGGGAGATATTGAGGGAAAAGGAAGGAGAGGAGGAAAGAATGGAAGAGGGAAGGAGGAAAGAAGGTAGGGAGAGAGGGAGGAAAAAGAATGAAAGAAAAGGAGATGGGAAAAGAAAGGAAGAGGAAGGAAGGAAGGAAGGAAGGAAGGAAGGAAGGAAGGAAGGAGGGCACAAGGCCCCGAGGGCAGCGGGGGATGAGGAAAAAGCAGCGATGGCGATGCGGAAGCAGCAGTCACGCGCATTTGAGTCACTCCTCCCCGCTGCATGCTGGGAAACCAGAGCCCAGGCTGCTCTGGAGAGCCAAATGCGATCATGAAAAGAGCCACATCTGGCTCCCGAGCCATAGGTTCCCTACCCCTGAACTAGAGGGAAAAGAGCACCTATGTAAACACTGGCTTACAAAGTATCATCAATGAAATTTATAAAATATTGTGTTGTCATGATAGGATCTTAGACATTATGGTTGCTAACATTAACAAATGTTTGGTTGCCACCTATAATTTGGGGACCTACAGGATGAACATGTTTAAAGAAAAAACATATAGTCCTTCTGGGGTTTTTTTTTTTTAAAAAAATCTCTTAAATAATACAAGCAGACAACTCTATTTCATTCCCTAGTAATTTCCCCTTAAAATTTTGACAGCATAAACTCGAGAGAGAAAAATCTCACATCAGACAGCACCAAGTTAAAGCAGAAATTGCATCTATACATCTGCTGGAATCTATCAATAAACAGAACATTTGTACACATCCTCTCACTTGTACGAACTCAAGCCAAAAGAACAGAATGCAAAACACCTTCTTTCCTTCCAAATGGAAAAAGTTGTGTGCAACACAGCTGTGATCGGGTGTCTTCATTTCTCACACATGTGCACACACCTTGAAACAATGAGTCAACTCCAATCAAGAATTTCAAGGAATTACTTATTGTTTTCCTGCAGCTTGGGAAGGTAATCCTTCGTGTTGGGTCTAGCTCCTCCTCTGCACTTCTCAGCCAGTGTTTTCTCACCTCTCAATCATCCTTACCACCCTAAGAGGCAGAACCAGTCCCACCTTCCCAGTTCCATCCTTACTCAGCTTGAACTAACACAGAACTTTGAGTGTTATGGTGGTAATCATAGTTTGAAAATCAGTTCTCTTTGTTGGTCAAGGGACTCTTAACTGTATGAGACTTGCCACCCAAATGGGTACAATCAGTCTCAGTAAGATGCATCACCTAGTTCAGTGTTTTTCAACCTTTTTTTGAGCCACGGCACATTTTATACATTTACAAACTCCCGGGGCACACCACCAAACCCCAAACTTCTCGGGGAACCTGCATATTGGGCTGACGAACTCCCCTGCCCAAACCAGCCGACAATGCTGGTCGATTAGGCAATTGCCTCTCACCCCGAGAGTTGTTACTCCACTCATCACCTTCTGCGAGAGCTCCCCTTCCAAACCCCACGCTGAAAGGTTTCTTCGCTCTGGTGGGCTGGGCTCTGGTCTCCCACTCCGGACCAACTCCTGCAGGCACACTGGGACATCTACTCTCGTGTCCTCCTGCCACCGGCTCTTCTCCACCCATCCAGGAATAATAAGTGAAGTCACCTCCTTCCGGACCACTCCACATGGACTCCAACATCTGCTCCCGCTTACTCATATCGCGGGACATGCGACGGAAGGTGGTCTCCATAGCCTCCATCCGGCACTGCAACACCTCCAACTCCGTCGGTGGAGCCGGCTCTGTGGTCTCACTACCACCGGAACACCTGGAAGACGGCCTCGTAGTCCTGCGAAGCACTCCTCCTTGAGCCACTTGAGGGGCCACCTGAGCCGATGCATACCTTGCTGCCGCTTCTCTGGCCCCTTCTCTGGCTCCCTGAAGATCCACCTGAACGGCCCCGCTCCAAGCTGCCGCTTCTCTGAATTCTTCTCCGGCCCCTCTAAAGCCCACCTGAGCTGACGCGCACCATGCCGCCACTTCTCTGGACTCGTCGCAGAGGCCTCGGGGGGTCCACCTGAGCCGACGTATACTCAAACGCCGCTTCTCTGGACTCATCTGGAAACCCGACCTGGTCCAACGTCTCCCATTCCCATTCCGTCAGTCTTCGGGTTTCCTCCGGATAGAGGTTCCATCCACCGAAATCCTCCTCCGCCATCTCTTTAACTTCTCCAAGTTCGGGAAAGTTGAAAGGGCTTTGACTTCTGTAAGGTCGCTCCAATATCTTGAAGAATCACGCAGAGTCCTCTGGTCGGTCCAACAAGTTTTATTAAAGGATCAATACTTTTAAAGTCAAAGCACCTTTCCTTCACCCACACTTCACTTATATACTAAACCCCCTCCCCTCCCTTCACCAGCAATGTCCGAGAAAGTTGCATCACTTCCCTCTGACTCAGCAGAACCCCAGGAGATTACATCATCCCATGAGCCAGCAATCCCTCCCAGGCTGGCATCATCCACCGCTGCTCAGCCAGCGTTTGTTTTGGCTACGTCAGATTGCGAGTCCTGCGGGCTCTCCAAGGCCGCGGGGATCCACATCTGACAGGACGCCCGAATGTTTTGCTGTTTTACCATCCTTGTGGGAGGCTTCTCTCATATCCCCGCATGGGGAGCTGGAGCTGACAGAGGGAGCTCGTCCATGCTCTCCCTGGATTTGAACTTGCGGCCTGTCGGGTTTCAATCCTGCTAGCACAAGGGTTTAACCCATTCCGCCACTGGGGATTCCAGTGGCATAGATTATATGCGAGCAGAGTTCTCACATGCTATTTGGACAGGACCAAGGCCTTTTGCGAATTGGAGTATTTGTTCCTATCTTTTCAAGAGTACTGGTCCTGACCTTTAAGGCCTTGTATGGTCAGGGACCGACGTACCACAGAGACCGCTTTTCTCCCCTTCACCACCAGTGGTCACCACGACCCTCCCAAGAAAATCTGCTTCATATACCAGGCCCCAGAGAAGTACGCCTCGAAAGTACAAGGCGTAAGGCCTTTTCAATCTCTGCTCCAGCTCTATGGAATTCGTTGCAACCTTACATAAGAGCCATGCGTGACCTACGGTCCTTTATTCAAGCACTTAAGACCTGGCTCTTTAGCAGAGCATTGAACCTGTAATTTAATCTTAATACCTGTTGTGTAAGATTACTCTGTTTTTATTTTGTTTTTATGTAAGTCACCCAGAGCACCTCGGATGGAGGGCAACTAATGAAATAAATGATGATGAAGATGAAGATGAAGAGAAGACGAAAGAAAACAAAATATATCTTCTTCCATTTTGTTTCATTGGTAGATGTTATATATTGTACTGGCATATGTGCACAATTCGATTTAGTCCCAGAGGGAATCCAGGCACATTCAACACATGGTGCTGCCCACTTAGCATGGCAGCATCCTTGCTTCAGATTTGTAGGGCAGCCACTTGGACTTTCCCGTCAACTTGTCAGGCACTACAGGACTGACAAATTTGCTTCAGCAGATGGGTCTTTTGGCAGGCATGTTCTGCAACAAGTTATAATTAGATTGCTGCCAGGTGGCGAGGTGACAGTTTGTGTAGGCCCCAGCCGGGAGCATTGTCTCCCCACACTGCAGGAAAATGGAACATTCGCACTTACCTGAGGAAGTTGATGTAATCTACTAAATCTTATACTACCAATCTCATTATCTAAGGCACTAGTGTGCCGTGAGCGATCATCAGGTGTGCCGTGGGAAATTGGCACTCTCCCCCCTCCTAGCAGCCCCCTCACAGGTATCCAAGAAACAAATTGAGCCTCTCTGCTTGTTTTTTTACTAGTTTACTGGATTTTTCGAGGTCTCCCCCAAGGAACTGTTTATAACAGCTTCATGACATCCATAGTTAACTAGAAGCAAGTTTCACTCAAGGTGAAATTTCACAAAGGTCTGGAGAACAAGCTCTATGAGGAGCGGCTTGAAGAGCTGGACATGTTTAGCCTGAAGAAGACATGATAGCCATGTATAAATATGTGAGAAGAAGTCATATATATGTTTTGTTCATCGAAACAGGCCCAGGTTTCACACTGAGTGTATAAGTACATTTAAAACATATCAACTATATGTATTACTGTGTTAGAGTGTACTTTTGTGTCATTTTGGTTGGTGATGTGCCCCAGGATTTTGTAAATGTAAAAAATGTGTCGTGGCTCAAAAAAGGTTGAAAAACACTGATCTAAGGTTCTGCAAGATCCTTTTGCATTCCAGAATCACACGACTATGTCCTTGAATGGGTATTTACTATGAAAGTTCCTTTTCCTGCAATCCTTTCCGCCCTAACTAGTGGATTTGATATTTCTTAAGCTGTTGGCAATATATTTATGTTTCTCCAGAGCTTTATCATATTACTGGAAAGGTGAGTACATCTCTACCTCTTAGGATGGTAAGCATGACTTACAGAGTCATATGTGAAGTAAGAGGGAAAAGTCAAACCAAGGATGAAGGATCCTCTCCCCACGATAGAAAAGGGACCTTCATAGTAAATTTCTTCACCCCAATTTCTTTTCTCACAGGACCTATCCCTTCCAACCTTCCATGGATTCAAGATCAACTTTCCATGGCACTAAAAAGCTGGACATTGAGTCGAAACAACACACCTCCTTCTCTTCTATCTCTGTATTGTCTACACAAAAATGGCATTGAATGTTTGCAGTGTATGTGCACTGTGATCCACCCTGAGTCCCCTTCAGGGTGAGAAGGGCGGAATATACATAGTTGTTATTACTATTATTACTATTATTATTATTAATAGTAGTAGTAGTAGTAATTCATGCCCTTCCCTTACCAAGTTCCATAAATTATTCCACTCTCAAAATGGGAGCTTTTTGTAGATGCTACCAACAGCATTATTTCTCAGTCAAGAATTAGAAACTTTGCTCACCCTTCAGACGTAAACACAAGGGATTCCCAATTTCCCAAATAATGAAGGAACACAATGAAACTGTAGAAGATTAGCAACCCTGCCTTTACAATGTCCTTTGATGTTTACATACCATATCTGAAATTGCTTTTATCAACCCTAATAAACATCTAGACCTGTCATGGTAAATGTGCAAGCACATATGATGCCTGGTGCTCTCAGCTAACTTTCATCTCTCCCTAACATTTCTAAAGACACAGAAGATAAGAGGGAAACAAGGAGATATTTTAATGTATTGATTTATATAGTGTACACCTTGGTCTACTATCACAGGGCACTTTAGATGTAAACTGTGACAGCTGAATCCTATCGTTCGACCCATCCAGAAATAAACCCAGTTAATTAACGGCTCGGCTGTGAGTCAACACTCATGTAAAACCCATTAACTCTACTAGTTGGGAGTCAGAAATGGATTCAGGTCTGAGCATGGAAAATTTAGGCAAAATTCTCTAAGCACTTGGGCGTCCATCACTTTCAGCAAATGTGCAGCTACTTGGCAATAGTCATTACTGACGTTATGTGACACAGAGATATCACACACATATGCAATTCAGTTATCTATTTAGTGTTTTTGGCTATATTCAAGTCACTTCCAACTTATTGTGACCCTGAAGTGAGTCTATCTCCAGACATTAAAGGAGCTATACAAGAAGATGAATTCTATGCTCAAAGATGTTCAGCTCCTTCAGTAGTTATTTTAAAGCATGGACTCCAACCCTGAGCAGAGTCACCAGACTGCGGAGCCACCAGCTATCACTGAGGCCAAGGAACTAAAAAAAACCTATATTATTCAAAAACAGATAAGTGAAAACGCAATCTACCGAGCCTGTCTACAGCTCTTCTTCAAGCTAGTGAGAAAAAAAACATGCAAAACATAAAGGCATAAAAACTCAAATGTTTGGTTGATTATCCAATTAAAAATATTTTGATTAATTATTCAAAATTAATCAAGCAGTTGATTTGTTTTAAGTACCACAAGCCAAAAGTTGCATATATTAAAGAGGCATCTCTCCTATCACACACTGAAGAGGAACTGCTGCTTCTTCAAATGGAAATATTATGATACATCTGTATATCACCAAGCAAATCAAAGAAAGCTTTTTCAAAAATATGGGCTAGCATTCTGTTGAAAATCCTTTTAGAGTGCTGAGTTCAGTTGTAACAACGTGCAAACATGAGTGCCCTGCAGTTATGAGATCCATCTCAGTATCCTTGTCTCCAGAACAGCAGAAAACAAGCTCCCCTCTCCTCAATGTAACATCCTTTCAAATGTTTAAACATAGACATCATGCCCACGTGGTCTCAGCCTTCTTTTCTCCAAGCTGTTTCTTGTAGGGCTTGGTTTTCAAACCTTTGATGATTTTGGTCGCCCTTCTCTGGATTTCAGATGTGTCACCAAAGCAGAAGAGTGGGATCATGACTTCCCTCAATGTAGACCATACCTTGGGAAGTCTGATCTGGCTACGGTCGTCCATGCTCTGGTCACATCCCGAATAGATTACTGCAATGCACTCTACGTGGGGCTGCCTTTGAAGACAGTTCGGAAATTACAACTAGTCCAACGGGCGGCAGCCAGATTACTAACGGGAGCTACATACAGGGAGCATACCACCCTCTTGTTGTGTCAGCTCCACTGGCTTTTTGAGCCACTGCATCATATTCTTGACTCATGTTCAGCTTGTAGTCTACTAAGACTCCTAGATAGCTTTCATATGGACTGTTTTCAATTCAGTGCTACCCTCCTATATCTGTGCATTTCATTTTTATTGCCAAAGTGAAGTATCATACATTTCTCCCTGCTGAAATGTTTGGCCCAGCTCTCTAATCTGTTAAAGACATTTTCGATTCTGATCATGTCCTCCGGGGTATTAGCTCTCCCGCACCTGCAAACTTGATAGCTATGGCCTCCAGGCCTTGTGGTTTGGGCATGGCCCCATGTAAGCTGCTCCGAGTCCCCTTTGGGGAGAGGGAAGCGGCTTATAAATAAAGTTTATTATTATTCATCCAAGTCATTAATAAAGATGTTGAAGAGCCCTTGGCCCAGGACAGAATCTTGGAACCCCACTGGTCACTTCTCTCCAGAATGAGGAGGAGCCAATGGTAAACACACTTTGTGTTTGCCAATCAACCCATTCCCAATCAACCTAACAGTAGCATTGTCTAACCCAAATTTTATTAGCTTCTTTGTGAGAATGTCAAGGGGAACCTCATCAAGGGCCTTACTGAAATCGATATAGGCTACACCCATAGCATTTCCTTCATCTACCAAGCTTGTAACTCCTTAAAAAAAGAGATAAGACTTGGTTGGCATCACTTGTTTTTGAGAAACTATGTTGAATTTTTACATGGCATTCCTTTCTAATAATTTGATCCAGAATCTTTCCAGGTATTTATGCCATGTGATGTGTGTAACATGCCAGCAAAATAAGTTTCTAAACTGTTAGGCAATGGAGGGAAGGACAAATCTTATTCTTCTTTTGCCACCACATTTTGTGACCATTCCTCTTTTTTCATTTTTTTATTATTTTATCATAGTTCATTTGTTATACATTGTTTATTTTACAGTAGATACATATTATTCAATACAATCTACCATACTTTAACTTTTGGCATCTACTGTTATTTTTCTGCTTATACATATTATCTATTCCTCACCACTGTGTTCCCCCATCCAACGGCACGGCTTTTACATATCATCTGTTCAATTCTTCTTGTAGAGGTAACGTTCCTTCTTTCTTTTTAAATCCTTTTCAATAAATGTTCTCCACACATCATCAAATTCACTTTGTTTCTACATACCTCTTTTAACTTTTAATATACATGTCAGTTTATCATTTATTGCCAGTTTCCATACTTCCTTGTACCACTCCTCTATTTGTATATTTATTTCTTTTCCAATTCCTTGCTATAAGCAGTCTTGCTATTGTTAATAAGTTTGTTATCGCATCTTTATCCGCTTTTTTCAATTGTTTATTATTATATAATTATAATAAAGCTATACTAGGACTTCTTTCTATTTTAATGTTCATTTTATCCTTTATTTCTCTAAATATTTTCCCCAAAACTTATTTACATATCTACATTGCCACCACATATGTATATATGTTCCTGATTCTTGGCATCCTATCCAGCAATTTTTGAGGAGTTTTTATTTATATTTGCTATTTAAGGAGCTCCATTGGCTGCCATTCATCTTCCGGTCCCAATTCAAGGTGCAGGTTCTTACCTATAAAGCCCTGAACGGTTTGGGACCCGCCTACCTGCATGACCGCATTTCTGTCTACGAACCCACGCGATCTCTTTGATCACCTGGAGAGGCCCTGCTCTCCCTCCCACCCCCTTTGCAGGCACGATTGGTAGGGACGAGGGAAAGGGACTTCTCTGTGGTGGCCCCCCGACTCTGGAACTCGCTTCCCAAGGATATCAGACAAGCCTCCACATTGTCAGTCTTTAGGAGGAGCCTGAAAACATGGCTATTCCAATGTGCCTTCCCTGAATAAAGTAAACAACGCCCTGCTTTGACCAATTCCCTGCAAAATGCCCTCGGAAGCACTTTAACTACTGTTGGGTTGATCTCCCTACATTATCCTTTAAAACCCTCCTGCTAGATACATCCTACCTCTGTTCACATCTAGTGTTTATTTTTTTAAAATTTTAATATATTACATCTGACCCTGCCATTATGGTTTTAAACTTTGTGTGTTATTGTTTATATGTGAGTTATATTGATTGTATTGTCTTATTTGCTGCTGTGTTGTTTTACTGATGTGTTAGTGGGCTTGGCGTCACGTAAGCCGCACCGAGTCCCTTCGAGGAGATGGTGGCGGGGTATAAATAAAGTATTATTATTATTGGTCCCATTTCTCTTTTGATGGAACTCCATACATTCATCTTCAGGCAATTCCTTGTCTCCTCTGACTACCCAACTGGCCATTCACTATAATGTTGATTTATGCGAATACATTCTATGATATCACTGTGCTGCTGTCCACACAAAAGCTTTACAAGACAATAACCTTTTCATTAGCTATGCCTTGGAGCAATGAGTTGCGTTCTGAAGCCTTTTCTTTCCTAACACAAGCTCAACTAACCAGTTGCCAAATAAATAATAATGGGGACTCAGGAGTTAACATTTTACATATGACAGCAGTTTAAGATCACGTGCAACACCCATCTCCCTCCAGGAGAGCTAATGCTGTTAACTGTGTTTTTAAATACAGATTCAACCAAACCCCATTTAGCACTAAATTTGCCAACACAGAGGCTGCAGATCTAATTCTCCACAGGGAAAAAAGCTTTCACTTTAATGGGCTTTAAAAAATGCTTTATGGCTCTTAGCTTTGCCTTCATGCATAATACAAGGCATGAGCGCTATTCACCGTTGGAGCGGCAATGACGACAGCGGCAACATTAGCCGTGCCTTTGATCCTCGTATAACAATTAGCCTAGTGACACATGGCAATGAGATTCCTCACTTTGAACAACAGACCCCACACTTCAGACCCAAGTAAAATAAGCATGAGATGATGAACAGTCTCCTTTCTGCCAACACTTCTCAGAAGAGAACACCGTGTTTTTTAAAACCTAGTTTAATTATCTCAATATGTCTTTATGTCTTCTTAGTCCAAATCACTCTTGGTGTGATGGATCCACAGCACCACTGGACAGTTCTGAATTGCACCTTAGGCTTTCTCCACTCGGGATGTAATTGTTCTTTTTCTTTCTTCTTCTACATCCTTGGGAAAATGATGGGTTAATCAAAAATATTTGAGGTCTGTTCAGCAGTTTGGTATTTCTTCCCTTTAGAGCACTTGGTGGAAGGTTCTTCTTATGACTCTCTCTGTGTCAGATTCAGAGTTTGAGAGAACATCCAGGGAAAGTATTCTGTTGAACATAATTAAGAAAAGGTTCTACAAGGCAATCTTTCTTGTGGAGTCTTTTTCAGTCGTTTTTAACTCTTCAGTCAACCACTCCATCTAAATGGTTTCTGTCACTTTATATAACCATTCCTCTTTCCTCGGTTCGCTGGCAGACTTCCAATATCTGGCATAGACCAGTTTGGCTGCGGTAGAACTAGGTATATTCGTTTTTCGTTAGTGTCGAGATTTGGATCCATTATCCCTAATAGGAGTGAATCTGGCTTCCCTTCCATTGTTTTCATGAATATTTTGCCTAATTCAGTATTTATTAGTTTCCAATATTTTTCGGCTTTCGGGCACAACCACCATAAGTGGAAGAAGGTTCCATTCCGAGATCCACAGTTCCAACATTCAGTTTTTGTATTTTTATAGATTTTTGCCAATTTTTCCGGGCAAGGTACCATCTATATATGATTTGTATCCAATTTTCCTTATAGCTATAGCAGACTGAAGAGGTTTTTTTCCAGATGGTTTTCCAGGTATTCCAATTAACATTGTATCCAATATTTCGAGACCATTTTTTCATATAATCTTCTGTTTTTCGCTCCTTTTGGTCAATTGTCCAGAACTATTTTAGTAGGGAACATAAGACCGATTTAATACTTAACTGGAATCATTAGTTAGAAAGAACCAAGTCGATTAGATTGGATTGAATAATCATTATGTGCACATGAGTACACGAGTAAGGGTTAATAGATATGTATGTGTGTGTATGTGTGTGTGTGTGTGTGTGTGTGTGTGTGTGTGTATATATATATATATATATATATATATATATATATATATATATAAAAGTAACCAAGCACTGTTAATATATCAATATGACCACTGAATCTTATGTTTGTATATCTCTCTGTAGGCACAAATAGACAATCTGAAAAGCAGTGGATGAAGATTGATAGCTTAACCACAAGTTGAAAAATCTAATATGACTATACTATTCTCCATTCCCCTAGGTTATGTTTTTACTTGCACACCCTCCCCTAACTTTCCTTCCCCACCCTTCCTTATTCCCTCTGTTCCCATTCCTTTCCCATTCCCCTTTTCCTATCCCGTTCCTGTGATGTGTTATATGTTTCTTTTAAATCTGTGAAAACTATAATAAAGACTATTTTTTAAAAAAGGTTCTACAAGGCAGGATCACAACGCTCAACAACTAAGGCCAGGTCATATATCCGCCCTCCACCCTAAACTTTAGACTTAGGGTCACCATAAGTCTGAAACGACTTGAAGGCACACAGCAACAACAATCCTAAATAACTTGACTATCTCACCAACCAAAAGCAGGCCCCCACTTCCCATTGAAATACTGGTAAGTTTATGTTGGTTAAATTATTTCATTTTAAATACTGTATTGTTTTTTCATTCCTTTTTTTTACTACAATTAAGAATTCGTTTGGGCTGTTTTCAGGTCTCCTAAAATACATACTAACTGCTCTTCACTTCTGTGTTCAAATTTCTCTTTCCCATTTTCAAAGTTAAACACAGATCCAGAATCCTAATCAACCATGTTAATGTTGGCTTGTTTAATTATTTATCAAAAAAATTCAATCATGGCTGAGGAAATATATGGAGAAAAGACCTAAAGTGCTTGCAGTTGAATACTGTGCTTATGCCAGTTGTCACTGATTTGTTTTGAATCTCTTTTTTGGCAGCTGACAAAGCACCAAGTAATTTAGCATGTAAACCATAGCCACAAGCAAGAACTACCAAACTGAAGCCAGAACTACCAGAAACCTCTTGGCATCAACCTTCTATAGCAGATCACTGAACAGGAAGGAATTCATACTCAAGAAGGTTGTGAGGTTTCCAACAGACTTCACAACCTTGGAGGATGCCTGCCATAGATGTGGGCTAAACGTCAAGAGAGAATGCTTCTGGAACACAACCATACAGCCCAGAAAAATCAAAACAACCCATATTCAAGCTTCTTGATTGGACTTATTTCTTGATCTGAATAATGAGACTGAAATCAGGGGTCCACCATCCCCCACAAGGTCACCATGGAGGTCTCAGGATTAAGGTTTCCCCTTGACTAAGTCTAGTCCAACTCTGGGTGGTGGTGCTCCGTTTCTAATCCAAATTGCCGGCATTGTTTGTAGATGCCTCCAAGGTCATGTGGCAGGCATGACTGCATGGAGTGTCGTTACCTTCCCACCGAAGCGGTACCTATTGATCTACTCACATTTGCATCTTTTCAGACTGCTAGGTTGGCAGAAGCAGGGGCTTACAGCAGAAGCTCACCTTGCTCCCCAGATTCAAACCGTCTACCTTTTGGTCAGCAAGTTCAGCAGCTCTGCGGTTTAACCTGCTGCGCCACCAGGGCCCGTTAAGGACAATAAAGGCCACTGCAAATGGGAATTGTGATATGTTCCAAAGGAGAAGCAGAAGAACATATGTACCTATTTTTGACTTATACATCTTGCATTTTAAGAGAAATGTGTCAAGTCAAAAAATAGTTCTGCCAAATGGGTTAAAAATAAGTTCAAATTGCTAGTAAGCATATGCTGAGAAAAATAAGCCGAAAATTGTGATAAGTTTCATCAGAAAAGGTGGGTAGAAGAGAAGGAGGAATGTAATTTACGGGGGATTAACTGCTAAATTAACTGTTAAATTATTGACCTCTACATATGCGATAGAGATTAAATCTTAAATCCCTTTCTTTCAAACCTGCTTCTCCTTTGACAGCATGACAAGGGGGTGAACTAAAATTCGGTAGAAAAACAAATTACCTAAAGAAAATAAGGTATTCCCATACCTACTGTCAAGGGACCTAATTTCTAAGAAGAAAATAAGCATCTGGTTTCTGTTAGATCATTCTATCATACAGAAGCACAGTATAATATACGCGTAGGAAGGTGGGTTTGGATTTATTTTTTTCTTATTTAAACCCATTTCACATGTCACACTCCCTTTTTGTGTTGAATATGAATCCTGTGAAGAACGGTACAGCCGGACATATCATTTGGACTGATAGGTTCCCAAAACAAATCCTAGCTGTTGAAAGGCCAACTGCTCAAATGGTTAGAATTCTTCATCTCTGAATAATTCTGAATTGCATGGGCAAAGCGCTCACACAGAAGTAGTTTCTCACTGCAGATGTTACAGTTTCAAAAATATGGAAGGTTACAAGTGGAGAGGGATTGAGGAAGCAAGCGGCAGTAGAGTTTTGCTTATCCGACATAAACGGACCGGCAGAACATTGGATAATACCACATTTCTTACTGTTGCCCGTCCGACATGGCGCTAGACACCTAGGATACTAACAACAGGGACTCAAAAGGTTAAGGCAAGGCAATGCCTCACAATAATAATAATACACTTAATTTATATTCCGGTCTTCTCACCCCGAAGGGAACTCAGAGCGGATTACATTACACATACGGCAGACAGTACCTGCCGGTTCCACATACAATTACATACAACATATAACAGTAAAAAATTTTAAAGGGTTTTTCTTTGGCTGCATCACAGTTGCATCACAGACCTGCATCACGGTGCTTCACAGGTTGTGATTGCGTCTTTACGTCACAAGGTGGTGCTGTTGCTTCATCCTCATGACGGATAGCCTCTGTTTTTCCACATTCCAGCCGAAAAGGTCCTTCCCCCTTTGGGGGTTCCCAGTTTATCTAATCACAGCTCAGCTGTTTTCGAACTGTTGGGTAAACAGTGGACAGGGCTCACAGCTGGTGTCCAACCCAGCCCGGGATTCGAACCTGCAATCTTCAGATCTTCAGATTGCCAGCACAGCTGTTGTTACCGCTGTGCTATCTCTCCGGCCCCTACTATCTCTCCGGCCCCTCAGAGCTAGAACGGCCCAGCAGGAAGTGCCCGGATGCGGAAGAGGAGTATGAAATCACAGAGAGAAGGAGGGAGGATGCTTCTATTTCCGGTCCTGCCTCTTTTCCCCCTTTCCTCCCGCCTGCTCCTCCTTGTCTTGCTTTTTTCACTTATTGGAAATTGAGAGAGTGTTGGGGAACGCTCCTTTAATTGAATAGGAAATGCTGGAGGAAAATGGGGCATTGGATAAGAGTGTTGGGTAAGACAGAAGGTAGGATAAGTGAAGGTTGGATAAGCGAGACTCGACTGTAACTCATTTGTGAACAATTCAGGGAGAGCTTTTCGCCAGTTTTCACGCAAAAATCACTCCCAAACTGGCCTGTTTTTAAAACAAAATGTTGGCTGAGAATTTTGAGGGGCTTCAGTTAAAAGTCCAAAAGCCACCTGTAAGTGGGGCACCCTTTCACCACTTCTGGACTACAGAAATATGTGATAAGAATAAAACAGAGGGCAGCGTGTTATAGATTGTCAGTGTGGGCATAAACTACATATTTCAGATTAAGAGCTCATTTCCAGATTCCTTTTTACATGATGCTTATCTAGGGAGATGGAAAGACTTCTGAACAAGCTTGTGTTTTATTTATTATCAAAGTCCCTTCCTGAAATCTCTGTCATGAGGCTGATTTGGCACAAATTTATTTTTTTTAAACCACAAAGGAAGCTATCAGTACACCAAATCTTACTGGATATTTGAAGTTTCACTTTGAGGTGAAAACAAAGCCAAGAAAAAATCTTGAGGCTCTCAATAATACCATTTTCCTGGATACAGGTTGAGAAATGACGGTTTGTGAATCTTACAATCATAGCATAATAGAATTGGATGACACCATATGAGCCATCTAGTCCAACCCCCCTGCCATGAAAACCACAATCAAAGCACACCCAACAGATGGGCATTCCACCACACTCTGAGGCAGAAAGTTTCACTGCAGAACAGCTATTACAGTCAAAAAGTCTTCCTAACGTTCAGGTGGAATCTCCTCTTCGGTAATTTGAAGCCATTTATCCGAGCCTTGTTTCCAGGGCAGCAGAAAATAAAGCCTGCTCCCTTCTCCTTAGGACACCCTTTCCCATATTTATCCATGGTTATCATGTCTCTTCTCAACCTTCTCTTCTGCAGGCTAAACATACTCAGCTCTTTAAGACGTTCCTCATAGGCCATGGTCTCCAGAACTTTGATCATTTTAGTTGCCCTCCTCTGGATACCTCTGGATACATTATAGCTTGTCAGTATCTCCTTTGAACCTGGACTCAATAATCCTGGTGAGGTTTAACCAAAGCAGAATAGGGAGGCATCATGACTTCCCTCAATCTAGACCAGGGGTGGGCAATTATTTTTTCCAAGGGGCCACACAAGAGCCAAAAAACATTATGGAGGGCCGCACCTAAAGGCTGGACTACATTTTAATCTACATTATTTATTTATTTACTATATTTACTATACATTACACATCATTAATATTAACATATTAATATATCAAGAAATATGCATATATTATTAGTATTAATATCATAATTATTATATTATAGCATATATATAGACATTATAATATATAGAAATTATAATATAATATAACATTATATTATACTATTTATTATATTATTATATTATTATAAAATTATTATAAAATAATAATAAAACCCACTAAAATTAAATTAAATTAAATTCAAGAAGACAAGGTGCGAACCAAGATAGAGGCTGTCATCCTCAAGAGAGGAAGGATCCCAAGATGGAATGGCCCAATGGACCCAGCCCAGAGGATGACAAAGTGGCCGCAGCAGAGCAGAGCAACAGACGATCGGAGACTGCAGGCCTCCGCCCGCTCTCGCCCCCAGCCGTTCCCCAGCTGATCACCCTGCCATGGAGTGTCTGCCATCCCGGCTTTGGAGTGCCTGCCATCCCGGGAGGCGATCCAGGCCTGCAGCGGGAGCAGTTGGCGACCTGAGGCGGCTGATCGCCCTGGCGACCCGGAAGAGGATCAAGTCTTCCCGGGATCACAGGCACTCAAAAGCCGCCGTTCCTCCGATTGTTCTTCAGAGCGGCGGGCTGTCTGCCGGCACAGGCCCCACAGTCCACGATCGGATGGCGGCAGCGGCACTCCTTCCTCTTGGCCCCGCCCCCAATGCCCTTCTCCCCGGGCCGGACAGAATCGGCTACCGGGGCGCATCCGGCACGTGGGCCATAGGTTGCCCAGGTTTGATCTAGACACTATGCTCCTTTTCATGGGGCCCAAAATCCCACTGACTTTTTAAGATGGTGGATCAGACTTTTGGCTCATGTTCAACTTGCTATCAACAAAGACTCCAATATCTTTCTCACGCATACTGTTGTTGAGCCAGACATGACCCATTCTGTATCCTTGCATTTCATTATTTTCTGCCTAAGTGTAGTATTTTACATTTGTCCTTGTTGACATTCATTTTGTTAGTTTGGGCCCAGCTCTCTAATCTATTAATGTCATTTTGAATTCTGATCCTTTCCTCCAGAGTATTAGTTATCCCTCCCAATTTGGTGTCATCTACAAACTTGATAAGCATGCCCTCTAAACCTTCATCCAAGTCATTAATAAAGATGTTGAACAGTACTAGAAGTACTGGAAGTGAAAGTAGGGCAGTTCCTAGGGATTACTACCGAAACCAACAATCCTGATGGTTTCAATAGTAATTCCTAGGAAGTGCCCTACTAGGACGGTTGGGAGAAAGACAGTTGTCAGATTTTTACTAATCTATTCTTTAATTCGAAAATTAGTTGAACACAGAAAGTGCATATTTCTAGCTTAGTAATATTAGCCAAGTGGCCTAAATACCCTAAAGGCATCAGCTCTAGTCTGATCTTGAAAGTTAAGCAGGGTCAACTCTTATCTGAGACTTCATTTCGAAGGAATGAACTGGCAAAACTACCTAAATATTCCTTGCCAAGGAAAATCCTATGAAATTCATAGGGTCACCATACATCAATGCTATTGAAGGGACATACACGTGCGCACACACAATATACAGGTCCTTCTAAAAAATTAGCATATAGTGCTAATATAGTTCATTATTTTCCATAATGTAATGATAAAAATTAAACTTTCATATATGTTAGATTCATTGCACACCAACTGAAATGTTTCAGGTCTTTTTTTGTTTTTAATACTGATGATTCTGGCATACAGCTCCTGAAAACCCAAAAATCCTATCTCAAAAAATTAGCATTTTTCAGGAGCTGTATGCCAAAATCATCAGTATTACCTTTTTTGACTAAATTAACTTCTCAACATTAGATTTGCATACTATAGCAAATATTGTTTTGGTTTCAGCGTTTAGAAAATTGAGGTACGCATTAAATTTGATGGTGCATCAGACTCGAGTAAATACAGTATGTCAATAATTCTGAATGATTTCCTGCAGTTTTACCTACATAATATACAGTTTCACGGCCAGAATCACTAGAGTGTTGTGTAGTTTCTGGGCTACAGAGTCATGTTCTAGCAGCAGTTTAGAACACGCCCATACAGCCTGGAAACCACACAACACTACAGTTTCAAATCTGATTTGCACAATGTTAACTGTATCATGGGACACATAAGAAATGACAAACATTGCCTTGACTACAATCTCAAAGATGAAATCTTCTGATTGAAGTATTCAGGTTGATCTGTACCAACTGAAGCTTTGCATTTGTGCCTGACTTTCTGAGGAAAGGAGTCCAGTGGTGCAACATGTCAAAAAGCATGTCATTTTTCCAACCAAAAAAATGCTTCTGTATATAATGTTGCAATTCACTAAGTTGCAGTTCATGCCCAGGGTTCCCTGCTCTACACTTCAATGTCTAAACTATTTTCTATCACAGCCAGGTAAACTGATGAAAAGTCGGGGGGCTCATAAAGAATTGCTAAACTGGTATTTCAACCTTGTCTCTCTAAGGCAGTGTTTCCCAACCAGTGTGCCGGGGCACACTAGTGTGCCGTGAGCGATCATCAGGTGTGCCGTGGGAAATTGGAACCTCCAGGAAGGGGGGAGTCTAGCACGTTGAAGTATAAAAACCCTAGGAAACCTACCTCGATAAAGGCACAAAATTACAAACACCCCCCTCCCCACCTGTTGTCTACTTGGTCTCTCCCTCTCCATGCATTGGGAAGGCCCGCCTCCCTTTCCCCAAGTAGAGCCCTCCTCTTGCCTCCTGGGGGTTCTGTGTGGGAAAGTTTGGCCCAGTTCTATCATTGGTGGGGTTCAGAATGTTCTTTGATTGTAGGGGAACTATAACTCCCAGCAACTACAACTGTAACTCCCAAATGTCAAGGTCTATTTCCCCTGAACTCCATCTGCGTTCATATTTGGGCATATTGAGTATTCATGCCAAGTTTGGTCCTGATCCAACATTGTTTGAGTCCACAGTGCTCTCTGGATATAGGTGAACTACAACTCCCAAAGTCAAGGTCAATGCCCACCAAACTCTTATAGCATTTTCTCTTGGTCATGGGAGTTCTATGTGGGAAGTTTGTGTTTTTCTGGCATTCCTGCCAGGATATCTATGTTGAGTCCATCGAAACAGGCCCAGGTTTCACACTGAGTGTATAAATACATTTAAAAACATATCAACTATATGTATTACTGTGTTAGAGTGTCATTTTGTGTCGTTTTGGTTGGTGGTGTGCCCCAGGATTTTGTAAATGTAAAAAGTGTGCCGCGGCTCAAAAAAGGTTGGGAAACACTGCTCTAAGGGTGTCATCCTATGCATACTGCTTTGAGGGAGGTAAAAGCCACTGAACCCAGTGCAACTGATATCCACATAAAAATAAATTGGTTCAAGCTAAAATGATAAACCAAAATGATCATTCTGATCAAAGAAATATAGCATTAGCAATAACTTCCTTTGGGTCCCTTGCCTATTTGTTTGTTTGTTTGTTTAAAAAAAAAGATATTTAGCTAATCCTAAGCAGTTGCAAAGCGAAGTCCCTGGTTCACAGTTACTTGTAATCTTTGCTGTCCAATCCTAGGGTGCTTTTGTGCCCCATATGGAGCCAGAGCATTTTGATGCAGGCTTAGGGTACTGCTAGAAGGTGCCTAATGGACCTATAAAAAGAACACAAAATAGCCTCAGAGGAGCTGGGAGGTGTCTGTTTGCGACAGTACAGGAGAAAGAAAGCCTTTTGTAATGGATAAATGGGGTGAAAGGGAACATTAATCTCTGAATGGATAAGAAGATATATGTTTGCAAGAAACCAAATATGACCCAGAAAGAGAAAACGTGTGTGGTTTCAGGGGATCAACACTTCAAAAAGTGGGCCTTCTGTGTTTCAAGTGTGGGCAATTTGGAATAAGAACATTTGGAGGAGTGATCCTGAAGAAGAGAAGGATCTGTGAATTCAGAATAGGCTTCAAAGTAGAGGTTGAGGGCTAAAAGCTCCATATCCACCACATATTCAGATCAATCCCTGATTTCAAAAAGGAAAGATGATTGCTCAGTACGAGGTGTGATAATAATATTATAATAATAATATTCAAAGTGTGTACCTTCAAGATGTTGTGGGGGTACATGTAGTCCCTCAGCTTTAGCACTACCCAATCCCTTGCATGAGCTGTATCTATTTATTAACTTTATTTATTTACTAGCTTGGGGACCCGGCGGTGCCCGGGTTATTTGAGAAAGGCATTGTGTGACAAGGCTGTTCCTTATCAGATGTTAATGTGGCTCACAGTGGTCTCAGGAACTTAGTGAAGGTACTGCAAGTCCCATCAGCCATGATCCTTCCCCCTCCAAACAGCAACAGGATGTAGAGTGGGTCTTGGGGGCTCTGTGTGTCACATTTGGTCTTGATCATTCTTTGGATGAGGGTTGCTGCGGTCTCGGAAGGTGAGCGAAGGTATTTCAAGTCCCATCACCTGTGGTCCATCCTCCTTGAAACAGCACCAGGGTGTAGAGTGGGTCAAGGGGGCTCTGTGTGCTAATTTTGGTCTGTAGTGGTCATTGGTTGAGGGTCGCGTTGTGAAGTGGGCCATTGGGCCCCTGTGTGGCAAGTTTGGTCCTGATCCGTCACGGCTGTGGGCTGCAGTGTCTGACTGCCTGAGGCCTTTCCTTTTCCCTCTGAGTCACCTTAAAATGTTGGAATGTGGATGGCCAATCAGAGTCCTATATGCAAATAATCCCATAGTGGCAACCTTTCGAAACGCTGTCACATATTCCTTGGCACCTCCGCACCTCCCAGAAAATGAACATTCAATTTCCAATGGGAAAAACTGTCATTTGGCTAACTCAAGCATTCAGTTGCATTCTGTTTTGCTGGCCAATCAGAGTCCTTTATGCAAATAGTTCCTCGGTGGCAACCAATGCCCTCTGTCTGGTGCCTTAGATTGTTGGAGTTCTGAGGCTGGCCAATCTGAGTCCTTATGCAAATAATCTGGTGCCTTAGATTGTTGGAGTTCTGAGGCTGGCCAATCAGTGTCCTTAATGCAAATAAGCCCACAGTGGCAACCAATCGAAATGCTGGCACATATTCCTCCGCACCTCTCGTCCTCCGCACCACCGCAAACACTGACTTTTATTATATACATAGATAGATTAACTTTATTTCTACCCCGACCTTCTCCCACAAGGGGACTCAGGGCGGCTATTTTACCACATACCACACCTACAGTACAACCAAATACAGGTATACTTCAAACTATCGTTCGGAGAGAACTTATTCCCAAAATAGAAGACTTACAGCAGCAAATGGGTGGTTGTTATTGCGTGCACGCATTTCCAACTGGGTTTTCTTGGCAAGATATGATCAAAAGGAGTTCATGTTTTCCTTCTTCTGAGGCTGGCTTTCCCCAGGTTACCCAGTGGGTTTCCACGGGTGAGCAGGGATTTGAACCCTGGTCTCCAGAAGTGTAGTCCAATGCTCCATCCACTACATGGTACTGTCTCTCATAACAATGGAAATAACTTTTACTGCCAGAAAACCAATCACTGCTGATTGGCCCAAAAGTATGGGGAAATGAGCAATTCCCCACAAATGCATATATAATCAGAAAGCAATCCGACCTTGGGCACATGAATGCAGACACTCCTTTCAGCACCTGGGGGATTTGCCAGCACTCTGTTGCACATTGCTGGAAAGGAGTTTCTCAGAGACAGAATGGCAACGAGCCAGCGGAAAGCTTGTTGTACAGATTAAAGGCTGCATTCCTCTCTGCAGAGTGAAAGAGAATATCTGCCATGTACTGACAGAAAGGCGGCCCCAGATTAAACCAACAAAAGAGCACAATTCTGTAAGCGGTCTGCTTCTTTCTGCAACAGTTTAGCAATGCATGTTACTTTCAGGCAGCCTATCTGGAACAAGTTTCTTTTCTATTCATTTTTTGTTCAGTAGGACTAAACCCACTTAAATCAAAATGCTGCTGTTTAATGGTCTCATGGATTAGACTATACCCCCGCATCACCAAAAGGTGATGAAATGGAGAGAGAAGGTTCAAGAATTCTTTCTGGAGGATTAAAAGCCTTTGATGAGTGGGCACAGCAACAGTCATGAATACAAAGGAATCATTTAAAGATGGGTTTAAAGTCAACCTTAAAAACTTTGGCATAGACCAGTGATTTTCAACCAGTGTGGCGCGGAACACTAGTGTGCCGTGAGAGACCATCAGGTGTGCCGTTGGAAATTATTTTCAAACTTCATTCATATATAAACTACTAGCTGTACCCGGCACGCGTTGCTGTGCCCTATTTAGGAGATGCGAGAAAGTCTGAGTATGTAAGGGTTGGAATTGCTGTTAGTGAATTGGGTGTTTTATGTTTGTGCCTCAGCTCTTTGCCTGCAGTCCTTCGGGTTTGACTTGTACCATGGCCAGGACGGATCAGCTTGGGGAGGGCTTGTCCTGTCAGGGGATCTCTATCTTCACAGGTGCGTCCAGTGTCTGTTGGGGGTCTGTTAAAAATCCTTTCCGTATCCTTTTTAGCCACCGTTCTCAAGATCTTCATGTCTAGCTTACTTTCTGCTCCTCTCTTTTTCAAGATGTCCTGCTCTGTGTCTTTTGCACCCATTGGTCGATGTCCGATGAGGCTTTCCTCATGGACAGGCCATCTGAAGGAGCTCTTCCAGCGCTGGGCATCAGAAGGTAGTTGGTGATGACCTCCATCCCTTGGAGCCAGCATATAGAGGGGCTGGAGCACCCTCCTTGGCAAACCCCATTGTTGCTGGATGGTCCTCTTATTAATGTGGAATTCCAAGCCAATGGAGATCTTTTGGGAAAGGAAGAAGAGCTCCCCTTGAATGGTCTTCTGATTTGAAAGTGTTGGAAGAGGCTCTGGCAGTCATCTGACAGTTTGTTATGGGTCGGAATGTTCATGTTGGCTGGCCAGTACAGCAGTTATGCAAATCCGCCATTATTGGCAGCCAATCATGTTGTCAGAATGTAGAGGCTGGGGGAGTCTTTGGCAGCCCCGGAGGATGCTGGGAAATGTAGTTTTATTTTTACTCGTTTTGGGGGCCTTTTAGGTTTTGGGGGGGAAAGTTTCTTTGCTACAAACGTACCTTGCTTGAGGCCTATTTCTGTTGGCAAGTTTTGTGTTTCTGCGTTGTAAGGTTTCTCTGTTTGAGGTAGTCTTCACATGACGGCTCTTCCTTTATATCTATAGATAAGCCGCATCTGTCCCTTTAAAAAATGGAATCATAGCACTCTCGCTGCGCGTCAAGCGCAGCTGCGCGTCAAGTGACAGTGGTAATTTGGGATCACAGCAAGACAAGCGAGTGACAGTGATGGAGAAGTTTTTGAGAAGGGATATCTATTTTGTGTTCATCGAAACAGGCCCAGGTTTCACACTGAGTGTATAAATACATTTAAAAACATATTAACTCTTTTTGTAAATGTAAATGTAAAAAATGTGACGCAGCTCAAAAAAAGGTTGAAAATCACTGGCATAGACACTGAGAAGTGGGAAGCCCTGGCCCTTGAGCACTATAACTGGAGGTCAGCTGTGCCCAGCAGTGCTGCAGAATTCAAAGAGGCATGAATGGAGGGCGAAAGGGAGAAACGTGCCATGAGAAAGCCGCATCAAGCCAACCCTGACTGGGATCGCCTTCCACCTGGAAACCAATGCCCTCGCTGTGGAAGAACATGCAGATCAAGAATAGGGCTTCACAGTCACCTATGTCAGTGTTTCCCAACCAGTGTGCCGTGGCACACTAGTGTGCCGTGAGCGATCATCAGGTGTGCCATGGGAAATTGGAACCTCCAATACCCTTTCTTCCCCCTCCTGCCCACAGTGCTCTCTGGGTGTAGGTTGAACTACAATTTCCAAACTCCCAAGCAAATCCTTTCAGTACTTTCTGTTGGTAATGAGAGTTCAATATGCCAAGTTTGGTTCAATTCTATTTTTACAAGAGTTCATGATGTTCTTTGATTGTGTGTTAACTATAAATCCCAGAAACTGTAAGTCCCAAATGTCAAGGTCTATTTTCCCCAAACTCCATCTGTGTTCACATTTGGGCATATTGAGTATTCATGCCAAGTTTGGTCCTGATCGAACATTGTTTGAGTTCAGTGCTCTCTGGATAGAGGTGAACTACAACTCCAAAACCCAAGGTCAATGCCCACCAAACTCTTATAGTATTTTCTCTTGGTTATGAGAGTTCTGTGTGGGAAGTTTGTGTCTTTCTGCCATTCCTGCCAGGATATCTATGTTGTGTTCATCGAAACAGGCCCAGGTTTCACACTGAGTGTATAAATACATTTAAAAATATATTAACTATATGTATTACTGTGTTAGAGTGTCATTTGGTGTCATTTTGGTTGGTGGTGTGCCCCAGGATTTTGTACATGTAAAAAATGTGCCGCGGCTCAAAAAAGGTGGAAAAACACTGACCTACGTACCCACCGCCAAGACACTCTGCTTGGAAGGTTTTCATACTTGGACAACAAGGGATTTCCTAAGAGAACATTATCCCAGCAGTCTGAATCAGCTTCTGTCTGAACAACTCATATGTGGCTTGAGCAATATTTATACAACTTTCCTCTGGAATTGGCAATTTGGGGGCTGTCACACCATCACAGTAACATCTGCAGGTCACCACAACTAATATTCCTCAAAACATAACTTTATGTGCACAGATCAATGCCCTTCGAGCTATGTGAAATGGAGCCTAGATATTTTTCTCCAACGGGGACCAGAATCATATTTGTGCCCAGAATCATATTTGTTCCCTCACGTATTTCTGGGGTTAGGTTCCAGGACCTCCCGCAATAAGTGAAAAACTGCAATGTAGGGATGTTCTATTTATTTTAATATTTATACATTATTTTAGTAGTTATACACTATTTTAAGTCTTTATAGGCTTAAAATAAAGTGAAGGAACGGAAAGGCCCTTCAAAGCTGTAGGGAGAGAAGGAGGACTGAGGAGGGAAAGCGCCTTGGTGAGCGGCACCAGCACAACCCCACAAAACAGTAAAAATACCATGATAAATATTTTAGATTAAAAAAATTTAATTCAAGCATGATCCTTCCCCCTCCAAACAGCGAATCTACAATGATCATTCGAACCGCAAAGTAGCAAGGGAACACTGTACTTCTTTCCTGGACATTTGCGAGGAACTGAGAGCTGACTACTCGTATCTGTAGATGAGCAGTGGTTCAAGGACCACTACTTTGAGCAACACTAGAATAGCAAACGAGTCCAATGCATTCGTTGCTGTGCCGATTAGTTCTCAAGACTCCTCAGCAGATCTCAGAATGTTCTGATTTGGGCCCTGTTTATACTATAACATGAACTGCCATAGTGCCATTGAATCATGGAATTAGCAGTTTAAGTCATTTATAATTCTTAACTATTATCATTATTATAATATCTATCATAAAATGGAATCATGATAGTTAAAAGCAGAATATAGCACTATATGTGCCCTAAATATAACCTTCTTCAATATAGAGCAACGTTTCTCAACCTGGGAATTGGGACCCCTGGGGGCAATGGGGGGGGTTTCAGAGGGGTCTTTGTCAACCCCATGGAGGCTGAAAAGGCTCCACCTGCCAAATTCCAAAGTCGAGATTGATTGGCCCCTCAGCCAGGGAATAATCTTAAGTGGGGAGGGGGAGAGCAGGTGTGCTCAGCACATGGCAGCGTTTTGCGCCTGTGTAGACAAGGAAGATTGCGTGAGGTTGGAGGGCAGCCTGGCCAATCAGGGGGTTCTGTTTGGGAAGTTTCAATTCTAATGGAATCTTTGATTGTAGGTGAACTATAAATCTCAGAAACTACAACTCACAAATTACAAAATCAATCCCCCAACCCAACAGTGTATTCAAATTTGGCAAAATTTTGGTCCAGTGAATGAAAATACATCCTGCATATCAGATATTTACATAACAATAACAATAATAATAAACAACTTTATACTCCGCCATCATCTCCCCAAAGGGAACTCGGGGCGGCTAACATGAGACCAAGCCCAAAGATACAATACAGCAAAATAAAATACAAAACAACCAAATTGCATCACAATAAAATACATGAGGTAATATAGTAAACAGTTCAAAATAACATAAGGAAGGAACAAACACAATGGGCGGGCCAAATGCACACATAAAATGATTTTTAAAAACCCTGGAAGAGATAGGAATAAAAAGTGTATGGATAAGGGAGGAGCCCGTAGAGGACAAACAATGAGGTTAGGCCCTCATTAAGGATATCAAAAGGACAATACTGTTGTGGGACAGAAAAAATGGGATATATGGTCATTCTCCAAATGCACATTGGAAGAGCCAAATTTTCAGGACTTTCTTAAAGGCTGCTAGGGTGGGGGCTTGCCTAATCTCACCAAGTAACGAATTTCAAAGCCGGGGGGGGCACAGCGGAGAATGCTCTCTCCCTCGTTCCCACTAGATCAGGGGTGCTCATTAGGTAGCTCGGGAGCTACTAGTAGATCTTCGGCCCTCTTCCAGGTGATCTTCAGGCCTCACCAGCCGGATGGGGCGCTCCTGCCATGCGCGCTCCTGCTGCTGGCTCCCGCTCTTGCAGTGCTTCTTTCGCCTGCGGGGCATTGCAAGAAGAAAGCATGAGGCGGGGCCTCTGGAGGGAGTGCCCTGCCTCTCTCTCGCCCAGAAGCAGCCGTGCAGCCTCCTCCCGAGACAGGATGCCCGCCTCTGGATGCTTTCTCCTTCCTGCAATGCCCTGCAGCCGGAAGAAGCGCTGCGCGGGCGGAAAACAGCAGCAGGAGCACACGTGGTGGCAAGAGCGCACGGCGGCGGGAGCACGCGGGAGCACGCAGGAGCGCACGGCGGCGGGGGCAGGTAGATCTTTTGGACTTGGTTGCTTTAAGAGTAGCTCGCATGCTGAAAAAGTGTGAGCACCCCTGCACTAGATGTTCCTGTGATAGAGGAAGGGACAAAAGGAGGGCCTCTCCAGAAGATCAGCAGGATCATCCAGGTTTGTTGTAGGAGATGCGGTTGCAAAGGTAGGCAGGTCCCAAACCATTCAGGACTTTACAGGTGATAACCTGCACCTTGAATTGGGACCAGGAAATGAATGGCAACCAATGGAGCTCCTTCAGGGGAGTCTAATCTCCTCCTGGTTCCATCAGTCCGCACCTGCCACTTGTCCGCGACTAGGCAGAGGGCCTTTTCCGTGGCGGCACTCTGGAACTCTCTCCCAGATGATGTCCGTGCTGCCACGGAGCTCATTTCGTTCCGCAGGGCCTGTAAGACCGCCCTGTTCAAATTGGCCTTTGGCTAGGCTGAATAAGCCAAATGTACTCTTTTTCTGACCAGTACCCGGACCCTGGAACGCCATGGCCTGACACAATTGTTATACTCGGGACCAATGTATATTTTATGTTGTTTTATGCTGTTTTATTGTACGGCGTCATGAATGTTACATGTCAGCCGGTTTTATGATGTTATCCGCCCCGAGCCTGCTGGGAGGAGCGGAATACAAGAAGGAACAAATAAAATAAAATAAAATTAATTAATTAAACAGGAGGGTTGACTGCTCTCTGTAATTCGCCCCATTTAGTAATCTGGCTACCAAATGTTGAACCAGTTGGAGTTTTCGGACCATCTTCAAGGGAAGTCCCACATAGAGTGCATTGCAATAATCCAATAATAGAGGTAACTAAGGTGTGGACTACCATACTCAAGTCAGACTTCACGAGGTATGGTCGCAGCTGGCGCACGAGTTTTAATTGTGCAAAGGTCCTCCCAGCCACCGCCAACACCTGTGCATCAAGCGTCAGCACTGAATCCAGGAAGACCCCCAAGCTACAGACCTGTGTCTTCAGGGGGAGTGCGACCCAGTCAAGCACAGGTTGCCACCCTATACCCCAGTCAGACATATGACAGACCTGGAGGACCTCTGTCTTGTCGGGATTGATCTTCAGTTTGTACATCCTCATCCAGATCAACACAGCAGCCAGGCACTGGTTCAGAACCTGAGAAGCCTCCTTTTCTGGTGAAAAATAGTAGTGGAGATGAGTGTCATCTGCGTAGAGATGGCACCGGGCTCCAAAACTCCCAAGTGACCTCTCCCAGCAGTTTCATGTGGATGTTAAAAAGCATGGGGGACAGAATGGAACCTGTAATGTGAATCATTACAATTCATAACAGCAGCAAAATTACAGTTATGAAGTAGCAACAAAAATAATTTTATGGTTGATTGATTGATTGATTTTATTATTTATGAGTCGCCCTCCACGTCAGTGCTCCGGGCGACTTACACACAAAAACACATAAAAGAATTCAATAGTTAAAAGCTAAAAAGAATAAAAGATTAATTAAAATAGTTCCAGTAGCTCAGGCTAAGTCTGGGAGGTGTCCTTAGCCATAAGCCTTTCGGAAGAGCCAGGTCTTCAGTGCGGTCAGGAACTGGGGCATGTCCCGGATAGCTCTCTGATCCGTCGGCATCAAGTTCAAAGGACAGGGGCCGCGATGGAAAAGCTCTCCGTCTCGTGGTGTCGAGGCGGGCCTCACTCACACCTGGGATGCGGAGAAGGTCCCTGTTTCCTGAGCGTGGCGACCTTAAATGAGCTGGTTCGACAAGCGGTCTTTTAAATAAGCTGGGCCGGCACCATGGAGGGCCTTAAAGGTAAGCGACAGGATCTTGTGGATGGCTCTGAGCTCGACTGGCAGCCAGTGCAGGCGCTGCAGAGATGGCGCGATATGGCATCTCAGTGGTGTCCCGGTGAGGAGTCTGGCGGCTGCATTCTGCACCAGCTGGATTTTACGAGTGGTTGACTGCGGCAACCCCACGCATACAAGGCATTACAGTAGTCCAGCCGTGATGTCACTGTGGCATGGACCACAGTAGCCAGCGCATCTGATGGAAGGTAAGGTGCCAGTTGACGTGCCTGGCGTAGGTGGAAAAAGCTCCATTACTTGTCGCAGCAACCTGGGCCTCCAGTGAGAGTCTCGAGTCTAGTATCACACCGAGACTCTTCACCGACGGGGCCGGGATCAGCGGCTCTCCCTCAAAGAGAGGCAGCGGAATGGGTGGCTCTGGGCGCCCCGGCCATAGAATCTCAGTCTTTGATGGATTGATCTTGAGTTTGTATGAGCGGAGCCATCTGGTCACTGCCTCTAGTCCTTGTCTGAAGTTCTCAGGCACCGATGTTACACCTGGCTCAAGCTTCAGCAGAAGCTGGGTGTCATCTGCATATTGGTAGCAACCCAATCCAAAACTTCTGGCTATGCTTGCCAAGGGTTGGACGTAGATGTAAAAAAGCTTTGGTGACAAAATGGCGCCTTGGGGACTCCACAGTCCAGGGTGGATTTCTTGGACGCTTGGCCTCGCCACTCAACACGCTGCGAACGGCCCCGCAGGAAGGAATCGAACCAGGCCAAAGCTGTGCCTTGAATCCCAATGGCTGATAGTCGCCGCAACAGCAAGTCATGGTCCACCGTGTCGAACGCCGCGGTGAGGTCAAGCAGCACCAGGATAGCCGAACCTCCCTTCTCCAATTGGCGGCGGATGTCGTCCGTAATGGCCACCAGGACGGTCTCAGTCCGTGTCCGGCACGGAAACCCGATTGGCAGGGGTCCAGGCTTCCTGAGGTTTCCAGGAATTCCTGTAATTGGATCGCTGCTGCCCGTTCAATCAGTTTCCCGAGGAAGGGTAGGTTTGAGACCGGACGGTAGTTTGCCGGCACCGCTGGATCCAAATTCGCCTTCTTCAGCAGTGGGCGGACTCTAGCCTCCTTCAGCGCATCGGGAAAGACTCCCAGCCCAATGAGTGATTTATCAACCCTGTCAGAGTGGCCAGGAGGCTCCCGCACAGGACTTAATCAGATGGGACGGGCACGGGTCTGTAGAGCAAGTGGGTGCCCTTGCTGCGGTCAAAATTTGATTAATCTCCTCTGAATTCAGGGCCTTGAACTGGTCGAGTTTCAAGCTAGGTTGGGGGTCACTACAACTGTATTAAGGGGTCACAGCATTAGGAAGGTTGAGAAACACTGATAGAGAGCTTGGAATATTGTTTTTAGGACTCCACACCCCAGAATTCACTGGTCAGTAAGACCAGTAGTTGGATAGGGGATATTAGGATTCACAGTCCAAAAATAACTCATCTAGGTTCTGTCTACAGTTTGAAATATATTATGTGTGTGAGTGTGCATTTTGAAAAATAGTAGATGTTAGTCAACAGAAATAGAACTGCAGCTGAGCCTCTAAATCTGGTTCACTTCAGTTTCTCGATGGAGCAGTTGCAGTCTTTCCTAGATGACGCAACTTGGCTAGACCCCTTCCAGTCCAGCTTCTGTTTGGGGTATGGGACGGAGACGGTTTTGGTAGCCATCACAGATAAGCTACGTTGCCAGCTTGACCAGGGCGGATCGGCGCTGCTCGTGTTATTGGACCTCACTGCAGCGTTTGATACTGTCGATTACGATCTCTTGACCCACCGCCTTGCCGGGGCTGGAGTTAGGGGGACAGTTCTCAAATGGCTGTCCTCCTTCCTCTGGAACCGGCTTCAGCGAGTGAGGAGGGGTGAGGTTGTCTCCGGGGACGCCCTGCTACTTTGCGGAGTGCCTCATGGGGCAATTCTTTCCCCTCTATTATTTAGCATCTATGTACGACCACTTGCTCGGCTGATGCGTAGCTTCGAGCTGGAGTGTCACCAATATGCGGATGACAACCAGCTCATTCTGGGGATGGAGGGCCAACCCGAATCCGTACCTGATAATTTCCATCAGTGCCTTGAAGCCATTACTGGATGGCTGCGAGCCAGTAGGTTGAAGGTGAATCCGGCTAAGGCGGAGATCCTGTGGCTGGGATGCCCGGGTACCGGAGGAGTTCAGCTTCCAACCCTGGACGGCGTGACGCTATGTCTGTCATCAGCTGTTAAAAGCCTTGGTGTCACTCTGGACTCTCAACTGACGATGGAGAAGCATATCTCCATCGTCAGTGGAGCTGTGTTTTTCCATCTCCGCCAGGCTAGGAGGCTGGCCCCCTTCCTGTCCCGTTGCGACCTAGCCACAGTGGTCCAAGCCACGGTCATCTCGAGATTGGACTACTGTAACGCTCTTTACGTTGGCCTTCCTCTGTCGATGATCCGGAAACTTAAGCTTGTGCAGAACGCTGCTGCGCGGCTGTTGGCAGGTGTGACAACATGCTGCCACATCACTCCCATCCTGCGCGAACTGCACTGGCTTCCAGTGGAATTCCGGATCACCTTCAAAGTGCTGATGTTGACCTTCAAGGCCTTGAACGGTCTGGGGCCAGTGTACCTAAGAGACCGCCTTTCCCTATATTATCTCTCCAGACCACTGCGTTCAGAGTCACTCAATCTCCTGGAAACTCCCAGCTGCAAGGATTTCCATCTGACCTCAACAAGGAGGAGAGCATTCCAAACCATTGCTCCAACATTATGGAATGCACTCCCTCCTGAGGTCCGTGCTCTGTCTAGTCTGATGGCCTTCCGGAAGGCTTGTAAAACACTGCTATCCAAACAGGCATTCGGCCTGTAATTCGTAGATATTGCACTGCTGGTTGTGTAACCTGTTTTATATGCAACGGGCCACTGTACTTTTATGGTCTACTGTGTTCATACGGATTGTGTTTTACATTTCCTGTGTTTTTATATATGCTATGTGTTGTTTTATATATGCTCTTATTGTGCTTTTGTCTTGTGAGCTGCCCCGAGCCTGATGGGAGTGGCGGCCGATAAATCTAAATGAATAAATAAATAGTGCAGTCATACATTTTAGATAATTAGTTTCATTGTGTTATTTTAAATCTTAATAAAAGTTCCCACCACTGGTCCTTCATTTGAGCCAATCATTTGGCTGATCATGTCATTGCTGTTGTGTACCTTCGAGTCATTCCCAACCTGAAAGCAAACCTATCACAGGAATCTCTGGGCAAAATTGGTGAGGGAGGGGCTTGCTTTCTTTTCCGATGGAAAGGCAGAGACTTGCCCTTGGTTTCCACGGCCAAGTGGATTACTGAACCTTGTCCAGAGTCCGAGTACAGTAGCCAAACATCGGCTCTCACTATTTAATTACCATTGCTCAAATCGGTTTGTAGCATATTTCAAAGAAAATCTGTTAACGTTAAAAGTACTGGGTTCATATGGGACACAACCTTTGCAAATAAAAATCAGGGTGAATGTGATTTTACATTCTGGAAAAGACCGACAAGAAAATTGACAAATTCTTTTATCAGAAAAATAAGAGGCAACACCTTGAGATAATCTGTAAATTGGAAAGGGCATCGACTGATGCTGTAAACAGATCGACGAAAGAAAGCTTAAAGCAATGTGGGAACGTTGAGAGGAAATTTGACTAATAATCATTAAAATAATGATGGCACATAAGTTCATTCAAAATCAAAGTCAGTAGTGTGGTGGTGCGAGTGCACTTACACGCACCCTCCACATCGGCCTTTAGAACTGGACCATAGTACTTAACTTCTCAATATAAATATCAAAGTCTTTTCCCTTGTTAGGACAATAAAAATGCCTTCTAGTTACTGAACTTTAGGAACAAGTACAAACTAAGCTAGAGGACACTATCTCTAAGCCTAGACTCAAGTCCAAGCACCTTCAACTCCAATTTGAAATCATACGTGACATGGAAATATATTTTGGACAGCTGTCACACTTGCTAAATTGGGATTTGCCAAGATGTTATTTTTGATTAGATTGGGAACCCTGCCTTGCTCATGTTATTTGAAAAAGTCATTTTTTACCTTTACAAAATGCGTAAGATTGTGGGTGAACTACAACTCACATCATGCCAAGTTAAGCCCCTGAAACTCATCTTTGTCATGTTGGGTAAGTTGGGTCTAGATGCATCATTGGTGAGGTTCCGTGTGATCTCTGGCTGCAGGATGAACTACAGCTTCCACCACAGTGGGTCAGTTCCCTCAAACCCCTCCAGTATGTTCAGTTGGTCATGAGAATTCTGTGTGCCAAATTTGATAAAGGTCCATCGTCAGTGGGGTCACAGTTTCTCTGCTTGTAGGTGAACTACAACTCCCAGAAATCAAGGTCAATCTCTCCCAACCCCTCCAATATGCAAATTTGGGCATATCAGATATGTGCATCAAGTTTGATCCAGCCCCACTGTTGGTGGACTCCAGAGTAATCTTTGATTACTATAAATCCCAGTATCTACAACAGCTATAAATCAAGGTGAATTCTCCCCAAACCTCTTCAGTATTTTTCTTTGAACATGGGGTTCTGTGTGCCAAATGTGGTCCAGGTCCATTGCCAGTGGGGGTCACAATGCTCTGATTTGATGCAGAGTGAACTACAACCTCCATCATGTGGAGTCAATCCCCCACCCGCACTCCAGTATGTTTAGTTGCTGCTCAGTTCTGCTGTTTGTTGAAAAGTTGAAAAAAGTAAGAAAGGGTTAAGGGAGAGGCAGCGAGCAGGGTCATGCAAATTCCGCACCAATGGAGAGAGAAAGGAACACTGGGATACCTGCCTGTGGTGGAGGAAACACGTAAAATCTAGGATGAAATGGTCCCCAAATGAAAGGTGATGGGCCATAGTGTTTGGGGAGGACATTGGCAGTGTTTGGGCTACATGTTCATGGCGCTCGCTCTAATCTACAAAGTCAGTGGAGGGAGTGCCTTTGCACGCTTCTCAGCACCTGGAACCATAGCCTGTTTGTGGAGGTGGGAGGCTGTCTGTGTAAGTGGACACTTCCGCCACATACACACATATTTTCACTTTTATTATGTGTATAGAACAGGGCTGCCAAGGAAGTCGATCCCAGGACCGAAGGAGGTCGATCCCAGCCGGATGGGGCGTTTCTCAGAGGGGGTGGAACCAGGCTGCACCAAGCCCCGCCCCCTCCCCGGCTTCGGCACTCCCAGCAGCTGCTCCAGGTTTGTGGAGGGCAGGGCGAAGCCAGCCTTGTGCTAGCTATGCCACCACTGGCTTGGCATTGCCATCCTCAAGCCTGGAGAAGCTGCTGGGAGCTCCCAAGCCAGAGGGAGAGGGGCTTGGCGGGGCCTGGCTCCGCCCCCTGTGGCTTCCGCTCTCCCAGCAGCTTCTCCAGGCTTGAGGAGGGCAGTGCCAAGCCAGCCTTGTGCTAGCTATGTCACCACTGGCTTGGCATTGCCATCCTCAAGCCTGGAAAAGCTGCTGGGAGCTCCAAAGCCAGGGGGAAGGGGAGGGGCTTGGCACAGCCTGGCTCCGCCCTCTTCTGGCCAAGCCCCGCCCCTCCTCTCCCCTCTCCAGCCTTGAGGAGGTAGGTAGATCTTTCTGACTTGGTTTTAATATAAGCAGCTTGCATGCTGAAAAAGTGTGGGCATCCCTGGTATAGAATATATTAGCTAAACCTTAAATAGTACTGTCCAGATCCATAACTAATATCTACAAAGGTATCTGATTTACTGCTCCCATTTCCTCCTAACTTTGCCAGCAGTATCTCAGAGAACCCTCTCCCACTTTTCATGTACTTTTTTAAATCTCAAGAATATTAGCAACTGTGCTTTTTTAGCCCTTGAAAAAATGGTTTCCTGAAGCGTTATGGCAGTTTCCACCCCCACTTTGCATGTAGGAAGTAGTACCTCATGGGACTTCATCCTGCAAATGGCACTTCAACTTGGACAACAAGCAAAAAACAAATAAAATCACATTTTTGAAGGCCTGGTATTATTTCCGAATAAACTATTATTGCTACACATATAGATTGCCTTCCAATATTGCATGTATATCTTCCCTTTCTTCCATTAATGATATCAAGGCAATGTACCATGATGAGAGCTTCAAGCTCGAAAATAAAATGTCTATCTACCAACAAGGCCTGTTTCGTTCTACGGCACACTCTAAAAACCAGTAGCAGATAAGCTATAAAGCAATGACAGCTTTAGGACAGACTTATTCAGCAGGGCTAGCTCATTCTTGTCCTTATGTTTTAAATTAATTATAGCAAGTTACCATTTTGCAGAGTTTGTGCCCGCGATTCCTTTCCCAAGTTGACGTGAAATCCTCCGACCGTTTGTGTCTTCCCTGCAGCTACAAGAAGGAAAAGAGAAAAAGCTTGTCAAATACAACAGATTAATGGAAACATTACAGTAAATCTTGGAAGTGTCTCCTTCTAGTAAGTGTTTCAGCCTAACAAACTTCAGCAGTTCTAGACAGAGAGACTCCTCTTAGGCTGAAGAAGGAGCCATTAATACTCATCAGAGACTTCCAGTTCTCTCTTCTGGCAGTTCTATCAGGCATGAGCCTTTACAGAAGTGGGCAATGTGGTCCATATGTTGCTGGTCCATCACTCCTAACAACCCAGCATAGTCAATAATGAGAATAGCTGGAAAGTGGTAGTGTGCCCGCACAATGCACACAAAACAAGAGCCCTTCATATGAATACATGCTTACATACACACAATAATTTGTGTTTTAAAAGCAGAGTTCAATCTCCTCCTAGAGCAGTGATTTTCAACCAGTGTGCCGCGGAACACTAGTGTGCCGTGAGAGATCATCAGGTGTGCCGTGGTAAATTAGATTCTAATCTATCTGATGACATGTATAAAGTTTGCTACTCTGTCTCCGGAACCTCAGCGCGCGGGTCCCTGTTTCCGGGAGGGCAGACCTGTTAGGGCCCGTTCCCTTCCGTTCCGCTCCGGCGGGGAGCACTTCCGGTCCAGCCCAGCTCTGTTGGCACTGTGAAAGGTGCGAGTCAGAAAGCAGCGGAGCCCGAGTGCTGAAGGCAGGCAGGCAGGCAGGCAAGCAGCCGGAGGGGCAGGTAGCTAGGTAGGCAGGCAGGGAGTCAGCCAGCTAACGGGGGAAAGGAGGGAAGGAAACTCGTGGGAGAAATATGGGTCCCCCAAAGGCCATCCAGTCTGACCCCCTTCAGCCAAGCAAGAAAGCACCATCCAAGCCCTCCCAACAGATGGGCATGGAGAGTCTGGCTATACATTAAGGCAGGCAGCATCTTCATTAAGGGCTTGGAAGAAGGTTTAGACTAGATATGACCAAACTTGGGCCTTCCTCCAGGTGTTTTGGACTTCAACTCCAACTCTGTGTCCTGTTCTGGGCACCACAATTTAAAATTAAGATATTATAGTTGTATATTTACATTACATGTAATATTGCGAATAATATTGCGATATAATTGTTATAATACAATATGGTATGTAATTGTACTGTGACAATGACATAGTATGTTGTACTTGATATTATAGTATAATATAGTATGGTATACTGTACGTATATTGTGTATACATATAATATTGATAATGTTGTAATGTAATGCAATATAATACTAATAATAATATACAATAACTATATATTTTGTGTTCATTGAAACAGGCCCAGGTTTCATAATAAGTGAGTGTACAAATACATTTAAAAACATATTATATGTATTACTGTATTAGAGTGTCATTTTGTGTCATTTTGCTGGGTGGTGTGCCCCAGGATTTTGTAAATGTAAAAAATGTGCCGCAGCTCAAAAAAGGTTGAAAATCACTGGATTAGAGTACTGGGCAATTTAAATAGGCCTTCGACAAGATAACTACTGAAGGGGTATCTCACACAACATGGTCTCTTCTTTCATGCCACTCTTTCCATTCTCCCCTATTTCTGCTGTGTTTCATGAGCCTTGCTTCTGCCTTCACCATGTACTGTACCAATGCATGAAAGCAATAGATCTTCCTTGGCAATTGGCATTCAGTGGCATTCTTGCTCTCAACAAGGGAGATTCTACCATCTCACCCCCTTGTTTTTATCCTATTTTGATCTATACATGCGGCCTGCTCAGTGACCTGTGTCATATATGGTATATTTTGTTGTATCTTTACATTGGTTGTAGTATTTTGTAGTTGATGTTTTATGTAATTGATTATGTTGTTTTGATTGTTTTTATTGTGTTGTTGATGGGCTTGGCCTCATGTAAGCCACCCCGAGTCCTCATTGGGGAGATGGTGGCGGGGTACAAATAAATATTATTATAGTAGTAGTAGTAATGGCTGCTCATTGACTTGCCCTTCAATCCTGTTTAAAGTCAAAGCCAGTAGACCAGTGGTTCCCAACCTATGGTGCGTGGACCACCAGTGGTCCGCAAGAACGAAAATATGATCCGCAGCCTTACCATTACTACACCGTTACCACAAAACCATGCGGCAACGAGAGCGACTGGTCTCGCGAAACCCTCTTATGGTGCCAAGGCAATGGGGATGTCGGGAGAGGACAGGCCGACTACCCATGAAAGATCACTACTACCACATTAGCTCTAGATCAGGGCTGTCCAACTGGCGGCCCCGGGGCCGGATCCGGCCCCGTAGCCTGTTGGACACGGCTCACCTATGCCCTCAGCCGCCATTTTTAAATTTGAAAAATCGAATTTTTTTTTAAAAATGGTGGCCGGGGCCGGGGGAGGGGGAGGCGGGGCAGGGAGGAGGAAGAGAGCTGGCTCCTCCTCCTTTTCGTGCCCCCTCCCTACCTAGGGCGGGGAGCCGCGGTGGCAGAAGGCGGCGCAAGAGCAGCAGCGTCACAGGCCTGGCGTGACGCGCTGCCCCTTGGCGCCGCTCTCTTCTGCCCGCGGCTCCCGCCTCTAGGTAGGGGGGGGCGAAAGGAGGAGAGGCGGCGCTAAGAGCAGCGTGTCACAGGCCTGGCGTGACGCGCTGCCCCTTGGCACCGCCTACTTCTCCTTTCGGCGCCCCTCCCTTCCTAGGGGCGGGGCGCCGAAAGGAGGTAGGCGGCGCCAAGAGCAGCGCGTCACGCCAGGCCTGTGACGCTCTGCTCTTGGCGCCGCCTACTCCTTTTCGCGCCTCCCTACCTAGGGCGGGGAGCCGCCGGGGGCAGAGAAGGCGGCGCCAAGAGCAGCACGTCACAGGCCTGGCATGACACGCTGCCCCTTGGCGCCGCCTTCTGCCCTTTTTTTCGGCCCCCTCCTTCCTAGGGGTGGAGGGGGCGCCGAAAGGAGGAGTAGGCGGCGCCAAGAGCAGAGCGTCACAGGCCTGGCGTGACGCGCTGCTCTTGGCGCCGCTTACTCCTCCTTTCGGCGCCCTCCGCCCCTAGGAAGGAGGGGGCACCGAAAAGGAGGAGTAGGCGGTGCCAAGGGGCAGTGCGTCACGCCAGGCCTGTGACGCGCTGCTCTTGGCGCCGCCTTCTGCCCTTTTTCAGCCGTTTTAGGAGGGGGCGGGGCCTGGGGGCGGGGGTGGGGCCTGGGGCGGGGGCCTGGGGCGGGGCTGAGCGGCCCCCTAGGTCATCAGTGACCTCTTATCCGGCCCTGGACCCCGTAGAAGATGGACAGCACTGCTCTAGATTATTACATATGGTTTTCTGTGGGCAAGCATATGGCAGCTACTGAATGGCATATCTTCTGTATCAGAAACTAGAAATGATGTGTTTATCCAGTGCCATTTTCTAAATAAGCACCACAAATATCCAAACTAAATCTAAAGCTGACCAAAAACTGATTTCTAACCCGTTTGGTATTAAAGTTAGAGAGTGGTCCCTGGTCAAAGTGGTCCCTAATCAAGTGGTCACTGGTCAAAGAAAAGGTTGGGAACCACTGCAGTAGACACATGTGAAAGAACTTTCTGCATTACCAAAGCAGATCAAGGCAAATTTCAGTAGTGCTCCCCAGTATTCAAACACCCTTCCAGCCTTAAATGAGGGTTGGGAAACATGTCATCTTCCAAATGTTGCTTAGCTACAATTCCTGTCATTCCCCAACAGTGCCAATTCTGCATAGGGCTGATAGCAACAACAGCTCAGCAACATATGGAAGGTCACAAGAAGCACAGCAAATCCCATAATTCAAACTAACTAGAGCTGTTCAACTACGGTCCAACAGTATTCAGAGGGCTATGAAGTGGCCAATCCTGTCTTACATACACACATCTATCAGGCTGATAAAGTAATTAAGCGCATACAGTGTAAGTCCTCCACTTAGATCAGTGGTTCACAACCTATGGTCTGTAGACCACCAGTGGTCCAAAAGAATTAACATATGGTCCGCTGCCTCACTGTTACTACACCGTTTTAACAAGCGCAACTGGTCTCACAAAAGCCTCTTGTAGTGCCAAGGCTTATTAAATGTGGTTTTCTGTGGGCGAGCAGATGGCGACTACTGGGTATGTTCTGTATCAAAAACTAGAGCTGATGTGGTCTATCCAATGCAATTTTCTGAATCAGCACCTCAAATAACCAAACCAAATCTAAAGTTGACCAAAATCCTTTTAGTACTAATGTGAGTAGTCTCTGGTAAAAAAAATGTTGGGAATCACTGACTTAGATAATAGTCCTGAGCTCTCCTGGTTTGTTTTTTTTATAAAAAAAAACCTAACAGCCTCTTTCCTACTCCATCCTGACGCTGGCCTATCTTACAGAATTAATTTTATCATCTATTACTATATTCACACAGTAGTGAGTGTCTAAGGTCCTAAATTAGAATGTGCTGGGTTATTCTAGTTCCACCACAAGTGAGGGAAGTGACACAAAATCTCCCTGACCCAATGCTTCATTTCTAATCACAATACCCTGGAATATTGTTTTAAGGATTAAAGACTTAATGCCAAGTGCTTTATAGTAGTTTTTCTGAAGCCCTCACAAATACACATGAAAGATGTGCTTACTTGATAGAAAATGGAAATAGCACCACATCAATGAAAAAAGGGAGTAGTACCACATGGAAGTTATATAGCAAAACTCTGTGTTCAGCATAGCAGCAAGAAAATGTACTTTGTCCTATTGCAAGTGAAAAAACAATTATGGCAATAGGAAGAGTGTACCCAGTCAGCTGAAGGAAACCGATAATTCATCTACAGACAACTGAATACTAAAATTACAATGCTAGCTCTAATAATCAAGAAATGGGTTCTTTATAAGCCAACAGGTGCTGGCCAAATATTATTGAGCAGTAAAGAATATGGATAAGAAAACTGCAAAGTATAGACTCTCAAACCCTTTGAGTACTTCCAGGCAGTATGACCAATTGGCCTTAGAGAAATAGGAATCACTATGCACAAGGAAAGACTAGAAAGTACTAGTTAAGGACTGGCAAGTACTCCATTCCCATTTGTCAACTCTCAGGCCTATTGTAGAGGAATTAAATCAGGAACCAACCTCAAGAATGAGTCATCCCTCTTTCCCAATTTCCTGCTCTGGTATAAATTTCTCCTTCCACATCTTACACATGTAGCAGTGAAAATCAGGCTGAATGTTTGCACGTCTCCTTCAGAAGCGGACCTGGGCATCTTGCAGCCCGCCGGCCATTCTGACCGGCCCGGGGAGAAGGGCGTCAGGGGCGGGGCGATTTCTGCAAGAGGAAGGGCTGCCGCTGCCGCCATCCCATCATGGGCTGGGGGGCCTGCGTCGGCAGACAGCCTGCCGCTCTGGAGAACGATCGGAGGAGCGGCGGCTTTGGAGTGCCTGCCATCCCGGGAGACGATCCGGTCCTGCAGCGGGAGCAGTCGGCAACCTGCGGCGGCTGATTGCCCTGGTGACCCGGAAGACTTGATCGGCAATGGGATGGCAGGCACTCCATGGCAGGGCGATCAGCCTATCGGGAACGCCTCTGACGGAATGGCTGGGGGCGAGAGCGGGCGGAGGCCTGCAGCCTCTGATTGTCTGCTGCTCTGCTCTGCTGCAGCAGTGGCTGGGTCCTCTTTGTCATCCTCTGGGCTGGGTCCATTGGGCCATTCCATCTTGGGATCCTTCCTCTCTTGAGGATGTCAGCCTCCATCTTGGTTCGCACCTTGTCTTCTTGAATTTCATTTTATTTTATTTTAGTGGTTTTTATTATTATTTTATAATAATTTTATTATAATCTTCTGTATACCTTTATAAAACGGAATGTTTGTATGTGTGTATGCGTGTATGCGGAGGGCGGGAGGGCGGATATGTGGCAGCCACTTTCACAGGCCAGGAAGGATATGTGGCAGCATTATTTGCATAAACGACTCCCATTGGCCAGCCACGAACATTCCGAGACTCTAAAGTGCCAGAGGGAGGTAAGGAAAAGCCCTGAGGCAGTCAGGCATGGTGGGAGTTTAAGTCCAAAACACTTTGCAGCCCCCAGCCCCTAACAATGAGACAACAAAACCAAACTTGGCACACAGAACCCCCAAGACCCACTTTACGTCTTGGTGCAGTTTGAGGGAGGCTGGGCCATGGATAGGCCAGCATCCCAACATCCCAAATCTCAAAGGTGCCAGACAGAGTTCTTTACAAAAAGGCTTCCTTCAGCTGATTTTACAAACTAGGTCTCAGCCTGTATTGACAGTAAGGCTTCCTCAACTTCATTTTCGATACTAGGCCTCAGCTTGAATTCACAGTAAGGCTTCCTCAAGTTGATTCTCCTGACTAGGCCTCAGCCTGAATTGACAGAAAGGCTTACTTAACTTTATTTTCCTGACTAGGCCCCCAAAAATGACAGAACAAGATTACAGTTGGTACACAGACACCCCCCAAAGACCCACTCTACATTCTGGTGCAGTTTGAAGGACTTGCAGTACCTTCACTCACTTACTCTGACCAGCACGGGTGACGGACCTGGACCAAACTTGGCACACATAACCCCCATGATGCCCTTTACGTCCTGGTGCAGTTTGAGAAAGATGAACCACGGATTATGGGATTTGTAGTACTTCAAAGCACTTTGCTTCCCAGAGACCACTGTGGCCCACAACAAAGACCGATAAATATCAAACTTGGCACACAGAGCCCCCATAACCCACTCTATGTCCTGGTGCAGTTTGGAGAAGAGCAGAGCATGGATGATGGGGCTTGAAGTACCTCCACTCACTCTATGTCCTGGTGCAGTTTGGAGAAGAGCAGAGCATGGATGATGGGGCTTGAAGTACCTCCATTCACTTCCTGAGACCGCTGCGATCCTCATCCAATGACTGATCAAGACCAAACTTGGCACACAGAGTTCCCATTACCTACACTACATGCTGGTACAGCTTCGAGTAGGATGGACCATGGATGATGGTACTTGAAGTACCTCCACTCCCTGAGACCACAGCGACACTCATCCAATTACCAATAAAGACAAAACTTGGCAAAGAGTGCCCCCATGGCCAACTCAACATTCTGGTGCAGTTTGTGGGAGGACGGATTATGGATGATGGGACTTGCAGTACCTTTACTCACTTCCTGAGATTGCTGCGACTCTCATCCAGTGACCGATCAAGACCAAACTTGGCACATAGAGCCCCCATGACCCACTTTACACCCTGGTGCAGTTTTCAGGAGGATGGACCACGGATGATGGGACTTGAAGTACCTCCACTCAATTCCTGAGACTGCTGCGACCCTCATTCAATGACTGTTCAAGACCACATTTGCCACACAGAACCCCCTACATCCTGGTGCAATTTGGAGGAGGATGGACCATGGATTATGGTCCATGGTCCATAATCCTTCACTCACTTCCCGAAACCACTGCGAGCCAAATGAACAACTGATACGGACCAGCTTTGGCACACAATGCCTTCCTCAAATAACCGGGCACCGCCGGTCCTCAGCTGCAGTTTGGTGGTGGACAGAACATGGATGATGGGTCTTGCAGTACCTTCCCTCACTTTCCAAGACTGCTAGAAACCTAATCCTATGATTGATCAACACCAAACTTGCCACACAGAGCCCTCATGACCCACTCTACATCCTGGTGCAGTTTGGAGGAGGGTGGACCATGGATGATGGGACTTTAAGTACCTCTACTCACTTCCCAATCCTGCTACTAACCTATTCCAATGACTGATCAACACCAAATCTGGCACACAGAGCCCTCATGACCCACTCTACAGCCTGGTGCAGTTTACTGTGAGACGGACCATGGATGATGGGACTTGAAGTACCTTCACTCACTTCCGAAAAACAATGCACCCCTCATCCATTCACCAATACAGACCAAACTTAGCACACAGAGCCCCCATGACCCAATCTACATCCTACTACACTTTGGGGGGACAGAGATGATGGGACTTGCACTACCTTCAGTAATTTCATGATACCACTGCAACTCCCAATAATGATGGATCAAGACCAAACTTGGCACACAGAGCCCCCATGACCCACTCTACATCCTGCTGCGCTTCTCAAATAACCCGGGCAGGGCCGGGTCCCCAAGCTAGTATTATAATATAATAAATAATATAATATAATGTTATGTTATATTATAATTTCAATATATTATAATGTCTATATATATACTATAATATAATAATTATGATATTAATACTAATAATATATGAATATTTCTTGATATATTAATATGTTAATATTAATTATGTGTAATATATAGTAAATATAGTAAATAAATAAATAAATAAATAAAGTAGATTAGAATGTAGTTCAGCCTTTAGGTGCGGCCCTCCATAATATTTTTTGGCTCTCGTGTGGCCCCTTGGAAAAAATAATTGCCCACCCCTGTTCAGAAGTATGGTTTGCAAACTCCCTTCAAGCCATGGTTTCAAATTCTGGTTTATGAGGCAAGTATGATATTGCTTACTCAGGGGTGGGAAAAGGGCAGTCTGCCAGATGTTGCAACAGATGGACAGCCACTTTGCCCGCCTCTGCTCTACATCAATAGCTAATTCATGCCTGTTTTAGGTAATGTTTTTAGTGATAATAAGTAAGCTGACCCATAACTAGCTCACTTACTGGATAAAAAATGTAAAAAAATACCATATAATTCCAGAAAACAAAAGAAATGTAATATATATCTTAACTCTTGTTTCAGTTTTTCAAACCATGGTTCCTTGGAGCCAGTTTTATTCCTTTACCAGATTTCATTCTGAATCATAAATAATTCCAAGAACAGATGTTAATGACTGATTCCCCCACTGTACACTATAGAGTTTTAAACGAAAGACCTGTAGCTATGATGATAGAAATGAAGTTTCTGAAGCCCCTGACGCCTCAACAGGTAACTCATCAAATCTAGCTTTTCTGCCACTTGTAATCACACAATGAAGGCAGCACAGATTGCTTCAGAAAAACACATTACTCCATTATAGTCATGCAAATGGATCTTCTGATGTCCTCAGGTGGAGAAAGCATTCCTGCCAAACAAACTGCTGAGATAAGAAGCCTGTATGGAAGAACTGCTTGGACCCCTAACTTGGAGGTGGGCAACACACCAAGAATCATACAGAATCCAATATAAGACATGCTAGACACGAGATACGGAGACATGGAAATTCCCTTCCTATTGCAAAGCCTCCCAATCAGCTCTTCTTGTAATTGTTGGGAGCTTCCAGAGACAGCAAGCTCCCTGGAACTGTTATAAGATAAGGAAAAGGTGTAGATAGCCAAGTTTTCAACGAGTTCCTATCAACACTAGTCTGAGGCAGCCACAGACAGACTTACTTTCTCTAAATTAGAGGCAATCGCACCAACATAACTACAATTAAGATCTAATACAGGAAAAATTAGTTACCCCAGTGTTACAGTACAGCAGCTGACCAAAAAATGAGAATGACAGAATAATAATAATAATAATAATAAATAAACTTTATTTATACCCCGCCACCATCTCCCCAACGGGGACTCAGGGTGGCTTACATGAGGCCAAGCCCGACAACACAACAATAAGGTAAAATCAGACAAAAAGCAATATAAACAATTACATAAAACATAAGCTATACAAATACTACAACCAATAAAAATAACAAAAATTACCACATGAACTACCGTGTTTCCCCGAAAGTAAGACAGCATCTTACTTTCTTTTGACCCCCAAAATCCCCACTACGGCTTACTTTCGGGGTACGGCTTACATTAGCCGACGGTACCTGCCGTACCAGTAAGCCTTTCCCCTTGGCCGCCGCGTCACTCGGTCCCGCCTCCTCCTCGGTCCCGCCTCCTCCGCCTCCTCCTCCGCCACCGCCGCCTGCCACCGCCGCCGCCCGCCTACCTCCGCCTCCGCCTACCTCCGCCTCCGTCGCCGCCTCACAGCGGCCCCACGCCTGCGCCAGGCGCGCCTGCGTCAGCACGCTAGGGCGGGACCTACTGCCCATGCGCGCGAATGTCCGCAGGTGCACCTAGCGCTGACGCAGGCGCGCCAGGCGCAGGCGCCTGGCGCAGGCGTGGGGCGGTGCGGCGGCTACGGAGGCGGGCGGCGGCAGGCGGCGGTGGGCAGCGGCGGGTAGCGGCGACGGAGGCGGAGGAGGAGGGACCGAGGAGGAGGCGGGACCGAGTGACGTGGCGGCCGGTGGTACGTCTTATTTTCGGGGTACGGCTTACATTAGCCGACCCCCCTGACACCCCCGATACGTCTTACAATCGGGGGTGTCATACTTTCGGGGAAACACGGTACTTACTGTATTCTTACAAAGCCAATAGTTTCTTGACACAAACTTAAGAGACCCATCACCAACAGCATATCATTCCAAGTTGGGTCACCTCCTGTTTGCCATAGAATTAACTGACCGCTATTCAGAAAATAAAGCAGCAGAGTACATACATTCCCCAATGCAACCTTCCTCAAGTTGTCACTCCACAGTTGTGTCGAACTGCCATCCCCTAATAACATAACTTGCATGATCGATTATGCAAATCACAATCCAATATAACTCAGAGTCACAAAACTGGGAAAAATCTGCTTATTGTTTAATTAGTTGTTTGATTTTTCTCACACCTTTCTCCCAAAATGGGATTCAAGGCACCCAGAAGTTAAATATTCTGTACAAAATGATTGTTCATATCAAATTCCTTCAATGCCAACTCATAAACTGCAGCTAGATCTGGCTAAAACTGAACTAAGTTTGTGAATACTTTGAATTTCCATATGTAATTTCTTCAATCAGAAGCATGTCCTAAGTAATTCTTCGAGACAGAGGAAAGGAGAAGAGAAAACGTAGGAATCACATTTATGATTCTTATGTTCTTTACAGTAAAACACAAATTCTGCCAGTCTGTAGCAACTTATGTCAGAAGTTGTTCCTTTTAATACGATTCACTATTTCTCCTGTTTAACAACATGTCTCCTGTGGATACAGGGATCCTACAGAATTTTTTACAATATTATTTCAGTCTGAAATTAAATTCCCAAAAGGGTACTGTTCAAAAAATTTGCCCTTTTAATATCAATACATTTTACAGAATTCTAAACAGATATGGACACCTAGCACTACCAAGATTTATTAGACCCTTATCTTCACACCCACAGAGATAGACAACTAATGCCCAAGGAAGTCAGACTCTGAAGTTATGCCTGGAATACAGATCTATAAAAATAAGCAAATAAGGGAAATCAATGATGGTCTATGCAAAAAGTGCAGAATTCAGCATTTTTCATAACTGCTAAAATATTCTTTGCAGCATTCCAAGCAAGCCCTTTGTTGCTGTGGTTGAAGGCCACATAGACAGCAAAAGGATGCCAGAAAAAATCTTAGCTCTGAAGTCCGATACAACACTGACACCTGGCGGAAGCTATGAGAAACACAGATAAACGTATTCCTAGTCTGTAAATTCAAAATCTATATTATGTGATCCTAACATTTCTATCATCAAGCTAGCATCTGTGACACTAAAGAATGCTTGTATAGTCAGTCCAAGGCCGGACCTAGGTAATTTTAAATTGTAAGCGAACAGTATTTTGGCGCCCCCCCCCAAACACTGATTGATACATATACATACACACACACACACACACACACACACACACACACACATATATATATATATATATATATGGATTGGGTGCATAGACAAATTTGGGCCCTCCAGGTATTTTGAACTTCCTACTGGCTGTTTGGAATTGTGGGAGTTGAAGTCAAAAACACATGGAGGGCTGAAGTTGGCCCATGCCACACACACACACATATACATACTGTGTGTGTGTGTGTATATATATATATATATATATATTCCTTCTCACCATTTTCCCTGCTCTATTCCTATTCTCTGTGTGTGTGTGTGTGTGTGTGTGTGTGTGTGTGTGTGTCTATAACTATATCTATTCCCCTTCCTTCTCAGCCCTATACCCCATAATATCAAGGCAGAAAATCCCACATTATCTGAGTGTGGACTCAGATATTCAAAGCAGATACAGGTCCTTCTCAAAAAATTAGCATATAGTGTTAAAGTTCATTATTTTCCAAAATGTCATAATAAAAATTAAACTTTCATATATTTTTGATTCATTGCACACCAACTGAAATATTTCAGGTCTTTTTTTGTTTTAATACTGATGATTTTGGCATACATATCTCAAAAAATTAGCATAGTCCATCCGACCAAATATGCTAATTTTTTGAGACAGTATTTTTGGGTTTTCAGGAGCTGTATGCCAAAATCATCAGTACAAAACAAAAAAGACCTGAAATATTTCAGTTGGTGTGCAATATATGAAAGTTTAATTTGTATCATTACATTATGGAAAACAATGAACTTTAGCACTATATGCTAATTTTTTGAGAAGGACCTGTATTGTGGGATATAGGGCTGTGTGGAAGGGCCCTCACCCTTTTCCCTCCCCTCTTCCTATTCTTTGTGTGGGTCTGTACATTCCCATCCTTCCTTCCTCCTCACCCTTTTCCTTGCCCCCTTCCTATTCTCTTTCCCCTTCTTACCGTCCCCTTCCTCCCTTCTCACCATTTTCCCTCCTCTCTTCCTATTCTCTTTTTGTGTGTATGTATGTATGTATATGTGTGTGTGTGTGTGTGTGTCAGGTCTTGGCTAATTTCGGGAGCAAGGGCCCGGGGGTTGGGCTAGGTGCCCTCTGGCTGGCAGGCTCGTCTGGCCACTCAGTCCTGCTCCCTCGCCCTCGTGCACCAGCAGCGGCAACAGAGGGAGGAGATGCGCAGGGGGCAAGGGAGACAGGAAAAGCAGGTGCCTCTGCCCCCTTCTCTCTCACCCTGTGCAAGGCATCCTCGGCGGGGGCGGGGGGAAAAGGGTGCGCAGGGTGAGGGATGAGACGCGCGCAGGGCAAAGGGTGAGGCAGGGAGAAGGGAAAGGCGCACGCCTCTGACTCCCCCTCTCTCACCCTACGCGAGCCTTCCTCCCACCCTGCCAGCACCCCTGGGGGCGTGGCGCCTGGCCCTGGATGCGCCCTTTGGCCACATGGCGCCCTGAGGAGGCAGCTTAATTTGCCTCCACTAAGATCCACCCCTGAGTCAGTCATCCAGATTTGTTGGTTTAACTTTTGTGGATTTGATTAATATGTCCTCTCTAAGAATCTCCAGGGCCTCCACTAAGAAGACTTCAAGATTCTAGAAAACAGTTCTCATTTGTCCGTCCACAGTCAGCCTTCAGTGGCCAACCAATAAGGTGCCTCAAAGAAACATGGCCCACACCACAATCTGCATTACAGTTCAGCACTAATAGCTTTTAAGGCAAAAGGGTAAGAGGTTAGATACAGGAAACATACATACATCAATAGCATCCAACACTATCTTCAGATATGGCAGTTATATACAACACTACAAAAAGGGCCACATATGGCTAAACTGGTAGGCATAAGATAGTCTCATCCTTTGATAATCTAACAACAACAAGTCGAAACCACACACACAGGCTGCAAGCCTGTATGGTCCAGAATAATTAAGTAATTTCACATGAAGAACAGTGCTATAGTGAGCTATTCACCAACCCCTAGCCCTATTCAAAAACTGCTACAGAAACCTCACATCTAACCTATACCTAAGGCAGTTGTAATGACTCTCCAACCTCGGTCAGGAAACAAGCGTAGATAGTAGCACGGTCCAACACGATTTTATTGCAGGTACAAAACTTGTGAAGCTAAAGCAAAGTCCCGCCACCCAAACACACCTTTTATACCCCAAACCCCCCTCCCCTTGCCCATGCAATGTCCAAGGAGGGTTGCACCATATCCGGGTGAGTCAGCAGTTCCCATAGTCCAGGGGATATGACCTCATAAGGCTCTGAGTCCGCATAATTAGCACAGTGTCCAATGTCCATGTCCAGAGGAGGTTACCTCACTTCCCCCATGACACAGCAGGCATCTAGAAGTTGCATCACTTCCAGTCTGACACAGCACAGTCTCTCAGGAACTAGAGCAAAGGTCAGCACAGCTCTCACAGAACTGGGACAAAGGTCAATACCACCTCAGGGCAGACTGGGGATCTGAACTTCATCAAAGCTCAGATTTCCCAGCTCTGACATAATGTCCTTCTCCACCGCGTCCTCCCCCTGCAGAAACAAAATACCATTCAGTCCTTGGGAGGTAGGGGACCCATGTACCTCTTTAATAAACTACAATGAAATGTAGGGTGAACCTTACCCAATCCCTTTGGCAAAATTAACCTATACGAAACCTTATTTACCACCTGCTCAATCCTAAATGGGCCAATGTATCTCGGGCCTAATTTCTTCGAGGGTAAGCCTAACTTTAAATTCTGAGTGGACAACCACACTAGGTCGCCCTCAGCATACACCTCTCCCTCCTGCCTTCGCCGATCTCCGAACAGCTTATATGATCGTTGTGCTTTCCCCAGGGCTTCAGTCACTTCCTTCCACTCATCTTGCGCTCGCACTCTCCACTCACTCTTCTCCTCTTTCCCTAACTCCAACAACTGAGGCAAAGGGGCCACATCCTGGCCATAAACTACTTCAAAGGGCGACCTCCCAGTAGAAGAATGCACTGAACTATTATACGCCATCTCAGCATATGGCAACAAATCCGACCAGTTGTTCTGCTCCCTATTACTGAAAATATGCAGATAACCTCCCAAAGATTTCTGCGTTCTCTCAACGCCCCCATTACAGCAAGGATGGTAAGCAGTCGTAAGCCTCCTCTCAGCCCCTAATACCTCCAGAAACCGTTCCCAAAACCGGGCAGTAAACTGCACCCCACGATCACTAAGCACTTGCTCCGGACACCCGTGCAATCTATATACATGCTGCACATACAATTCAGCTAACCTCTCAGCTGAAGGTAACCCTTTTAAAGGGACAAAATGAGCCTGCTTAGAAAACAGATCCAACACTGTCCATATGTAACGATATCCGCGACATGTCTGCAACACACTCTTCACAGCAAACGCCTCTTTCTCCCACACTGGCCATTTCCTTTCTTGCTCCCCAAACTTTTTAGAAAAATAAGCACAGGGTCTCAGGTTCCCCTGTCGATCCTTCTGTAACAACGCTCCCCCGTATGCCCACGCCGAGGCATCGCACTGTACTACAAAAGGCTTTTCCATATCAGGATGCATCAACAAAGGGCCGCTGGTGAAAGCCCTCTTCAATCTCACAAAAGCCTCCTGACACTCATCTGTCCACCTTAACTTAGAGCCTGGGGACCTAGTCCTCTTAGACTCCCCTTCCCTTAGTCTTTAACAACTCCGTAAGAGGAAGAGTTATCGTCGCAAACGCCGGGATGAAAGTGCGATAAAAATTTGCCAAACCCAGGAAAGCCTGCAATTGCCTACGGGTTTGTGGAGCCTCCAGCTCAACACATCCTCCACTTTAGTCGGATCCATAGCCACGCCACTCTCGCTAATCCGGTAACCCAAAAATCAATCTGGCTTCTACCAAACTCACATTTACTCAACTTAACATATAACTTAGCTTGCCTCAATCTTTCCAACACCTCTCGAACCAAATGCACATGCTCCTCCTTGGTACGCGTCACAATCACAATATCATCTAAATATACAAACACTCCCTTATATAAAAGGGGGTGCAGCACCTCATTTATTAACTGCATGAAAATACCGGGAGCTCCAGCCAATCCGAATGGCATCATGACCCATTCGTATAGCCCGAGGGGACAAGAGAAAGCTGTCTTCCATTGGTCACTTTTCCTCACCCTCACCATATGGAACGCGTCTATCAAATCCAATTTAGTGAAAACCTACCTCCCCCAGCTGGCCTAACACATCCTTGATACGTGGTAAAGGGTAGCAATTGGTAGGCCTAATAGCATTTAGACCCCTGTAATCAATACACAATCGCACTTTCCCATCCTTCTTTTCCCGAAATAACACGGGCGCAGCAATAGGGACTCGGACCTTCGGATAAACCCTTTCCTTAAATACTCGTCAATTTGCTCCCTTAAAGCTACTTTCTCCTGCACCGTCATAGCATATATCTTGGGCTTCGGCAATACCGCCCCCTCCTTAACCTCTACCCGACATTGAACATTACGGAAAGGGGGAAGACTTTGGGCTAATATGGGGTTAAACACATCTGCATAATCCCCATATTCCTCGGGCACTCCCTGCACCTCCCCCCACTCCTTTCTTTCCACATTCAGTTCACATTGCAAAATCCCAGTCCTCCAATCAATTTTGGGGTTAGCCTGCTCAAGCCATGGCAATCCTAATACTACCTCATGGCCCTTAATTGGTGCCACCACAAAGTCGATGTTTCCTTCCCAAGGGCCCACCCGGCCTTTCAAATCTTTAGTTCCCAATAAAGACGGTCCCCCACCGATAGAAGACCCATCTAACTGAGTAAAGATCACAGGCACTGGTAATTTTTTAGTTTCTCCCCCTAAACTATCTACCAACTTTGGCGACATGATGTTTTCCCGAGCACCCACAATCAACCAATGCCTGTTTCTCTATTACCACCCCACCTTTATACAATCCCAATGAACATTGTACACTTGGGGCACTCACCCCAACACTCTTTGAGTCCATATTGTCACCTATAGCTGCTTTAGCTGCAGCCACATTTTTCTGATCCGGCAACTGCTTCTGCCGGCACTGGGATGCAAAATGACCTGGTTGGGAACAAATGAAACAGAGGCCCCTTCCCATCACAGGTTTCTTCATAACACTGGGACGTCCGTCACCGCTACCACGCCTGGCCTCTCCTCCCCGGAACCGTCCTTCTCCGAAGTTGCGTCCCTGGCCTCGGGACCTTGCCGATTGGAACTTCCGCCGTTGCACCTGGGCTAAGATCCCTTCCACACTGCCGGCAAGCTGGATCCAACCGTCCACATCACCCGGATCATCTCGATGCAAACACCATTCCAGGATCTCCCTCCGCAGGCCATCCTTGAAAAGCTCCAGCAGCGTTGCCTGGGACCACTCAGCAACTTTACCCGCCAAACTCATAAACTCCTCCGCATACTCCGTCACAGATCGGGGCCCCTGAACCAAGCTGCGCAATGCCTCTTTGGCTTTTATCCTCTCCAATGGATCACGGAAACGATTTCGGATGGCTTGCAGAAAGGCCCGAACAGTTCTTAAACATGGATCCTTGCGATCATGGCATTGTACGTACCATTCAGCCGCTCGTCCCTTGAACACTCCTCCAATGGCACGTACTCTACTGCAATCACTTGGGTATAAATGACCGTAATCCTCCATATGGTCATTTACTGCCGCAATGAAAAAGGCCACCTTGCAAGCTTCTCCTTCAAATTCCACTCACAAAGGTTCCTTCTTCAACCGTCCTCCAAACTCTTGGGACTGTACTCCCCTCCCCTGGGGAGCCTCCGGCCTCCGAACTCCTCTCCCCATCCCCGCTGGCTGCGGGAGGTTCGGATACACCTTCTCCTGAATACGGTTCACCGGAACTGGACTTCCCTCTGACACAGGGATCTCTTGGCCTTCCCCCGGAGGAACACCTTCAGTCCACACTCCCGAAGGAGATCTAGGACGCTCATCTGATGGACCGCCATCCATCCAGGAGTAAAAGGTAAAATCTCCTCCTCCAGGGGCACTCCACATTGAATCCACCGGCTTCCTCCGCGACATTGCCCGGGACATCCTCCTCAGAGTTTGCTCCATCGCCTCCATCTTGCACCGCATCACTTCCAACTCTGACGGTGCTTCTGGTTCAGTGGTTTCACTTCCACTATCCTCCAGGTCCACCTGAGCTGGGGCAATCTTCCCCGCAGCTTCTCTGGTCCTGCCATCTACTGGATCCACCTGAGCTGGCCCACTTCTCCGCACAGCTTCTCTGGTTCCTCCGGTCATCCGGAAATCCACCTGAATGGGAGCTCTCGCCCCCATTTCTCTGGATACACCTCCTCTGGAGCTCACCTGAGCGGACCACAACCTCCGTTCCTCCGCTTCTCTGAGCTCGTCCACCTGAGCCGACGAACGCCAAGACGCCATCGCTTCTCTGGACTCGTCCGGGAATCCCACATGGTTGATCGTGGTCCATTCCCACTCCATGGTTCTCCGGATCTCATCAGGAGCAAGGTTCCACATATCGATATACTCCTCCTCCTCTCTTGCCGACCTCGCCATTTCTGGGAAAGTCGAAACGGGCTTTAGCTTCTGTAATGACTCTCCAACCTCGGTCAGGAAACAAGCGTAGATAGTAGCACGGTCCAACACGATTTTATTGCAGGTACAAAACTTGTGAAGCTAAAGCAAAGTCCCGCCACCCAAACACACCTTTTATACCCCAAACCCCTCCCTTGCCCACGCAATGTCCAAGGAGGGTTGCACCATATCCGGGTGAGTCAGCAGTTCCCATAGTCCAGGGGATATGACCTCATAAGGCTCTGAGTCCGCATAATTAGCACAGTGTCCAATGTCCATGTCCAGAGGAGGTTACCTCACTTCCCCCATGACACAGCAGGCATCTAGAAGTTGCATCACTTCCAGTCTGACACAGCACAGCCTCTCAGGAACTAGAGCAAAGGTCAGCACAGCTCTCACAGAACTGGGACAAAGGTCAATACCACCTCAGGGCAGACTGGGGATCTGAACTTCATCAAAGCTCAGATTTCCCAGCTCTGACAGCAGTGTTTCCCAACTGCTGTGACACGGCACAGTAGTGTGCCGTGACGGACCTCCTCCTATGCCGCGAGAAAAGCTCTCTGCCCCCCTTCCTCCCCCCCCTCCTGCCGAACTCCTGCTGCTTGGGGGAGGAGGAAGAAGGGCCGGGTGGCGGCGAAGAAAAGAAGGGGCCGGGGCACCACCTCCTTCGGCCATTTCCCCAGCCAGCCTCCAATCCGCCATGACTCCCGCCATGACTCTGGCCCCTCGCTCGCTGAAGCCACGTGGAGGAGCCCCACCCACTGAAGCCCATCCACCGCTCATGCTCCTCCTCCTCTGCGCGGCCTGGCTCCGTCCCCTCCCCCGTCTTCGGCACTCCCACAGCTTCGCCAGCCTTCAGGGGGTAGTGCCAAGCCAGCGGTGGCATAGCCAGCACAATGCTGGCTTGGCACTGCCCCCTCAAGGATGACAACGCTGTGGGAGAGCTGAAGCCGATGGGGGGCCTGGCTCCGCCCCCCCGGCTTCGGCACTCCCAGCAGCTGCTCCAGCCTTGAGGGGGCAGTGCCAAGCCAGCACTGTGCTGACTCTGCCACCGCTGGCTTGGCACTGCCCCCTCAAAGGCTGGAGCAGCTGCTGGGAGCGCTGAAGCCGGGGGAGGGGGCGAGGCATGGCGCGGCCGCTCCCCGGCTTCGGCACTCCCAGCAGCTGCTCCCAGCAGGCCACCATCCCCCAGCCGTTCTTTACTGTGTTAGAGTGTCAATTTGTGTCATTTTGGTTGGTGGTGTGCTCCCGGATTTTTATAATGTTAAAAGTGTGCCGCGGCTCAAAAAAGGTTGGGAAACACTGACCTAAGGAGTGTGGTGAGGGACTAAAGAAGCATCTGACCCTGTAACTAGACACAAAAAAATTATATCCTCTACCAAGGTGTTCTGGGCTTCTCTAGAGGTCTGAAAAGATGATGTAATCATTTCATGACTGGCTACAGGAACATAGCCAGAGGCTCTTCCACAAACAGGAAGCCATACACTCCAAAATGTTTTATTTCAAGATTACGTTTTCTTGAGTTTTGGTTGGTGTTTTACATGCATATGTGTTTTACATATTGTATTTTATACTGTGTTTATTTTATGTTCTCATTTTAGGCACCTTGTGCCATGTGTGAGCCGTCCCGAATCCCTTCTGGGAGATGGTGGAAATACAAGAATAAAGTTATTATTATCATAATCATTATTATTATGTTAGTCAAGAGAATTCGCTTATTTTCCCAATGTAAACATCGTACGCATGTATTGTTTTACTCCATCAGGGTGCTAGTCAGTCAAAAGGAATCTGTTCATCATCAAAGAAATTTACATTTACCCCCCAAAAGTTTCAACAAAGAGAGTTTTATCACCACCAACAGAGTTTCAACAAATGCATCAGTACTCATGAGAAGCTGTTCCTTCCCTCAGGCAGGACTTAAGGAGAGATGGAGGTCTTTGGATGGGAATTTCCATAGGACAATTCCCCACTCCTAATTTGAAAATCAATTTTTGCTTGATATCAGTCTATCAATCAATAAAGACCGTTGTTTTTCATTATGTAAAGAATGGAACAAGTAAGAAAATAAGCACAGACACTTCAGATTGAAAAAGAAAGGAGAACAAACCAACAGGCATTTGCACCTTCACCTTCTCTTCCCCAAATACTGGAAAGCTGTTCTAAGGCTGAAACTTGAGAACCTACACCCTCCAAAAATTATTGTACTTCAAATCTCATCATGCTTGATGACTAGATATACTGAACAGAGTTGATGTGAACTGGTGCTAAGAACATCTACAGTACATACAAGGTCTCAGACCCTACACTGACTAATATTAAGGCAGCCAGGATTAATATCAAAGAATAAACAGACATTACCTGTTGTTGAGCTTTTCCCAGTAAGAACAAACAAGCATGAAAAGAGAAATCCGCACGAGTCTCCATGCCTTACTAATATGAGTTGGTACTAACTTATCTAAAGAGTATTACCATCAACAGTTTCAAGTGAGACAATTTTCTAAAAGACTGAAAATTTATTTTGCCTTTCATAAAAAAGAAAAAAGAGAATTCACACAGGATCTGAAGATTGAAGCTTTTTCACTTCACTAAGTCAGATGATATAATTTTTGTGAAGTGATACAGAGATGTTTAACATTATTTTATTTTATTGCTTTTGATTTAGAGGGTTGGAAAGACATTTTTGATGTGGGAGTGGTGATGGAGACATGAAGATTGGGTAATTATCTGTAGTACTTAAGTTTTTGTAGTGTTTTGTTAGTTTGTTCAGGTAATTGTTGGTAGTGTATTGTTAGTTTAAGTTGTTTATAAATTGATTAAAAAAATAAAAATAAAGACATATCAAAAAAGGAGACTCCACTAACATATACCTAAAGCAGAGGTGAGCAACAACCTATTTCCTGCTGCCTCCTTCCCAAATTAGTCACACTAGAATGTATGTTTACACTCTTAAAGAGTCCATCTACTTATCCTAAACTGTGAAGAAAGGCAGTCAGTTCTCCACATTTGTGGGTTTGACATTATGGATTTAATTATTCATGGATTAATTGAAATGTTCTCTATAGGAATTTCTAGGTAGTGCAATTCTATAGTCAGCTTCTGGCAGAGGTTGGCCATAGAGTCATGCATGCTGGAGTGCCTAGCAATTCCTACCGTGTTTCCCCGAAAGTAAGACAGCGTCTTACTTTCTTTTGAACCCCCAATCCCCTACGGCTTACTTGAGTGCGGCTTACATTACCGTACCCAAGTGCCTTTCCCCTCCCAACCGCCTCCTCCTCCGCCTCCTCCGCCCGCCGCTTGCCTCCTCCTCCGCCTCAGTACCCCCCCGCCACTTGCCGCTGCCGCCGCCTCCCTCCGCCTCGGTGCCGCCTCCCCCGCCCGCCGCCTCCCCCGCCGCCGCCTTACGCTGCCGCCGCCTCCCTCCGCCTCGGTGCCGCCTCCCCCGCCGCCTCCCCCCCCGCCGCCACCTCCGCGCCGCTTGCCTCCGCCGCCGCTTGCCTCCCGCCGCTTGCCTCCGCCCGCTTACCTCCACCGCCGCTTACCTCCGCCCGCGCTTGCCTCCGCCGCCGCTTGCCTCCGCCGCCGCTTGCCTCCGCCGCCGCTTGCCTCGCCGCCGCTTGGCAAGGCCTGCATAGCGGCCGCCCCACGGTGCGCCAGGCGCTGCGCGCGCGCCTCAGGCCTTCTGCCCATGCGCGAATGTCTGCGCATGGGGAAGAGGTACACGTCTGGCGTCTGGGCGAAGGCGCTGGCCAAAGCGGCGCTGGTATAACCGTGCGGGCCCAGCGCTCAGGCCTTCTGCCCATGCGCAGACATTCTGCGCATGGGCAGAAGGCCTGGAGCGCGTCAGGCGGCTGCGTCAGCCGCGCCTGCTGGCGCTCTGTGGGCGTGCTCAGTACCTGCAGGCCTTGCGCGGGCGGCGGCGGAGGCAAGCGCGCCCGGAGGTAAGCTGGCGCCTTTGTGGCTATGCAGGCAAGCGGCGGTGGAGGCAAGCGCGGGCGGAGGTAAGCGGCGTGGGAGGTAAGCGGGGCGGTGGAGGCAAGCGGGGCGGGAGGTAAGCGGGTGATGGAGGTAAGCGGGCGGAGGCAGCGCGGCGGAGGCAAGCGGCGGTGGAGGTGTGGCGGGGGAGGCGGCGGCGGGGGAGGCGGCAGTGAGCGGAGGGGAGGCGGCGGCAGCGCAAGTGGCGGCGGGGGAGGCGGCGGCGGGGGAGGCGGCGGCGGCAAGCAGCAGCGCGGAGGCAAGCGGCGGCGGGGGAAGCGGAGGAGGAGGCGGCGGAGGAGGCGGGACCGAGGAGGCGGGACTGAGTGGCCCAGCGGCGGGGGGTGGCTTTACATTCGGGTACGGCTTACATTAGCCGACCCCTGACACCCGATCGATCCTTACAATCGGGGGTGTCATACTTTCGGGGAAACACGGTAGAGGTGTTCTCTAGGAATCACACCTCTTTTTTTAATAAAAAAAAAAAATTCCTACTGGGCACCTAATCTCAAGAGATGTGGAAGGCAGATTGTTCTGTCAATTTTTCATTCAACCTTTCAGGATTTATAAGCTGCAATTTTTGAAAGCTCTGGCATAATTTAAGTCAGGAGTGGGCAACATGGAGTTCACAATGTGGAGGCATGCTCCCTATCTCATTTTGACCCGCTTCATCACCATAAATTTGCAACCATGCCACCAAATTTCAGAAATTGTCAAAAAGCAACAACAAGAAAGCCATCATGATGTAGTGGCTTGAATGTTAGACCAGTGTTTCCCAACCTTTTTGAGCTGCGGCACACTTTTAACATTAAAAAAATCCGGGGGCACACCACCAACCAAAATGACACAAAATGACACTCTAACACAGTAAAGAACGGTTGGGGATGGTGGCCTGCTGGGAGCAGTTGCTGGGAGCGCCGAAGCCAGGGGACGGGGAGGAGCCAGGCCGTGCCATGCCCCGTCCCTCCCCCTGGCTTCAGTTCTCCCACAGCTTTGCCAGCCATGAGGGGGCAGTGCCGAGCCAGCATTGTGGTGGCTCTGCCACTGCTGGCTTGACACTGCCCCCTCAAGGCTAGCAAAGCTGTGTGAGCCCCCTCCCCCGGCTTCAGCTCTCCCACAGAGGAGGAGCATGAGCGGTGGATGGGCTTCAGTGGGCAGGGCTCCTCCTCTGCGCAGCTTCAGCGAGCAAGGGGCAAGAGTCATGGTGGGAGTCATGGCGGATTGGAGGCTGGCTGGGGAAACGGCCGGAGGCGGCGCCCCGGCCCCTTCTTCTTTTTCTTCGCTGCCGCCCAGCCCTTCCTGCTCCTCCCCAAAGCAGCAGGAGTTCGGCAGGAGGGGGGGGAAGGAAGGGGGGGCAGAGAGCTTTTCTCGCAGCACACCTGATGATCGCTCACGGCACACTAGTATGCCACAGCACGCTGGTTGAGAGACACTGCGTTAGACAACTCTGGAAATGAGCACTCAAATTTCCACTTGGCCACAGACACATTTTGGGCAAGTCACACTATCTCAGCCTCAGAGGAATGCAAAGGCTGGAGAAGCTCTGGGAGAACAGAAGCCGGGGGGAGAGGGCAGGGCATGGCATGGCCTGGCTCCGCCCCCTCCCCCCGGCTTCAGCACTCCCAGCAGCTGCTCCCAGCAGGCCACCACCCCCCAGCCGTTCTTTACTGTGTTAGTGTCATTTTGTGTCATTTTGGTTGGTGGTGTGCACCCGGATTTTTTAAATGTCAAAAGTGTGCTCAAAAAAGGTTGGGAAACACTGTCTTAAGGCACCTAGCAGCAACAACAACTTTTTAAAAGCAGCAGGTGGAGAACGCTAATATTGTCTTTAAGCTTAACAGTTCTCCCAAAAGTACAACTAAATTTGAAAATGGGAACATGGACTTTGTTTTAGAAATAAACTGATGCTTTTATGGTATCACAGAAGCAAATTCAAAAGCAACAGGAATAGGATGCAAGCCTTGGGGCGGCAGCAATGTAACAACCCAACCAAAAGTCATCCACTCTCATTTAGCCTAAAACAGTTTCCCAAACTGTGCTTCTCCAGATGTTTTGGACTTCAGCTCCCACAATTCTTAACAGCAGGTAAGGTGACTGGGATTTCTGGGGCTGAAGTCCAAAACACCTGGAGGAGCACAATTTGAGAAACACTGCCCTAAAATCACTGTTGACTATAGAGCGTAAGTGTTCCTAGCTCTTCCTAACAGGCATGGGTCTTGATGAATTCTTTGTCAACTGGTTCTTGATTCTGCATCTCTGTTATTAGCTCTGCAGTTGAAGACACAGAGCCCATGGTTGAGCCAGATGTCAGGATGTCCTCACATATACCCTGAAAACACAATTACCAAGGCCAAATAAAAATATAAACCAAATGACATACACTCTCAATCACTCATTTTCCAATGTGATATATGCCAATATTTGCCAGCAATTCCTTGTGGCACATTACATAAGACAAACAGAACAATCTCTTTTCCAAGAATAAATGGGGGGGGGGGTGTGTGTTTCAGTTCTAGAAATGTCAACATTCAAAATTGTTGTTGTGTGTCTTTGCATAATATCTGACTTATGCCAACCCTAAAATAGAGCTTTCACAGCACTATTTTGGCAAGATTTGCTCAGGGTGGCTTCCCCTTTGCCTCCTCGAATGCTAAGAGTGTGACTTGTCCAAGGTCACCCATGGCTGACCTTGTTCTCCCGAGTCATGATCCATTGCTCAAACCATCGTATCTTGCGGTCTCTCAAATTTAATGCAACCACCAGTCAACAAAACAGTTACAGCTGAAGAAAAAAAATTAGAGGTTCAACACTTTCTTGTAGCTGGCCAAAGGGCTTTTAAACAAATTTCAGTACATATATCAATCAGCTTATATATACAAAGAATACTTGTGCTGTCGCCCAAGCACTGCTTATTAACAGCACCACTGATATAACAACTATTAGGCAGCATCCTGTGAGTAACATACACAAATGCTTGCATATGCATTGTTGTTGCAGTTACAAATTCTCTTGCTATTGGTTACTATTAACTTTCTACGCTTCCCCAGAACTCACCTTCCTTGGTTGGTAGAAGAGAGATTGGAGAAGTATAGGCAGACTGGTGATATCCGAGCAAGACTGGTGATATCACCAGCTGAGATCTCTGTGTCAGCGGCGCCTTGTCCAATGCGGGATAGCGCAATGGACAAAGACGCGGCTGCCATCTTGGAAGAGGACCGAGCGATCGGAGGCGCGGCCGCCATTTTGGTTCTCCTTGTTCCATGTTGTTTCTATAGCTCCATGTTGTTCCCTGTTGTTTCTGAGCTGTTGGAGTTCCCGCCGAAAAAGGACAAGAGGGGTAGGGTTCCGGGTTATCTGTTCAAGGATTGGCTCTTCGCCAGAGGGGGAGGGGCTCGGGAGTTTTGCGCAGGGATTTTGGAGGGAAGGCTTCAGTACGGTTTTTACTGCCTTGGACTAAGGACTCATAAAGCATTTCCTCAATACCCGAGTGAGTGTGATTATTGAGCGGCCTACCAACGCTCACACAAAAACCGTACTGAAGTCTAATTTGGTCGCCTCTGACCAATCACGGATTTTTCCGGCAAGGGCCTTGAACGCCAGGGCGTACTCGGATACCGCCCTCGACCCCTGGTAGATCCGCTTCATGTCTGCTTTAGCTTTTGCTTCCGCGTGCGGGTCTCTAAACCGCTGCTGCAGCGCCCTCAGGAAGGCCTCAAGACCCCTAGCGCCAAACTTCAATGGACACCACAGTGTCAAGAGGCGTTCGTGAACCTCAAGCGGCAGTTCACCAGCCAGCCCCTGTTGATTCACCCGGTGATGAGCAGGCCCTTCACAGTGCAGTGTGACGCGTCCGAGGCGGCATACGGAGCAGTCCTCCTCCAGCCGGATGAAGAAGGCCACTTGAGGCCATGTGCTTATCTCTCCAAGAAGTTCACCCAAACGGAAAAAAGATGGCACGTATGGGAGAAGGAGTCGTTTGCCATACGGGCGGCTCTGGCCCATTGGAGGCACTTCCTGGAGGGACGCCGGTCCCTTTCGAAGTTTGGACAGATCATAAGAACCGGCAGGCCTTACAGACCCCCCCAGAGACTGAACGCTAAGCAGCTGAGATGGGCCCAGTTCTTTAGCAGATTCAATTTTAAGTTGAGATACATCCCGGGCCCGAAAAATGTCGTAGCGGACGCTCTCTCGCGCATGCCTGATGCGGACTACTCGGCCCCAGGAGAGATGGGAACCGTATTCTCTAACCCACAACTGGGTTTGGTCGCCGCCACCCGGGCAGCAGTCAAAGCAAATGCCACCGCCGGAGAGCTGGCAAAGCCTCTCCTGGACCAGATCAAGACAGCGTCCCGCACAGACGAATGGCTGGTCCGGCACCCGGAAGGCCTGGAAGAGAATGACGGCATCTGGAGCCAGGGAACCAAGGTTTACGTCCCCGAGGCCCTGAGGGCACAGGTCCTAGAAATAGGGCACGACACGCTCATGGCAGGACACTTCGGGCTCTCAAAGACGCTGAAGCTACTCGCCCGGCAGTTCTGGTGGCCGATGATGAGGAGGGACGCAAAACAATACATCGCCGAGTGTGATGTGTGCGCCAGGAATAAAACGACGGGGGGGTGGGGCCACGGGCCTATTGCAGCAAGTAGCTGACCCTGCAGAACCATGGAGAGAAATAGCCATGGATTTCGTAGTGGACCTCCCGGAGAGCGGGGGGGTTCACCGCCATCTGGACGATAGTGGACCTGTTCTCCAAGCAGGCCCACTTTGTGCCATTGCGACGACTGCCAACGGCGCCGGAGCTGGCCAAACTCTTTATACATCATGTATTTCGCCTGCATGGTAGCCCTCGTCGGGTCATAAGTGACCGCGGCCCGCAGTTCACTGCTAAATTTTGGAAGGCGTTCCTGGCCGCCCTGGGGACCCAACGGGCGTTGAGTACGGCATTCCATCCCGAGACAGACGGAGCGACCGAAAGAGTTCAGCGGACACTCCAGCAATACTTGAGGTGCTTCTCTACGTATCAGCAGGACCAGTGGGCCAACCTGTTGGATGTGGCAGAATACTGCTATAACAACACCGACCACGCGTCCACGGGGTGTCTCCGTTCCGGGCCGTGGGTGGTCGGGACTTCCTGTCCTTCCCAGCTATTGATACTTCTGCACCTCCGCCTTGCACCCCGAGTCCTGGGGCGCGCGGGTTGCCGCAGCCTGGCCAGAGATCCAAAGGACGCTGAGGAAGGCCAGAGAAGACTACAAAACTCATGCAGATAAAAAGAGAGGGCCACAGCCAACCTATGCGGCAGGAGACATGGTATATCTCTCCACTAAGCACCTGCGATCGACCCAGCCCTCCCGCAAGTTTGCGGACAAGTTTGTTGGCCCTCTACGGGTGACTGAAGTGGTCAACCCGGTCACCCTTAGGCTAGACCTTCCCCACACGTGGCGCAAGGTGCACCCGGTGTTCCACGTTAGCCTGCTTAAAAAGGCAGTAACCCACCGCAAGTGGTCTCCACAGGGGAGCGCCCCAGTCCCGATCATGATCGGGGAACATACCCACTTTGAGCTTAAGGATATTTTAGACTCTAAAAGGCTTAGGGGCAGACTTCAATACTTTGTGCAGTGGCTTTCCAAAGACTTGCAGCCGGAGTGGGTGTTAGCAGAACATGTCAAGGCCCCAGATTAGTCAAAAGGTTTAATTGGGCCTTCCCGGACAAGCCAGGGCCCTGAAAATACTTTGCTTCTCCCCCCCCCCCCCCCCAGGTAGGTGGACTCCTTCGAGAGGGGGGCGCTATGTCAGCGGCGCCTTGTCCAATGCGGGATAGCGCAATGGACAAAGACGCGGCTGCCATCTTGGAAGAGGACCGAGCGATCGGAGGCGCGGCCGCCATTTTGGTTCTCCTTGTTCCATGTTGTTTCTATAGCTCCATGTTGTTCCCTGTTGTTTCTGAGCTGTTGGAGTTCCCGCCGAAAAAGGACAAGAGGGGTGGGGTTCCGGGGTTATCTGTTCAAGGATTGGCTCTTCGCCAGAGGGAGGGGCTCGGGAGTTTTGAGCAGGGATTTTGGAGGGAAGGCTTCAGTACGGTTTTTACTGCCTTGGACTAAGGACTCATAAAGCATTTCCTCAATACCCGAGTGAGTGTGATTATTGAGCGGCCTACCAACGCTCACACTCTGGAGGACTCCAGCGGAACTCAAGAAGATGCCCTTAGTCTACATCTGGCTATAGAGACACAGCCAGACATTTCTCCAATCTTCCCCTCACCTTAGTCTCCACCAACAGTAGAGTGGCCTCCACCAACAACAGAGTCCAACCATGAGTCCTTTGGTGGTGACAGGTGGTGACAGGTGGGCCACAGGAGAATTCTACAGGCCCAAACATGTAGGATCTTGATCAATGTTTGTTGCTTACTGACTTCAATTTACATCCTCCATTTCTTCACTCACTCCTTCAATACCCCACTGAAGCATATTTTTTGCAGTAAGTTTCATACATCTAGTGAAGAAGGCTGCAGTCGACACAACAACAACAATAACAACAACAAGATACCACAGCACTCTTTTTTGTTTTTGCGACAGAACACGACGACAGCTACTGGATTAAAGTCATCCTTTTAGATTTTACAGCATCCCAATCTGCTTTCCATCAAAACCCACTCATGCATGGGAGCCCTTCCCCCTTTCAGATCCTTATATCCATGCTACGCTCACAGCCTTCTTTTCTTGGTCTCTATCACCTCCTGATGATTCTCAAGTCCAGGAAAATTCAAGAGCTGCACACGGCTCTGTTCAGAAACAATACAGGGTCAGGAGCACATCTACACTGCCATATAATGCAGTTTAACTGGTAAATGGGATCACAGACTCCTTTAATCTATTCCACTTCACTCGTCATAAAATACTCTGCCATTACTATTTCACTTCACCCTCAAAGCTGCTCACTACCATCCTAATATCCCCATACCTAATCTTACGACTATTACTACTACTACTACTACTACTACTACTACTTATTATTATTATTATTATCACCACCCCATTAAAATATGTCCCATATCCAATGGCCACAACATGAAGTTAAATTCCTGGCCTTACCTTCAGTCCCCTTGACTTCCCAGAGCTATCCTCACCACAAACAGGCTATCTCTGACCTCTAATATGCTTCCCTGGCTCTGTTCGCAAAGCATCTTTGCTTCAAGTATATTCTCTGTCCTTCTCTTGGCTGCCAGGTATATGCTTCCCAAAAGGACAAGGCAGAACACAATTCTGTGCAGAAGACAGAGTCCATTAAATGCTGGTTTATGAAGAGAAATGTGTAGTGCATGGTAAAAAAAATAATCCCAACTGAAATGGTTTAGAAAGGGCCAGGAAGGCATGGGGTCAATCCATGCTCCACCAAGAATCTGCTTAGTTTGACATGGACCCATTCAAAGCATTCAAATTGCTTTGAATGCAATTTTCCTGCTTCTTGGCAAGAGGTTGGACTGGATGGCCCATGGGGTCTCTTCCAACTCAAGAATTCTGTGAAATGCCTCATCCGCATTTATTGCCTCCTTTTCTCCACCTCCCTCACAAAAACATCCAACACACCTTGTCCCAGGACTACCCTTACACAAAATGCTACTGCACAGTAGGACCCTCGCATCCATGGGGAGGAATATGCTCCTGGCTTGCCACAAATACCCAAAGTTGCGACTATAACCAAATGTCATTAAATTACCTGACTTCAAGTGGCATCACACTGCAGAGTTGTGGTTGAAAACCTAAAGATTCCTAGAGCAGTATCTTCCCTAGGAATTTGCCAGATTCTCCAATACGATTCTACGGTAATTTCTCATAGAATTGTGCTGAAGGATATCCATATTCCTAAACAGATCATTTCCCCCACTCATAGATAACTGAAACCATGGATATGTGTCCTACTGTATTTATTTATTTATTCAAACTTGTTCACCACCACTCCCAATGGCTCGGGGCGGCTCACACACCAATCGCAGCAAAGCAATTAAAACAATTAAAACATCACAGTTAAAACATCAGCGTTAAAAAAATATCGCCTAATCCAAGAATGACAATAGCAAGATGGCGTTTACAACAGGAGTGAGACCAACAATTATTCCAGGGCCCGAAAGCCTGCCAAAACATTAGATTCTTGCAGGCTTTCCGAATGCCAAGAGGCTCTGAAGGGCACGGATATCGGAGGGCAGCATTCAGAGGACTGGGGCTATGATTGAGAAAGCCCTTCTCTGTGTTGCGGTTAAATGATATACCTTGGAACTGGAACAGCCAGGAGATTTTGCTCCTCAGGCGTAAGGGATCTGGTGGGACAGTATGGGATGAGGCTGTCCCTTAAGTACACTGGCCCCAGACCATTTAAGGCCTTGAAAGTCAAAACTAACACTTTGAAGGTAATCCGGCATTCTACAAGGAGCCAGTACAGTTCGCAAGTGGCAAGACGGGGTATGATGTGGCAGCTCGACTCCTGTGGAGCATGAGCTGCAGCGTTCGCCCAGCTAAGTTTCCGGAACACCGACAAAGGAAGACCAATATAAAGAGCACTACCGTAGTCAAGCCTCGAGATGACCATAGCTTGGACCACTGTGCCAGGTCGTGCCGGGACAGATAGGGGCCAGCTTCTTCGCCTGGTGAAGATGGAAATGCCACTCTGCTGACGGTGGAGATATGAGACTCCATCGACAGCAGAGGGTCTAGCAGGTGTGGGCACTGTGGCCTCCAGGTGTTTTGGACTTCAAATCCCAGAAATCCTAACAGCTGGTAAACTGGCTAGGATTCTGGAGTAAGTCCAAAACCCC